>BSBM01001022.1:5155000-5886666 GCA_027924585.1 Larix kaempferi
CATCTTCATCATCATTGTCATCTATAGGTTCCTCATCAACATCTCCATCATCATCATCATCTTCTGCTTCATCATCATCATCATCATCATCATCATCTTCATCACCATCACCATCAACATCTTCATCATCATCACCATCATCATCATCATCATCATCATCTTCATCATCATTGTCATCTCCCCCTTCCTCATCAACATCTCCATCATCATCTTCGTCATCATCCTTATCTCCATCACCATCACCATCAACATCTTCATCATCATCACCATCATCGTCATCAACAACATCTTCATCGTCATTGTCATCTCTAGGTTCCTCATCAACATCTACATCATCATCTTCTTCTTCATCACCATCATCATCACCACCATCATCACCACCATCATCATCATCTTCATCATCAGATCAACATTTCCATCATCATCATCATCATCTTCTTCTTCTTCTTCATCATCTTCATCACCACCATCATTATCATCACCACCACCATCATCATCAATATCATCTCTAGGTTCCTCATCAACATCTTCATCATCATCATTTTCATCACCATCACCATCATCATCATCATCATCATCAATATCTTCATCATCATCATCTTCATCATCATCACCATCATCATCATCATCATCTTCATCATCATCAACGTCTCCATCATCATCATCATCATCATAATCTTATTATCCTCCTTACATCCAAAATTAGAGAAGCTTCATATGATGATGGAGACGATTTGGATGATGCAGATGAAGATGAAGATGATGATGATGAGGATGATGACGATGAGGATGATGATCCTCATCCTCATCCTCATCATCGTCCTCCTTTTCATCATCATTGCCATCTCCCCCTTCCCCATTAACATCTCCATCATCATCATCTTCTTCATCACCATCATCACCATCTTCTTCATCACCATCATCATCATCCTCATCACCCTCATCATCATATTCAACATCTTCATCATCATCTTCATCTTCATCAACATCATCATCTTTATCATCTTCATCTGCATCATGATCATCTTCATTGTCATCACCCTCCTCCTCCTCATCATCTTTTGCACTTATGCACCTAGGGATTAATGTTTAGAAGAGGGTCTAAAGGCCTTTATGGGGGAGGGGCTCTAGGAACAAGGTAAGAGAGAGGAGGCAGGGGGGAGGGATAAAGGCACAGAGGGTTAGTGATTAAGGGAGAAGAAGGGAGAGAGTGCTATAGGGAGGGATAATGGCGAAGATAAAGAGAAGGTGGAGAGATGGAGAGTGGGGTGGTAGGGACATGGATGGAGTAAGGGAGAGAAAGAAACATATAGGGAGGGATGTAGAGAGAATGAGGGACATATATTTAAAAATAGATAGGAGGTATCTAGGGATTATTGGGGGAGAGTTAGGGGGGTATAGAGAGAAACATTTATATATATGCATGAAAAGAAGGGAACACTAAAAACATTTGTTTTGTATGTAACCATACAAAACATTTGTTTTCTTTTGATTTTATTCGTTACCTTAGCTGTGTAAATTGATTTTAGATTTACAAAACGTGTACGCGTTCTATAACTACAAAACGTGTATGTGTTCTATAACTACATAACTCATACGCGTTTTGTAGTTATATAACGCGTACGCGTTATGTTTACCTATCCTACATGTCTAATGACATGTCAGGCTCGGGTTTTACCATACCAAGTGCTATGTAGTAGAAACGCGTTATATTTTTATGTAACGTGATCATGTTTTTAAAAACTAGGATTGCATCTAAAAGGTCCATCATATTCTTGCACCCACCCTATTGATTCATTCCATAATGAAAATGACTTAATTCCCGAATTGATTCCTTCCATACAATACTTTTTTTTAGCCAAACCAAATTAATTCCTATACCATGTGAATGAATGTTTAGATTGATTCAAATGCGTAACTCCACAAATTAGAAGCTTCTTAATATTAGTAAATTTAGTGGAGGGTACAAGGTAGGAACTTTCAAGGAAACCTGATCTAGGGCTTTCTTTGTATTGAGTCAAATGGCATGACATTTAGTAAAGGTAAAATATAGAAACCTTATAAATCTTAATGAGGGATCAAGTAAGGGTAAAGGTAAAAGATGAAGATTCTTATAAAGTCAAATAGCATGCAATATAGTAACTGAAAAATATGAAAGACATGGTAAATCATAAGATTTTCCCATGAATATTAATCTTCCATTCTAATTGACATGAGATCTAAAACCAAAATATATCAATATAATATAAAAAATGTAAATACTCTCCCACCTAAAATAACAAGTATGTAAACATTAGGGAGTAGGTTACCAAAGTTGTACATGTGTTGTACACTCTTTAAGTTATGCATATAAGAAACATGTATAAGGAAGCTTCTAGAATAAAGAAGTACGAAGAGAAGTTGCACGATACATAAGGATATACAATATATCTATTATCACAAGGATGATGTTTGATTTGATCATGTACCAATAGGTACTTATGATTAACAAACCATACCATAATAGGTTGGAGATCATATCTCTAATTAATACTCGGTCATATATTTCTTACAATTAGTTGGTTGGTAAAGTGTCTAAATTTTAGAATCTTAAAGTGGCTTTCCTATGGAAATTTTCTATAAAGGCCCATAAATTACTTGAATTTAAACAAATATGTGCAAATAAAATTTGTAGTTCATCATTATGGTATTTTCCAATAGACAATTATGATCTCTTTCATGAAAGGGAGATGTGTATCATTTAGGCAAATCTAATTGAATTTGTAGTAGAGAAGATGAGAAAAGGAGTTGCTAGAAAATGAAAACTTTAGCATGGGAGTGGAATTTGTGATCGATATTTTACAAGGAAATAAGTGCATTACAAAACTTATTATTGTTGTGAAAGTTCAAGGTTTATTTCTATACTTTTATTTTCAGCTTACTAAAAGTGTTGTAGTTGTCTCTTTCCTTGTAATTTTATAACTTGAATGGATGAAAATGGCACAAATTCAGCTTGAAAGTGTTGTGGAGAAGTTTATAAGTGAGAAATTTCATGTGGCAAATTAAAATGCACCTTCACCTATTCAAAATGGGTTTGTGGAATATTGTCAATGGAAAAGAAAAGGAACTGTTGTTGTTGATGAATTAGCAATGTGAGAAGTGAAAGATAAAAAATACTTGATACTTTCAAATCAAGTCTCTTATATTCTCAAGTTCACCTATTGATGATGATAGTTTTGTTGAAACAATGCCATTTATTAATGTAAAACAATAATGGAAGATGGGGCCAACGATCATATTTTTAAAATGTAATTGAAGAGGAATCACCAATTTTCCACTAAAAATTGGAGAACGAGAGGGTTTCTTAAAGAAAATTGCTTTGGTAGACTGATAGTCTTGGTTGAGTTATAGATTTTTCTCTCACACATGAGAACAAGATGGAAAACTTACTAGAGCATTGAATGGTTCTCATATGGAGGAGGAAGTTTCTCATAGTGTCCAAGAAAGTCATAGCCTTTATCACGTAGTGAGTGGTTGTAATGTTATTCATTTGTTTACAATATTGTTTGGAGGGGATTGAGTTTTTTTTCAACATCTTCTTTTGGGGGACATTAGAAATAATCATCAAGGGAATGCAATTAGAAACCAAACATGTTTTTCTAAATAAATTGTCATGATTATAGCATTTTGAAAATTAAATCTATAAATATCTCAGTTACAATCATTAATTTAATAAAATGTCAATAAATTTTAAAATGTCGACATGGTTTTCCTATGCCAATTTTGTTAAAAGTCCTAAAGCCTACTTGAATTAAACAACACGTGAATAAAACTTATAGCTCATTAATAAGTTGAAATGACCCATCTCTTTGTGAATTCCCAAAATCATTGTTACCACCCAATTTGCACATGATGATTAACATACATAAGACATGAACCTGCCATGGACCTTTTAGTCCCCCATCTAGATCATGCAATCTTCTGCCCAGTTTCATCATTGTTCTTTTGCACTTCCTTGGCCAAAGGAAGTTGTTTGTAAAATTTTGACATCCATTACATGTGTAAAAGAGCTAGCCCAAGTGATTCACATGTATTATTTCTACTTTGGAGTGTTTTTTTCACCTAGATGAACTTAAATCCTAGTGATAAAAGTTTATCTTGGTTTTTTCACTCACACCTCCAAATCCAAAATATGTTATAATGAAGGTGCCTCATGTGGGTGTCTAAGTCCTTAGGGTCTGAGGTCAAAATCTGATTCAGTCACCATGTCCCTAAAAATTTGCATGACCTTTTAGGCCCCTTGGGGAGGGAGTAAAAATGACAAAAAACTATGTAAAAAGGGGTTAAAGGGAGTCTATTATTAAAAGTGGAATATTCCTAGCACCTTCCACCCTCAAAGAAGGTGCATACATGGGTTTTCCCTCATACAAAGGAGCATGTGGTGCCCTAACCTAGCTCATGCATGTGTTTGCATTCTCCTTGCATGTCATTGATCACTCTCTCTTAAGGTGGTGCCCCTCCCCTTCAGTTGACTTCAGTCTGCATGAAGTGGTGGTGCCTTAACTCCTGCATAGCCTCTCATCAAAGTGATGGCACATTACCTCATGCATGTTAGGGTTTTAGCTCACATATGGAACCTTCTCTTACATGGTTAGGGTTTTAGCTCACATGTGTTGCTTTCTCTTGCATGGAGTTAGGGTTTTGGCTCTACATGTGGCTCATTCTCCTTCCATATGGGAGAAGGTCCCAATGTCATGTTTTCCTATTTAAGAGAGGCTCCTCCTCTCTCATTTCATTGGTTATTGTTGGGAGACAGCTATTGTATTATACCTTTCTCTCTTTTGAATAGAATTTGGGATAAATTGAAGACTTTGGAGGTCACATCAGTGGGTTCTATGTGTATGGTATATGTCTCTTGCTTGTTCATTGGTGTCTAGTTAATATGACTAGCTTTGCTTATACTTCTTTCTTTATTTCATGCTTGGCCATTGAAGGGGTATTGCTACCTAGTTGGTGTAAATCCATTCTAGTTTGATGCATCTTAGTGCTAGTTTATCTAAATATAGTTGTTTTTAGTTGTTTTCCTAGTTTAGATATTGCTATATTAACATCTTTTAGGTAGACTAACCACTAAGCAACATGAATATGTGATCCATTTACTTGTATAAGCTCATCTTTTGCAGGTTGACTACAAATTCCAAGCAGATCGGGTTGTGCCTGAGCTTCCCTAACCTCTCGGATCCATTTGAGGCAAAGCAAGAACCAAAGTGACTCCATTTTTTGAAACTTTCTTTTCTCTTCCTTTAACCCTCCTCTCTTTTCAATACCTCAATTAGTTACTCACATTTGCATGTTTAGATTCTCAAAACATTATTGCATATTTTTCCTAAATCTATTTATGCATGCCTTAGATCTATTGCACATGTAACTAATATCTAAAATAGATCCAATCTAAAAGAGTTTTTTAGTGCATGCATTTCAAATTACATAAATATTGCACTTAGATAAACTCATGTACTTTCAAGAAGCATTCATTTCATCTTCATTTTTGGTCATTTTAGTTCAATGTCTGTTTTCCTAACAACGATAACATCTCATGTTACAGATAATACTAACCCCTTAACGATTGGTTTTAGCTGTGGTTTTTGTTTTGCAAGTAAGAGCACACTTTTCGAGGCATCGAAGGAGTGAATTCACCACTAAATTTTGCTTACTGCCCAATAATTTAATTTGCATATTTTGGATAGCGAACACATAGTCCAAAATATTAATTTGCATATTACTCAAGTCGGTAAAAAAGGTAATATTTTTTGGATTTTTCGTTCCACTTCTTCCATAAACTTGTAAGCTTGACTATTGGCCATAAGGACCAATATTAAGCACTTCTCAAAATCTCTTATTCGAGTTTGTGACCAATAAAGTAGGTGTGTTGTCACATCCCCCTTACCCCCCATGTCTCATTTTTTGAATTTGTCAATTCTTGCATCTAACTTTGCGTGCTAACTCCATATACTAATTCCTAACTTACATTAGACCACATTTCCTTTGGTGCTCTAAAATCAACCTTAGATTCTTTAGTTTTCTTTGTTTTCCATTTCTACATAGACATTATTGCATGCTAGTATATAATTCTCATTTATACATGCATGTTGTACTTCTTTGATCAATTCCATCAAAGTAAGATTCTAAAAAACATTTCACATTAATTGAACTTAAAACTAATCTTCCCTAGAGACGTACTCTAATGTTTATAAAGATTCATAGAATTGTCACTTTGTGGGCAAATTCTACAATTGAGGGACCATACTAGGTAGTGACTGTTAGGATACACCCTCGTTTGGTGTACTACACTCGACATTCCCTGCGACTTTGATCTAGTACCTTTTTTTTGTAGTACTACACTTGACACCCGGACTTGTTTCCACATACCTTGCGTATATTCAAAACTTCCCTTTCCCCTTAAATAATCCACAAGTAATATTCGATCTCCACATCAAGCAGGTTCACAATTTGACCTTGCTTCCGCTTTCTAGTAATTATATAACTTTCCTTTTCACTGGTAAATTAATCCATAGTGTAGCTTGAAAGTATTTATAATTCTACAATTGTATCATTTTTACCCAATGGTAAAAAACATTGATCTCTATTATATACATGTAGAAGCTTTGATTTACTTGTTTTAATGATTGCAAATGTTGATTTCCTTGTTAGATATTCTGCTATATTAATTTCCTAGTTTCTTTTATTAACTGAAATCTCTTTTTCCAAAGCGACCATCCTTATAGTTTTTAGGGTCTACCTTCCTTGGATTTTGTTTAGGAATTGGCTTAAATAGAAGGAGTTGAATGTTGTGATGACAGCTGCACCTAACTCATTGACTTGCCCCCAAGGCCACTCTCGGAGAGTTGAGATTTTTCTCACGTCCACTTGCGGATCTAGGCGGCAACAAACACTAAAAAAATATTATATGGAATTATTTATTATTTTCCTCTTCCATTTATTTATTTTAATATTTATGTAATCTAAACATTTGTCAATTTTCCAAATCTATTCCAAAACTTGAATTTGCACTTAAAATGTGAAACAACAATATTAATAGTTTTTTTTTTCAATTTTGTTGATCTCAAAAAAGGAAGGTATCTCAAAGAAATCATGGTTTATTAGAGAACATATATTATTACATGGTATAGAAAATTAACATATTGACATTTTAATTTGTTTTTTGTTTTAATATAAAAAAGAATCCAAAAAATCATGTTTTATTAGAGGTTATACATTGCATTTAATACGATATAGAAAATTAACATTTTGATATTTCAATTTGTCTTTATATTTATATATCTTTGAATTGAGATTGTATATATCTAAAGTTTTCTATTTTATGTAAGTTTAATTTTTTTATTTTATCTAAATTGTTTATTTCATAAACATATAATTTTTTATATAATTGTGAACTTTTTTAAAATTTCAAATTATTTTTAAAATTTTTATAATAAATAAAAACATCTCCTTGAAATAATAGAAAGTAATATGAAAATCTCAATTTATTAGATTGTTTTTATGATCAAAATGGTTATTGAAAAAACACGAAAATGCAAGATACATATTATTTATCCATTTGTTTGCAATTTTTTTTTTAATTATAACTTCAATTTATATTAATATTTTATTGATTATGTACTAAAACTTTTTTTACATTATATTGAAAGGATTTTTTAATCTAAATTGCAGAGTAATTTTGATTTGATTTGAATCTTATTAGACTTTATCCAACATATTTTATAGTGCATTAAAACATATCAAGAAAATAGTTGAGAAAGTTATTGTTTTCATATTTTCTTTGTTGAACTTCTAAAAATTAGGTGCAAACATTGTTTGAAAAACATTTCTTAGCTTGAAAGAAATAATGTTTCTAATGATGCATATAAACACCAATGACACATACACATATACACAACCATTAAGCCCAAGTAGTTAGCTCAACTGGTTGCCACTAATGTCATTGGGCATTTAGCTAGTTTTGTGTTAGTAAATGCCTAATTCAAATCCCTTTAAGTAAGACACACTAGTCTATGTTGATAAGTTTATTAAAATACCATTTATAAATGCGAAAAAACATCCTTTAAATTTCCATATAAAATTTTCTTTGAAACAAAACATAACCTTTATCATTAACAATATAATCATTTTTAAATGACATAAAATACTATTTTGTAACACAAATAACAACAAAATAACATATATATGAATCCCACATCATTAACACTACTTTTTGAAAAGTTAATTAGTGTAGAACAACAACAAACATGATGTTGTGACCAAAACAATGTTACAAAATAACATATATACCCTTGCAACATTAACTTTACTTTTCAAAAATTTAATTATCAAACACCAACAAACATAATGGCAAAATAAAAATGTTACAAACATATATGAATCCCACAACATTAACATTACTTTCAAAAAGTCAATCATTATTAAAGAACAAAAAAACACCATGTTACACTCAAAAAAAATGGTACAAAATGAAATACATATGAATTCTTATAACATTAGCATTACTTTTAAGAATTTTCATCATTATCAAGTTACAATAAACACTATGTTGTGACACTTAAAAAATGTCACAAAATGATATTAAATGAATCCTATATCATTAGCACTATTTTTCAAAAAGTTAAGAGTGCTTCCATGAAGTAGTGTAACGATTTTATGACATGCAATATGTTGTAGCTTGGATGTGCAAAGAAGTTAGTTTAGTCAAAAGGTGTCACCAATATTTGGTTGAAATTAAAATTTAATGTAAATAGATTTAATGGAAATAAATTTTCTAACTAGTACCAATATTAATAATGAGAGAAACCAAATCATCTTTTCGTTAATTTTTGTTGTTGTTGTGTAAAGAGCTTCTCCAATATGTACGTATAATTTATGGTCATTAATGTAAGTTTTGGATTTGCAGAAATTGGAATATCAACTTCATTTTTTATATTGTTTAATTTCCTCTTTACAAGAAAAGTAATAGACTCTTTATTGGTATAAATAACTCTACATTCTTCATTGAAATGTCCCAACTTCTTATGGTAAGTGTTGTACTTTCTCTTTCTATTATTAGTAAGAGTATGTTGGTATGAACCCTCTGACTATCCATGGGATTGGAAAATTTTGTAGGTGGGAAGAATTAAGGAAGAAGTACTAGAACTTTTGTAACTCTTCTTCACAAACTTAGATTTGATCTTCGTTTCAATAGAGATGGAAATTTTATATGTTTTTTCCTAGAGAATTTACATCAAATATAGCGATTTATTTCCTAATACTAGGAAGTGAGATAGAAAGGAATTTGATTTTGAGTACATCTTGTAGCTCTTAGATTCCTAGCTTGACATGAATTTTGTTGAATAACTCGATGTATCGTTATATTGATTCGATAAAAATCTCCTTATCCATAGTCATTGTGTCCACATATTCTATTGATATATAGGATGGTAGTTCATAGTAGATTTGAAATCACCCCATTTGGAGATATTCCTTTCTTTGGCACCCCAACAACTTTTAATGGTTCTAAGGTTGTTTCTTCCATATGGGCCTCGAGAGTTAAGAGCTTGCATGTATTAATATCCTCAAGTCAAGTCTTAACATATGCTTCTAGACTACACAATGGTACTACGTTGACCCATAACAATTTCGTAAGAGAATATTTTGGACTAGACCTTTCATAATCCCCTGTATTTTTCAAGTATGGCTTTCATTCATATTTGCAAACTAATTATTATTGGCCAATTCCTGCCTTGATTCCTTCCATACAATACCTTTTTCGAGCCATTTGAATAGGATTTGGTGCTAATATTAAGAAGAACAATAACACCACATTGATCCTTATACTAAGTGAGTGAGTGTTTAAATGCTCCAAATGCACAACTCCATAAATCAAAAGCTTCTTCAATATACTATATTTACTAGATTTAGTGGAGGGTATGAGGTAGGAACCCTCAAGAATACTTGAACCAGAGCCTTGATCATATTGAGCCAAGTGTCATGAGATCTAGTAAGGATCAAATATGGAAACCCTTATGACTTCTAATGCCATGGGATATAGTAAGCGTAAAATATGAAGATCCTTATGAAGCCTAATAAAATGAAACATAACATTGGGAAAAAATATAAAGACATTACATAGCCAAATGTCATGATCATTAAGCTCTAAAACCAAAAGATATAAACACAATATAAAAATTGAAAATATACGAGCACAATATAAAAATTGTGAATACTCACACATAAAAGAATATAAGATCTAGACAATATGCAAATATTAGGTATTAGGATACCGAAGTGGTAAATGTGTTGTGCATCATTTATATTATGTGTGGTAAATATGTTGTGCATCGTTTATATTATGTATATACAGGGAGTACATAGGTACATAGGGAAGCTTTAAGAGGAATATTTTAAAAAAATGTACATGGAATCTTCAAAGAATGAAGTTGTTATAAAAATAATATAGAGAAGATATACATAGAATCTTTTAGAACAAGATAAGTTCTTAAGAAGGTATGTATAAAGATGTATAAGAAAGCTTCTAGAGTAAAGACGTATGTAGATAATTTCTACAATACATAAGGATTTCTATTATCAGAAAGATAATGTTTAATTGTGTACCAAATAGATAGTTATGATTAACAAACCAAATCATAATAGATGGAGATCATCTCTTATTAATAGTCAATATATTTATTAGAATTAGCTGGTTAGTAGTTAAAGGGTTGAGCACATAGAAGGTACTGCATTTTTTTTCAAGAAGTTAGGGTTTTCTGGAGCGTTTGCTCGAATGGAGCCGCCGCCGAATCCCGGTCGCAATGGCCAGGATGAAGCTCGCCCTCTTGTCGCTGAACTTTTCAGGGCGCTGGTTGCTTCACAACCCGCCTCGTCGAAGGTCACAGCTCCGCCCGAATCCAAGTTTGTTAAAAGAACGGAGGTTCTAGAAGTAAAGCTAACCTCAACAGACTCTAAATGCAAAGCTATTGCTTTAGCAGAAAAGGGATTGGTAGGACATTTCACGGGTCTCTGGCCCTCCCCTCGCTCCATTGAAACTTGGCTCAACAAAAACTAGCGTCCTCTAATACAAGGAGAGGTACAGCAAATCTTCTGTGGAAAAGGGTTCTTTGTTTTCTACTTCAAAAAAAAGGAGGATCGAGACCTGATCTTCAGAAATGGACCATACTTCATGGGTCCAAGAGGAATGTATCTTAATAAATGGGATCTCTCCTTTGACCCAGAAAAGGACATTCCAAAGGTAGTCCCTATCTGGGTTAAGTTTCCGCACCTCCCCCTTCATTGCTGGAATGACGAAGATCTATGAGCTATCGGCAACTCGCTAGGGAAATACATTGAAAAATCGGAGCCAAAACCCCCAATGTTCTCTTGCGCAAGAATTTGTGTTGAGGTCAACTTGGAAAAGGGCCTTCCAAAAGCTATAGACTTGGAAATGGAAAGATGGAGCCACAGACAAACCGTCGATTATGAGCAGATCCCTTTTAAATGCAAGGTCTACCATGAATATGGTCACTTCGCGAGGTTATGCCCCAAAAGAAAAATACCAGAAGCAAAAGAGACTCAAGGAGGAGAATGGAATGAAGTCTCAAAGAAAAAAGGGGGCAAGAATAACACAAGTACAGTGACCAAATCTCCACCCAGAAAAAAAGAGAGCTCCAACAAGTTCCAGATCCTGAGCAGCGAGGAAGATGAAGAAGAATAGGAAAAAGAAAAACAACCAGAAGAACATCAGGGAGACCAGACGCAAAACAACATTGAGGATGAGAACCAGAACCTCCCCGTCTGTCAACATGTAGCGGATGGAATAGAGGCTTCTCTAAATTCGCGAGGTTCAGTAACCAGAGCCAAAGCAAAATTATTTCAAGAAGAAACCTCAGAAAGCAAAGAAGATGAACAAGAACCCATAGTCAAAAGAGGAAGAAGACTCAACAAAACAATCAGAGAACAAGAAGCAGCCAGAGAAAGGGCGACAGGTATGCAAACCAGTCTAGATCAGCATGTAAGAATAATACCTAGTGGAAAGCATCCTCGGGAGGAAAGAAAGGACAGAGTAGGTCCTCTTTTAATAAAAAAATAATGAAAATAGTCTCCTGGAATTGCAAAGGATTAGGTGGAAAGAAAAAAGCAGAAGCAATAAAAAGAATAAAAAAAATGGAGAATATATCAATCCTCACAATCCAGGAGACTAAAATGCAAAAAGAGGACTGCAATAATACCATGAAGCAAGTCTGGCCCAAAGGAGAAGGAATAGCTGTCAATGCACTAGGAGCATCTGGAGGACTAATATCCATTTGGGATGAAGGTAAGTATAAATTCCATTCCTCTAAAACAAATCGGCATTGGATTTTTATTGAGCTTGAAGATATTTCAAGCAACGACAGGTTTTGGGTCGAAAATATATATGGGCCGACCATGTATGGCCAAAAGGAACAGTTTTGGAACCAGTGAATAGACCTCCGCTACACCTTGGAAAATCATCCTTGTATTCTTGCAGGAGACTTCAATGTCACTATTTCGACGGTCGAGAGGAAAGGGGGGTAAAAAATCAGAGACCCGTACGGAGAAAGAATGGAATATTTATTATCTGATTGGAATCTTATCGACATCAAGCCCAAGCAAGGTGTCTTTACTTGGAATAATAAGAGCATTGGTCCTAATCATATTGCTGCTCGTTTAGATCGATTTCTAATCAGCTCCTCTTTTCTTCTCAACCCCAAAATACTTGAATCTAAAATTTTAGCCTCAGCCACCTCAGATCATAGGCCCATCTCTCTCTTCTTTTCCTCACCTGGAAATCTGGGTCCCCTTCCCTTCAGGTTCAACCCGACTTGGCTTGAGAATCAAAACCACTTGGACGAAGTGATATTGATTTGGAAACAATTTATCCCTGGGTCTCCAGGTTACATCTGGGAGACCAAACTAAAGCTTATTAAAAAAAACGCTAAAAAAATGGGCAAAACAAAACAATGCGAAGCCTGGAGAAGAGCTTGAGAAACTCCAAAAGGAGTTGGAACATCATCAAAACAGAATGGAGCAGACTGCAGTCATGATGGAAATGCTTAGAGAAGAAAAAGAACTTGACGAAAAAATTATGAGCATTGCTAGAAGAGATGAGGAAGAATGGAGGCTCAGATCAAGATGTCTCTGGCTAAAGGCAGGAGACAGGAATACTAAATTTTTTCATGCCCAATGCAAGGAGAGATACAGGAAAAATAACATCATAAGTCTTACAAGGGAGGATGGTCAAAAGATAGAGGGGCAGGATATTATTCTTCAAGAAGCCAAAGCTCACTTTGAGAATTTATACAATGAGAATGAGGACGTTTCCAAAGAAGATTTGGATCAAATGAGTATGGAAATCCCCACTCTCATCTCAGAAGTAGACAATAAGAGGTTAATGGATCAGATAATAGAAGACGAAGTGAAAAAAGCAGTCTAGTCACTTCACCCAGAAAAGGCCCTCGGCCCGGACAAACTTTCCATTTACTTTTATAGAAATCTTTGGCACTGGCTCAAAAAATATCTTATCAGAATGCTTAATTGGACAAGGAAAAGAGAAAGAATTGGAGGGGCCACCAACTCCACCTTTATTGCTCTCATTCCCAAGGAAAAACATCCTCATTCTATAGGAAGGTTCCGCCCTATCTCCCTCTGTAATTCTTCCTACAAAATCCTCACCAAAATCATTGCTAACAGAATCAAGAGACTACTTCCTAGAATAATATCCCCAAATCAAGGCAGCTTCATGGCTGAACGACAAATCTACGACAACATCCTTCTTGTTCAAGAAGCGATACACTCAAGCATTCAAAGGAAAGACTCAGGTATGGTTATAAAACTTGATATGGAAAATGCCTTTGACAGAGTTAGGCATGAATTTCTTTTCACAGTTATGGCAAAATTTGGGTTTGAAAAATATTTTATAGGATGGATCAAGGCATGCATTGGATCTCCATGGATCGCCCCCTTAGTAAATGGCAGACCCTTTTCCTTCTTCCGATTGTCCAGAGGGCTGAGGCAAGGCTGCCCCCTCTCCCCCAGTCTATATGTCATCATGGCAGACTCCTTGAGTAGGAAACTCAAGAGCCAGCAATTGAATGGCTCCCTACCAAGCATTGTCATAACCAAAAACGTCTCCCCTATTAACCATGCTCAGTTTGCTGACGACACCATTTTGTTAGGTAGTGCCTCTCCCATCATTGCCTCCAGATTTAAATTAACCCTTGACCTTTTTCTCCATGCCTCTGGGGGCAAAACGAATAGTCAAAAGTGCAATATATACAGCTGGAATTGTGGAAACCTTCTTCTCAAAAATATAGCTCTCACACTTGATTTTAAACCCTGTTTCGATTGGACATCCTTCAAATATTTAGGCATCCCTATCACCCATAAACGAATCTCCTCCTCCTCCTGGCAGTCAATTCTGGAAAAAATTAAGAGTAAAATCAATTCTTGGGGATCTCGTTGGCTTAACTTAGCTGGCAAAGTGACCCTGATCAAAGCAACCATCTCTTCTATCCCCATTTACATTGGAGCCATTCTTTTGGCTCCCAAAATGGTCATGAACGATATTTGTCTGGAGATCAGAAAATTTCTCTGGCAGGGGGGAAAGAATCAAGGCAAGAAATTCCATCTTGTCAATTGGAATATTATCAAGGAGAATTGGAAAAAAGGAGGACTGGGTATTCGTGATCCAGCAACGATGAGCAAAGCCTTGGGAGAAAAAATCGTCTGGAGAATGATATCAGGTAAAAAAGAATGGTGGAAGGAGGCAATAAGGAAAAAATACACCAGAGGATCAAGACAGAGATGTCTGAATAATATGAAGGAGAAAACAGGAACAGCCATTTGGAGGCTTATGCTCTCTTTAGCAGGGTTAGTAAAAGATAATATGTATTGGATCCCGGGCAATGGAAACAAAATCAATCTTTGGACGGATAGTATTAATGGAGAGCAACCTATTGGAGAAATACAAGAAATCCAAAATGTCAAAACCTGGCTCCAAGAAGCAGGGATTCAGAAGCTAGCGGATCTGGTCATTTGGTCACCTTCAGGGAAATGGAAAGACTGGAAAAATATGGATCCCCCAGGAAACTTAGTAGAAAGCTATAAAGTATTCCTACAATATTTGCATGGGAAATCCCCAATAAGCATCAGAACCAAAGATATTAGAGGATGGGGCAAAGCAGGAAACTACTCTGTCAAAGATGGTTACGCACTGCTCACTAGGAACAACAACCCTGCACAAACAAGGTGGAAGAAAGTTTGGAACAGAGATAGCATCCCAAAGATAAATTATTTCTTTTGGATCCTAGCTCACAACAAGCAATTAACAGCCGACACTCTCAAGCTACGAGGAATTGAAGGCCCCTCTAGATGTCACCTGTGTCAAAATGTAGAAGAGAGTGCACAACACCTATTCCTGGACTGCACTTTTGCTAGACAGGTTTGGACTTTGGTTCTTGGTCCCTTAGCAAACTATTTTACATTTCCCAGGCAAATGAAGCAGTCGATGGATGAATGGAACAATAGAATCCAGGGAGGACGAAAGAACAAGCCCACCTTAACAAGAATCTGGAAGCTCCTCCCTATGAATATATGCTGGCAAATATGGCTGGAAAGAAACCAAAGGGTTTTTGAAGACAAAAAGAGTGCAGAGACGAGAATAGAAAATAAAGCAATAACCCTTATCTATGAATCTTTTAACTCCAGGGGAGTGGCACTATTCCCAGGAAGCTTTAAATTGGAATGAATTTCAATGGTGTCAAATGTTCGCAAAGGTGAGTTCACTTTAGTCCAAAATCCCTACAGTCTGCCATGAGTGGGAGATAAGAAAAGACAAACAGTCCTTTGAGAAATGGTGGAAGGATCAAGCAAGATTCACAATCTTCTTTGACGGGGCCTCGAAAGGGAACCCAGGGGTGGCAGGTGCGGGGGGGATAATTTTTTATCTCAGAGGAAATAAAGTAGCAGACTTCTCTTGGGGACTTGGTATCAGCACCAATAACCAAGCCGAATGGTTGGCCTTGTACCACTCTCTTCGAAATTGCGGTCTCCTTTAACATGGAACATTTGCAAGTATTCGGGGACTCTAGGCATGTAATTCAAGCTATGCGCAATGGTAATTCCCACAAAAGTGATAAAAGTCATAGATTTCAGAAAAGAATCAAGAGTCTCGAACTCCCAAAGGATACTCTCTTTTTCCATGTGTTAAGAGACCTCAACTCCATCGCGGATAAACTAGCAAATGTTGGTGTTACTATGGACAAGGGACAAGCCTCTCTCAACAAGGTCTTAAAACATCGTTTTATACCTTAATGAACACATTGATAATGAGTTTTAATACATGGAGAAATTACACGCAAGGTGGCCCTTTTCACCATTGCAAAATTTGTTTTGGGCATCAATCCATCCACCTACACGCCTTGGTTTGGCAGTCACGCATCCACCCGCGCGCCCTCCACATGGCCTGCTCAGCTCTCACATTTGGGCATTTAATACCCCAAGTGTCCGTCGAATTTTTAGCGCACAGAATGGAGAGCCTTTCCCACCTTGCCCTCGCTCCAGCTTTGCAACGTCTTCGCATAACCCAGGATCCTGCAGCGTCGTTTGAAGCCGGTTCTCCCTCATCAGCTCGCAGCATGGAAGGGGTCAGACAGGCCATAGCCACGTTGAGCCAGCTCTCTTCGGAAATCAAAACCTACCTCTCCAGGATGTATTCAGCAGTCTGTACCACTACGAAACAAATTGAGGAGTTATCCATGGAAGACAGGTATATTCACGCCCGGCTCTCTTGCCTGGAGTCACGCATGGAAGACATGGACATAAATATCATTGAGCTGATGGGAAAAGTGGACAGTATCAAAGCAGACACCTCAGTCTTTTCCTGCAAAACACATTGCATCATTGTGCAAGAAGCCCCAACTGTAAATCAAGAGATGATGGATGCGGCCTCAGTCCAGCAGCAGAACTTCAGTTAATGGCAGCCTCTTCTTCCTTTGTCTGCAGGTTCTTTTAGTTGCTCCTACTCCGAATGTTTTTTTGTCTAAAATTATGCAAACAATTTGTAAGGGTTTATCCCAACAGTAAGAACAGAGTTTATAGGAAGTCAGGAAGCATAGAACTCCATGATAAAAACTCCATAAGTCTACAATTTTCCTTTCTCTGATGCAGAGTATTGGCTTTTGTTTTTTGTAATGAATGGCTGTGCACAACCTTTGTTTATATAAATATATCACTTGTTTCTGTTAAAAAAAAAGAATTAGATGGTTAGTGAAGTGTCAATGAATTTTAGAATGTTGAAGTGGATTTCCTATGTCAATATTCTATAAAAGGCCCATATACTTTAATTTAAACAAATATGTGTGAATAAAATTGGTAGTCCATCATTATGGTATTATCCAACAAATAATTTAAACAAATATGTGTGAATAAAATATGTAGTCCATCATTGTGGTATTATCCAACAAATATAGATTTGATTTCTTTCATGAGAGGGAGATGTGTATCATTGGGAAAATCTAATCAAATTTGTAGTATGGGAAAGGACTATAAGGTCGGTATTTTACAAGGGAATAAATAAATTATAACAATGTATTCTTATAATGAATGTTTGATTTATTTTTATAATCTTATTTTCAACTTAATATTGTTGTAGTTATCTCTTTCCTTATAAATTTAGAACTTGAATGAATAAAAATGTCACAAATTTGGCTTGAAAGAGTTGTGGAGAAGTTAATAAATGAGAAATTTCATACTTGGTAAGTTAGAACACACTTTAACCTAGTCAAAAAGGGTTTGTGGAATATTGTTGTTAGAAAAGAAAGGAAAACACACTTTAACCTAGTAAAAAAGAGTTTGTGGAATATTGTTGCTATAAAAGAAAGGAAACATGTTTTCTTTTTTTATGAATTAGCAAAGTTGGAAGTGAAAGATAGTAAAAATCCTTAACACTTTTGAATCAAGTCTTTTAGATTCTCATGTTCACTTAATGGATTTGAAAAAGATAAATTTGTTTAAAACTTTGTCATCCTTTATGCCAACAATGATGGGTTATTGATGTAAGAAATAATGGAAAATGGGACTAATGAGCATACCTTTAAAATGCAAATGAAGAGTATTCCTTAATTTCCTTTTAAAAAATGGAGAAGGGAAAAGTTTTTTTTCAAGAGAAATTTACTTAAGCAACTAAGGGTATTATTGGCCAAGTTATAGATTTTTCTTTCTCACGTGACAAAGAAATGGAAAACCTATTGGATCATAGAAGAGTTCTTATATGGAGAAGGAAGTTTCTCATAGTGTCCAAAAAAAATGTATTCATTACACATTGTGGTTGTAATGTTATTGAGTTGTTTGCAAGGTAATGTTTTCTTTTTTAAGTATCTTATGTAGAGGGACATTAGAAATAATCGAAGTTTCAAAACCCCTTGGGTGAGACACCAATTTTTGGCTAAAAAGGTGTCACCAATTTTTTTTCAAACGTTAAATTTAACATAAACTTATATTTTGCTAAGCATACTTTTAGTCAAAAGTGAATTTAATGGAAACAAAGTTTAGAGTGAATATTACTTTTTGAGGGAGCTTGTTTTCAAATAAAACCCTGGTATAATGTTCGATTCCAAAGATTCATTGTTAGAACAGTGTTTTTAATTGAAAACACTTTTGGATTAAAACACTTTTCAATTGAAACCTTTTGATTGAAAGAAGGTTTCAGTCAAAAACATGCTCTCTCTATATAATCCTAGGGGAGTACCCTTACATTTGTTTCTAGGATTTTTTCCACCACCTTACCATTATCACTTTCCATCTTGCCTCATTTGTCACATACTCATATGCCTAGACGTTGCTTGGATGCTTGACTTACACCTCATTTGTCACATGCTTGGATGCTCAACATTTTAAGGGGTTTGTTTTAGGTGTAGTTGTTCCATGTAGGGTTGGAAGGAGGTAGTGTGCAAGATATCTTGGTGGAGGGATTACAGAGTTAATTGAGGATGGATATGTACATTGGCAACTTGGGCTATCACCCTATCACATTCATAGTTTATGAATGGTTGTTATAGGTCCTCGACCCCTACCTCACCTTACCCTTGCTTGTATGCTTGACCCCTTGCTCACCTATCACCTAATCAAATGATCGATGCTTCCTAAACCTTTCTTAGATGATTGACAATGCTCAATCAAACCTATCACATGCAGGTTTTTCTTGTCATCTACTCACTCAAACACTACTTAGTTTTATTGTCATTTACTCATTCAAATGTTGTTAATTTTTTCATTGTTTTCATGTCACATGTTCACTCTGATGATGCTCATTGTGTATTCTTTTTCCCACAATAACTTAAGCAAAATGCGGAAAATTCTATCTTCGAATTGTATTGATGTATAAATATTTCCCATGCAAATAATATTGTTATGTGTATGGGCCTATTAGTTTGATTTCACATTGATAGAATCTCATTTTTATCAAAACTACTTGGGTTAGTTGTTTTCTTTCACGTGGCATTAGGCCAGGTATACACAAATAATTGTTTGGCATATATAAGCCATTTAAAACATGTTGAGTATTGAAGCCTTTTGTAAAATATGCAAGTGGTCCCTAAGATGAACTAATCATTGTCTTTCTTGTGGTTGGTACCAAAAAATCATATCCTAACTTAGGATTGACACCTAGTGTTTTCCACCTTCCTTTGATATTTAAATCTCAATCTAGAAGCATAAACACCTTGTCATTTTTGTCCCCAAGGAAAGATACTAAAATATAATAGATTCTAAGCAATGAGTAGTGTAGGGATGTGCTAACCCAATCTTATATAATATAGTTTCTAGATCAATAACTATGTAAAGCATTGTTGTTCTTGGATTCTTTACAATAATATTAGCATAATAGGATTTGATACCAATGAAGGTAAAATGAGATAATGTCTTTGAGCATAAGAAATTATATGGAAAGAGCTACATGAATTTTAACCTACATGATGCAACTTCTTAGTGAAATGAGATACAAGCAATCGGTACACCACTTTTGAATAAGTTGGTGAATTTAGTCTATTTGATTAGTGCGTGTTATGAAAAATAGGATTACGAGTTTAGATTATTACATTCACTAAATTACTAATATGTGTGATAGACAATGGCCTCTTTGAATTATGTAGACACTCCCAATTTCAAATTCAAACACAACACATTCACTTTCAAGTAATTTGATCACTTTGCATATGTATTAAATAAAAACTACCTAATACACTCATAATGATGAGTGGAATACATTAATCCCATTGGAATCTCTTCTTGTTGTCACCATGATAAAACAATATCTTAATAAGTAATATTATTCAACATATGAGTACTATGGTACATTTTTCACTCTTCCCCTCTTCCACATCTTTGATTTACCAATTGGTGACCTCTTTAGTTTTTTTAGCTTGTAGTTTGTATTAGCTATGGGATTTTTGTATGTACAATTAACCTTAATGATAGTAAACTATCATGGGATTTGGTTACTAATAAACTCTAAATTTTACGTGTATTGATATTTAATATTCATATTTATTAATATTAGGTATCGTGCAAGTTTAAAATTTTATAGTTCAATTATATATATGAATCTTCATTCATTCCTCATGTTTGTTACAGAAATTGTTTCCAAGGCCAAAGAAACAAGCCAACACAATCTCAAATAAAACTCAGTAAAATAAAATAGGTTTTAGGTTTTTGAAAGGTTTTGTGGTTGTAACGTTTTGGGAACAATCAGGGAATACATTCATGAGCAAAATAATAACTAAATCATAAACAAAAGATAATAAAGATGCATGATATATCCAACAAGATCAAACAGAAATACAATGTTGAGGTTCATTCATAAAAGACAAGCATCACGAGTAGATACACATAAACCAGCAATGAATATATCTATTAAGCAACTAAATAAGCTGAAAAATGAAGCCAACACATAAAACTGAAGGGTAAAAGTCATCTATATCTCATAATTTCATCAGCAAATGCTTTACAAGAGTCATCTTACTTAGCTCTGAACAAGTCTGAAGACAAAGGCAATCTGGAGACCTCCTGAAGCTCCCAAAAATCAGAACCCTTCTTCAGTCCCTTTGTCCCTCTTTTATAATTAAAAAGAAATGGTTCTATTTCCCCTTCATTAGGTCGAAATTGAAACTACCGAGCAGTTACATTAACTAACTAACTCAACCAATTAACTAAAAATAGCAAATCGGATTCCTGGCAAATATGGTGAATTTCTGGAAAATAGGTGTGAAAGAAGCTTCCATATCTCTCAATTGGTGCCACCTGTGTAAAAACGGAGAGAGTTTTTTGTAAATGGGTCCGTGATGGACAAAAAATTCTCTTGGTTTTTAAAAATTCATCTCCAGTCAATCAGAATCTGCCCCGCAAGATGAACACTAAAACAGGAAAATATTAATATTTAACATCCCTGAAAAATAGGCTGCAAAGATTAAATTGAATCTTTCAAAACTTGACATCTGTTGCAAAACTGAGAGAGGTTTTTGTATATGTATATCTTATGAACAAAAACCTCTTTTTGTTTTCAAAATTTCCTCTCCATCAACTCGTGGTCTGCATTTGACTTAAGTAACTCAAAACAGGAAAAAAAATAGAGCAGAATTCTCAAACGATTTCCTCACAATGTGTAACCACTTGGAATCATGATGTTCCCTGCATCAACACGTAGCAAATTCTCTAAAACATGTCATTAGTCATTCATCATTCCAAAACGTGCCAAGATTTGTTAAAAAATTGGAAGAATTTTGGAGTCGTGATATTCTTGTAGCGTGCCTTTGATGATTTTGAGCTTCAGCGCTACAAGAATAATTTTAACACTGTTTTGGTGCTTTTTAATAGCTTTTTGTCATTTTGCATAGGGTTTTAAAGCTGTCAGAGTGATGATTATACATGACTTATACTTATAGCATTGTTTATGAACCCACTATTTGATATGGTGACTTTTAACCCCTTTAACAAAAACAAAGCTAAAGTTTAAAACTTGAATTTCAAAAGCAAGGCCAAAATTTCATATAAAAACTAAAGAAAACTTCCTAAAAGAGGGTGAAATCAAATTAAAGCAAATAAAAATCTTAAAATAAAAAGCAAATCAAACTAAAATAAAATGCAAATCAAACAAGATTTGAGGGGACAAATTACTGACTTAACATCTGGCTCCAGCTGCAAGATGAAGACCTCCCTTTGAGGCTTCAAGAACCTGTAGACCAGTGCCTTCTGTCTGTTATCTTATCTATCTATCTGCAAAAAACTTCCATTGGGCTATGGAGTCTTATTGTAATTCACTCACCGGTATGTACAATGATTAGTGAAAATGCTCCTATAAACTGTAAAAATGCTTGAGGAATCGCCCATTAACAGGGCTGGACAACTCCTCACCTTCCAAGGACTGCAAGATAAAAGTATTGTTCTCTGAAACTTTTGATATCAGAAAAGGGACAAACCAAAGATTGTCAAACTTACCATGCTTACCCTTTTGCTCCTTTCTTGCATCCCATCTTAGAACCATCTCACCTTCTATGAAAGTACTTTCTTTAACATTCCTGTCAAATCTGTTTTTAATCTTGGATCTGTACAACTGTGCTTTTTCATCCACCTTCTCTCTACTTTGCTGTAACTCTATCATTTCAAAGATTCTCCTTTGCATATCCTTCGGTTCCTCTTGAGAGTTCTGGAGGAATTTCATCACTGGAATCCCCAATTGAATAGGGAACACTGCCTCTATACCATAAACTAGCTAAAATGGAGAAGTCCCAATTGCATGTTTCACTGTAATCCTATCTGCCCATAATGCATACTTCAGCATTGAATCCCAAGACCTTTTGTTATGCTTCAACAATTTCTTGATGCTCTGCATGATGTTCTTATTGGAAGATTCAGCTTGACCATTTCCCTGAGGATAATAGGGAGTTGAGTGCTTCAGAATGATGCCATTTCTTTCACAAAAGGCCACCATTGCCTTGGATTTGAATGCCTTTGCATTATCTATTATTAATCTTTGTGGACAGCCAAATCGGCTCAAAATATTTTCTTCAATGAATTCCATGATTAACTTGTCTGTAGCATTCCTTGTGGGAATGGCTTCCACCCATTTTGTGAAAAAATCTGTTGCAGTCAGAATCCAGTGATGTTGTCCTGAAGATGCTGGATTTATTTCTCCAATAAAGTCCAAACCCCACTGCTGAAAAGGGGCATTGACTGCAATAGGTTTTAAAGGCAAAGACAATAATTTCTGTTTACCTGCAAATTTCTGACAAGGAATACAGGCTCTTACCTGCTGGTAAACATCTGTGAACAAGGATGGCCAATAATATCCAGCTCATAAAATTTTGTAAGCTGTTGCTTTCCAATACTTGTGCCCTCCACATGCACCTTCATGAGATTCTGAAATCACCTCTCCTATTTCAGATTGATCCAAACACCTGAGCAAAATACCCCCCGGGTCTTTCCAGAACAATTGATCCTCAAATAAACAGTATTTAGTAGCTTTGAGTTTTAAAGATCTGACAGCCTTCTTATTCAAATGTTCAGGACATTGCAGAAATAACAGAAAATGAACAATGTCTGCATACCAGGCTGATGATGAATAAAAATCCATGATCTTTTCTTTTTCCAGAAGTGCTTGATCTTCTTCAGGAATTGATTCTTTAGCCATGACATACAGTCCCAGAGCCTGACAATTTGATTCAGCCAACAGTTTGGCTAAACCTTGTCCCTTGACAAGCTTAGTAGGCCTAATCTCTACATCATATTCCATAATCTTCGCAATCCACCTACCTCTCTTTCCTTCACTATCAGGCTGAGTTAACACATCTTTCACAGCAGAATTAGGTACAAAAGAAATTACTTTTGAACACCAGAGCATAAGCTTGCTTTTCCAATATACTGTACTTCAGCTCAGAATCTCTGAGGGTTTTGCTGAAGAAAGCAATAGGCTGTTCCAATCCTTCTTTGTTTTTCTGAAGTAAAACAGCTGTAATTGTGTCTTCTGATGCAAATGAAAAAGTAAGGAATTCTTTGGTAAAATCAGGACTTATCAATATAGGTGCTTCAGTAAGAGCTACCTTGATTTTCTCAAATGCTGCCTTTGCCTCAGCAGTCCACTTTACTTCCTGATCTTTCTTCAACATGGCTGTGATTTGTTTAATGATTTCAGCAAAGTTGGGAATAAACCACCGTAGGAAATTTATCTTGCCAATGAATGATTGAACATCTTTTTTACTCCTAGGTAAACTAATCTTCAGTATTGCTTTCACTCTTTCAGGATGTATTCTGATGCCATCAACAGACACCAAGTGACCAAGTAGTTTACCTTCTTGCACAACAAAATGTGACTTTTTGGGGTTCAGGGACAGGCCAAATTTTTTGCATTTTAGGAAGGTTTGCCTCAAGTGCTTCAAGTGTTCATCATCGGAATTTGAGAATACAGTAATATCATCTAGATAGATAACCACAAACTTATCTTTTTCTCCCACAAATGCAATATCCATGGCTCTTTGAAAGGTTGCTCCAGCATTCATCAAGCCAAAAGGCATCTTGTCATACATGAATGTCCCCCAGGGGGTTGTAAATGCTGTCTTTTCCTTTTCATCAGGGTGCATGGCAATCTGATTGTACCCTGAAAAACCATCCACCATAGATATCCTCTGAGCTCCAACTACTTGTTGCAAAACCTGTTCAATCTTAGGAAGAGAATAGTTGTCTTTTAATGACGATCTATTCAGATTTCTGAAGTCAATACATAATCTAATTTCCCCATTATTTTTTCTGACAGGAACCAAATTAGCAACCCAGGAAGAATACCTGAGAGGCACTATTATCTTTGCATCCAGCAGCTTCTTTATTTCTTTTTCAATTACAGGGAACAAAGCTGGATTGATCCTTCTTAGTTTCTGTCGGAAAGGCTTAACATTAGGCTTCAAAGGGACCTTGTGCTGAATAATTGCTCTATCATAAGTTCTTAGTTCCTGATAAGACCAGGCAAATACATCT
Source organism: Larix kaempferi (assembly GCA_027924585.1). NCBI lineage: Eukaryota > Viridiplantae > Streptophyta > Pinopsida > Pinales > Pinaceae > Larix > Larix kaempferi. Next base: position 5,180,060 of record BSBM01001022.1, read on the forward strand.
ACATGTTCTTTCAAAAGCTTGATATATCTATTTCTCTGTTCAGTTGTCAGAGATTTAAAATTTTTTACCATCTTTGGATGTTCTGCTGAACCAATATTGCAATCTACCACATTATCTTCTGAAGATTGAACCACTGGCTTTGAAGGTGTATCATCCTTCGTGAATATTCTTTCTAAAGGCACTAAACCCTTTGGAATGAAGTTGCTTTTCAACTCAATGATTTTATGACTTGCTATCTCTTCTGCAACAAATTCATTTAACTGTTCATCTCCTTCATCCTCTTCCTGATCAATTTGAGCATTTGAAAACTCATCTGTAAGCTCAAGAAATTTTTTGATTTCAATGTCATCTTCAAAAACTCTCCAGTGCTTCACATTATCAGGCACGCATGGTCTATACCTCACCTCTATGGGATACCTTAGCTGAGTGGTCTTAGGGATTCTGAAATGTGTGGCAGCCAAAGCTATTGAGTCTGCAGTCTCATTATGATTCCTTGGAATATGAGTAATATTAAATGCTATAAAATAGTTTTCAAGCATATCCCATACCTCATTCTGATATACTTTCAGCAAACCCTGCTTTACTTGATATTTGTTCTTCACCTGTTGAACAACTAGTTAGAAGTCGCCAAATGCAGCAATCTGCTGAATTCCTAAATCTTTAGCAGCCTTCAATCCCAGTAGCAGAGCTTCATACTCAGTAGTGTTGTTAGTGGTAACAAATTCCAACTTATACATGAGTTTTACTGTTTCACCCCCAGGGGAAATGAGTAAAACTCCAGCTCCAGCACCCTCTTTGCATGAGGATCCATCGAAGTACAAGTGCCACAGTGCATCTTCTTCCTCTCTGCTGTGTTTTATTTGCTGTCCTTTTTCCACTTGTAACAGACCAGCAGAATTATCCTCCTCACTGAACTGTAATATGCATGAACCAAGGTCTTTATCCACAGAGTACATTGGATGATTGGTGGGGTTTTTATCATCTGTTACTATGTAAGCAAGCTGCAGCTCTCTGTAAAGTCTTCTATTTTCTCCACCAAAAACAGGAATGGTGGCATAAGAGAGGTCCATCTGTAAGGTTCCTCCAACCTTCTTAGCCCATGACCTAGAAAGAAGCAAGCCAAACTTTGGTGTGATGTTAGCTACCACAACATCCATTATCACACTTTTCATGGGCAACTGAGCAAGGTTAACAACCATGTCTTTTATTACTCCTAGACACTTCACAGCTCGAGAGTCAAAGGCATATAAATCATGATAAGGTTTGGTGATACTGAGGCCCAGGGCTTCCATTACAGCTTTTGGCATCAAGTTATGGGATGCTCCTGAATCTAACAGGCAATTGTGAATCATTTGCTCGTGAACATTCAAGGTTACATAGAAAGGAGGAGAAGTACCAGCCTCATTTTCAGTCTTCTCAGCCATAGCTGATCCAATGAAGATTCTAGGGTTTTCTTCCTACAAGTTAACTGTATCTGAAACAGGCTGATTACTGGGTATATTCATCACTTTCAGAACTGTTTCTTTATATGATGGATTTTTTATTAACTCAGTCAAAGGTACAGGAATCTTTAACTTCCCTAGTTCATTCTTCTTTAATTTTTCTGCAGATTGCTTCTTCTCTATGAAAGGATCAGTTATTTGTTTAGCAGGAACAGGTGCAGCAGGAACAACTGCCTTCTTCTTCGGGGCTTGGACCACTTGTTTTGATCCTGATCTGAGATTTATGGTCTTCTTAGGTCCATTTTGAGGAACAGCAGCAGTTGCAGCAGTATTTTCTAAGCCTAAATCATCTTCAGTTTCAAACATGTCAGCATCATAGTATTCTGCATTTAGAAATTCTTCCTTAGTGACAAAACCTTTAGACAATCCCTCTCCAAAATGATTCACATCTTGATCATTCTCTTGAAAGATCAACTCATCATCAATTTATTCTTCATCAACCATATTGTTTTGAAAAGGTGGCGGCACCCTTTGGTCCTCATTTTCTCTTCTTTCTCGCTGGATATCATTATTCCTTCATTCTCTTGGTATAAATCTAGGAGCAAATTGCCTTCTGAACTGATTCTGGTTATTTGGATTTCGTTCAGCTTCTGGAGCAGGTTTGCTAGAATTCTTCTCAAGCTCTAATTTATTCAATTTTGCAGTAAGAATCTTCACCAGTTTAGCCATCTCATCTATCTTGGTTTCAACAGACTGAGGAGCAGCGCTTGCTGAGACAGTTTCCTTCTTCCCTTTTCTTTCATAAAGTTGTTGGGCTGTTTCTTTCTTAAGTCTGTTTGAAGCCAACAAATTGGATTCTACCTCCAATGCTGCATCTTGCATATTCAGCAGGGTGATAGGTCTTCTTTCTCTCAATAATAAGGAAAACTCGTGATCAAAGGCATTTGCATAAGTAAGTTTAGCTGATGTTTCTGTAGGCTTTATTTCTGCAGGAATTCTACTGTACATCTTGTTAAACCTCTTTGAAAAATCTGCAACAATCTCATCTTTTTTCCTATTGAGAGCACCAAATTCAGTTATGTAATATGTATGGTCTTTAGTGTCACCCCATTGTCTCATGAAAAGGTCACGGAGTTCTTCAATTATAGTGATTGAGTTGGCAGACAACTCTCTAAACCACTTCCTTACATCCCCATCAAGGCTCTGAACAAATACCCTCATCCATACATCTTTGATCTCAATGTTTTGATTGTCAGCATAACTTAGGAAAGCCTCCCAATGTTCCTCAGCAGTGGTTTCTCCCTGTCCATTGAACCTAGGCATATATTTCTGGTAATCACCTCCAGGCAATGCATGTAAAGGCTGAGGTAAAACTAATGGTGCATACCTAGATGCAACCATCCGGTCCATCATATCCATGGGTGCTGCCATTTTTGTACTGACTGGCTTGGAAAATGTAGAAGCTTGGCTAGAACTTGTTTGAAAAGGATTCTTTCCTACTTTCAGCTGAAAGATATGCATTTTACCAGGAGAAGCAGTCTTAGCTTTCAAAAAGCTTCGAGGGTTAGTAAAAACCTGAAAAGTGCTCTCAGGGATGGTAGGTTTTACCCAAGGTGAGGTTTCGGCTGAATGTAATGAAACACCCAACTGATCAGGATCACAGGAGGCTGGTAAAGATTGAGACCTTTTGAGTTTTCTTGCTGTTTTTAAAATCTGCTCAGGGTCTGTCACACCCAATTGCAATGGAAAAATCGGTCTGTTCCTGGTTCCAATTCCTTTAGAAGCCATTGTGACAATTTTGGTGAAAATAGCCTTTAAAAAGTGCTGGTTCAAGTCCACCTCTTAAACCAGGAAAACTGATAAGTATCCCAGGGAAGATATGCTTCAGCTTCGTCCCCGACAACGGCGCCAAAGATGTTTGTGCCAGAAATTGTTTCCAAGGCCAAAGAAACAAGCCAACACAATCTCAAATAAAACTCAGTAAAATAAAATAGGTTTTAGGTTTTTGAAAGGTTTTGTGGTTGTAAAGTTTTGGGAACAATCAGGGAATACATTCATGAGCAAAATAATAACTAAATCATAAACAAAAGATAATAAAGATGCATGATATATCCAACAAGATCAAACAGAAATACAATGTTGAGGTTCATTCATAAAAGACAAGCATCACGAGTAGATACACATAAACCAGCAATGAATATATCTATTAAGCAACTAAATAAGCTGAAAAATGAAGCCAACACATAAAACTGAAGGGTAAAAGTCATCTATATCTCATAATTTCATCAGCAAATGCTTACAAGAGTCATCTTACTTAGCTCTGAACAAGTCTGAAGACAAAGGCAATCTGGAGACCTCCTGAAGCTCCCAAAAATCAGAACCCTTCTTCAGTCCCTTTGTCCCTCTTTTATAATTACAAAGAAATGGTTCTATTTCCCCTTCATTAGGTCGAAATTGAAACTACCGAGCAGTTACATTAACTAACTAACTCAACCAATTAACTAAAAATAGCAAATCGGATTCCTGGCAAATATGGCGAATTTCTGGAAAATAGGTGTCAAAGAAGCTTCCATATCTCTCAATTGGTGCCACCTGTGTAAAAAACTGAGAGAGGTTTTTGAAATGGGTCCGTGATGGAGAAAAACCTCTCTTGGTTTTTAAAAATTCATCTCCAGTCAATCAGAATCTGCCCCGCAAGATGAACACTAAAACAGGAAAATATTAAATATTTAACATCCCTGAAAAATAGGCTGCAAAGATTAAACTGAATCTTTCAAAACTTGACATCTGTTGCAAAACTGAGAGAGGTTTTTGTATATGTATATCTTATGAACAAAAACCTCTTTTTGTTTTCAAAATTTCCTCTCCATCAGCTCGTGGTCTGCATTTGACTTCAGTAACCCAAAACAGGAAAAAAAACAGAGAAGAATTCTCAAACGATTTCCTCACAATGTTTAACCACTTGGAATCATGATGTTCCCTGCATCAGCACGTAGCAAATTCTCTAAAACATGTCATTAGTCATTCATCATTCCAAAACGTGCCAAGATTTGTTAAAAAATTGGAGGAATTTTGGAGTCGCGATATTCTTGTAGCGTGCCTTTGAGAAACCATCTTCTATTGAGAAACCTCATAGCACAAAATTACTGACTTAACACCTCATAGCACAAAATACCATCTTCTATTGAGAAACCTTGATATTTATGTTAATCAAATTGAATTCCCGTTACATTAATTTATCAATCCAGGGATCATAGACTTATGAAGTGTCAACATTATATGTGCAGGGATAAGTTTTTAAAGTGGCATCAAAACTACAAGATTAAATCAACACTCTTCACACAACCTAACTATAGAAGATAATATTTCTTATCAAAACATTAGTTCATTTATGAATCTCCTTGGTATAAAATCAGGTCAACTCATATTCATATTGCTAACAAGTACTCTGCTTAGTTTCACTAAATAAACCAAATGAAAGAGATCAGTACTCAAAATATGTCAACTCAAAATCAAAACCTAACAAAAAAACTTCTTCAACTAAACATAAGATTTGTTCTCATCATATTCATTAGTGAGTCTCAAAGGTAGAAGTGAAAGCCAATACCAATCCTTTATTACCAACAATACTATGTTTTTCTCACTTGATAAATAGCATTAAAGATATCATACTCAGATAAAAAATATCACTCAAAACAAGAAACCCTTCTTCCTAATTTAGAAGATATACTTCAAATGAACTTATCTTTTCGTTGTTTATAGATTTCAGTGGTGGAACCACGGGTCATTGTAACTCTTAGTGACTAACAAATACTCTCTTAAATATAAAACAACATCCAAGTTAAAAGATATATTCTTGAAAATGAAATATGAAATCATGCAGACAACATCTCTCAATCCAAACTATTCATTAATAATATAAAAAGGAATAACAAGGAAGTTGTAGGAACGTAGCTGTGATGATTTATGTCATTAACATAATACTTTGTTCTTGTGTACTCCCTTGGTCAATGAAATTTTGAATATCAAGATGAGATGGTTGTAGGAAAAGAAATCTTCACACCATCTACCGCTTGAAACCACTGGTAACTTAATCAATCATACACACAACAAATAAATTATGAAATAGCACAGTACAAGAAAATGAAACCCTACGAAAACATACAAACAATGAAACATTGTATTCTGATAAAATATCTCACACACAAATCGACATGCAAATAAAAAATCTAAAGAATCCTGTCCCTGAGATGAAGGGGACCCTTCCTCCTCTTAGGAACACGCCCACTATTTAACTTAAAAACCCAAAATCACCAACACATCAGCATAAGAAACTAGTCTTCTATTATGAAAGAACAAGAAATACAAGAGTTCAGATCTCAAGATGTATGCTTCAATAATCCAACATTCCTAACCTCCACTATCCTTTATGTTGTTACTTATAAAGTTTACATTGTAAAAATAGAATGCTACAAGATTGCGATACATATTTGTAGTACCTTTCATGCTAAGAATAGATAGGAAGTTACATTTGATAACAACTGGGTAAAAATAGCTAAGGAGCAATGATCCATTCTCGTCACGATATTTCATGAACAAAGCATGAAATATCATCCTTTATATCATGTTGCAGGATCGGTTGACTCGGTGATGGATCTCGAACTAGTAGGCCTTGAGTGGAAGCTTGAGTAGATCTTGTCAACATAAAACCATGTTAGCATAATTTCATGCAAAACCCATGTTCTCCTTTTGGGACATGAGAATAAGAAGTATCCCAACCATCAAGAATGTTACTAGAAACTAAAGGGTTGTTACTAGAATCTAATCCGGTAACTTCATTAACCACAACTTAAAATTCATTTTATTCATAAAAAATAAAGAAACTATGAGTACAAGGCAAGAATATGTACCTTTTGAACCATAATAGCACTTTTGGGTAAAATATGGAATATTAGGTCAATAGAAGTAGAAAAAAGGGCAATCCATAGGGAAAATAAACAAAATAAGGGTTTATAGATGTTCCTAGATATGTCAAAACAGGGGCCATACATCTCCCTCACACCTGAGGATATGCATGTCCTCATGAAAAAACTAGGACTTCTATAAAATTGATGCTTCCAAAATTGCTCGAATCTCATTTCATAACTGCTACATAGGATGAAAATTCAGACCTGAGAGGCCGCTTGGAAAATAATATCAAGGAGAGATTTCTTATGATTAGTCCTGTCAAGTCTATCTAGGAGTCTTCGATTTCTTACAACAAGTTTTCTATCCCTTTTATACCATCTTCTAGATAGTTTCAAGGACTTTCAGTGACTTGCTTTGAGCTTCTAAATTTCTTCTTGGAATCCAATACTTCAAGTCTTCAATTGTTCATTTTCAGTTTTGAGATACCCCCCTAAAACTGTTAATTCCTTAACATTCCTTTGTAACTCCTTAATCTTCCTCCTTTTCTTATCTAATTTGATATCAACATCATCATGCAACTTACTACTCTCATCTTCCTTGAGATCTTCAATCATACAATGAGCATCACTATCCTTATCCTTATTGAATGGATCCCACAAATTTTCATCCATATCTCCACAAAACAATTGTGTTCCTTCACATTCCCCACAAACAACTTGACTCCTCTTCTTTCTAGGTGGTTTTATGAAACTTACCTCTTTGGTATGCTCTTCAGAAATTGATTTTGACTTTGCCATAATTTTTTCAATCTGGCTCCTGGTCATCCATGGTAGTGAAGGAAAATATTGATCTTGTCTCTTCCTACATGTTGAACCCATTTTCCTTTTATGCTCCATAGGAGCTTCAATTATTTGAACATCTTCATTTGTTTCCTCAATTTATTGGTCGCTCCCATACTCAATTTCGACCTCAGTTTCTATTTCTGCATTAGGATGCACCTACAAATTCTCTATCACCTTCCTACACATCTTCATGCTCGATTTTGTCAGGCCCTTGTTCCATATCATCACCTCCATCAAGAAATTGGTTACGAACTAGGAATAACAACCAACTGTCTTGTATTTTAATTAGCTCCTCCTCGATTAAAATCTCAATGATACCATGATGGTAAAGATTATTCTCTACATTCCTCGTCCTCCTTTGTGTTTCCAGAGCCATTTTAGAGAGTGAGTTCCATAAATATTAGGGTAGATTAAGTTTTTTCCCCTTGAAATGCTCAAGAAGTTGAATATGATATAGGAAGGCCAAACCAAAATGACCTTCGCATGTTATGTATTTTTGAATAGTAAAAGGAAGGTATCAATACCTCTTCTTCATCCAAGCTCTAGGCACTCCTTTCAACTAGTTTGGATCTATATGTGACTCAACCAAAAAGGGTGTCCAACTTTTTTTTCTATTTCTCAATTTTTAAACCATCGTTCCCTGTCCTGAGGAAGACCCATAGCTGTCGCAATGGACTCTTTTGATATTAGAAAATCTAAATCCCCTATGCATACTCTGTCTCTATTGAAACTCTGTTCAAATTCCAAGGTCACCCTACTGTGATGGCCACTGAACACTGAATTTGGAAAACAAAGGTAACCACCTTGTCTTACGTATCTTCTTCTTACACTTTGGGTATGCATCTGTTGGAATGTGACAACCAATTGATGGTTGAGTTCAAGTTGGTTCATGGAGGTTTCACCAACGATATAATCGGTTATCGGTTATGTGTAACTGAAGAAGGAGGATCTTAAATATGTGGCCCATTGAAGCAGATATTGAGCTGGGGCTTTATGCCCTCTCCGGGATAGTTTGTAAACTATGTTGATGATGAATAAAGAATGCCTGCCCTTGTCCCGGGAATGTAGCCCACACTCAATGGGTGAACCACGTATATTTCTATGTCTCTTGTGTGATTACTGTGTGCTACCTGTTCTGTTGTTTTCTATAGTTACATATTTATGATGTATGTGTGCTTAATGCACAACAAATGGTATCAGAGCTTAGGTGAAGAGCATAAAGTTTCAGAGAACAAGAGAGAGCCTAGAACCTCTGAGGGAGGAGCCAACAATTGCAGCATTGGCATGAGGCGTGGAAGAGATCATGCAGAGGGGAGAGCCCGTGAGTCTGTGAAAGAACCCGTGCTCTGGAGGAGAGGCCCGAGAGAAGCAGTGGAGACCAGCCGCCATCCAGAGTCGCCATCCCAGAGGAAGAGTCTAAAGTCCATGGAGAGGTGCCGCTCATGGAGGAGCGCCATCAGGAGAGCAGAGCCGAGCCGCCGTTGATAGTCAAAGAGCCCGCAAAGGCCTGTGAGGGAGAGCCTGCAAGAAGGAGAGTCACCTGCCCTGGAGAACCGCCGGTAGAGAGGAACCAAGAGCTGGGCGGTGGTGGAGGGAGCAACGCCGAGTTGATCAGGAAGCAGCTGCAATTCGTGGCAGGAGAAGAGCTGCATGGAGAGCCATCCCATCATGGAGATCCATCGTCCGAGAAATAGGGAATCATGAGGCTGTAAAGGGCCATCGTTGGAAGACTCCATGTACCATCCGCCATTGGAGAAGTCGCGTGCAGAGAGAGAGCCATCAGCTGTTGTCGTTGGGGGAGAAGGCAGATCCATTAAAGGAATGTTGTGCTGTGTCGAGGCGTGAAGGAACGCTGTGCTGTGTCCCGAGCGTGGAGGAACGTTGTGGAGGAACGAACCCAGCCGCCGTGTAGAGGTAGAGGATGCTGGCGTGAAGGTTGAGCGGCCAACAGGAGCCCGTGGTGGGAAGTCGAGCCTGTGGTGTGAAGGTCAAGAAGTTTCGAGAGAGAGTGAAAGTGTTCCTCACATTTGTAAGGGTAGGGTAATAATAATAAAAAAAATTGGTAGAAAAATTATTATTATTTTTGGAGTTGTAAAAATTTAGTTTTTTACATGTAATTGGGTGTATGACTGTAAGATCTGGAATGGCATGCATACCCTAGGTTGTTTAGTTACCTATGAAAAATCTAGATGTAGATTTAGGTAAACTAAAAGGGGTAGGGCATTGGTTGCTGTGCTCATTTTGTCCATGAGATTACATGTAATGAAGCCTATTTTAAAGTCTTGGTTAACTCCAATGTAATAGACTTGAAGGTGAGCGGTAAAGGCTCATTTGGTTGTCTTGGCCGGATTTGGCTAAGGTCTTCGGATGTAAAGTTTGAGGTGGAGCATAGAAGGTGCTCAGGATTGCATAGGAAGATTTTGTTTGCAAGCTCAAGGTAATCATTGTATGGCTTGAAGAGCACTCTCAAGCATTTGGTACAAGATGTTTTGATTTCTTCATGGTGAACTAGGTTTTACAAGAAGTGGGTGTAACCATTGGGTTTATGGTATTCACTATCTTGGCATTTTTTGGATTGTTGGCGTTATGCTTGAAACAAGCACACGCATGGATATGATCAACAGGTTGGTTTGATTGGACATTTAAGATGAAGGATCAGGGAGCAGCAAAACAATCTTGAGCATAAATGAACAAGAGACGGATTGATGGTAAGTTTTGATTATCATAGGATGAGTGCATGATAATGATACTCAGTGAAACTGGTAAACATCATAAGCTTTCTTCAGGTTGATGTCCATGTAATGAAGAAAGGGTTATATGTCTCGTGTATGGTATGCTGGTGTGATGTATGCGATGAGATCTTTTCACATGCGGTTGGTGTTGTCAGTGGATACATGGCAAATCCAGGTGAAGCAGTGAAATGGGTGCTTTGATATTTAGAAGCACAAATGGACAAGGGTAGGGCATGAGGTAAATTGTTGTCAAGGTGGAGATTGTTGGAATGTGACAACCAATTGATGGTTGAGGTCAAGTTGGTTCTCGGAGGTTTCACCAACGATATAATCGGTTATCGGTTATGTGTAACTGAAGAAGGAGGATCTTAAATATGTGGCCCATTGAGGCAGATATTGAGCTGTGGCTTTATGCCCTCTCCGAGATAGTTTGTAAACTATGTTGATTATGAATAAAGAATGCCTGCCCTTGTCCCGTGGATGTATCCCACACTCAATGGGTGAACCATGTATATTTCTATGTCTCTTGTGTGATTGCTATGTGCTACCTATTCTGTTGTTTTCTGTAGTTACATATTTATGATGTATGTGTGCTTAATGCACAACAAGTGGTATCAGAGCTTAGGTGAAGAGCATAAAGTTTCAGAGAACAAGAGAGAGCCTCAGACCTCTGAGGGAGGAGCCAACAATTGCAGCATTGGCAGGAGGCGTGCAAGAGATCATGTAGAGGGGAGAGCCCATGAGTCTGTGAAAGAACCCGTGCTATGGAGGAGAGGCCCGAGAGAAGCAGTGGAGACTAGCCGCCATCCAGAGTCGCCATCCCAGAGGAAGAGGCTAAAGTCCGTGGAGAGGTGCCGCTCATGGAGGAGCGCCGTCAGGAGAGCAGAGCCGAGCCGCCGCTGATAGTCAAAGAGCCCGCAGAGGCCTGTGAGGGAGAGCCCGCAAGAAGGAGAGTCACCTGCCCTGGAGAACCGTCGGTAGAGGAGAACCAAGAGCTGTGCGGTGGTGGACGGAGCAACGCCGAGTTGATCAAGAAGCAGCTGCAATTCGTAGCAGGAGAAGAGCTGCGTGGAGAGCCAGCCCATCATGGAGATCCATCGTCCGAGAAATAGGGAATCGTGAGGCTGTAAAGGGCCATCGTTGGAAGACTCCATGTACCATTTGCCGTTGGAGAAGTCGCGTGCAGAGAGAGAGCCATCCGTTGTTGTCGTTGGGGGAGAAGGCAGATCCGTTAAAGGAACGTTGTGCTGTGTCGAGGCGTGAAGGAACGCTGTGCTGTGTCCCGAGCGTGGAGGAACGGTGTGGAGGAACGAACCCAGCCGCCGTGCAGAGGTAGAGGATGCTGGCGTGAAGGTTGAGCGGCCAACAGGAGCCCGTGGTGGGAAGTCGAGCTTGTGGTGGGAAGGTCAAGCAGTTTCGAGAGAGAGTGAAAGTGTTCCTCACATTTGTAAGGGTAGGGTAATAACAATAAAAAAAAATGGTAGAAAAATTATTATTATTTTTGGAGTTGTAAAAATTTAGTTTTTTACATGTAATTGTGTATATGACTGTAAGACCTGGAATGGCATGCATACCCTAGGTTGTTTAGTTACCTATGAAAAATCTAGATGTAGATTTAGGTAAACTAAAAGGGGTAGGGCATTGGTTGTTGTGCTCATTTTGCCCATGAGATTACATGTAATGAAGCCTATTTTAAAGTCTTGGTTAACTCCAATGTAATAGACTTAAAGGTGAGAGGTAAAGGCTCATTTGGTTGTCTTGGCCGGATTTGGCTAAGGTCTTCAGATGTAAAGTTCAAGGTGGAGCATAGAAGGTGCTCAGGATTGCATAGGAAGATTTTGTTTGCAAACTCAAGGTAATCATTGTATGGCTTGAAGAGCACTCTCAAGCATTTGGTACAAGATGTTTTGATTTCTTCATGGTGAACTAGGTTTTACAAGAAGTGGGTGTAACCATTGGGTTTATGGTATTCACTATCTTGGCGTTTTTTGGATTGTTGGCGTTATGCTTGAAACAAGCACAAGCATGGATACGATCAACATGTTGGTTCGATTGGATATTTAAGATGAAGGATCAGGGAGCAGCAAAACAATCTTGAGCATAAATGAACAAGAGACGGATTGATGGTAAGTGTTGATTATCATAGGATGAGTGCATGATAATGATACTCAGTGAAACTGGTAAACATCATAAGCTTTCTTCAAGTTGATGTCCATGTAATGAAGAAAGGGTTATATGTCTCGTGTATGGTATGTTGGTGTGATGTATGCGATGAGATCTTTTCACATGCGGTTGGTGTTGTCAGTGGATACATGGCAAATTCAGGTGAAGCAGTGAAATGGGTGCTTTGATATTTAGAGGCACAAATGGACAAGGGTAAGGCATCAGGTAAATTGTTGTCAAGGTGGATATTGTTGGAATGTGACAACCAATTGACGGTTCAGGTCAAGTTGGTTCACGGAGGTTTCACCAACGATATAATCGATTATCGGTTATGTGTAACTGAAGAAGGAGGATCTTAAATATGTGGCCCATTGAGGCAGATATTGAGCTGGGGCTTTATGCCCTCTCTAGGAGAGTTTGTAAACTATGTTGACGATGAATAAAGAATGTCTGCCCTTGTCCCGTGGATGTAGCCCACACTCAATGGGTGAACCACGTATATTTCTATGTCTCTTGTGTGATTGCTGTGTGCTACCTATTCTATTGTTTTCTGTAGTTACATATTTATGATGTATGTGTGCTTAATGCACAACAGCATCAAGAAAATCAATTCCATCCTCATATCTTACTACGCTCCTCATGATTCTTCTCTTCGCTTCTCTTCATTGCTCTTAGTTGAATAAATATAGGGATCTTGCTTAACACTATGGTTTACATCACCGGGACAAGGATAATTCGAGGAGAGTCATATAGCGAGAATATAACAAGAGTATGATAATTAAAACGAATGGAGTTACCCCAATGATGATGGGATTATACCCATGAGAATCATGATCATGACGAAATCATTACTATCCGATTAACATGCACAAAAATCAAGGTTTACATAGGATGAATTTAGGAAATGATTAGTATGTACGGCGAATTAAAGAAGGCATGAGACGAGACTATCAGAAATGATTATAAGTTAAGAGGATATGAAGATGAATAGCGCATTTAAGTATTGATTTAAAATAGGGACGCAAGGTTATTAATACAGAGTAATGATTTCAGGGCAATGAGATCAATCATTTGATGCTTTCAATGGTTCAAAGAATTTTCTAAAGTATCACAATCCTTTATTTAATTGAATAAAATGAAAAATATAATAAATCATTTATGGCTTCATTTACCTGTCTGTAGCTGAAAGTGTTGCGAGATTATTTGGAACATTAAATGTACTTGATACCACTGAGAATACTTACTGAAACTGTTCTTATCATCCTAAATGAAGGATATTGTCTCTCAAGAACTCTGGTGTCGTATGAATTCAAAACAGAGTCTTCTCCAGGAAGATCCCGTAACAGTCATTCGACAGGATTTCAAATTACTTGGTTTCTTTGTTGCAAGAACATAAAAATTGCTAAAAACATAGTTGCCCCCGTTCTTTCTTATTCTGTAGATAATCAATTAAGTCTGACATGAATTGAACTAGGAAATTTGAAAAAATTGAACTTGCATGCTTGCTAAAAATTCTGCATATGTGCATGCTTGTTGTATATTGTTGAAATTATTCATCTTTTGCCTCCCCAATGTACAATCCTATTCACATGAATGGATTTTCTTGGATTTGAACATGGAGAAGACTCATTGGATTATTGGTCTTTAATGAATATCATTAACCAATGAAAGACCTCTCATTAGTAATTTCAATGTGATTCAAAGTACTTTAATGCATCCTTACAGGCACAAATAAATGTATTGTCGTTGACCATATTGCGGGATCTAACAATCAAGAGATATTGATGCATCCCCACTGTTGTTAGTGAGAAAAATTATGATTTAAGGCATACAACTTTCAAGGCATTATTAAAATATCTGATCTTGGACCCAAATAAAGAGCTGGAGTCGATGGGGCAGATTGTCGAAAGGAAGGCCTCGAGGAATCCTCCATCAATCCAACATGAGCATCAAACATTAAGAATTTATAAAGATGAAATAATCAACATTCTATAAACTTTATGGATATCCTCACCAGCCAAAATCTAGTTTTCAAGTAAGGTTCTAGCTTTATTGCACATGAAGTTCTGGTTTTCACAAACATAATATTATTTTTCTCTTTAATTTTTATTTTTTTGTTTTATAATTTTTTTTTCTTTTTCTTTATTTTTATAAGCAATACAAAAAAACTAATATGAGGAATAATAAGCATTAGGGAGGCCTCCCTTCTTATCTCATCTTGATTCACAATATTCTTGATAAACTCCTCCTTAGATTTGGACTTCTGATACAACATGAGTCTATGCCCATTAATCATGAAGAATACCATTTCATCATCAATAGTCCTAATTCTCATAGAGACATTATAAAAAACAAGTTCTATTTCATATGGATCGAGCCAATGAGTATTGAATTTCCCTTTAATATTCTTAAATTGGGAATAAAAAGAAGTGCCTAGTCACCAACCTTAATTTTTTTCTTTTTAATGAACCCATCATTCCATTTTTCCCTTTGTTGTTGGATGAGATCGGTATATTGGAAAGCTTCTTAACACATTTCATCCAGCTCATTCAGTTGTGCAATTCTTTGCTTTTGTGCTTCAATTAAGTCCATTCCCAATTCTGGTGCGATCCTAAAAGTTTTTATCTGGAACTCTATTGGAAGAAAAACCTGTTTTCCATAAACCAACTCATATGGAGAGAAGCCAATAGTATTTCTCCATGTTGTTCTATATTCCCATAAGGCCTTCATAAGCTTTTCAAACCAATAATTTTTATTCATTTGTATTGTCTTTGTCAAGATAGCCTCCATAACCTTATTTGTTAACTCCACCTTCCCATTGGCGTCTGGATGGTATGGGGAAGATTTCCTATGCTTGATTTGGTACTTTTGAGTAATTGCCTATACAAGCTTAGATGTAAACTGGATCCCTTGGTCAGTAACAATTTTTTAGGTACCCCAAAGTGAACAAATATATCCTCAAATAATAAATCTACTATTGTCTTTTCTATTGCTCTAGGTAATGTTTTTGCTTCTATCCACTTTGTAACATAGTTAGTACAAACTAGAATGTACATTTTACCTTTAGATATGGGGTTGATAGGCCCCATGAATTCCAAGGGCCATTTTTCAAAAGGGTCAATAAGTACTTGTGGCTGGAGTGACATCTCATTTGCTAGAATTGCACGGCCCATCCTTTGGAAGCTATCACATGCTTGAACACATTTCTTCCTTTCTCAGAAAAGAGAGGGACAATAATAACCCAAATGGAGGTCTTTGTATGTTGTTCTTCTATCTACAAAATCCCCCCCCCCACAAGGTTCATCATGACATGCCTTTAGGATCTCAAACATGCCATCCTCCCTCACACATCTTCAAATACCAAATCAGGTCTGGTATGAAAGAGGTCTCCTTGGATCTAGGAGTATGGGGCACTCATTCTAACAACCCTCTTTATTCCTTGGGTGAAAAAAGTGGTGCCATCTTTCTTGTAGAAAGATAATTAGATATGTATGCAAACCATGGGGAGTTAGTAGATATAGCAACATATTTTAGTCATGAATACTATCATCAACTGGAACATTCTCACCTTTGTTATTAAGTATAGAGAGGAAGTCTCCTACCTAATTTTTCCTTCCTGGTATTTCCAACAGTATGATGTTAAACTCTTGTAGCAACAACAACCACTTAGTGATCCTCCCATTTTCAAATCGGCTTGTTCATGAGACATCTGATGGAAGAGTTGTTAGTATGGATAAAAAAATAAATAACCTGTGATCTAATGTTTAAATTTATTAATTTCATATTATACTATTGCAAGGAACTCTTTCTTAGTCCCAATGTAATTCAATTCAACAGGAGCTAGATTTTTGCTCATGAAATAAATAGCATAAGTTAAAAAAATTTCCTTTTGGATTAGAACCACTGCTATGGTTGAGTCTGATGGGTCGATGGAGATATGGAAAGGAAGATTCTAGTTTGTACATCTCAATACTAGAGCTTAGGAGAGATTTTCCTTGATCACATCAAAGGCATGTTGTCATTCATTGTTCTAATAGAAATCAACTTCTTTCAGTAATAATTTAAAGAGCAACAAGGATATCTTAGTCAAATTATCTATGAATCGTTGGTAGTAGCTTGCATGGCCCAAAAAAATCGGACCCCTTTTTTATTGGTTGGGTGTGGCATTGTGGAAATCACTTCTATCTTGGCGGGATCTACTTGTTGGGAATGTTATATTCTTTGAATGTGGATCGACTGAAAACGTTGATACTTGACTGGTACAACTTGACTAGACTCAGAGGCAATAGACAATGATAGTCTGATTGGTTGACTGACCAAATAAGTTGTTTGGTCAAAGGCAAATGACTTGGTCAACTGGAAGTCGACAGAACGACCAAAATTATCAATGGGTAATTGACCAAATTTGACTGAGTCAAATCAATCGTAACATAATAATTGAAAGTGGTTGGAAGTTATGGGTTGTCATTAATGAGCATTTGGTTGTGTTTCATTTATAAATAAGATGTAATGTATATGCATGATATAATGCAATGTAAGCATATACTGCGAGGGGTATAGTGTGTAGCATGATCATGTAATAGAGTGTGATTTTTGGTTTAGCAAGTCATTGTGGTAAACACCTGTGTTGAGTGTTCGATTAATAGTTGAGTCAAGAGCTCACTGGTTTGTTGGTTTTCCTCCAAGAGAGAGGTTTCTAGGGTAATTTATGTGTTATGTGTTGGTGTTGTTGTGTGCCATTGTCTTAATGTGTAATGTGCTTTGTTAGAGCATTATTACACCTTAGGACCTTAGTCAATAGTCACATTATTGATTAATTGGTCCTAAACAGGTTAATTATTGCATCCCAAGGTGTAAACAAGGTTTTTATAAGTTAGTTAGGCTCCATGATGACTTATCCACCAAAAATATGGGCCAAAGGTGGTCAAATTCTTGTAAGGCACCCTCATTATGACCACCTCATGCATTTATTGCACCTATTTGGCCTAAGGCACCCTGTTTCCCTGTTTTGTGGATCTGAGTTTGACCAAAGGTGCCCATGCATTGTATCTAGTCATCTAGGCCCAAAACTAGTTGTTTTGGCCTCTCCTGATCCACTCGGGGCTAGGAAGCTGAAGGGGACAGCAGTTCGATTGAATGATTCCGATCTGTTATGACAGAAACACAAGAAATAGAATAAGCAATCAGAAATTACACTACGCAGATAAACACAAATACACACAGACAAATATTCAAGAATGCGAATTGATTTATCTGTTACTAGATGTAAAGATCCGGATTGATGAGATGTATATTACAATAGTTTACATGCTTATATAGAGAGTGCTGAGACGCTTGGGTGCCTTCCCGTTATGTTCAGTTACAAAAGAAGTTATAACGATTTGACAGTTCAACCGTTACAGTCGATTGGAAGACATAGAGACAGTCTGTCAAAGTTCGACAGTCGCAAGATGGTGTTGCGCAAGTCGCAGGTCGACGCTTAATGTCAACGTTGCAAAACTGTGAGGTCGCAGAACGTGTCGAAGTCATGTCGCAGTTCGACAACTTGCCAAATTTGTGTCAAAGTCGCGGAGTGTGTCGAAGTCGAAACTCGTCAGAGTTGTGTCAACAACGATGACTTGTCGAAGAGGTGTCGAAGTCGGCATCCAAAAATAATGCCAACTGCGATGTGGATCAGACCTCCTTCCTTAAGAAACAATGGTCCCCATTGTTTGCTTGTGAAGGTAAGGAAACTTGTCGGTTATGTGAGTAGCAGAGTACCACTTTCCTTGTGCTGGGATCTGGCCTGCCTTAGCAACCTGAAACAAGGGAATTGTGTTTGTCCTTGTATGGCGTACTCATTGTCCCACAATGGTGTCACAAGGAAGAGGCTCCTGAACATATGGATGTATGTCGTCTAGTTCTGCTGTCTGCAAGTCGTTATGTTCCAACAATGGTGCATGGTATGGTTGAAGTAGATCCACATTGAAGACATGATGTAGACCAAGGCATGCAGGAATGTCGAGCTCGAAAGCGTTTTCGACAATTTGTTGAAGAATACTGTATGGACCATATCACAAAGGTTTGAGCTTCTTGAATGGGACAGTGAAGCGCTTATTCTTAAGATATAACCAAACCTTATCCCCAATTTGGAATGAATGAGGGATACGATGCTTATCGTGTCGGTCCTTAGATTTCACGTTTTCTCTATGCAACATGTCTTTTGCTTGTCCCTAGATGTCGCAAATTTGTTCATGAAACTTCAATGCTTTGTCAACTTCTCGTTGGTTTTGGTCGGTGTCGAAGTTCGGTTGTGTCGAGAAGTTGATCAAGTTGATAGGTGCTAAGGGTTTAAATCCATAAAAGATCTCAAATGGAATCTTTCCTGTAGAGATGTGTTGAGCACGATTGTAGCTGTGCTGTATGTATGAAAGACTTTCATCCCATGTTCGTCGATGCTTGTGGTTGTACATGCAGAGCAATTGTACGACCAAGCAATTCACAACTTTCGTCTGTCCGTCGGTCTGCGGATGGAAAGTTGTCGACAATGAGAGTCATGTGTCTAGTTGTTGCCAAAGGGTCTTCCAAAAGATGCTGACAAATCTAGCATCTCGATCGGAAATGATGGTTGTCGGTAAACCAAAGTGTTTCCAAACATGTGTGAAGAAGAGCTGAGCAGTTTGTTGAGTTGTCGTTGTCTTCTTGCATGGTATGAGAATGACCATCTTGGAAAATCTATCGACTACTAATAAGATCGTGTCATGTTGATGTTTTGCAGTAGGATACCCTGTCAAGTAGTCCATAGAAATAGATTCCCATGGTTGACTAGGAATTGGAAAAGGCGTGTACAATCCTTCTCATCGATTAGGCAGTTTAGCAATGGCACAAACCACGCATGATCGAATGTACTTGTTGACATCGGTTTTAAGTGTAGGCCAAAAGAAATACTTCTGCAGAATAGAAAGTGTATTTTCTACTTCAAAGTGTCCTGCAGTCTTGTTGTAGTGCGCGTCCCAAATGAGCTGATGTCGATGCTCACCGGTCGGTACACAAAGCTATCCAAGCTTGTATAGCAAGGTGTCTTTCAGGAAATAGTCGGCGGTCGATTAATTGTCAGTCTGAAGCTGTCGGTAGACTGGTGAAAGGTCGATGTATTCCTGATACAATTGAGGCCAAGTGGTGGTGTCATATCACTTCATACTCATCACTATAAAAAGGAGAGTAATGGGCAGTCTACTTAGATAATCGGCGACAACGTTATATTTACCTTTCCGATACTTAATTACCAACTGGAATTTTTGCAGTTAATTAATCCACTTAAGCTGTCAATGTAATACCCCCAATTCGACCCTTAGGATATATTAGCCTTTAATGTAAATAATGTGTACATGTGAGGTATGTTTTCCTAGCGTGGAGCTCAAGGCCAAGGCCCCGCTAGTGAAAGTCCGAATTTTATTTAAAGGGGCAAGTATTTGATGTTTTGACACCATGTGCTCTTAAGCCATGGAAATTGTAATAGGATGTAAATAAACATCATGCAATATAAAATTCCAAGACTGGCTATGGAGGCAACGAATGAGAAGGGGCCACGTGTATCCACTAGGGAGTGGTGAGGGGGCTATGGGAGTAAACCATAGGTTGCCATATGTCTTTATGAGAACCCATTTGACCTTTCTAGATGACATTTATTCCTGTTGTAAGAAGTGGTTGAAGAATTAAGTCAATGACTTTGATGGAGTATGGGCAGCCCTGAAATTCGTATGGGAAGGTATGGGCTCTTTTGACTTGTCCCACAAGTCACTCTACATCTTGGGGGTTGCTCCATCCTTATCCCCATTCCATGGTGGAAGTATGGGACATCTTTCTCCATCCAAAAACGAGCTCCCAGCAGGGAGAAAAACCAGAAATCGCGACTGTGAGAGAACCCACGTTTTGGGAAGCCAAAAACGTCCCGATTTGGTATTGGATAGTGAAATCCAATGGGGGATCCATTGGTAGGAACCTTGGGGCGAATTTGGGAGCAATAGCTACCCCAAAAGCCATGGGAAAACCCAGTTTTAATGGCCCAGAAAATCAGTGACGGATTTGGGTTGTTTGTGACAGATTTGTGAGAAATCCGATTGTGGATGTATGAATAGAGGATGGGATTGATGAGTCTAGTTTGAAGGGTATGTAGCTCTGGGTTTGAGCTCAGTGGACTAGCATCCTCCTCCATCTCCTATTACATGCTTGAGAAACCCAACCGTGTGTTGGCTTAGCATGGCTGTTTGAGTGAAACCCTGACTGTGAGTGAGCCATCTAGTTCCTCCTTAGTGGATACACAGCCCAGCTCGGGGGTGATCTCTTAGCTGAAAGAATACAGGCTGGACAGAGATCTATGGTTGGGTGGAACGTTGCTCTCACGTAGCTAGTCGTTGGATATCGCATTGCAAGATAAGTGCTCTCCGTGACTTTAATTTGGATATATATATCTGGGTTCTGCAATGTGTTATTTGAATGATTATTCTTCATGTTAATGAAATTGAAATGAAGTCTGTGCATGGCATACGAATGAGAATGGGTCTCTTTATGTTGAATCATTCTCTGCTGTGGTAAATATGTTATGCAATTACGGTCTATTTGTGTGCTTGCTAGTATGTTCATCCGCTGTGTTTATATTGAAACGAATCTGCATATAGAAGTTTTAAAATGTTAGTTATTTATGTGCAAAAATATTGGGGCTAAGTTTACCAAAAGCCCGGTATGTTGTTAATGTTTCCTTCCCTGTTGTTCTATGGAGAAGGGGACGTTACAGTCAAGTTGTTTGAAGTTTTGATTGTGTCGAAGCAAACTGAAGAGGCTTATGGTCAGTGAGGATGACCGTTTCCTTGCCAAGGATGTAATGCATCCATTGCTTGAGATCTTGCACAATGGCATACAGTTCTTTTTCGTATGTCGAATATATTCTAACAGTGTCGTTACAAGTTTTGGAATGAAAAGTGACTGGGTGACCAGACTGAGTGATCACTGCGCCCAAGGCATAGTCCGATGCATCCATCTCAATCTCAAAGGGCTGATGCAAATCAGGTAACACAAGTACTGGTGCAGTGCAGAGCTTGTGCTTGAGTTGTTCAAAAGCTTCGTGTTGTGTCGATGTTCATTTGAAGACATTTTTTCCATTTCCCTTCGTCAATTGATTCAAGGGCTAGGCTATGTGACTAAAGATGAGTATGAATCATCGATAGAAATTTGCCAAACCAAGAAAACTTCTTAGTTCTTGAATGCTCTAAGGAATGGGCCAATCTTTGAGAATTTTTACTTTTTCTGGGTCGACGTGAATGCCTGTAGAGTCAATTACAAACCCCAAATATTTGATGTTGTTCATCGCAAAGGTACTCTTGTCCATGTTCAATTAAAGTCGATGTTGTTGAAGAGTGTCAAGGACTTGTCGAAGCTGTCCGACATGTTCTTGCCATGATTGACTGAAAATCAATATGTCGTCAAGGTAGACAATGACCCATTTGCCGATGAAAGGTCGAAGAATGTTATCCATGTATCGCATGAAGGTCGCAGGGGCATTGGTTAAGCCGAAAGGCATGACTACCATTCAAACAATCCTTCCTTGGGCTTGAAAGCATTTTTACACACATCTGAGGGCTCGATTGGAATCTGATGATATCGCGACTTGAGGTCGAGCTTAGTAAAGAATTTAACATCTTTCAGATAGCTGATGAGCTCGTCTATCTGCGGCAGAGGGTACCGATTCTTCACTGATATTTTGTTGAGTGCCATGTAGTCGATGCACATGCGCCAAGTCCCATCTTTCTTAGGAATGAGGACGACTAGGCTTCCACAAGGGGAGGATTTGGGTCGAATATGCCCTTTGTCGATCAAATCTTGGATTTTTCTACGAATCTCTTCATTTTCGAGAATGGATATTCTGTAGACAGATGCGTTAGGTAAAGAAGAACTAGGAGAAAGTTCAATGGAGTTTTTTACCTAGCAGTTCAACCGTTACAATCGAATGGAATACAGAGAGACAGTTTGTCGAAGTTCGACAGTCGCAAGTCGCAAGATGGTGTTGCACAAGTCGTAGGTTGACGCTTCATGTCGATGTTGTGAAACTGTGAGGTCGCAGAACGTGTCGAAGTCATGTTTCATTTTGACAAATTTCCAAAGTTGTGTCAAAGTCGCGGAGTGTGTTGAAGTTGTGTCAAAGTCAAAACTCGTCAGAGTTGTGTCGATGGTGATGACTTGTCGAAGAAGTGTCGAAGTCGGCATGCAACAATAATGCCAACTACGATGTGGATCATATCCCTGGATACCTAACCACCTACCAACCACCTCCCTCACATGTGTGACCCTCAGATGAGTCTTCCAAAGAATTCCCAATGTTCACATAAGAAATTTGTAAGGGTTTGAGGTGATTTGGGAGCTCCTTAGTCAACCTAGGGGGGATTGGGGTCAAATCTAAGCTAGCCACATGTCAAGCCTCCTACGACATTCGATTATTCCTATTTCTATATAAGGATGGTCCAAACTCATTGTTATGTTGGATGGTTAATAAACTCCGAGATTTGATCATTTGTAATTATGGTTTTTGATCATTTATTTTCCTGGTTTTTTATCATTTGTAACTGGTTTTGATCATTTTTTTTTCCAGAATTGTTTATGCACTTATATCTTGTAGAAATAGTTAAATATTTCAATTTTGAGGCATCTATAGTAGCTAGATCCTACCGTGATAAGGATTTTACATGGTATCAGAGCTCTTGGAGCTATTATTCGAACCAATAGACTGTTTTAGTGGTGTGCCATAAGCAGTGGAAAAACCACAGAAGTCCCTAGAACCATTGCATTGAAGCCTTTGGAGAAATCCATTGGATTCTATCTAGGGTATGATGCTCTCCCGAATGCACCTACTGTCAAGCAGGGTCCGAATCTGTTAGTGTAGATCTCCTCCTGATTGTTGAGAGTTTTATTGCGAGTATTCAAGTGCACCATTGTCACCAAGTGCGCAAGCAGCATAAGAATATGGAGCAAACTCATCCAAATTTGCTCACTCCTTTCAACTATTTTGATTGGAAGGATGATATGGTTATTCAATTGAGATCCAAGGGTCTTTTCGGGATCACCATGGGCACTAAGGTTGAGCCGAACTTTGCTGTGGAGAAGTCGAAATTATTCAATAGAATGGATGAGGCATTCAATCTCCTTTGTCTCAGTATTTCGAGAGACCTCCTGTTTCATGTTGAAAGTCTAGCTACACCAAATGAAGTATGATTCAAGCTTGAGTATTTATTTGGTAAGATTGATGAGATGAGGGGTCATCATCTTGAAAATGAGCTGCTCTCAGTGAGCCCAAGCAACTTCAACTCCATCCAGGACTTCTTCACCAAGTTTAAGAGCTTGGTATTGCAAATCAGACAATGTGGTATTGACAATAAGGAAGAACAATTGGTTTTGTCCATCATTTCGAAATTGGGTCCTGAGTACTTAGTTTTTGTCTCTACATTTCACTCCACAAAGCTCACAGTTAGAAACTGGAAGATGCCATATTTGGATGATTTCATGGAGATGCTAACTCAAGAGAAAAACAATTTGGTCTTGATGGGTTCCATTAAGAAAAAAGATCAATTACTTGCAGCTGGAGATTCGAAGCAAGCTAGAGGCAAGCAAAATACCAAGGGTTCGAAACCACAAGAGAAGAAGAAGAAGGAAGAGAGACCCAAATCTTCAGATGGGGGTTTGAATCCTGTCAAGGATAAGGGAAAGAAGAAGGAGAAGATAAAATTATCTTACTGTCAAAAGGGTTGGCACCCTGAGAGTTCATGCATGAAGAAAACCATAGACATGATGACCAATCTCCTACAGAAGAACACCATTCCTCTTCCATAAAGTTCAAAGAAGAAAGAGGGTGTTTCTGAAGACAAGGAGAGGTTCCATGCATTGATGGATAGTACCTTAGAGTCCTATTCTTTAATCATAGATTCAGGTGCCTCAAGGAAAATGTCTTCTTCAAGAGATTCATTCTCTACTCTTGCTACATACAATGGTTCTTCCATTCTCATGGGAGATGGCTCAGAAATCCCTGCTAAAGGCATTGGGAAAATATCGATGGAAAATGGGTACTTTAGTAATGTACTGTATGTTCCTGATCTTGCAGAAAAATTACTCTCTGTATACCAAATGACCCATACCGGTTCAACCAAGAGAGTGATATTCACCAAAGATTATGTGGAGATCTCAGAAGTTTCGACTGGAAAAGTTGTAGCAGTGGGTGTTGCAAACCATGATTCGAGCATGTACAAGTTCTCTCATTTTCTTGGGTACTCTTCTCCAAATGCACTTCTGTCACATGGTGATGAAGTCAGCAAGATATGGAATGAGAGGTTTGGACACCTCACATACATATATCTTCAAGCTTTGAGCAAAGAAGAGATGGTTGAAGGGCTTCCAACAATCAAATTTTCTAATGGCACTTGCAAAGGGTGCATTGTTGGGAAGCATGCTGAGAAGAAGTATGAGAAAGGAAGGAAATGAGAGCAGCTGAACCTCTTGGTTTAGTGCATTCAGATATTATTGGTACACTCCCCACTCCCTCCTATGGCAGCTCAAAGTATGTGCTCACCTTCATTGATGATTTCTCAGGGTATTGTTGGTTGTATTTTCTCAAGCAAAAATCTGAAGTTTTTCAATGTTTCAAAGTTTTCAAAAACTCTGTGGAGAACTTTAGTGGAACAACCATGAAGATATTGAGGAATGATAATGGAAGGGAGTATGTCGATAAGTACATGCAAGAAATATGTGAATAGCATGGCATCCAAATGCAACATTCTGTGCCCTACACACCTCAGTAAAATGGTGTTGCAGAGCACAAGAATAGAGCACTGAAGGAGATGGCCACTTGCATGATGGAGGCTGAGTCTTTGTTTCCTAAGCTATGGGATGAAGATATGAATTGTGTTGCATATGTTTAGAATAGAGCACCACATGAACCCTTGGAGGCATGACTCCATATGAGGCTTGGATGGGCCATAAACCCAATGTTTCTCATTTCAGGGTGTTTGGCTCAAAGGCTTGGGATAGAATTCCTCCAGAGAAGAGAAAGGGTTTGCAGCCCCAAAGAGAGGATTCAATCATGGTTGGATATGTAGAAGAAACAAAGGGATACAATCTCTTTTATCCCTCATCTCACAAAACATTCACTGAAAGAAGTGTCTAGTTCGAAGAAGAAGAGCCCATGCAAGCTACATAACAAGGTGAAGGGGAATGTTCATATCCTCTTCTTGATGATGATGTAAGTGATGGTTCTTTTTATGATATTTCTGATTCTGAGATTTATGATGATGATGATGACATGGATTCTGATTATGACCCTCCCTAAAGTACCAAGTGGGATGAGAAAACCATACAAGCTGCTGGTGATCTTGCAGGAGATCCTCAACATCCTAGGAAAACTAGATCTCAGTTTCACAATGATTTTGCATCTTGTGATCCGAATCTGATTAGTAGATGTTTTATTATGGTTGGATATGATCCTCAATAATATTCAGAATCTTCAAAGGACCCAATATGGAAAACATCCATTCAAGAAGAGATGAACTCCCTCCATGACAATGAAACAGATGAACTCCCTCCATGACAATGAAACATGGGATTTGGTCCCTCTTCCTCCCAAGAGGAAACTAGTGCAATGAAAATGGGTTTATAGGAAAAAAATGGCATTTGATGGTTCTGATGTGAAGTATAAGGAAAGTTTGGTGGCTAAGGGATTCTATCAATTCCATGGAGTGGACTATACAGAGACATTTGCACCAGTGGCCAAGATGAACTCCATCAAGCTAGTTTTGGCCATTGTTGCTTCCAAGCAATGGGAGGTTCATCACATAGATGTGAAGAGTGCATTTATTCATGGGGATATTGATGAGGAGATCTGTATGAAGAATCCTGAAGGCTTCATTTCAGATCATACACTTGTGTTCAGGTTGAAGAAGTATCTCTATGGCCTCAAGCAAGCTCCTAGAGCTTGGTATGCCAAGATGGACAATTTTCTGCTGTCACAAAACTTTGAGAGATGCAGTATGATCCTAATGTATATATGCAGCATGTTGGTGACCTGATATTGATCATAGTACTGTATGTTGATTATATTTTGATTACTGGTAGCTGCACCAAAGAATTGGGCTCAGTTAAGGTTGCATTACACAGTGCATTTGCCATGGCCGATCTAGGATTGTTGAAACAATTTTTGGGTTTGGAGATTGATCAAACTATGGATGGGATCTTTGTTTCTCAATCCAAATATGCTTTAGATATGCTGCAGAAGTTCAATATGGCTGAATGTAAGTCTGCAAAATTCCCATTCCTTTCTGGAGTTAAGCTTACTGATTGGGGTTCTTTACCACTAGTTGACAACTCACTATATAAACAACTAGTTGGGAGCTTGTTGTATCTTACTCACTCTCAACTAGATTTGTCTTATGTTGTTAGGGTTGTTTCAAGGTACATGCAAGAGCCTCATGAGTTCCATTGGAAGGCAGCCAAGAGGATCCTTCATTATGTAGGGTACTAAGCATTTTGGCATCCACTATGCAGTTGGTTCATCTCTTGAACTAGTTGGTTTAACTGTTTCTGATTGGGCTGGTGATAGTTCTGATCGGAAGTATACTTCTGTTTATGTGTTTATGCTTGCACATGGTCCCATTTTCTGGTCAAGCAAGAAGCAACACACCATATCTTTATCTTCAACTGATGCTGAATGCATGGGAGCAGTGAATGCAACTACACAATGTGTGTGGTTGCAAGGCATTCTTGGAGAGTTTGGATTTGTGTTTGATTCACCCATAGTCATTTGGTGTGACAATCAAAGCACAATCAATATATCCACTGATCCATTACAAAGGAAGATGACCAATCACATAGATATTCACATGCACTACATTCGAGGCTTGGTGCATGACCAGATCATAGCATTGCAATATTGCCCTTCTGCCGAGAAAACTGTTGATATCTTCACCAAGAGTTTTACTGAGAAGACCTTCTTCACTTACCTTAGATCGCTCCTTGGGGTGAGTGATGCATGGTGAATACTGGTGTATTTTCCAGATATACCACATGTCCATTTTTTAGGGGAGGTTTTATTTCCCATGTGGCTTTCCTTCTTTCTTTGGTTACATGGACAAATAAACATTGTTTTTGTAAAAGGTGACTTGAGCCTTAGTTGCCAAGGCCTTCTTTTGATATATTGACACAAGTATAGCTTATGGGGGGGTGTTAGAGCATTATTACACCTTAGGACCTTAGTCATTAGTCACATTATTGATTAATTGGTCCTAAACAAGTTAATTATTGCATCCCAAGGTGTGAACAAGGTTGTTATAAGTTAGTTAGGTTCAATGATGACTTAACCACCAAAAATATGGGCCAAAGGTGGTCAAATTCCTATAAGGCGCCCTCATTATGACCACCTCATGCATTTATTGCACCTATTTGGGCTAAGGCACCATGTTTCCCTGTTTTGTGGATCTAAGTTTGACTAAAGGTGCCCATGCATTGTATCTAGTCATCTAGGCCCAAAAATAGTTGTTTTGGCCTCTCCTTGGATACCTAAACACCCACCAAACACCTCCATCACATGTGTGAGCCTCAGGTGAGTCTTCCAAAGCATTCCCAACATTCACATGAGCAATTCGTAAGGGTTTGAGGTGATTTGGGAGCTCCTTAGTCAAACTAGGGGAGATTGAGGTCAAATCTAAGCTAGCCACATGTCAAGCCTCCTAAGGCATTCGATTTATTCCTATTTCTATATAAGGATGGTCCAAACTCATTTTTATGTTGGAAAGTTAATAAACTCCAAGATTTGATCATTTGTAATTCTAGTTTTTGATCATTTATTTTCCTAGTTTTTGATCATTTGTTTTTCCAGAATTGTTTATGCACTTATATCTTGCAGAAATGTTTAAATATTTCAATTGTGAGGCATCTATAGTAGCTATATCCTATTGTGATAAGTATTTTACATGCTTAGCTATATGAATCAATTTGCAAGCCTGCTATAATCAGTATTAAGACCCAACAATCGGTATTAATGTTATATTTGGTTGAAGGGGGACACCTTTGTTGTTGAGGATTTTGGATTTTTTGTGGATCTATGGGAGTACCTGTTACAATGGGAGTTTCTTGAATGTTGACTCATTGATAGAATGGCTAGCACGTCGAGGATATAAATCGAAAAGTTTAACGGGAAAAACTTTGAGCCTTGGAAGCTAAAGATGGAGGATCTCCTTGTAGATCAAGAACAATGGATTGCAGTCGACCTAGGAACGAATCCACTGGGTGTGTCGAAGGAAGACTATAAAAATACTGACAGAAAGGCAAGGATTACAATCTGACTTTGTTTAGAAGATTATGTATTGTTGAATGATTCAGAAGAGGACTACAAAGAAGGTGTGGGAAAATTTGGGGAACTTGTACCAATTGAAATATTTGGTTAATAAGTTGTTTCTTCAAAAGAAGTTATATATTATAAAAATGGGAGAAGGTGACTTAGTTACAAAGCACTTGAAAGTGTTCAACAATGTTATTAGTTAGTTGTTGTCCATGGATATTAAAATCACTGAGGAGAAAAAGTGCATCATTATGTTGTGTTCTTTGTCGGATTCCTGGGATAGCCTGGTTGCGGATATTGGAAGCAATAATACCACATTGAATATCAATGATGTGGTTTCATCTATGTTGTTTGAAGAGATGAGACGAAAGAACATGTAAGGATTGACCCATGACCCATTGATGGTATCAGGTTAACCGGTAGGCAAAGGAAAAGGAAAATCCTCTAGTGGAAGATTGAAGTTGAGGGGTAGATCTAAGACTAGATCGCCTAGTCCAATGATCAAAACATGCTGGTGTTGTGGTAAAGTTAGAAACTATCGACGAAATTGAAAGTCGATAGAAGTCGAGAAAGGAAAAGGGTCCGAGGAATGCCAGTAATGATGGTAAGTGTTCATGAGAAGAGAAAGGAGATGTGTATTTGGCCTCCTCAAGTACACATTCAGACTGTGACTCTTAGTTGATTGAATCCAGTGAGCCATATCATATGAAACCTCATAGAGAGTGGTTCTGTGAGTATGGGAAGATCGACAATGGTGATGTCCTACTAGGAGACGACTCACCAACCGTGATACTTGGATAGGGAAAATTTCGACTCAAACTGAAAGACAGAAGAACAATAACACTTCAATGAGTTTTGTATATCCCAGGTTTGGATTGAAACTTGATCTCGATAAGTAAGATGGGGAATGTAGGTGTGCATTCTATTTTTTAGAAAGATGCATGCAAGATGGTTCGATGAGCAATTGTGTTGATGAGAGGTGTTCAGATTGGAACCTTGTACAAACTATTAGGAAGAACAGACATCGACAAAAGTGCTAATTTGGTCTGGCTTGAGTTCGACGATATATCTTCTTGTCTAGTCGAATTGACTATGTTGTGGCATCAATGAATGGGACATATATGTGAGAAAGGTCTTTGTGCTATGCGTAGCAAAAGGTGTCGTCGAATGTCTCCCTAACTATTTTGATGAAGTCGATTTCTGTGAACAATGCATTTATGGTAAACAGAGTAGCGTAAGGTTCTCATCTAATGTTTCTGGGGCTAAAGAAATATCAAAGTTAGTAAATAGTGATGTGTTTGGACCCGTGTCGGTCCCTTCACTAGGAGGATCTCAATATTACGTTTTTTCATAGATGATTTCTCCAGAATGACATGGTTGTATTTTCTGAGGAAGAAATCTGTAATAAATAAAATATATAATATTACATAATAATCAACATATTAACATATAAATAATAAATAATTATTAATTCTTCTATAGGACACATTCCTCTGTGAATGGTCACTGTAAAGTGCCCTTAGGATTCCTATATGTCTGGCACTATCACGGCATTGTAATCATCATATTCATATTACTCATTCTATTTATTTTTATCCAATTATGGTTACTTTTACTATTCTTACAGATAGTTGTTCGTGTGTGTGTGAACCAGGTTGGTTCACTCCATTTAGTATTATTATAAATTATTATTATTATTATAATCTTTTTACCATACTCTCCAAATTCAATATATATATATATATATATATATATATATATATATAGCCCACAGGGGGTAGAGTAATTGGTGAGTATATGAGACGAGAAGTTGTAAATGGAAGATCACAAGCTCAAATCCCCATGGGTATATATATATATATATTATGGTGTAGTCTAAATATTCTACGTTTTCAACCGTTTCTGAGGCCGGTTGGAAATCTTAAAAAAATATTAGAATAACATATATTAGCTATGGAAATTGCATAATTTGAGTACCACGGGGGTAGTCAAGGGTGTTAAATTTATTTATGGATTCAAAAACACAATTTAAACACTTCCAAATTTGGATTTTATCAAAAACAATTACATGATTCCGACCAAAACCCATTGTAAAGTCCAAAAAGTAGAATAAATAGACTACTCCTAATATTATTATTAAACTTTAATAATAGTAATAATTATTATTAATATCTAATAATTGTTATTATTACAGTTATTATTTATAAAAAAAGGAAAAAAGAAGAAAAAAGGGTCAAAGGAATATTTAAGATCTCACATAAGAACCACATCGGGGCTCTTTGCACTTTTGTGTCGAATTTATTGTCGAAGAAGTAAAATAAAGAATATAAATCGAAGTTGTGAACCATGGAGTATAGATCAAAAGTAAAAATACAAGAATTAGAAGATGAACTAGTTTAGTATCGAAAAGAAAATAGAAAATTACAAATGGTGATTAAATTACATAAACTTCAAATGGAATTCAAATAAAAACATATTTCTGACCAAAAAAATGTTATGGAAGAGTTTTTCACAAAAAATGATTAATAAGGGATGTAAAGCAACTCAATCATAAATTACAAAATCAAGATATCAAGAGGAAATTTGACAAAAGTAAAGTAGAAGGAGAAATAGCGCAATTGAACAAACTCCTTAGCGACAAGGATAAGGTAATTATGCAATCCCAAAAGAAATTAGAGTGCCAAGATTCAGAGTTGTACCAGTCTCAACAACAAATTAAATATCCACAACAACAAAACAACGAACTTAAAAATGCTCACAAATTAGAGACCGAGAGATCGATAAAATGATATCGAACAATGATGATGAGATCTTTTGGTTGAGAAATCATAATAAAATTCTAGTCACAAAAATTAGGAAGTTAAAGAACAGTCGGAAGACAGAAAAAGCTAATAAAGATATCGGAGGGAAATTACTAGAAAACGAAGAAGAGAATTGCCACCATAGAAATCATAATTAATATTTTATGGAACAGATTAAGAAGTTCAATGATGGAGAGAATTCACAAGAAGAAACATTCAAGAAGCTTAAGAATTATAACAAGTTGTTGGAAAACAAGTTAGAGAAGATCCAAAAAGAGGCATCAAAACCCTCAGGAGTAAAAATACAAGTTGTGGAAAAATGAACAAACATAGATCCAATCCACATCACAACTCAAGAAGATGCCAATCCAATTGAAGACCAAAACATATAAGGATGTTGGAGTATGACAATAAGAACTCTTTATCGATATCCAAATCATAAAATAAAATATCTTAAACAATTAAAGTATCAATATTGAAAAATAACAAAAAATATTTCTACCAGCACAAATAAACATCATGATAATAGTTCATCATGGAAGTGCAACGTTTCTCAAAGGATTGAATTAAGATGGATTGATCCTTTTACGTTTCAAAAATTATGTTCAACACTCAGAGGTTCATATCGTCTCGTATCGTCCACTGCAAAAGAACATAGAATGATTGAATGCCATTACAAGAAAAATGCATAAAGCTTCTTCATCATTACGCTTTGAGGACAAAGAATTTATGAAGAGGAAGGAAACGTAATAAATAAAATATATAATATTACACAATATTAAACATATTAACATATAAATAATAAATAATTATTAATTCTTCTAAGGGACACATTCCTTTGTAAATGGTCACCATAAATTTCCATTAGGATTCCTATATTTATGGCACTGCCACGACATTGTAACCATCATATTCATATTACTCATTCTATTTATTTTTATCCAATTACAGATTAATTTTACTATTCTTACAGATAGTTGTTCGTGTGTGTGTGAACCTGGTTGGTTCACTCCAAAATTTAAGGTTTTTGAGAAGCTTTAAGAGTTTAAATCTCTCATGGAGAATCAAACTGGTAAAAATATCAAGGTGTTGAGAACTGATAACAAAGGGGAGTTCTATGGAAAATTGTTCGACCAAATCTGTAGACAGCATGATATAGCTCGACAAAACACAAATCCTTACACACCTCAACACAATGGAGTTGCTTAAATAATGAAAAAAACATTGATGGATAAATCGAGGAGCATGCTCAGTGGTACAAGAATCGCACAATAATTATGGGTAGAGGTAGTCGATACAACATGTTACCTGGTGAATAGGTCATCGTCGATGAATCTGGTCAATGAGACTCCATATGAGGCATGGGATGGTAAAATTCCCTCTCTTACACATCTCATATTGTTTGGGTGTGATGCCTTTGTGCATATCCCAAAGGAGAAAATACCTAAACTTGATAGCAAGTCAGATAATTGCATCTTCATCGGGAACAAGGATGGAGTGAAAGGTATAAGTTGTGGAACCCAGTGACGAGAAAGGAAATTTATAGTCGAGATGTGATCTTCAGAGAATTCAGAGGCACTTCCAGGAATGAAGAGATTAAAAGAGAAAAACTAGAAAGCAAGAGTTTGAAATGAGCGACAGAAGTTTGGATTTGGGAGAGTAAACTAAATCCAACAAAGAGGTGGAATAGCATAATCCATATGTTAGGAGGTCTGGTTGAGCAAGGAAAGAACCATAAAGGTATAGTCCACCCAAATTTCGCTTTTCTTTTGCATTATTTTCCTTAGATGAAAATCCCAGGTTTATAAAGGAAGCGATCGGCTTGGTAAAGAGTAAACTCTGGAAAAGGGCTATCGAAGAAGAAATGGAATCCTTGAAGAAAAATGAAACATGGGATCTAGTTGAGTTACCACATGTAAGGAAACCCATCAGTAGTAAGTGGGTGTTAAAAAAAATTGAATGCATCAAGTCAAGTTGAGAATTACAAGGCTCGACTAGTAGCGAAAGGATATTCTCAAGTCGAGTGATTCAACTTTGGTGAAATTTTAGCTCATGTTGATAAACTAACTTCCATAAGGGTACTAATTTCTTTAGCTGTAGCATTTGATCTTGATATAGAGTATATGGATGTAAAGACAACATTTCTTCATGGTGACCTTGAAGAATAAATATATATGAAGCATCCTGAAGGTTCTATAATGGATGGAGAAAGAGAGTAGGTATGTAAGCTCAAGAAGCCTCTCTACGGTCTAAAGCAATCACTAGGATGTGGTATCAAAAATTTGATATGTATATCTAGTAGCTGGTATTTGTGAGAAGTTAGGATCATTGCTGTGTGTATTGGAGGAAAACCGGTGATCATTTCATACATGTAGTTTTGTATGTAGACGACATGTTGTTGGTTAGAAATAACATGAATTTGATAAATGAGGTGACACCATAGTTATCCTCTAAGTTCGACATGAAGGATATCAGAGGAGCAAATTTCATTCTTAGAATGGAATTCGGAGATATTCATGTAGGTAGAAGGCTCTGATTAAGTTAGATAAATAACATTGGGACAATCCTGAAGCGTTTAAGCATGCAATAAATTCGACCAGTCAAGGTCCATATTCCTGTGGGATTCAAGATATCTTATGAGCAGTTTCCAAAGAAACAAGAAGAAATAGAATACATGTCACATGTGCCATATGCTAGTGTTGTTGGTAGTCTGATGTATGCTATGGAATGTACATGACAAGATATTTTCCATGCAATGGGAGTATTGAGCAAATATATGTCGACACCTATAAAAGAGAACTGGACCGCAGTCAAAAGGGTATTCAAGTATTTGCACGGCATGATGGATTATGCAATATATGATGGAGGAGAGCCTGAGGACAACAAGGAAATAAATGTACATGGTTTTTTCAATTCCGTCTAGGCTGGAGACATCAACCACATATGGTTGACCAGTGGATATGTGTTCAAGATATTCGATGGAGCAGTCACTTGGATGAGTAGGAGGTAGTTGGTGTTTGCATTGTCGACTGAGAATGAATACATGGAAGATACTCATGCATGTAAGGATGTTGTTTGGTTGTAGATATTGTGTTCATATGTTGGTTTTGGACAACATTTTGTTATGTTGGATTGTGACAATAAAACTGCAATCTCCCTAGCAAAGATCCCAACATACCATTCGAAGACAAAACACATTGATGTTCAATACCATTTTGTGAGGGATATGGTGGATAAGCAGAAGGTGTTACTAGAAAAGGTAGATGCAATGAAGAATGTTGCAAACTCATTGATGAATTTAATAAGCACAACAAATTTTTCGTGGTGTAGGGAAACGATGGGCTTGGAAACCTTGCTTAACTGAACTGAAGTTTTGTGTCTCCTATTTATGCAAAGAAGAAAATAAGTGGGAGAATTTTGGGAATGTTATATTCTTTGCATGTGGATTAACAGGAAAATTCAATAGTTGACTGGATTTGGAGGCGACAAATGGTGACAGTCTAGTCGATCAAACGACCAAATAAGTTGTTTGGTTGAAGGCAAATGACTTGGTCGATGGGAAGTCAACAGAACAACCAAAAGTATCAATGGGAAATTGACCAAAGTTGACCTACTCAAGTCAACAATAACAGAATAATAAAAAGTGGTTGGAAGTTATGAATTGTCATTAATGAGTAATTGGTTGTATTGCATCTAAAAATAAGATGTAATGGCCATGCATGATGTAGTACAATGTAAGAATATACCGTGAGGGGTATAGTGTGTAGCATGATCATGTAATAGAGTTCGATTCGTGGTTTAGCAAGTCACAGTTGTAAACACCTGTTCTTATTGTTTGATTAATAGATTAGCCGAGAGCTCACTGGGTTTGTTGGTTTTCCTCCAGGAGAGAGGTTTCCATGGTAATTTATGTGTTATGTGTTGATGTTGTTGTGTTTTATTGTATTAATGTGTAATGTGATTAACTATATGACCAGTTTTCAAATCTTCTATAATCGGTATTAAGACCCAACACTACCTTTATTCCTGCAGCAGACACATTGTTTTGGGAATATTCACAACCCTAGTGATATTTTGGACAGGATCACCATAGAGCGATTCCCATAAACAATTCAAACATTCGTTCCAATAAATGAAATCTAAATAGATTTACGTTTCAAATAAAATTAGAAAATAGGGATATATTTCCTACCTCGGGTCCAACATTTGTAGAAGATCCCTCTTCCGAATTTCGCTCCAAATGTACTTTAATAATCTGCAATCATAAATACAAACAAATATACAAGTAGACAACTACAAATATAATGATTTAATTGTAAATAAAGGTGTTGAATTTATAAAATTACAAAGAACGATAAATTAACACATTTCTACATAGGAAAGAGAATTATTTATATAAAATAACAACAATATACAAGATACATTTCACCTATTCTCAGCCATGGCACTATTTTTAAATTGGATGTTGAGTTCCTATGCCCGAGAGACACACATACATACCTCCTCTATGCTCCAAAGCATTCCCAAAGAAAACATTATGATATCCTGAAATAAAGGGATGGATACTATTGGAAATGCAGATTTCTAGATATGGGGGATTTATTACAGACCTAGGGATAGGGCTTATGGATTCAATATGAATAATATAAACATATGGATGCTATATTGTTCTCTTCTTCTACTCATTTCTCCTGCCTATTTTATACTTTTGGGGAGGCGGTTAGGGAAGTTCAATTAGTTATCTACAAGAAAGGGATGGTTAAAGAACCATAAAATTGTTTTCATGTTTCCTGAGATTATTTTTATTTTTTACCTTCACAACAATGCATAAGAGGTAAAAACACTAGAAGGTCGTGTATATGTGGGCTAG
The DNA here is from genome assembly GCA_027924585.1 of Larix kaempferi. Classification (NCBI taxonomy): domain Eukaryota; kingdom Viridiplantae; phylum Streptophyta; class Pinopsida; order Pinales; family Pinaceae; genus Larix; species Larix kaempferi. The sequence goes on from BSBM01001022.1 coordinate 5,216,166, forward strand.
GAATGCATAGGTCGCATATGTGCGGGAAATTAGGATTTTTTGAAGAATTTAAATGAGAAGGGATAAGGGAATTAAACCATAAAGGGACAAGGAAGTATGCAAAGATGTAAATCAATGAAAAATAGGCATTTTAAGTGATGTGGAAAAATATGCTATAACACACATGATGACCTGATACAATTCCTTCAGTCAATATCATGAAGCATTTTTCATTACTTAGTGCAATATTTGACTCCCTACATCTCTTTAGAAATTTATTATGGTTGGTTAAAGCTTCATCAAAAGAATCACCAAATGCAGTAAAATCATCCATATACACTTCCATACAATCATGTAGTAGGTTAGAAAAAATATGAAGTATCACTCGTTGAAAGGTTGCAGGTACATTACATAACCCAAAGGGTAATACCTTGTAAGCATAAGTTCCCCACAGACTTGTGAAGGTTTTCTTGTCTCGATCCTCTGGATCAATACAAATTTGATTATAACTGTTGAATCCATCTATAAAAGAAAAGTATTTATTTTCTACTAATGTGTACAGAACTTGATCTATAAAGGGTAGGGGAAAGTGATCTTTAAAGATTGCATTATTCAATCCCCTATAGTCAATACTCTCCATTTTCCATTCTTTTTAGGAACGACTACTAGAGGGGAGACCCACTGACTGTCAAAAATGGGGTAAATGAAATCTACATTTAGTAATTTCTGTAATTCTTCTTTCACTATTTCCCTCAGGGCCGTATTCATTCTTCTCTGTGGTTTCCCAATTGGTCAATCATTTTCTTGAATGTAAATATTATGGTTGCAAGTATCTAGGTGGATGCCTTTCATATCAGTATATTCCCATGCAAAAGTATCAGAATTCTCCCTCAAAACCTGAATTAATTGTTCTTCCTATAGGTTGTCCAAAGTGGAATTAATATTCATATTTTTCCTAATGAAGATATCAACAATTTTACAACCAAATTCAGAAATTGAAGATGTGGGAAATGTTGATAGAAAAACATAATCCAATTCTTTTGAGGTACAAGTTTCTTGAAAAAATTTGTTCTAAGAGATTATCCATAGAGGATTGAGTATGAGAGGATGACTTTCCCCCAAAATATTGTTAATTTTCGGGCATTAATTCAATATACTCTAGGATATTTACTGAGAGAATAACATGTACAGTATATCAATGCATATCAATCATAGCAAGCATATCAATCATCACAAGATGCAAACATAAGAGACAATAGACACACAGAGTTTCCGTGGGCAAAACCCTAAGGTGAAAAACCCCACAACTTCCTTAGAGATAGATAGAGAAATAGTACAACCAAAGTACAACCCAAGTACACAGAGATAGACTCCTCCTAGCAGCTGATCCTCCTCCTCACATGTGCGCCACTTTCTGAGTGATGGATAAGTGAGTAATGAAGTAATCAAATAGAGAGATCCCGCTCTCTATTTATACTTGTTATGAGCAGCCTAATAAACCTATGGGGCCGACTTGTCTAACTTAGCCTAATAACCCCAGGTTAACTTAATCAGGGCCGACCCCACACATGGTGGTCTAATAACCCATCGGAAAGTTACGACACTTGTCAATACAAATGACGACACTTCCGTATAGAGGAATAATACATCTCTATAGGAGTACAATAAAATACATAGATGAAATACATTCCGAAGTTACATATACATCAACACTCGCTCTTAACTAGGAAGGTATTTCTCGACACAGATCTACTAACACAAGTCTTCTTCTCTGGATCATCATCAGCGAATCATCATCCTTGAATCATCGTCATCGTCATTGCTGCTGCTATCTCAATCAATCTCTGATCTACTCGTCATAGGAAGTTCTACAGAGCCAGTCATTTTTCATACTGGATGTAGGCCCACCACCTGTAGGTCTTCATCATCATTGGCCATACTGTGGAATACTCAGGACTGATTACGTGCCTCAACAAAACCTCAAAAGAGCATCGTAGGACTGATTACGAGCACACTGCTCAACCTATCGGATCTCCCAGGATGTTATGAGCAAACTGCTCTACCTGTCGGGATCTCGATAGAGCATCCCAGGTTGTTACGAGCACACCGCTCTACCTGTCCGGATTTTAAAGGATATTTTCTATGTGAACTTTCGCAAAACCTACTCAGAGCATCCCAGGATGTCATGAGCAAACCCCTCTACCTGTCTGGATCTCGATAGAGCATCCCAGGATGTTACGAGCACACCGCTCTACTTGTCTAGATTTTAAAGGATCTTTTCTATGCGAAACTGTAGCAAAACCTACTAAGAGCATCCCAGGATGTTACGAGCACATCGCTCTACCTGTCTGGATCTCCATAGAGCATCCTAGGGTGTTACGAGCACACCGCTCTACTTGTCCGGATTTTAAAGGACCTTTTCTATGCTACCTGCACAACCTGTCCACGGCCATAGAGTATCAAACCGATACTCACCATACATCATCCTGATGTACATCATCACATGATCAACCTGATCATCATCATAGCATCAACCTGATGTGTATCATCTAGAGCAACATCCTGAAGCCCGTCATCTGTGATCATCCTGATCAAGCAATATATCCATCTGACGCATACAAAGTATCTACCTGATACATATCATCATACATGATCTACCTGATCATACAAATGCATTCATCTGATATACATACATAAGTACATGATCTACCTGATCATACAATGCATCCACCTAATACATAAACAAAAAAATACATGATCTACCTAATCATACAAGTATCCAGCTGATCATAACAAGCATCCAACATGATGCATATACAAATATATCAAGCATCCAACATGATGCATATACAAATACAGGATCAAACTGATCAAAGCATCCAACTGATGCATATATACAGAGCAGTAACTGGAGCATCATCCTGATGCTCATCATCCAACACTTACATCCACAGCCATGGGAAGGATCCTCCTCTCACCATGCTTGGAATGGCTCCTGCAAATGTGTCCATCACTTCTTCCTCGAAGTGTCATCAATCTGAAGAAAACCAAGCCTCTCTCTGAAGTACTCAAACTTCACTCTGGCCAGTGGTTTCATCAACACATCTGCAACTTGCTCATCCGTCGCAACATATAGGAGATTTACTGCCCCTCTCTGCACCATATCCCTGATATAGTGATATTTGATCTCAATGTGCTTCGACCTGTCGTGGAACACTGGGTTCTCAAACAGCTTCACACAACTCTGGTTGTCACAAAAGATACCAGTAGCCTCCAGCGGGAGATCAAATAACTCAGATAGTAGCTTCCGGAGCCATACTGCCTCACAACTAGCCGAACATGCTGCAACATACTCTGCCTCGGCTGTACTCAGTGCTACGCAGGATTACTTCCTGCTAAACCAAGAGATCACACCTGATCCCATACTGAAGCAACACCCATATGTGCTATTCCTATCTGCAGCACTGCCGGCCCAATCTGAATCAACATAATCCTACAGGTTAAACTTTTGATTCATATCATACTTGAGTCCATAGTCAACTGTACCCTTCAGGTACCTCAGAATATGCTTTACAGCAACCATGTGAACACCTCTGGGATCCGTCAGGAACTGACTCAATGTGTTCACCACAAAGAAAATATCTGGTCTCATGTTCGCCATGTACATCAAGGATCCAATCATCTGACGATACATCGTGACATCAACTGGATCAGATGAAGCATCACACAGAAGCTTCAGGTTCGATGCCATAGGTGTGGCCATGGCCTTGCAGTCCATCATCCCGAACCTCTTCAGGATCTCTACTGCATACTTCCCTTATCCAAGGAAGATTCCATATGCACTCTGCCACACCTCCATGCCTAGAAAATAGTGCATCGTCCCCAACTCCTTCATCTCAAACTCAGCAGCAAGCTTCCTCTTGGTATCCGTAATCAAACTATATTCTCTTGTAACAAACAGGTCATCCACATACAGAAGTAGTATCACTGGATTGCCTTCCTCAACCTTGTAGTAAAGGTTGGAATCTGCTTTACTCTTGGTAAAGCCTAAACTGGATAGAAAGCTGTCCATCCTACCATACCAAGTCCTAGGAGCTTGCTTCAATCCATACAAGGCTTTCTTCAGTCTGCACACATATGAATTCCTGTCATGTGTCTCAAAACCAAGTGGCTGCTCCACATACACTTCCTCCTCGACTACACCATTCAAGAAAGCTGTCTTGACATCCATCTGGTGTATCTTCCATTTCATCACTGCAGCCAGGGAAAGTATTGATCTGATGGAAGTGTACCTGGCTACAGGAGCAAAAGTCTCTTCATATTCTATTCCCTCTTTCTGGGAGAAGCCACGAGCTACAAATCTTGCCTTGTATTTCTCTATGCTACCATCTGCAGCATGCTTGATCTTGTAGATCCACTTGGAAGTCACAACTGAATTCCCTTCAGGTCTTGGGATTACATCCCAAACATCATTCTTCATGATCGACTGATACTCCTCGATCATGGCATCCTTCCATTCTTTCTTTTCCGCTGCTTCTTCATAACTGGAAGGTTCTTTGTTCATAATGTCACAGAGTAAGGCAACATAACTGGTGTGAGATCTAGTTCTTTTCCTTGCTCCGTGTTCTTCTTTTGGAATGCATACCTTTCTGCATCTTGAATGAGCTCTCTAGCCCATGCAGGTTTCCTCTTGTGAGAATCCTTCTCACGGGGTGGATCTACAGGTTCTTGTAGATCTTCAATTTCTCAATCTATTTTTGGAATTGCTTCAGTCATGGTGGTATCTTGAAATCTGGTTTCCTTTGGTTCTTCATGATCTTCAACAGGTGCCTTTCTTGACTTGATGAAAGCTGAGTTTTCATCAAATGTCACATCCCTGTTGACATCAATCTTCTTGAACCCTGGAAAGTATATTCTGTAAGCCTTCCAGCTTTCACTGTGCCCCACAAAGATACCCTTCTTTCCTGAAGGATCTAGCTTTGTCCTCTTTTCCTTTGGAACATGTGTATATACTGGACAACCAAATATTCTGAGATGGTTGACTTCAAGCTTCTTACCAGAGAAGACCTCTTCTGGTGTCTTGTTGTCCAATATCTTGTGAGGTGTTCTGTTCTACACATATACAGCTGTCCTAGCTGTTTCTGACCATAGATGCATAGGAAGATCCTAGTCATGCAGCATTGCCCATGCTGCTTCCATGATTGTTCTATTCTTCCTTTCTGCAACTCCATTCTATTGTGGATTGTAGGGAGCAGTCAACTCCCTCTTAATCCCTGAATCACTGCATAGCTTCTTGAAGTCACCTGAAGTGAATTCTCCACCATTGTCTGATCTGAATGTCTTTATTTTCTTATCAGTTTGATTTTCCATCAAGGCTTTGAATTCCTTGAACTTGTCAAACACTTCATATTTTTTCTTCAAGAAATAAACCCAAGTCTTCCTGGATAAGTCATCAATGAAAGAGACATAGTAAACATACCCACTCAGAGAACTGGATGACATCGGACTACATACATCAGAGTGGATAATTTCCAAGATTCCTTTTGATTTGCTTTCACTTCTTGGAAATGCCTTCTTTATGTTCTTTCCTTTTGCACAGCCTTTGCAAACACCTTCATGCTTGGTCTTGATTTCAGGAAGACCTTCTACAGCTTTGCTTGCAATTGGTAGTGCTCTGCAGTGCACATGTGCAAGCCTTCGATGCCAAAGTTCATTTGGCTCCATGGATTCATGTACCATGGCATGTTTAGGTTGTCCCTTCAATTTGTACAATCCTCCCTCTTGCTCTCCAATCACCATTGCATCATCAATAGTTTTACCCTTTGGCCACATTAGGACTTGGCCATCTACAAATGCAACCCTCATGCCTTTTGCATCCAATGCAGAGATGGAGAGTAGGTTCTTCTTGAGCCCAGGTACAAATAACACATCTTTCATCTTCAAGGACTTTCCAGATTCTAGGTTGTAGGAGGTTTCCCCACTTCCTTTGATAGGGTATTGATAATCATCCCCAAGTTTCACTTTATGGGGTGATTCATGTTCAGACAGATTTACAAAAGATTCTTTAAACCCAGTCATGTGTTTAGAAGCCCCACTGTCAATTAGCCAGTCATTACAACCATGAGAAATAGTACCTATGAGGGTTGAGATTAGAACATATTCATCTTCACTAGATGAGTCATCACTTTCTGCTCTAGCTTTCTTCCTGGGAGGTTCATCATCCTCAACAGCATGAGCATGATATCTTCTTTTGTTATTCTTCTTCTTCTTCTTGAAGTTGTTGTCTTTCTTCTTCTTGGGACAATTTGAAGCAAAGTGTCCCATTTCATTACATTCGTAACATCGAACATGAGATAGATATTTCTTCTTGTGATGAGGGTGAGAATGTTTCTTGTTATGAGATTTCTCCCTCTTAAACTTGCTTCCCTTGGTGTGAGCTGTGAGAGCTTGATCTTCATTCCCCATCTTTTCTTCTCGTGCCACAAGCCTTGCTTCTTCTTGTGAGCATTCTTCCCGTAGTCTGCTGAAGGATACCAACTTCTTTCTTGCACATATTCCTTGGATAAAGGAATCCCATGACCTAGGTAGGCCATTCAGTGTGGTCATGACAACTTCACCATTGTCCACAATTTCATCCACAGCTTCGAGTTGTTCCTTGATATGGGAGACCCTAGAAAAATAAGATTGAATGGATTCTCCATTCTGAAGCTTTACCCCTTTCAATTGATTCCGTAGAGTCATCTTCTGATTTATGTTCTTCCCTCCAAATAACTTGGATAGGGAATCAAACATCTCTTTGGGTGTCTTCAGAGATGACACACGGGGGATGAGATGGTCCTTGATAGAATCAACAATAATTATCTTTGGCTTGACCAAGTTCTTATTGTGGAGGGCTTTAGCCTCTTCTTCCTCTGGGATAGGGACCTCTTCCCTTATGTAAGTATCTAATTCATTTTCTTCCAGGATTAACCCAATCCTATACTTCCATGCTCGGAAATTATCAGCCCCTTCAAGCTTATCCTCAATCTTGGTGTGGTGAGACATCTTAAAGAGTACTTCAAATGGAAATAGAAAAGATTTAGGTCTTACCACTTGATTTGCTGAAAACTGGATCTGGTTCTGGATTAGGGTTTGTCATAGAAACCCTAAAAATTCAAAATGTGAATTTCAACTTTCTGAAAGGATAGAAAGATGCACCTTGATGAGATGATCAGCCTGGTGTATTCAGAATTTGAGATCTGCAAAGCTTCACCCTTCAGAAATGCCTTTTAGTCTCCCCAGGTTCACTAGGGAGGGCCCTGAATTAGGGTTTGAGTTTCCCAGAGATTTACCCAACCAAAAATCTCGATCCAAAGCTCTAAACTTCGATTTTTCCAAGGAGCTTCTGGCTATGTCTTCAGATTTCATAAATTCCAATTTTTGAGGAAACCCTAATGTTTAGGGCCAAAACTGAAAGTGCTCAGAACTGAATTCTGATTGGACAGAAATATTCACCTTACCGAGGAGAGTCAATCTATCATATTGATTTTCCAAAATCTGTGGAGAGAAACCCAAAAACAAGAAGCTCTAGCATCCACAACTGCACAGTGTCTTCTTCTCAGGTTAGCTCTGATACCATGTTAATTTTTGAGCATTAATTCAATATACTCTATGATCTTTACTGAGAGAATAACATGTACAATATATCAATGCATATCAATAATAGCAAGCATATCAATCATCACAAGATGCAAACATAAGAGACAATAGACACACAAAGTTTCCGTGGGGAAAACCCTAAGGTGAAAAACCCCACAACTTCCTCAGAGATAGATAGAGCAATAGTACAACCAAAGTACAACCCAAGTACACAGAGATAGACTCCTCCTAGTAGCTAATCCTCCTCCTCACATGTGCGCCACTTTTCGAGTGATGGATAAGTGAGTAATGAAGTAATCAAATAGAGAGATCCCGCTCTCTATTTATACTTGTTCTGAGCAGCCTAATAAACCTATGGGGCCGACTTGTATAACTCAGCCTAATAACCCCAGGTTAACTTAATTAGGGCTGACCCCACACATGGTGGTCTAATAACCCATCAGCAAGTTACGACACTTGCGACACTTGTCAATACAAATGACGACACTTTTGTATAGAGGAATAATACATCTCTATAGGAGTACAATAAAATACATAGATGAAATACATTCTGAAGTTACATATACATCAACAAATATTGTGGGAAATATGGATTAGAAATATGACGATTAACCATATTTTTCTTCAGTATTTACCTTAAGTCTCATGGCTTGTGCAATTGTCAAAATAGGTTGAACTATTTATTCATCATCATTGTCCTCATCAAGCCACTGTGCACATTCTAATTCAGATGCATTTTTAGCAAGCAGATAAAGTGTAATTTTCTTGGTGTTTATGCCATGTGTAATTGTCATGTTTCATGATATACAACTAATAAAATCATCTACTATGGTGAGCCAAGTCCTTCCTAGAATCAAGGGATTCCCACCCAAATTAGATTTAGGTTGTAAGACATAGAAATCTGTTGGATACTCCCAAGATTAAAGTGAGATAGTAACATCTTCTAATATACCCTCGGGCCTAATTTTTGAGCGGCCAACTAATTCAAGCACTGTGAGTGTAGGTAAAAGATTATAAAGTCCCAAACAAGTAAGAGTTTTCAAGGTCATTACATTTATATCTAATCCCAAGTCAATCGAAGTATTTTCAATGGGAATATTATTAATAAAAAATGTGATTACCAAATTCCATGGATCCACATATTTTATTGTAGTGACTTGGGTGGACATGAGACTTGAAAATTTTCCTATGACTTGTATAGTTGGTGGATCTCTTTTTCGTCTTCCTGGATTTTTAATGCACAACTCCCTAACCATTTTTGCTTAAATGTGCATGTCTTTCAATGCCTGTAGTAAGGGAATTTTCACACATAGATTTTTAAGTTTTGATGCAAAATCAAATTCAAGAGGAGTGGTTGGTTTTTCAATTTGTAGACTTTCTTGAAAAGGAGGCTAGTTGGATTGTAGTAATTTTTCCTCTTGAATGTTTGATTGTAAAACGAATTTAGATTTAGGGCATGAATGAATTTGAGATTAAGATTGTGATTGTTTGTTGGTATCTATTCCAGATTGAATATGAGTTTCCTCCTCTTCGTTTTCTTGTATGACTACTGAGGATTTGTGATTAAGAACCTTTCCAAGACTCAAGTGAATTTACCGTAGTGGTGCAGGCATGATAGAATATGTGGGAAATGTTTGCAGGTAAACGTTGTATGAAGGTTGCACTATTTTATTATTCTTAGGATTTGGAATGGGAAGAGAAGAAATTTTTGTTGGTCGCAGAGGATTTTGAGGGGCATGCAATTGTAATTGTGGTGGCTAACAAGTTTGTTGTTGAATAATTGACAGAATATATGTAGGATATGCTTGTGCTGTAGGGTAAGGAAAAGAGGCCATACCATCATAATATGGTCCACACCAACCTTACTTCCAAGGTTGTTGTGGAGTAGGTTGAGGCTGCCATGGCATCATAATTTTCCACATCTTATTATTAGAGTAAGGAAATTGAGGAACAAAATTTTGAATGAGACCAGGGTTTCCATGGTCATTGAGGTTCCATTGCATAGAGTGAACTTGTAGCCTCTTACTCCCCTTGATATGCTATGTTTTATACTTGGTAAGGAGGGAAAACTTTTAGTGGGATGATTCAGGTCACAAATTCCATAGACTTCAACACTATCCAATGTGCAATCTATCAAAGGATGTTTTTTTCGGCACTTGTGCAAAATATGGACAAAGATTTTTATGGTTCTTCTTGCCACTATTTAACCTACAAAACTTCAAGCTGAGAACTCAAAGAACTAATGATATGAGTTTTAAAATTTTTAAACAAATAATTGATTTCAGCTCTTGTAACTCATGTTCCTACAATATATTTTACAAATTTGGAAGTAACATCCCTAGAACTCCTTCTAGTATTCAAATTCCCTCTTGAAAATATTCTTCATAGCTCACATATCTCATCACGTGTATGCCAAGAAAAATCCCTTAATCCCATCATATTTAATATTTCTAAAGTTTCATCTCAGATTCCTCTGAGCAGAATTGTTCTCAAGGTATTTTTGCCCAGCTGGCATTGTTTTGATCTTTGAAGGTTATATTTAAATCGTTCCAAATAGTCCTACAAGATCTCATATTCCTTTTGTGTCATCCGAAATATTCCTTCTCTGAGTTCTCTAGCCTGGCATAGTTTGGTATTTTTTCAAACCTTTTTCATATCATCCCATGTTTGAATACTATTCACACTGAGACCCATAAACCATTGGAGTGATGCACCTTTTAGAGTAGCAAGGTAAAAATTCAACTTCTGAGCATTAGTACAAAAATAATAAATCCTACAAATAACATCAAATTCAAACAATAATGCATCTAGGTCTTCACTTGTTAAACCATGAAAATTTGGTAGAGTAGATGCTCCACCAAAATTCCTAATAGGGAATTCAAAGGTAAATGTTTCCTCTTGAGTAGGGCCTATACCTTATTCGTCTACCATTACTTCTTCTCCAAACAAATTATAATTTATTTTTGGCTATGGATAATTTGGTTCAATAACTATTTTGAACCCCTATTTTGGTTACGCCTTTGATTCACTAACAATAATTGATTTTGTTGTAGGTTCTACTAGAAAACTGGGGGCTCCACAATTTCAACTTCATTTGGTTTGTGTTCAGTTAAGTATTTTGAAGTAGGTGTTATTCCACGTCCTGGCACTCAAGACTTACCTACAGATGTCCCTTTTATGTTTTTACCTGCCAATGAATTAGTAGATACAAAGGTTTTCACAATTCTACCAAAAGCAACATTTGGAACCAATTTTTTATTTATTTATGAAACATACCTTTATTGTCTCTATCCCCGACAACAGTGCCAAAATGTTGTTCAAAATAATTATCTTAATGCATGTTACATTAATTTATCAATCCATGGGTCATATACTTATGAAGTGTCAACACTATATGTGCAAGGATAAGTTTTTAAAGTGTTATAAAAAATACAAGATTAACTCATCACTCTTCAAACAACCTAACAATAAAATATAATATTTCTACTCAAAACATTAGTTCATTTATGAATCTCCTTGGTATAAAACTAGGTCAACTCATATTCATATTGTTGACAAGTACATTGTTTAGATTTGCTAAATAAACCAAATGAAAGGGACCATCACTCAAAATATATCAACTGAAAATAAACACCATAAGATATGTTCTCATCATATTCATTAGTGAGACTCAAAGGTAGAAGTGAAATCCAATACCAATCCTTTGTTACCAACAACACTATGTTTTTTTCACTTAATAAATAGAATGAAAGATCTCATATTCAGATCAAAACAAGAAACCCTTATTCTTAATTTACAAGAGATACTTCAAATGAACTTATCTTTTCTTTGTTTATAGATTTCGATGGTGGAACCACGGGTCAGTGTAACTCTTTGTGGATTAAAGGTACTCTCTTAAATATAAAACAACATCCAAGTTCAAAGAAATATTCTTGAAAATAAAATTCGAAATCATGCAGACAACATCTCTCAATCCAAACTATTTATTAATCGTCTACAAAGGAATAACAACGAAGTTGTAGGAATGCAGTTGTAACGATTTATGTCATTAACATAATACTCTGTTCGTGTGTACTCCCCTAGTCAATGTAGTTTTGAATATCAAGACGATATGTCTACAGGAAAATAATTTTTCACACCATCTATTGCTTGAAATCACTAGTAATTTAATCAATCATACACACAACAAATAAATTATAAAATTGCACAGTACAAGAAAATGAAACCCTATGAAAACATACCAGCAATGAAATGCTATATTCTGAGTAAATATCACACACACAAATCGATATGCAAGCCACAAATCTAAACAAGGCATTATCCCTGAGATGAAGGGGGATCTACCGCGTCTCAGGAACAAGCCAACTATTTAACTTTAAAACCCAAAATCACCAACACATCAACATAAGAAACTAGTCTTCTATTATGAAAGAACATGAAATACAAGAGTTCAAATCTCAATATGTATGCTTCAATATTCCAATATTCCTAACCCCCACTATCCTCTATGATGTTACTTATAGAGTTTACATTGTAAAAACAAAATGCTACAAGATTGCGATACAGATTTGCAATACCAAGCCGTTTCATGCTAACAACAGATAGGAATTTACATTTGATCAAAACTGGGTAAAAATAGATAAGGAGCAATGATACACCTTCGTAAAAAAATTTCATGAATGAAATATGAAATCTCATCTCATTATCTCATCCTATAGGATCAGTTGACTGGGTCATGGATCTCGAACTAGGAGGTCTTGAGTGGAATCCTGCATAGATCTTGTCAATAGAAAACCATGTTGGCATAATTTCTTGCAAAACACATGTTCTCCTTTTGGGCCATGAAAATTGGAAGTATCCCAACCATCAGGAGTGTTACTAGAAACTAAAAGGATGATGCAAGAACCTAATATTGTAACTTCATTAACCACAACAACTTAACATTCATTTTATTCATAAAAAATTAAGAAATTATGAATACAAGGAAAGAATTTGTACCTTTTTAACCATAATAGCACTTTTAGGTAAAATATGGAATATTAGGTCAATAGAAGTAGAAAAAGGGCAATCCATAGGGAGAATAACCAAAATAGGGGTTTATAGATGTTCCTAGATATGTCAAAACAAGGGCCCTACAATGCCCATGCTCGTATTCTTTCGGTGATGTTTTTTTATTCACATTACGTGTTGCAATCTTGAATTTTGTTCATTTATTTTGTAAAGTGAACCTATTGAATTTCCAAGACATAGGAAATTGTAAAATTGCACTAAATTTGTGACTTGTAGTTGGAAGAAAATTCAATTGGAAACTTGCAGTGAACCGCTAATTGGGAATTTGCAATAAACATAGATATTAGAAATAATTACAAATCAAAGTCTGAATTCACAAGAGGTCATACTCTTAGTTCACATCGAATCAATTCTCTCGTGGATATATCTCTCTCTCTCTACATATGTGTGTGTAGAGAGAGAGAGAGAGAGTTTCACTACTCATAAACATAAACCTTAAGTTGAAGTAAAATCAATACTATTTCTTCTACTAAACTATTACAAACACGCTAAAATTATTTTTCATACAAATGTATACAGCATCATAATCTCTTTTAGGAAAGTAGAAATGAAAAAATCTAATAGACGTTCACAAATTTGTCAACTTAGAAATCAGTGAGAGTAGAAACAAACTAGAGAATGTCATGATGACTATAAGAGAAATTCTATACCATCAAAGATAGTGTTTTCTCCACCCTTTACCTCATTGATATCAAGTAATCATGTTTGACCATCCATTACGTATTTGGACAATCCATCCTATAAGCCATTGTGGTGTCTAAAATTATGGGTGAAGGAACATGAGAGAAACCTTGATATTTGGACCTTAACCTCTTAATATGATGATTTAATCCAATGTTGAGGTTCTTAATTTGTCCAGTATCCCATCTCACAACCAATTTGGAGTCCCCAAATATCTAGAGATATGAGATACTATTTTCTACAACTATGACAACCAATATAAGAATAGCCTTGATCTCCACCATATTGTTCTCTTGTGGCCAAGCCCACATGTAAAGGAAAATCGATGCTCCTCTATTAACTATAAGGCTCTTGTAACTCCACAAAAGGTTGGATTCCCCACTAAATCTTCATCAAAGAACTCCAAGGTTTGGATTCATTAATTTTCAAAATACCAACTTTTATTGAAGGCTTCCTTGCCATAGTATTCCTAATTTCATGATAAGCATGTTGAATCTTATAGAAAACTTGCAAAGGTGAGATATTTTGGCACTCGAATATCTTATCATTCATCATATACCCCAACGCCCAACAAATTGTTCTTAAGGTAGGTTCTTAATGTTAAAAAACCATTATATTTTCAATCCATGACTTGAGTTCTTCCTCAATGGAGTCTCCTTCCCAATACTACTATCGTGATAAAGTTTTTGTTGTTGCCCAAACTTCCTTAGAGTAATGACATCGTACTAGCAAATGATATATTGTTTGTAAGGTTTATTTATGCACTCTCTTGGAACATTACTTGATGTCTACAAATCAATTGGAAGGAGAAAGTTCAAGGGCCTAATGAATGGCCTAACATAAGAAAAAAACCACTAAACAAGATGCCATGCCCATGCTTAAAAGAAGGGACACAATGTAAGGTGTGCAGGGACTCATATTTAAAACACCTTCACATTGTTCCTCATCTTTATTATCGGTTCCTTGCAAAGTGTGGTAGGTTCCCATGGAATGACAAGGTACCGATTTATTTTGGAAAGATATGATTTATGAAGAGGTTTTTTTGGGAAAGTATGAAACTAGATTATACATCCCTTCCATCTATGATGTTGGAAAATGCCACACTTATGAGGGATAAGGTGTAGATTGAGACCTTGGATTTATTTGTACTCCCCATCACCTTGTACCTTGTGCACCAAAACTAGTAAATTTACTGATAGAGGTCGAGGACTCATCATTTTTCCAAGAGGCAAGGGTGGGCATAGTTGATAGCATTAACTTAATTCTTGCAAGGATTGTTGTTGGTATTAACCATGGGAAAGCTAGAAAGAGGTCTTGTGAGGAGTTCCTTGATATCCCTAATAATTACTTGGAATCTATGAACCATTAGGGCCTCATTATCTATGTATAGAGGTCCTAATATGAAAGGGGTGACCTAATCCAACACAAGTTCAAGAGCATGGAAATGATATGTATGTGTATATACATTTAGATATAGGGATGGGAAACATGAATTGAATATTGGCTCCTTTTTGTGGGACACTAGTTATTAAATGCTTATATCAAAAACACTAAAAATTGTCCATGATGTTGGTTGATTAGCCACATATAAAATAGTTGTTGGATGCATGAGACCTCAATATTGTTAGGATATTCCTATACTCCATCCTAGTCCTACCAACATTATCATTATTTTTCATTTCAGTCATTCATGCATTTTTGCATGCAGGCATGCAATTGAATGCATCCCAGTCATCAGTATGGTGTCTCCCAGCACCTAGTGCTTAGTTTACTAGCCCCGGGAGCCTGTTTCCACTCAATTCCAACCCTCCTAGTCTGTGATGTGCCCTATCTCACCTACCACAGGAAGAAGTGTGCCCTCTCTCACCTACCACCAGTGACACACTCAGTTAGTGCGCCCTCTCTCACCTACCACCAGTGACACACTTCGTTGTTACTTGATTTGTGGATATGATCCTTGATTTGAGGAAAGATTGACTGATACACTCAGTGAGACCTCCAGAGAGACTAGTTGATCTGTTCTGACTGTAGTTATCTCCTCATGCTCCCTCCATTAGTGCTCCATCCATCAATTACACCTACTACATTCGGTTAGACTCAGTTACATTCAGTTAGCTCAGTTTGACACATGGAAAACCACTTGGATTTGATGACACCACCATTGATATGATGATTAGGACTCCTAGTGCATATAAGCCATGCTCATGCATGCTAATTCAAATTGCCACCTTGGCATTCGAATCCTCTCCATTGTATTATTTATTGTTCATATTATGATTAATTAATTAGTGTGATGTTATTCTGCTTATATCTGAGTGCTACTGTATCATAATTCTGCTGCTCTTTTACACTGCATTGTCCACTCTTCTTCTATTTTCCTGCTTAATATTTCTTGTGAGGTATACATCATCTCTTAGATCTGCTATGAGGATTTTCACATGGTATCAGAGCATGTTGAGAGTATAGTCTATCTTCATTCCTGAGTCTTTTTTTGCAGGTTATTACCAAGATTTCGAGTGCAGCAGTAGTTGCAACAGTTTTCTACAGTTTTGAAGCAGTAGTAGTTGCAAATATTCTCTATTTTTTTTGCAGGTCTTCTGCAATAGCTTCCATGGATCTGGAAGGAATTCCTCCTCTCTCTCCCTTCAACTATGATGAGTGGAAACCAAAGATGATAGCATATTTGAAGAGACATGGTCTTTCTTATTATTGTCTTGAAAGAGAGTTCGAATCCTACGAAGAGGAGAATGATTGGTTAAATGAAGGTGATAGAGCCTATGGAGTAATGTTGACTGCTATGTCTCAATGTATGCAATCCCACTTCCATGATTCTGCTGAATCTCCAAAAGAGCTATGGGCCCATCTGGATGAAATATTTGGAAAACAGAATGAAGGGATTGGTGCAAACTATTTGGAGAGCAAGCCCAGTGATGCATTCACCCTCCTTGATGGTCTCTCTGATCATGATTCAGTATCAAATATATCTCATAATGAAGTTGTCCAAAAAGAAGAAGAACTTGCAGATTCAACACTCATGTTCTCAATGTCTTCTATTTTGAATTCTGAGCCAGCTCACACTCTAGAAACTAAAGAGGTTCTTAAATCCTCTCTTGCACAAGAGTCTGTTGGTTTGCATAATGATGATCTATTGAATGTTTCAGAGGTTAAATCAGCAATTGGAGGTCATGCATTCACTCTCCTTTATCACTTACCTCTTATGTACTACTATATGATCATTTGTACATGTTCTCAGAAGTTCATTGAAGATGTAGGGCACTACCATTCGCTTGGGATCATTTATCATGCATATCATGGTTTATTTGGTTTTGATCTCACCCCTACTGGTTCAAAGGAGATCTCAAGAAACCATTCATCATTTCTTGGAGCTGATTTGAAGTTCAAGCAACCACTATCATGTGATGGTTCTTTTAGGCATGATCTCACCTATGATGGTTCAAAGGAGATAACAAAAGACTATCTACACATTCATGGATTTGATCCTACCTTAGCTGATTTGAATCACAGGTTCCAGGATCATCCTCATACCTTTGAATTTGTTCTCATCACATTCGGTCTGAAGAGCAAGTACAAGCACATGTTTTTGGAACATGAACCACTTCTTCCCAAGAAGAAGATACCTCCAGACATATGACCAAGCATCACACATGCTTGAGTTTGGAGGATTTATTTTTGGTGTGCCTTACAGTCTCTTTTGAGGGGGGGTATTTTTCCCATGAGGTTTTTCCCTTTTCCTTGTTTCATGGACTGTTCTTTATTATTCATTGTATTGGGTGACCTTTGGTTTCAGTTACCATGGCCCAGGATGGATTAAGGGGGGGTGTTAGGATATTCCTATACTCCATCCTAGTCCTACCAGCATTATCATTATTTTTCATTTTAGTCATGCATGTAGTCATGCAATTGCATGTAGGCATGCAATTGCATGCATCCTAGCCATCAGTATGGTGTCTCCCAGCACCTAGTGCTTAGTTTACTAGCCCCGGGAGCCTGTTTCCACTCAGTTCCATCCCTCCTAGTCTGTGATACTCCCTCTCTCACCTACCACATGAAGAAGTGCGCCCTCTCTCACCTACCTCCAGTGACACACTCAGTTAGTGCGCCCTCTCTCACTTACCACCAGTGACACACTCAGTTAGTGCGCCCTCTCTCACTTACCACCAGTGACACACTCAGTTGTTGCTTGATTTGTGGATCTGATCCTTGATTTGAGGACAGATTGACTGATACACTCAGTGAGACCTCCAGAGAGACTAGTTGATCTGTTCTGACTGCAGTTAGCTCCTGATGCGCCCTCCATTAGGGCTCCATGCATCAATTATACCTACTACATTCAGTTAGACTCAGTTACATTCAGTTAGCTCAGTTTGACACATGGACAACCACTTGTGATCTGATGACACCACTATTGATCTGATGATTAGGAATCCTAGTGCAGATAAGCCATGCTCATGCATGCTAATTCGAATTGCCACCTTGGCATTCGAATCCTCTCCGTTGTATTATTTATTGTTCATATTATGATTAATGAATTAGTGATGTTATTCTGCTTCTATCTGAGTTCTACTGTATCATAATTCTGCTGCTCTTTTACACTGCATTGTCCACTCTTCTTCTATTTTCCTGCTTAATCTTTCTTGTAAGGTATACATCAGCTCTTAGATCTGTTGTGAGGATTTTCACAAATGTGGGCTATGTGGACTTGGAAAATGCATTGAGTTTTAGTATCACTGAGGTACATACATTTGCATATATGTACTTGTTTTCACGTAACCTATTATAAACAAATCCCACTCGCTTATTCAATGAAATGTTGAATGGAACTTACCATCAATTAGAATGAAGCAACTTTGACATTGTTCTTAAAATTCCCTTCTCATCCTTTATGTTTTGAAACAAATTTGTTTATATATATATATATATATATAATTAACAAGTACATCATACACATACCAATATATATATATATGTGTGTGTGTGTATATATATACACACATATATATGTGTGTGTATATATATATACACACATATATATATATATAGGTATGTGTATGATGTACTTGTTAATTATATATATATGTGTGTGGGGGGTTGGGGGGGATTTCTTGTATGTGTTCTATGTCATTCAAGTGAAAACTATTAATATAGATGATGAGACATATACTTGTGATGCATATGTGTAGCATGACTATGTTTTCATTGAGTTATGGAACCTATTGTTAAGTAGACTATGTGCTATGTGGCATATATTTTAGGATTTCACATATGTTTTTTATTTTTAAATTTTAGGATTTTTGTAAATATATATTTATGTTTTTAATTCAAATATAATTTGAGTTTTTATTTAATTATCAAATATACATTTTGAGTATTAATTAATTAATAGTAAGTGTTTAATTTTATAATTTTATAATTTTTTTCTTAATTAATATACATTTTAAGAACCACTTGAATTTTAATCTTTGCTTGCACTTTTGTCATACAACTTTGTTTTGAGTAAGTTTGTTATTTGTATATTATAAATTTGGAATAATGTTTGTGTTTTATTTTATAATTTATGTAAACCTTGTAAGTTCGTTCGAATTAGATTTAGTGTTTTTTAGTTTTTAGTATTTTTTTTGTATTAGTTAGTTTTATGTTTGTATAAAGTAAATTTAGAATTAACTAGGTTGGGTATTAGTTAGAGTAGTGGTTTATTTTTTAGTATAATGTTTATTAGATAGATTTATGTTTGTATAGAGTAAATTTGGAATGAATTAGTTTGGGTAATAGTTTGAGTATTTTTTAGTGATTTTTAAAGGAAGTTTTTTAGTTAATTTATTATTTTTTAATTAGAATAAGTAAAAGTATTTGTATAAAAATATATGAAGATAATCAATCAAAAAATTATATAATATAAAAATGTTCAAAATTCTATAATTATTGTAGATTTATATTACAAAATTTCTTCTTTACATATTTTGATTATAAATTTCACAAAATACTGATAAATATATACTCATACATACTCACCTAACAACGTAATGCAAGTAAAAAGCATTGAGACAACATGGAATTAAGAAAAGACATAGCAACTGTGGCCTTCTTTCCGTTGCTTCTCTCCTTTGCCAAAGTCCTTAGAGTTAGATATTTCCATGATGGCTATGGACGATTGTTGAACAATGTCTTCTTCCATCATCTTAGAACCCATAGAATGTGCTTTTTGAGGTTGTCGAGACAGATCTACAATAATGTTAAAATGCATCTTTATGTCACTAATTAGCTTGGTGATTTTCTCCTCATGCTTCTTCACTTTTCTTTCAATAGCTTCCTTCCTGACATCCTAGTGAGAAATATGAGTATTGATACCATCAAAAAAACCCCCCAAACCTTCCATCTATAGTTTTAATTGCCTAATCATCCTCTTAATTTCCCTAATATATTTCTTTTCCACCCCCCCCTAGTTGCACCTCAGCTTGAGGGCTAGCCATACCCAAGCGCGGAGAAAAAATAATCAAAGAAAAGTTCCTTAGGCAGGGAATAAAATATTCACCACCCACATAAAAAAATACCACAACTATAAAAAACCAATAGAGGAAAACCAGAGACCTTCCCACTGTCCACCAGGGAAATTTTTAAGAACACCCCCTAAATTTCTATGTATAATAAATGGCCCCTAAATTTCTATGTATAATAAATGGGCTAATCCTCATGATATATAGGAAAATATGAAGGCTATTTTATCAATGTTATATTATGTATATATAATTTTTTGGTGAATCTCTCAACGAATTATATAATCTTAAAATCTTGGCAAATATTTTACTGAATTATAAAACCTTGTAAAATCTTGGTGAATCTTTGACTAAATTATAAAACCTGCAAAGACCTTGCGAATCTTTTACTAAATTATAAAATCGTGTGAAGTCTTGGTTAATTTTTTGATAAAGTATAAAACCATATATAGTAATAGGAAAACATATACAAAAAATAATAAATAAGAGATAAATTTTAATAAACCATCACATAACAAACCCTCTTTTGGTGGTAGTTTGGTACCTCACTCTAACTATCACAGTACATAGAAAACCATAATCTAGGAATATTCTTGGAAAACAACAATGAAATTTTTCATCACCACAACAAATAAAATCAATGTTAATATGAGGTCCCCAAAACACATCAATCCTCATTTAGCTCTCCATGTTATTACAAGTTCCCACCAACACCTCATTTATGCACACACCTTACCAAAGATCATTTTAAGAGAGCAATACCAATGCATATAGGTATGATTTTAATGAATCACAAGTGTGGGAGAATCTTACCAAGAAACTAACAAATTTCCTTATGTATCTTAATTTATCACAATACGTCCCTGCATACTGAATTTAGGAAGATTCAGTCAAATAATGCACAATATCATCAATTATAACATATCATCATATACAACTTTCTACGTGTCACATCCCCTCTCATCGATCTAGTGCAATGGAGAGAACATGATCGCTCTGGCTGGGCATCTAACCCCATTAAATCTTAACAAAATTCACTGAATATAAAAGACATACGCAGATGTATATATATGCAAGAAACATAGCGGAAGTAAATTCAACTACACATCTAGCATACATTCATAATATTCATGATAGTCATCAAATAAATACATTACAGAATTAACAAAAGATAATACTTATCTTGAAACAAAGTAGTCCCGAGCAACTGGCTATGCAACTGCAACGTTCCACTCAACCATAGGCTAGCTATACTCGTTAATCTCTCAACACAACTACCACCCTCGAGCTGGGCATGATTTCTACAAGGAAAAATGGAACAACAGACTCACACGTAGCCAAGTATACACCAAAATCAGAATCCAATTCACAGTTGAGTTTATCAGGCTGCTAAGGAAATGGAAAGGAAGAATTGCTAAGCTAGTGAGCTCAACCACAGAGCTATGGATACCTCTACAAGATCCATCTAGCTTGGTCCCCACAATACCTACACACCTGACACAAGGAAGTAGACCCTTCACTGCTACATAGTCCCTCAGGCCATATCTTCCATTTTAGTGCTCTTCAAGGTGTGCATAGAAGAGTACCCATCCCTTTTGATCTCTTTGTGAGGTTCCTATCTTCACTAGGTTTATCAAGCCAACTCTAACCCCTTTCCACTCCTATATTCTTACTCACAATTCTATTGAAAACAAGGGTGCACATAACAACAAAACACAAGTGTTGGGCATGAAGAAAACGTTTTGACTATGGGAGGCCCAAAATGGGGTTTCCATTAGTTTCGAAAATCGTGGGCAACCAAAAAACAAAATGTTAGATGGGGAATCAACCCTGGGAGAGCAAGTCGATTTCAGAAAACATTTATCGGCATTCAAGGGCAGAAACGACCTCTACAAACCCACGAATCGTGACTCTCTTCCTCCCAGCCACTGTGTAACACAAAAACGAGTTCCCAGCTATGGAAAATGGTGGAAAACGTGAAGGAAAACACCCCAGCTAGCTCGAAATGCTTGAGGGAGCAAAGAACATGGGTGAAGAATGGATTGGGCCAAATTTGGTGGGTTTTTTCTTTCCCAAGAAGCCAAAATACGATTTCCCAAATTGATGGCTTTCCCATACACAAAATTGGCTGCCATACCTCTCCATTCCCAAGGCATTAACTACCTCAACCAACTCTTGGAAGAATTAAATGATTGAGTGCATAAGTCAAAATGGGTAGTTGAGGGTTTATGGGTTCTCTTAATGACACTTGGGTTGACACTATTGGCTCAAGGGTTTGAATAATCCCCCCCCTTATTCCTTGTCAAAATCATGCCCCCATCTCTTGTTGCATTGCATAGCTAGTTGTGGGTATTTCATTAAAATTGATATTTACATGATGTATTAATTTATATTGTGCGTGGCTAGCACGAGAACCATATGCATCGATTTTTAATTGCCAATACCTAAAACGCTAAATCAATGGTAGGGCCTTGGCCTTGAGCTCCTCACCATGATTTAATAACGATATTTATATCATTTACAATTTTAATGCAATAAGGTCAAAATCGGGATATTACATTCCCCTCCCCCTTACATTAGCACTGTCCTTAGTGCTCTTCAAAATTGAAAAAAATGGATATGCAACTCTCATGGAATCCTCCAGCTCCCATGTAGCCTCATCAAGACCGTATTGCTTCCATTGCACCTTTACCTGTCGATGGCTCGGTTCCGGAGCAATGTTAGCTTCTTGTCTAGGATGCACAATGGCCCGGTTTGGAACTCTCCCTCGGGTTCCACCTGGATCACATCCCAATTAATCACATGGTTATGATCATGTACATATTTCTTAAGCAAAGAGACATGAAAAACATTATGAGCTATAGTGCTAGCAGGAAATGCAAGTCTATAGGCAATTGGCCCTATTCTTTCAAGCACTTCAAATGTCCCACAATATCTAGGTGATATCTTGGCACAACTCCCAAGCTTCAAGGAACTCTTCCTTGGCCTTACTCTAAGATAAACATGATCTCCAACACTGAATTACCTATGCACTCTATGCTTATCTACATAGATTTTTTGTCTATCCTGGGATGCTTTTAAATTCTTCCTAATCTTTGCAACTTCTTGTTGCATTTCCTTAAGCAATTCCAACCCAAGTACAATTTTGTTCACTGGATTATCCCAAGTCACTGGTGTCCTACACCTTTTTCCATACAAAGCCTCATATGGACTCATTCCCAATGATGCTTGTTTCCCATTTTTATATGCAAACTATACCAAGTGTAGATAATCCTCCCACTTGGATGGTTTGTCCATTACATACATGCGAAGCATGTATTCAAGCACCTAATTTACTCTTTCCATTTTCCCATCTGTTTAAGGATGGTACGCGGTACTAAAGTTCAACTGTGTACCCAAATCTGTAAAGAGACCTTTCCAAAAAATTGAAGTGAACTTGGTATCCTTGTCAGAAATTATTGCCTTAGGCAATCCATGTAACCTGGAAATTTCCTTCATGAAAATATTTGCAATGGCATAGGCTTTATATGTGGACTTAACGGGTATAAAATGTGATGCCTTTGTTAACTTGTCCACCACAACCATGATGGAATCATGTTGTCTCATAGTCATTGGAAACTCTGTAATAAAATCCATGGAAATTACTTCCCATTTCCATTCCGGAATTGGCAATGGATGCAATAAACCTGTTAGGTGTTGGTGTTCAACCTTCACTTGCTGACATTTCATGCACTTAGAAATGTATTCAGCGATGTCCTTCTTCATCCCTAGCTATAAATATTGTTTTCTTGCGGTAGCAATTGTTTTCTGATATCTTGGGTGACTAGAGTATGGAGCTTTATGGATTTCATCCATCACAATCCTCCTCAATCTTGCCACATTTGGAATATAGACTCTATTTTTATAAGTAAGAAGTCCATCTCCTTCCAAATGATATATTTCATACTTCTTTCCAAGGTCTTGCTACTGCAATTTGTCCTTTATCTGCACATACACTTCATCCTCAACAATATGGTTAACAATTTGCTGCCTCAAATCTGGTTGGCAAGTACTAAGTGCTACCACATGCATTTCATGTAATTTCCTGCTGAGTGCATCAACCACCTTGTTTTCTTTCCCCTTTATGTGTTTGATTTCAAAATCAAATTCACACAAAAATTCCAACCATCTAGCTTTCCTAGCATTTAAAGTTGGCTAATCAAACAAGTATTTCAGTCCACAATGGTCTGTCCTTGGTTCAAATTTCCTTCCCATTAAGTAATGCCTCCACATCTTTAAAGCATGTACTATGGTGCAAGTTCGAAATCATGAGTAGAATAGTTCTTCTCATGCTCCTTCAACTTTCTTGACTCATAGCATACCACGTGGTTGTCTTGCATAAGAACTCCTCCAAGTCCTTGATTGCATGCATCGGTACACACCACAAAGTCTTTTTCTGGGTCTGCAATTTTTAAAATTGGTGCACTCGTAAGAAGATTCTTCAACCGTTGGAAGCTTTCCTCACATCTTGGTGTCCATTCAAACTTTATCCCCTTCTTTTGCAAAGAAGTGATTGAATGTGCGACCTTGGAGAATCCTTCAATGAACCTCCTGTAGTACCCAGCAAGTCCCATAAAGGATCTCACATCTGTCACATTCCTTGGAGTTGGGCAATTCATAATGGCTTCAATCTTCTCAGGGTCCACAAATATTCCTTCATCTGAGATAATGTGACCCAAATAATGAATTCTATCTTTATAAAAGTCACATTTGCTCAACTTTGCATACAACTTATGCTCCCTTAGCAATTGCAATGTCATTCTCTTCTTCATTCTTAGAATAGATAAGAATGTTGTCAAGAAAAACAAGAACAAACTTGTCCAAATACTTGCTAAAAACACTATTCATGAGACACATGAATGTAGCTGGTGCATTTGTGAGACCAAATGGTACCACCACAAACTCATAGTGCCCATACCTTGTTCTAAAGGTTGTCTTATGAATATCTTCCTCTTTGGTTATTACCTAATGGTAACCAGACCTCAAGTCAATCTTTGAAAAAACCTTTGCCCCTCTCATTTGATAAAAACGGTCATCAATTCGAGGTAATGGGTATTTGTTATTCACAATGAATTTGTTCAACTGCATGTAGTCAATACATAACCTGAGTGTTCCATCTTTCTTTTTCACAAATAGAACAGGTGCTCCCCACAGGGACACACTTGGCCTAATATATTTCTTTTCCAACAACTCTTGTAATTGCATTTTCAATTCTAGCAATTCTGGTGTACTCATCCTGTAGGGTGTCTTAGACACTGGTGCAGCCCCTGGCACAAGTTCAATTGTAAAATCAATGTCTCTCTTTGGAGGAAGTCTCAGAATCTCATCAGGAAAAACATCCATGAATTCTTGCAATACATGATAGTCCTCCAAATTAAGAGTTTCATTGCCCGTTGCCTCTAAGACATGGGCCGCATACAATTGACAACCCTTTCTACAAAGCTTCTTCAACTGTGTGGCTGAAACCTGTCTAACAGAAATCACCTTTGGAATGCCTTTTACAACCCTTGGGTTTCCTTATTCATCCATGCATTCAAACGTCTTATTGTAGCAGTCAAGTTTAACCTTGTGTGCGTCTAACCAATCCATTCCAATGAGAATATCATAGGAACCAAGTGGGAAAATATTCAGATTTGCATAAGTGAATAGCCCATCCATCTCTAATGGACATTTCTCTACAATTTCACTAACTTTTCTCTTAGTTCCAATGGCTAGTTGAACTAACCATGATTTACTATGCTTCAATTTCTTAAAACCGCAAATCTCAACAATTTTAGGAGTGACATTACTGTGAGTAGATCCAGGATCAATCAAAATAGAAACATATTGCTTAGCAATCTTACCTTCAACTTCAACAACAGTTGATTGATGATTTGCCTAGCTGTCCTCTAGTGTTGCATAGATTCTAGGGATGGTCCTTGCCACTTGACCCACAGTTTCATCTCCTTGGATGTTGTGAACTTGATTTGCATTCCCATTACGATGTGTACAGTTCCTAAGTATGTGGTCCCCTCCACATCCCCAACATTGAAGTGGTTCTCTTGGCTCCTTTAGATCTCTTGGCTTGTCTCCCATCATCCTAGCGGGTTTAGTCACAACCTGTGATGGCTTCCTTTGCTGATTTATGAGATGAGGAGGTTTAAAACCTTTCTTCCTTTGGTCAAACTTCTCATTTTTATTGTCCTTCCATGCCTTATGGAAATCAGGATTGCTTTTGTTTTGATCATAGCAATACTTGGCCTTCTATATTGCCTCCTCTAGAGTTCGAGACTCATCAAATTCAATCCTATATTTATATGACTGAGGTAGCCCACTTAGAAAACATTGGATTTTCACCTTATCATCTCGAATATACCTGACATACCTCAACAATTCTAAGAATTTATTTGCATATTCTTCCATGGTCAATTGTCCCAATTTCAGCTCATGGAACTCTTTGATCTTATCATCATAGTACCTATCAGAGATGTACTTCTGCTTGAAGTGTTTCTTGAACTGCTTCCACACAATATTTATTTCATTGATCTTCTTCACTTTTCTGATGTGATCCCACCATATAGACGCTCTTCCATTCAAGTTGAAGATGGCTACGCTTGCCTTCATATTTCCAGAGTAGTCTTGGAATTGGAAATACTTTCTCATCCCAAGAAGCCAAGCTTCAGCTTCTTGACCAGATTTTACCTCTCCATAAAATGTAGGAGGTTTTTCCTTCTTAAATTCCCCATGTGAATTGTTTTTGTAGTGCCTCTTCCTCTTACTCCTGCAAGATGAAGAGCTTGAACCTTCAATGGATTCTTCAGAATCGGATGATCCACTAGAATATATTTATAGAGTATATGTTATGTCTCTAGAAACTCTTCTTGACCTATTGGACCTCTTGCGGGAATTCCTCCTTGAACTACTCCCACTTCTTTCTGGATTTGATGTTTGATGCCCATAGTTATTTGCCTTTGGATGTCTATCAAACTTTGCAGCATGGCGAAATTCAACTAATTTTGTTTTTCCTGAGCTTTAATCATCCTTTCATTATCTTCTCTACAACTTTGCAACTCCACCCTTAGGCTCCACATGGTGGCTGCAATATCTAGGGGAGTCTCTTGATTTATTCTCCCATTGGATTCTGTTTCAACATTCTCAACATGTATGTTCTCCCCCATGGCATCTGTCTCAGGCTCATAGGGATCTTGTGCATCATCCATGATGTTGATCTTCTTGGCCCAACCAAGACCAAATTTTTCCAAACTACACTATGTGGAATGTTGCCTTTGATGTGACTATGATTCTTCAAAATGTGTTTATAAACACAATTGTTAGCTGCATTATATTCTTATAAATTCATAAATTATTTGCATGTATATGGGAAAATCCTATATTGACAACTTTGTCAAATCATCGACTTTTCTCACAATCAACTCACCGACCGATCTCCTCCAACAGTGTCATTGCAATCTCGGCAAAACTCGTCGATCGATCCTTCGACCGTGTCACTACAATCTCGGTGAAACTAGTCGAACGATCTCCTCCGACCGTTTTGCAGAAATCTTAACGAAACTCGTCGACCAATCTCCTCCGACCATGTTGCGGCAAACTCGGCGAAACGCGCCGACCGTTCTCCTCCGACTGTGTCACAGAAAACTCGGCGAAACTCGTCGTCTGATCTCGTCCGACCATGTTGCGGAAAACTCAGAGAAACTCGCCGACTGATCTCCTCCGACCATGTCGCGACGAACTAGGCAATACTCGTCGACCGTTTTATAGAAAACTCGCGATTGGTCGTCGACCGTTTCACATAAAACTCATGATTGGCCGCCGACTGTTTCACAGAAAACTTGCGATTGGTCGCCGACCGTTTCACAGAAAACTTGCGATTGGTCGCCGACCGTTTCGCAGAAAACTCACGATTGGTCGCCAACCATTTCACATAAGTTTTATCTTTTACGCCGACATAGACTTAGACAAAATTTCAAAAACACTTAGAAAAATTGAAATTTTTCTTTGTTTCTCTGATGACCAGTGCTTAACAGGAGGTGATCTTACCTCTACAACTATTCAACTTATCCCATTTAGGTTCGATGTTGTAACCTGTGGCTCTGATACCACACTGTCACATCCCCTCTCATCGATCTAGTGCAATGGAGAGAACATGATCGCTATGGCTGGGCATCTAACCCCATTAAATATTAACAAAATTCACTGAATATAAAAGACATATGCAGATGTATATATATGCAAGAAACACAGCGGAAGTAAATTCAACTACACATCTAGCATACATTCATAATATTCATGATAGTCATCAAATAAAGACATTACAGAATTAACAAAAGAGAATACTTATCTTGAAACAAAGTAGTCCCGAGCAACTGGATATGCAACTACAATGTTCCACTCAACCATAGGCTAGCTGTGCTCGTTAATATCTCAACACAATTGCCACCCCCGAGCTGGGCATGATTTCTACAAGGAAAAATGGAACAACAGACTCACATGTAGCCAAGTATACACCAAAATAATCCAATCCAATCCACAGTTGAGTTTATCAGGCTGCTAAGGAAATGGAAAGGAAGAATTGCTAAGCTAGTGAGCTCAACCATAGAGCTATGGATGTCTCTACAAGATCCATCTAGCTTTTTCTCCACAATACCTACACACCCGACACAAGGAAGTATACCCTTCAGTGCTACATAGTCCCTCAGGCCATATCTTCCATTCTAGTGCTCTTCAAGTTGTGCATAGAAGAGTAGCCAACCCTTTTGATCTCTCTGTGATGTTCCTATATTCACTAGGTTTATCAAGCCAACTCTAACCCCTTTCCACTCCTAGCTTCTTACTCACAATTCAACTCAAAACAAGGGTGCACATAACAAAAAAACACAAGTGTTGGGAATGAAGAAAATGTTTTGAATGTGGGATGCCCAAGATGGGGTTTCCATTAGTTTCGGAAATCGTGGGAAACCAAAAAATGAAATGTTAGATGGGGAATCAACCCCGGGAGAGAAAATTGATTCAGAAAATGTTTATGGGAATTCAAGGGAAGAAAGGACCTCTATAAATCCATGAATCATGACTCTCTTCCTCCCATCCACTATGCAACACAAAAACGAGTTCCCAGCTATTGAAAATGAAGGAAAATGGTGGAAAACGTGAAGAAAAATGCCCCAGCTAGCTCAGACTGGGTGAGGGAGCAAATACCATGGGTGAAGAATGGATTGGGCCCAATTTCATGGGTGTTTTCTTGCCCAAGAGGCCAAAATATGATTTCCCAAATTGATGGCTTGCCCATACACAAAATTGGCTACCATACCTCTCCATTCCCAAGGCATTAACTACCTCAACCAACTCTTGGAAGAATTAAATGATTGGGTGCATAAGTCAAAATGGGTAGTTGAGGGTTTATGGGTTCTCTTAATGACACTTGGGTTGACACTATTGGCTCAAGGGTTTGAATAATCCCCCCCCTATTCCTTGTCAAAATCATGTCCCCATCTCTTGTTGCATTGCATAGCTAGTTGTGGGTATTTCATTAAAATTCATATTTACATGATGTCTTAATTTCTATTATGCGTGGCTAGCACGAGAACCATATGCATCAATTTTTAATTGCCGATACATAAAACGATAAATCGATGGCAGGGCCTTGGCCTTGAGATCCTCACCATGAATTAATAAAGATATTTACATCATTTACAATTTTAATGCAATAGGGTCAAAATTAGGATATTACATCTCCACTTGCGGGTTGTTAACTATTGTTCTAAAAGTGACCCGCGGGTGGCGTAGTTTCAACGTAAAAACTCAACGCTCATGAATTTTAATAGTGAAATGCAGCAATGGTGCTCATGAAATGGAGCAATGGTTCTCGCATGGAGGGAGAGGGAGCATGAAGCAATGGATAGAGAAGTTGTGAGGGATCCATTAAATCTCAATGCCTTGTGACATTGTCGTCTTTTGAAGTTCTTCCGCACATCCAACATGAGGGCACAACCCAACTTGCTTCAAATTTTAGTGCATCTATAAGATCCGGATCAGGGGGTATTCAACCTCCAAGTTGAAACTCTAGAGATTGTTGGGTCTAGGAAATGCCCCTTTTTGGCCATCCTTCTTACATCATTTTGCCCTGATTACATCCTATTTTCATAAGCTATACCTATGCCTTTTCTCCAGATCAACCAATGATATTGACAGGTATAATTCGTTATTGCTTTATTTATTTTATGCCTAAGATTGTTAAGGTTCTAGATCCTAGTCCTTGGTTTATTCTAATCTGTGTGATTTCATTTAGTCAAGGTCTAAAGCACAGGTGTATCAGCTGAATGGCGCCAAATGTTACTATTCAAATCCCGATTCCTCATAACTCCAAGGGACAGTGCACTCCTCCATGAGAATCTGTAACAGGCCTCCACTGAAACAGAACCCAACTGCAACAGCCAGGTTGCATTCTAACTTGCTAAATCCATTGATCCGTTGATTACTGGAGTAACAACTCCTTCATTAGTAACAACCTTGTTTAATACAGTTGTAACAGTTAGCTGTAACTCCGCAGCATGAAGATCATAGATCTTCATTGCTGCATGATTTTAGTGGATCATGATCTATACTTTCAATGTATAAATATGAGAAGGCTCCTGTAGCCTGGGGTTGGACAATTACCATTTTGTATAAGCTGTAACAGAGCACTGATATTGTCAATTTCCATCATTAATATGAGAGCAGAGTTCTTCATTTTTGTGTCTTAATTTGTTGTGATTCTCGGCGTCTCTATTAGAAGGCCAGGGCCCGCCTTCTCACAGAGATAGCCGGCTTAAGTAGGTAGGGTAATTTAGTTTCCTTTCTGTTGTGTGGTGTGGAATCATTGTAGATGTTACTGTTAGTTGCAACAGAGGTTAGCTTTCATTTTGGTAGTTCATGATTGCATCTTGAATAGCTGTAGCAGAGTGGTGTGATAATCGACTATGTAGGATAATTCAGTTTAATGCATGTGTGTTCGAATCAGCTGTAACAACCAAGCTCAATTCCAATATCTTTCAGTTGTGTATGCTTTCTAGGATTTCCAGTAATTATCAGTTAGAGTTCAAGCTTATATTTAGATTTTGGTTGCTGTTGTATCTTCAATTGGTTTATTAAGGTAGGCAGATTGTGATTGAGTAACAGTAGCTACTGGATGGATCATTTTGGTAAATATTGAATATTGTAGTTTGATAATTATAGGATTTAACTTCTTGCAAAAGTAATATAGTTTATTTCTATTCTTGATTTTATAAATTGCTAGGTTGATTTCTGTAGGAAGGTAGCTGCAATTGAATTCCTAGATGTATGAGTTAGATTAGTTTTCTTTTTGGAATGAGTTTGGTTGGATAGACTGGTAGGATCATTATCTCCATTTAGTTAATCAACTGCTTGACATGTTTATGCACATATTATGCTTATTGCCATTGAAACAAAAAGACCTCCCTGGGTTTGACAATTTATATTGACCATCCCGTGTGTTAGCTTTAATTAATTGACATATAGGGTGACCAACATTTTGGCACCATTGCCGGGGATGGTAATAGATAGACATAGTTAGTAGTTGGTTTCATTTGATTTTATTTTGGTTTAATTATTTACAACATGCATGAATACAAGAAAAACAAATTGAGAACCCCCTTTGAATACTAACATTGCAGTTGGAAGAGGTCGAGGTCGTAACACAGGTCAGGGAAGACATACATACATTGACGAAATAATTGCTAGAGTGGATTCTTCCACTAGACCACCGCGGACATCTACAAGCAGGGGAAATTCTGTTCCTCCCAACCTTGAGAATTCAGCATCAACAGTGGAGAATATAACGGGACCTTCAACTCCTATTGCAGAAAATAAACCTCCTGAAGATAAGGGAAGTGTTGTGGATGCACCAGATAGAGAGGAGATATATCATATCAACGGAACCAGAGTTACTAAAGAAGTGTGGTTGGAGACTCGCCGAGTAGCAGAGGAAGAGAGAAGGCGAGAAGAAGAGAGGAGAAGAGAAGAAGAATACAAAGCAGAGGAAGAACGCATAAAGGAAGTTGTTGAATTTTGTACTAGAACCATGGCTGGTAGAGAACAGGAAGGGGAGAATGAACATGGGGAGAACCGAGAAGAAGAAGGAGAAAATAACCAGCCTAGTAATATTGTGGCTGCATTAGAATTCCCTATCCTCCAGACACTTGGAGCAGCTCCCATGAAAAATATCTCACCATCAGTTCTCCGAAATTTTCATGTAAGTCCTCTGAGGATCCTGATGAGTTTCTTTTTGAGTTTGATATCCTCTGTCATAGCTATGATTACACCTCTAGTGCTCAGAAGATGAAGTTATTCCCAGCCACCTTGAAAGGAAATGCTCTGCGCTGGTTCATGAGTCTGGGTCGTGAGACCATTACTACTTGGGACCAAATGAAAAACACCTTCCTTTCCAAGTACCAGTAATATTGTAGAACTAGGGATAGAAAGGAGGAGTTGTTTAAAATGGTTCAAAATGATGAAGAAATCTTGGAATACTTTGTGGAAAGATTGCTGTATAATTTACAAAGATATGGTCATGCTGAGATTGGAAAGGATGTGCTCAAGATAATTTTACTACGAGGAATTAGAGAATACTGCCTTGATATGTTGAATTTGCTGGGAAAAGGGGACATATCAAAGGAACCTTTCAAGAAGATTGTTGAATTATGCCGAAGGTACTCAAGGGGATCCTCTAGAACCAACAAATGAGACAAAGATCGAGATCAGGATGTCTTCACTAGGACTCAGAAGTCAGCTAGTGGACGAGCCACTCGAGCAAAAATAGGAAAATTATTGGAGAATTTTAAAACATACATAATGAGCTCCATTTCCTCGGAGTTAGATGTCATGAGAGCAAAGCAGAGGCAAGTAGTAGAATACCTTACACTTGGGGTATTCTGTCCTAAATGTAGGGAAAAGCATCCACTGAAAGAATGCCCGCTGGACAAAGCAGAGATATGTAGGATATGTGAACTGGAGCATGATACCAAGGAATGTCCTTCACTACTTAAGGTCAAAGCAGTCCTGCAGGCATCCATTTTGGATGTGGAGCTAGCTTACTTCATTGCATAGAAGAAACCATGGCAGCCTCGCAATCAAGGTATGAATCCAGACCCATCATTTTTTTTGAATAATATGAATGGAATGAACAATATGCATAATATGAATACACAATTTCCTTCACATTATTCTAACAATTAGTGGCATCCATCTCAGAACCCAATGCATAATCCTAACCCATGGAAACCATGGTCACAGCAGTCAAACAACCAAGCTCCTTGGAATTCCAACTGGAGAAATTCTTACCAAGGAAATAACTTTCCCCACCACCAGACTCAGTATCAACAATATCCTCCTCAACAATATCAGCACCAACATTATCAGCATCAACATTATCAGCAACCACAGCTTCCATTCCAAAACAATGCCGCACCTATGAATGCACCACTTCGACCACAGCTACCTGCACAACCTAACCTGAACCCAAACAAAAAAAGCAATCCATCAATTCGAGACTGCCAACATGCCTGCATATTCCATCACTCAGATTCCCTGCAATGATATACAATTACGATCAGGAAGGGTGATGGAACCTATTATCACCGAGGATGTTTCATCCCCAGTGATTGAAACTGGAGTGAATCAACACTATGAGAATATGGTTAATTCAGCAAGCCCCATCATTGAGGATGCTGATACTCCTACTGAAATAGTAGCTGAAACTCAAAGAGTAACACATGATGTATCATAGCGTACACAGTTGATGAGAGAACCACCATACCCTAAACGATTGGCCTTGCAGAAAACAGTGGAACAACCTCGATTCGACCTCTTGGGAGAATTGAAAAAATTGTATGTTAAAATTCCACTGTTACAGGCCCTCCATGATGTGCCCATTTATGCCAAGACTGTTAAATATTTATGTGTCAAGAAACCAGGAAGAAGACCCAAGGACCCCCCCACTGTCCACATACTGGGAAAACTTTCTGAATTAATAATGGGGAAGGCCCTTGTAGAAAAATATGATGACCCTAGAAATCCAATTGTTATAGTTCACATAGAGAACACACAAATCCCTAATGTCTTGGTAGATTTAGGCACAACCATTAATGTTATGACCATAGAGACTGTGAATAAATTGGGACTCACTAATCTTCGGCCGACCCCTATTGTTTTGGACCTTGCTGACAGATCAACGATCAAGCCTGAGGGGATCTTAGATGACCTCGTGATCTCAGTTGACTCGTGGGAATACCCTGTGGATTTCTTCGTGTTACAGCCAAAATCCCAGTTGGGGGGACACCCACTGATCCTGGGAAGACCATGGTTGGCCACAACAGATGCCTGTATCAGCTATCGGTCAGGATCTATGACCATTTCAGACAGAACTGAGATCAAGAGCCTAACCCTGTACCCTCCAGCTCGACCAAGCACAAAAGCTGAAACTCCATTGTGGGAAGATTTGGAGGAGGAAGAGGGTGTGCATCCGTTATTAACAATAGGGAGAGCCTTAACGTTTAAAGATGAAATAGAGGATGATGCCATTAATAGTTTCATCATTGAGCCCACGTCAGTCAATAAAAATGTCTATCAAATCTTGGACAATACTCTAGCTGCAACATAACAAGAAAATCTTACAGAAGAAACTCTAGTCAGTGATGCCAGTATAATTCCAGTACTCAAGAATTCAAAGAGTGTTCCAGTAAAAATCGGGCCAAAGAAAACATTGAATATCAATCCAAACCTTGTGCCCAGTGAGCTGGAATAGTTGATCACTCTGCTGAAACAACGTAGGGGAGCTTTTGCTTGGGAGTACACAGACATGAAAGGGATTCCTTCTAATCTGTGCACCCACCACATTTATATTAAAAGCAACTCTAGGCTTGTGTGTCAACCACAATGAAAGATGAACCCGAACCTAAGGGACATAGTGAAAGAGGAGATCCAAAAACTCTTGGAGGCAGGATTTATATACCCAATTTTAGACAGTCAGTGGGTTTCTCCACTTGTGATTGTGCCAAAGAAGAATGGGAAATGGAGAGTCTGCGTGGATTACAGAGAATTGAACAAAGCAACGTAGAAGGATCACTTCCCCTTACCTTTCATCGATCAGGTCCTTGATACCTTGTCTGGGAAAAAGTATTTTTCCTTTCTGGATGGATTTAGTGGCTATAACCAAATCCAAATTGCTCCAGAAGATCAAGACAAAACCACTTTCACCTGTCCTTGGGGAACTTTTGCATACCGGGTACTTCCTTTCGGTTTGTGCAATGCACCAACAACTTTTCAAAGAGTAGTGATTGGAATATTTTCAGAGATGGTAAATGATTGCATGGATATTTTTATGGATGACTTTACTCCATATGGTGATAGTTATGAAGAGGCACTAAAAAATTTAGAAAATGTCTTGAAATGCTGTGAACAAAGCCAGCTCTCTTTAAGCACTGAAAAGTGTCACGTGATGATGAGTGAGGGCATAGTGCTAGGGAACTTCATCTCTTCTGAGGGTATCGAGGTAGATCCATCCAAAATCAAGGTAATTGAAAATATACCAACTCTTGGAACACAAAAGGATGTACGTAGCTTCTTGGGGAATGCTGGCTATTACAAAAGGTTCATAGAATTTTTTTCCAAACTAGCTTCTCCTTTGTTCACTTTGTTGATGAAGGATGCACAGTTTGTCTGGAATGATGCATGCCAAACAAAGTTACTGAGCTAAAGAAAAGGCTATCTACAACACCCATCTTACGAGGGCCCAACTGGACTCTGCCTTTTCATATTTCTTCAGATGCTTCAGACCCTGCTATTGGAGCAGTTTTGGGACAGCAGGAAGGTAACGCTCCTTATGCAATTTATTACATTAGTAAGAACTTATCTCTTGCTGAAATAAACTATACTGTCACAGAAAAGGAGTTTCTTTCCATTCTTTATGCCATCAACAAATTTAGACATTATATTACTGGATATTCTACTTTTGTGCACACTGATCATTCAGCTATCAAATATTTAATGAATAAACCAATCACGAATGCTAGAGTTACTAGATGGCTATTACTGTTACAGGAATTTGATATCACAATTATTGATAGACTAGGGAAGGAAAATGTTGTTGCAGATTTCTTATCTTGACTTACTAACAATGATGACAATTTACCAGTCGAAGATTCCTTCCGTGACGAACATTTGTTTGCAGTGTCAGGTCATTCCCCATGGTATGCAGATATTGCTAACTTTTTGGCTGTAGGTAAGCTCCCAGCACATCTGTCGAAGAGAGAAAAAAAGAAGATCATACAACAGAGTGCTAGGTACTGCTGGATTGATGGCCATCTTTTCTACACAGGGCTTGATTTAGATATCAGAAGATGTGTTAGAGAAGATGATATCTTTAGCATTCTTAAAGCTTTCCATGATGAGCCCTGTGGGGGAAATTTTTTTGACAAAAGGACAGGTCATAAAGTTTTGAGAATGGGCTATTTCTGGCCCACATTGTTCAGGGATGCAAAGAAGTATGTTCAGGCATGTGATAGCTGCCAAAGGATGGGCCAACCCAACAGATTAGATGAAATTCCTTTGCAGCCACAGCTTGTGGTTGAACCATTTGATAGGTGGGCTCTAGATTTTGTAGGGTCTATCAACCCTCCCTCAAAACATAAAGTTCACATCTTGGTTTGCACATATTACATGACCAAATGGGTAGAAGCCGTAGCCTTGGTTAAGGCTAATGATCAGGATGTGATTGATTTCCTATATGAAGAAATTTTTACTCGGTTCGGAATACCTAAGGAAATCATTACAGATGGTGGACCACAGTTTTTGTCTCACAAGCTGGAAGCACTGTTACAGAAATTTCATATTCAACACAGAATAACCTCGCCATATCATCCACAGGCCAATGGATAAGTGGAGAGTACAAAAACAGTGAAGAGCCATCGTAAAGATTGGGCTGAAAGGCTTCCAGAGGCACTATGGGCCTATCGTACTACATGGCATAACACCACTGGTTTTTCCCCATATGAATTAGTGTACGGTAAAAATGTTGTTTTTCCAATTGAATTTGAAATCAGGACCTTGAAAACAGATGTGGAAGCAAACCTCGATTTATCAGAGGCACAGAGGGACCGACTGAATCAGCTCAATGAGTTGGATGAGAAGCACACAGCTATAGTACATCATACAACTTTAATCCAACAACAACGCTCTAAGTGGCATGATCGATTTATAAAGAAGAAAGTCTTCCAAGAAAGAGACTAGGATCTGTTGTATGATTCACGGTTTAAGAGGGACTTTAAAGGAAAGTTGTGTACCCGTTGGTTGGGTCCTGTTGTTGCAGCAACATCCCCCCCAAAATTTTGTACATATTGGGGCCCTCCTTTCATTTTTTGCAGAAAGTTCGCCTTAAGAAGCCATCCTAGCTGTTATCTTTGTTTTTCAACAGAAAATCTTGCCATGAACCACTCCAAGTCTGCCAGAAAATCTTGTTTCTCAACAGAAATCTTTTCTATGAAGTCTCCCTGAAGAGTCACAGAACGGTTTGATAAAGCCCCGCAGTGGCGGAAGCCTTTGTCTAAACTTCCGAAAGAAAACTTAGAAAATTTCGTTGGAAAGTTGCGGAAGCCATTGGGCAATCCTTCCCGAAACGACGGAGTTCTCCGTTCAAACCTTCCGCAAACGCGAAGGGTTTCAGGTTTTCCTCCTGAAAGGCGGAAGCCTTTGTTTACACCTTCTGAAAAGGACTTAGAGTTTTTGAAAGTTTGCGAAACGAACGCTGCGGAACCTTTCAGCTTTGTCTCCCGAAATTGCGGAATCTTCCGGGCTATCCTCCCGCAGTGGCGGAAGCCTCTTTTTTAAGCCTTCCGAAAAGGAACTTGGAAACTTTTCCCAAAAGATCGCTGAAGAACTCAAGGAAACCTTCCGAAACTGGCGGAAGCCACTCGCGTAAACTTCCCGAAGAGGGACTTAATTTTTGCTCATAAGCTGCGGGAATCATTGGCAAATTCTCTCCGAAATGGTGGAGGAATTTGAAGAAGCCGTCGGAAACGTGCGGGAGTCATCCGTCTACCATCCCCGGGGCCGCTAAACGACTAAGTTTTGGCAAATTTTTTGAAGTCTCGAAAGTCGCGGAAGGCATTCACCAAAGCCTTCCGCAACCGCGGAAACCTTCGTGGAACCGTTCCGAAGCATCACCGAAACAAACGTTGCGGAACCTTTGTTTTTTCCTACCCGAAACGGTGGAGGCTAAGGGCAAAAGCCTTCCGCGATTCTCACAAGCGCGGCCAAAACTTAGAAATTTTCTTGAATTCGCGAGAACCTTTTGCGGAAGCATTGGCGAAAGTCTTCCGAAACTGCGGAAGCCACTTACGAAAGCTTTCCGCAGTTTCGGGAGCCTTCACGTTTTCATCCCGAAGAGGCCGCCAAAAGAACTCAATCGTCTGTGTGCCAACTTGCGGAAGCAATTCACCAACCTCTCCTGAAATAGTGGAAGCTCCTGCGGTATCCTCCCGAACGAGTTGAGCTTTGCGGAACGTTTTCTCTTCCGTGTTGCGGAGGCCTTTTGCAGGGGCCATTCTCCTTTGTTCCCCGAAATGGCGGAAACGTCCACTATATCTTTCCGCAACGACAGATGAGATTCGCGAGTTTGTCCCGCAGGAGGCAGTCGCACGTAAACCGAGACGGCTTGATTTGACGCCGACGTACCGGTATTTAATCCGCGGTTAATTGTGCCACCCACCAAAATTAAATGCTCGCACGTGCCCGTTCTATTTAAATAAGCGGTGGGGGGTACGAGCCAACGCATTGTTATTTTTTGATTGGCAAACCATTGTTGGACGCAGTGCGACCGTTCCAGCTCAGCTTGCTCGACCACGTTCGCGGCCACCTCAGTCAGCTATCCTCGTCGGTGCCAGGTAGGATTTTAACCTTGAAATTTGTCCCTTCTACGCTTCAAATTGCTATTGGGTTGTCCTTTGTTTGAAAATGATGGGCATTGGTTGGGTTTTGACAGGGAAAATGCCCGTCATAGGCTATTTTGCCCGTCAAGTACAGTTTGAATTGAGTTCTTCTCGTAATATAAAACAAAGGCAGGATAAAACGTTTGCATAGTGGGTAGAGGCAGTTAGTTTGGGAGGTTAGACTTGTTCCAATTTCCTACCCGGGCCGCGTACCTCGTTATTTCAAAAAACTGCCGAAGCCCAGGGACTTTTCGTGTCCCCAGCCGAAAGCTAAGACCGTAGTCACCAGGGCTTTGTCATAAGCCTTAGTCCCGGAGTAGCCACTACCCAATCTAAATCCCAAGATAGGCACCATCGCCCCTATTCAAAAAACTACCATAGAGCACCTCGGCAAGTGTCATAAATGACAACGGCGTTCGAAGCCCTCACCGGGTCGTAAATATGAAAACGACTCCCTATTTCGTCACAGGGTTAGTTCACCCCAGACTTCCCCGCCAGTAGCCTTTTAAAAGCACAATGACGAAAGTTGCCCTCTTCCCCAGAGCTAAACCGAAAGCAGGTTGCTTCCGCAACACGCTTATCCTCACAGGAGAATTCCAAACCTGCTCCTTTAAAAGAATTAGGATGGATAAAATTTATAATTAGGTTCCTGTTGAGATGATGTATTTTGATTCCTAAACATACAGCTTCATATTGCATTTTATCTCATTGACATTTTAGAATGGTGATGCTCTTGAAATCTCACAGTATGTTGCTCATGTTTATAATAACATGTATATGGGTGCTATCAGGGATAAGTCAAAATGCCAAAAGTCGGTAAGAAGAAGGCTAAGATGACAGAAAAGAAGCCTGGGCCACTTAAAACTGAGACCTCACTCCAGGATACTAGGTGCACCAATGGTGTTCCTCTAGAAATCAGATGGGGTGACATTTACAGGATGATCTGAGACCAAGATGTCCCGAACATGTTATTAGAAGAGGGGCCAATTTATCTAAATATCAAATCCTCAGGCATAACCAGAGCTGCTACCCACCCTGAACTATTCCCCTGTGCTGAAGTGATCGGATGGATAGTCCAACATGCCGATGCTGAAGGAAGAGTGATAAATGACAGGGGGAAAGTGGCCATTGCCTCATTTCAACCCGCATATCTTGCAGCAGCCTACAAATTTCCCCGCTCCCAGCAAGCTCTGACTGATGAATGGCTGGGCAAAATGGACAACGTTGAGATGGCCAAAAAGCTATTGGTAGCAGGCAGACATTTGAGAAAGAAAGGAAGTGACGAATATGACGTACAGAATCTGAGACCTCCTTTCAGATTGATCGCCTTAATGCTGTGCAGAATCTTCGGCATGCCAGATGGCACCATGTACAAGATTTAGTGGGTCCCTATTATTCACTTTGTGGCATTTAAAGGAACCGTGTTTGACTGGGCCACTCTCCTGTCAGATAGTTTGGCCTCGATGATAGTTGCTGCTAGAGAAGGACTAGCCTTGAAAAAGGATGAATTTTTCATGTCCTCATATCTAATTGATTGTATTTTGGCCAAGATGGACTTCCCCAAATTGGGATGCACATGGGATAAAGCCACCACCCCGGTCTATATCACTTTCAGGATGTTGTGGGCTCAGAATTACAAACCCAGCTACAAGCTCATCTGTGAGGGGTTCATCATGCCCCTATATGAGAAGATAATCAAGGAGGATCCCAACTTCCTATCAGAGAATGCTTTGGAAGTCCTTGAGAATTACGGGGATTTTTACTTTTCAGAACAAGGAACCTACCTCAGAATGTTTGGAGGGACTAAGCCCCCATACATTTTGCCCTTGTATGCCACAGATTATGTGGTCCTCAAGGAAGCAGTAAGACAAATCTTCCTGGATGGAATTGGGGCAATGCTCCACAAGCAGCATAAGGCATCATTTCCCCTGTTACCTTTCTGCATAGGTGCTTACAAGTTCTCGGGGGTTGCCTCAGCCGAAGAGTTTGTGCAGGAGATGAAAGCGTTCCACTTCAGTGAGGTGATCTTCCACAGGAATGACAGAAAGGGAAAAGTGGCCGAGCATTGTAGGGACATCTACGCTCATTTTGAATACTCGCACTATCCTGATGCCGAGGAAGAGGCATTCAGAGGCATCAGCAACATGGCTGAGCTACGAGTCTGTCGGCAAGGCACTGGAGCAAGCTCTAGCTCAACCAAGGTCCAGAAGACCAGCCAGCAGAAGGAGAAAGAAGCTGAGGATGCCAGAGCTCAGGAAGAGCTCAGATTAAGAGAAGAAGCAAGGTTACTCCAGGAGGCGGAGGAATCCAGGTGGCAGCTGGAAGCTGAAGTGGCAAGAATGCAGCAGGAAGCTGAAGTGGCAAGAATGCAACAAGAAGCTGAAAATGAAAGCCTGCAGAAAGAGGCTGAGGAAGCCCAGCAGCAGAAAGAGGCTGAAGCTGAACAAGCCGAGGCAAAACGGAAAGCAGAGGAAGAACTTAAAGCAAGAGAAGATTCCCAGGCAAGTGGCTCCGGTGCGCAAGACATGGAAATAGACGCATCTCAAACAGGTGGCTTTGGTACCCAAAATGTGGGAGCAGATCCAGC
This sequence comes from Larix kaempferi, assembly GCA_027924585.1. NCBI lineage: Eukaryota > Viridiplantae > Streptophyta > Pinopsida > Pinales > Pinaceae > Larix > Larix kaempferi. The sequence goes on from BSBM01001022.1 coordinate 5,257,646, forward strand.
TCAAGAAGTCCAGACCCCGCCTGCTGAAGAAGACATAGACATCATGAACCGCCCAATTGTCCCGTACACGCCATCGGGAAAACATACTGTGTCCAGGTGGAATGAGTTTGTCTATGACAAGAAAAGGAAAGCAATGGTCCTCAAATCAGAAGAGAGGATCAAAAGTCCCTTCCATGAAGACATCGTTACCCACCGAGAGGTCACTGTAATGAAGAATACAGATCAGGATCCCTTTGCTATGGCATCCGCAGCTGTAGAAACAGCAAAAGCATCACTGGACAATGTGGGTGTGATAGTTAGAGAAAATGTTTTGACAAAGAAGAGAGCTCGTTCGCTACAACAAACTGTGGCTAATGAGCAAGCCCACAGGGATCTTGTGATGAACAAGTATAACTGTCTGTATGCCGAGCATAAAGAGCTATCAGGAAAATATAACCAGCTGGAGGAGGAAAAGGACCAACTAACACTCCAAATGATGATTTTGGAAGATGAGAAGAACGGAGTGGAAGAAAAGGCATCCCAACTAGAAGCAAACAAGCGGGCATTAGCTGAGCGGTTAGAGCAAGCTGAAAGTAGGACGATGGACATGTCTCCCTTCCATGAGTTGTCCTGCAGCACCCTGAAGCAAACGCATGACACTCAGGAGCTAATCATCGATGAGGTTTGCAAGCTCAAGGCCATGGTAGTCAGGTTAAGAGAAATTAATGCGGAGGCCCACAGGCTCAAAGCTAAGAATACCCGTGTCAAGGAAAATATCATGAGCCAAATGGCATGGAGACAGGGAAAGGGGGGGTTCCCCACACATCTCCCATTTAAATCTGTGGATGGTTTTAATGAGGACATAGACCTGTTGGAGTTTGGCAGGAACTGTGCCATTAAGCTGATAGCCAGTGTGCAAAGAACAATAGATAAAATTAACAGTCTGTACCAAAGGCTCCAAGGGGTGCATGACAAATGAAAATTGAGCTTCCCTCAGACCCTGGAGGACTTTCCGGAAAAGGAACAACGTTTGTCTCAACTAAAGGAAGAACTAGGCGTTCAAACGGAGTATGTGAAGAGGATTGATGTCCTGGCTATTGATGACCTCCAACATTATATTGGATTGTCATCACTCCACAACCATCTGCTGAAAAAAGTGCATCAAGCTGCAGTAGCAGAAGTTCAAAGCATTGGAGCAGAGCTCGGGAAGAATGTGACCTCTCAAAAAATCTTGTTCCCTGCTGCAGCAAACATAGTCATAAGGGACACAGGTATGTGGTATAGCTACATAGCGGAGGAGGAGAAGAAAGCTGCAGCAGTAGTAGGAGCATCAGCAGATCCAGAATCTTCTCTCCCAGCAGCCACTCCAGCAACCACAGTGGGCTCGATTCCCTCTTCCCCAGCAGTGGCAGAAATTCCAGTGAGCTCAATCCCTTCTTCCCAAGTAGAAGCAGCAGCAACAATGGGTTCGAGTGTCTCTTCCCAGGCAGCATCAGCAGCAATTAACTTGGGCGATCCTCTGCCAGCAGAAGCTCACACACAGGAGTGAAATTGCTGATTTCAAAGCACTATTTCTGTTATTTTTGTATTTGACTCTCAAATGTGTAAAGTGTAGACACTATGGGACAGCTGTCCCTATTTTCTTTTAAATAATTTCTGTAAAAGAAAGGGAATCACATTTTTGTCTATTATAGGAGAGAATTTTCTGTAAATGACAAGTGGAAGGTGCTAGGTGGCATCCCAAAGGGCAGATTTGTAATTATAAATAGAAGCTAGGAAGAATAGAGATGGACTTTTGGCAGGGAAGGAATTTTGTAAACCTTTACGAGCTATCTTGTATCGGTTCTGTAAAATCGAATTTTCTAATAAAAGCCTGGAGATGGACGTTTTGCATGGGAATGATGGATGGATGTATGTTGGACTATTCTAATGACTTTCGTACTGTAATGTGAGATCATTCTTACTATTTGAACTATTTCTTTGTATTAATGATTTTTGCTCTTTCCTGTGCATACGATTTTCTCTATCTCGTGAACAATGAATGCGTTTCAGATCAAATCAGGAGCTATCTGCTGATATCTTTATCATTGCCATATAGTTCTCTTTTAGATTAGATGGCTAACTGTTCTTTCTTCAAGATAACTCATATAGATCATTGTTCAAGCCTTTAATTTGCTCCTTGCAGGGATCTTTAAATTTAATTTCAGTTTGTTTACATTTAGATCTGTTTCTTCGTTCTTTCCATTTAGATTAGATATTTTTTTTGCTTCTTTCTCTGTTTCATGAGCAATAGATGCGTTTTACATTAAACTAGAAGCTATCTTCTAAGATCCTTTTATCTTGCTGTAGCTTTACCTGTAAGAATTGACAGCTATCTGTTCTTTCTTTATGTTATCTGTTACAGCTCATTGCTCATCCTTTAAACGTGTTCCCTGCAAGGATAGGTAGGTTTACTTCAATTTCTAGACTTAGATCTGTTTTAGTTGCATCTAGATCAAATATAATTTAGGCACTTGCATCTCATTTAAAACACAAAATCCAAAAGAAAGGTGGATCGGGCCATAACCGATACAATCGGAATTAAACTCCAAACCCACGGTTGCCGGAACCGCTAACCGGACGGATTCCCTACACCAAACGGGAGATAATCTAATTGGGATCATCTCTCGGGGAGAATCCCTTTCTGATTGATGCTATGATATCCGAGGCATCAACAGTTTTTGGCGCTAGAAGGAGGGCCTGAAAGTGCATGGATGATAGAGGAAAATCTTCCACTGTCATAGATGACACTGAAAACCCGCTTAAAGAAATCATTTCAAATAGCCCAGATCTTGGATTAACAAATCAAGAACGCCTCATTTCTGACCCTGAGCCTCAAGAATCTTTATACGCTGTCCCTTTTACAGAAGTAGAGGATTTAAGAAGACATACAAGATCCTACGTTAGACAGCCAGGTGGTTTAAACGCTGTAAGTTTCCTCCCTAAGAAAATTACCCCTAGAAAAGAGCCACAATATACCCGAGATTCGATTCTTGTTCAAAGTTTTGAAGAACTTGTGAATCTAACTTTGGAAGAAATTTCAGACACTCTTAACAAGGCAGATCTTGAAAACTCAGAAAAAATTTCAGACCAAGAAAACCTTGAAGAACCAATTACTCCAAAGAGTACTCCTCAGAATTCACCATACAATTCTCCACCAGGGTCTCCACATCCAAACATGGTTGTACCTTCTTGGAGAGCAAGGGGAGCGCTGAACCTAGATGGACCATTCCATAATCTTCCTAAAAACCCAGAAAAGGTCTTGCCTAAGTACGATCCAGGGAAAGCCATTTCGGCGGAATATCACCTCAAGAGTTTTTACTTAGCTCTGAACCTTTTGAACGTACAACATGAAGACGTGGTCTGCAGGTTGTTTCCATATACATTCGAGCCAAAAGTATCATCATGGTACTTTAGCCTACAACCCAGCTCAATCTCTAGTTGGGATGAATTCGAGAAATGTTTTGTAAAGAAATACGGAAACCAAAAGACTGTGGCAACACTTATGAAAGAACTCTTATCCATGAGAATGGAAAAGAAAGAAAAGGTTCAAGATTTCAATCAAAGATTCACAACGCTGTTAAACAACTTCAGTGAAGCTAATAAACCAGCAGAGGAGTCTCTGATTGAATACTACACATAGCTCTTGAAGGACCAATAGCAATGTTCGTAAAACGATCCAAGAAAACCACCTTGATAGAGAACTTTGAGGAAGCTAGAAAGGTAGAAGAAGAAGCTGATAGCATTGCTAAACATGCCTTAGATGTAGAACCAAAACCAACAGCTAGCAAAAAACCTTTGCTGCTCACTATAGGTAAAGAAGAGCCATCTACAGACATGGAAAATGTAGTCAAGATGATGCAGAAATTATCTAATAAAATTGTAGATATCGAGAAAGACAAGGCTGGTAGCACATCTAGGAAACCTTTCAAGCCGTTTTATAAAAGAAGGGAGGACGGTGATCAAATTCATCCACCAATGAATACTGCCCCTGTCTTAAACTTGAATGAAATCGGAATGGAAAATTTCTGCACTTTTCATCAAGAACCACATTTGGAAAAGAGCTGCCCGCAATGGATTAATTCCATGAGCTTAGTCATGAACCAAATTCTAGATTCACAAATCCCAGACCAGGATGATTCTCCAGAGGAATCGAACCCTGAGTTAGAGGAACCAATCCCAGACACTACTATGGTGCTATGGGATTGGGTACCTATGACTGAATTAGCAAAAGAGGATCCCATAGATAGCTCTCCCTCCACCGTAAATGTTGCTACTCGTAGCAAAGGTCCTATTGCCGATCCCGTGCCAAGCACAGCTCCTCATAAGCCTAAAGTCTCAAAAGAACCGCCTAGGAGGCATATAACAGTTATCCCACAACAACCCAAAGTTAGCCAAATAGTGACCAAACAGCCAAACGCTGACACGATAGTTCAGCCACCTAAGGTCACAACGAGCAAAACAGATCAGCAGGCTCGAATTGGGAACGAATCTGACATAGGATACGATATTATCGAAGATATCAAGAAGGTCAAAGCGAATGTGTCAATATTTGACATGTGTAGCTTGCCCCATCAACGAGACAAACTGCTGCATGTTCTGCAACCTCAGACCAGCACTCCATTAACGGATTCTCAAAACAGTCCCGAAATTAATGAAACTAGCATCGGTGGGAAGTCTAAATCTCAAACTTTGCCATTCCTTTTGACTTTTGAATTTTTTAACCATAATGTTCACAACTGTTTGGTAGATTCTGGAGCATCCTCAAACGTTATGCCACTGTCAATTTGTAAAAAGATTAACGGACAGCCTGTTCCATCTCCAGCCCAAATTATCCAATTAGATAGGACTGCTGTCAAGGTTATTGGGGAGATGAAACATGTTCTAATTAGACTATCAGCTGACCCTAGAGTCTGTCAATTCATTGACATAATGGTGGTCGACATTCCTGAAGCCTATGGGATGATTTTAAGTAGGGATTGGTCTACCAAATTGAGTGGCTACTTTGCTACTGATTGGTCCCACCTATGGCTGCCTTATCAGAACAGGCAGAATCAGATTAAAGTTCTTAGGGAACCTCATATGAAGCAAAACGTAACTCAGTTAGAAGAAAAAAATGAGGCCGTGGCTTTCTCATCCTCGGTTCTGGGGAATTATTTCTTAGAGATGGATCTAGGTAACTATCAATCTGAAACCATTAGCCATGAATCAGATAAACAGTCTGATCTCCTTCATTTCTCTCGGACTGATGAGATTGATTGTAACATAGTTAATTTAGTCACTGAAATAGATCACAAAGAAACTAACTTAGTTGAATCTGAAGATACCTTTTGGACATTATACTTTGATGGTTCTAAAACTCTGGAAGGATCCGGAGCCGGTTGTATTCTAATGGATCCAAAAGGAAACAAGTATTTTTTGTCTTGTAGATTAGAATTCGATTGTACTAATAACACCGTTGAATATGAAGCCTTGGTACATGGATTAAAGAAGGCCATTGGCTCAAATGTTAAGTACCTGAAGGTATTTGGTGACTCCGAGATAGTTGTAAGACAGGTAAGGGACACCATTCATTGTCTCTCACCTCATTTGAAGGGTTATCAGGCTGAGGTATGGGATTTAATTATGCATTTTGATGCTTTTAATATAAAATCAATTCCTAGATTGCAAAATTCTGCTGCTGATTTGTTAGCAACATCTGCTTCTAGGTTGGTGCCGTCAAATAATAAATGATCAATTGAATTGATTTTCAGGCCTTCCGTTCCCGATAACATCACAAACTTCAGAGTCTTCGATGATGATGAACAAATTATCAACTTCCTAACAAACGAAGATAGCTTTTAAGGAGTTGCAATAGATGAGGAAGAACACAATGCTGATTTGATGAAGAAGGATGAGGAGAAAGGAAATTTCATGCCCAAGGGGGTAAGGTCCCTCGAAATGCTGTTCGATCTTCAAAATAAGTTCAAAAGGTCAGCCAATACCAAAACTAACAACTCATCAATGCAAAATGAGTTAGTTAATTTGGGTACCGAGGCAGAACCAAGATTTGTCAACCTCGGCAAATGTTGTTCACCAGGAGAAAGAGAAAGGTTCATTAAATTGTTTAAACAATACAAGGATGTTTTTGCATGGACCTATGAAGATCTAAAAACGTATGACGTCCGCATTATTCAGCATGTCATACCAATGAAAGCGGGCATCAAACCATTTCAGCAACAGTTGAGAAGAATGCATCCCACTCTAGAACCGCTAATCCAAAAGGAGTTAAAGAAGCTCCTGGACGCTAAGATAATCTTCAACGTTCGGCATTCTGAGTGGGTTGCAAACTTGGTTCCCATAAGGAAGAAGTCGGGAGAGATAAGGCTATGTGTAGATTTCAGAAATTTAAACAAAGCTTCGGATAAGGACAACTACCCCGTCCCTTCAATGGAACAAATCCTACAAATGGTGTCAGGATCCGAATTGTTTTCTCTCCTTGATGGTTTCTCCGGCTACAATCAAGTGTTAGTAGCCGAAGAAGATCGCCTTAAGACTACTTTCAGAACTAAGTGGGGAACTTTCGCCTACAGAAGAATGCCATTTGGTCTGATAAATGCAGGAGCTACATTCCAAAGGGCGATGGATGTTGCCTTCCGAGGATTGGGTGGACAATGCGTGGTTGTATACTTGGATGATGTGACGGTCTTTTCGAAGAAAAGGGAAGATCATGTCGTGCATCTAAAGCATATTTTTTATCGCTGCCGGAAATATGGCATTTCCTTGAATCCCAAGAAGAGCATATTTGCTGTTCCCGAAGGTAAGCTCTTGGGTCATATCATCTCCAAAGGGGGAGTGTCAATTGATCAAGAAAGAGTCCAAGCCATCAATAAGATTCCAATGCCTTACAACAAGAAATCTATGCAGTCCTTCATGGGCACCATCAATTTTGTCCGCAGATTTGTTCCGGATTTTGCACAAATTGTTAAGCCATTGCAACAGATGGTTAAACAAAGCATGCAATTCAAGTGGACAGATCTGGAGAAAGACGCATTTAGAGATATCAAGGCAGCCATAGCTAAGGCTCCTTCCTTGAGGAGCCCAGATTTTGATAAGGATTTCATCTTGTATACCTTTACTTCGGATGACTCTCTCGCAGCTGTACTCACGCAAAAGGTGGAGTTGGGGCACGAATACCCAATATCGTTTATGAGCACTGGTCTGCAAGGTGCTGAGCTGAATTATCCCGTGGTTGACAAGCATGCATATGCGGTCTTCAAAGCAGTCAAGCAGTTTAGGCTATACATTCTGAAGAACAGAACTAAAGTCATAGTTCCCCACCCAGCTGTTAGATCCCTTTTCGTTCAAAAGGAATTGGGAGAAAGGAGAGGGAACTGGGTCACAGCTCTGCAGGAGTATGATTTGGAATTTAAACCAGCTACGATCATCAAAGGGCAAGGCCTATGTAAATTACTTGCGGGAAACTCAACTGATGAAGAACAACATTGGAAAAATGAAGCTGAGCTCAATTCGGTTGAAGTGTGTCATATCTTCACAGCTCCCCAGTCCTGGTATAGAGATCTGGTACACTATTTACAACAGGGATATCTACCTGAGCACTGGAACTCTAAGCAAAGAAGGGCACTCTGCTTGAAATCAGCACCTTATCAAATCATTGATGGGATTCTTTTCAGGAAGAATTATGATGGAGTTCTCCTTAGATGTTTGGAAAAGGAAGATGCAAACAAAGTTGTCAAAGAATTGCATGATGGCCCCGCAGGCGGACATTATTCAGGAGAGACGACAACACACAAGATACTGAGAGCTGGTTATTATTGGCCCACTCTGTTCCGAGACGCCCACACATATGCACGAAACTGTGATGTATGCTAGAGAAGTGCTGGGAATTTACCTAAGGCAGCAGGACCATTGTAGCCGGTCATCATCTCTGAGCCTTTTGAGCAATGGGGTATAGATGTTATCAGAGAAATAAATCCAAATTCTTCGTTGCAACATCGATACATCCTGACGGCTACCGACTACTTCACTAGGTGGACGGAGGCCATCCCTTTGCGAAAAATCAACGAAGACGCGGTCATCAAATTCTTAAAGGAGAACATCATAACCAGGTTTGGGGTTCCAATTTCCCTCGTTTTTGATAATGCTACTTATTTTTTGTCTTGCAAGATAAATGAATTTGTTTATAAATGGGGAATTAAGTTGCATTATTCATCCAATTATTATCCTTAGGGGAACGGATTAGCTGAATCCTCAAACAAGAATCTGATTCGAATTCTTAAGAAGACTATGATAGAAAACCAGAGAAGTTGGCATGTGGCTCTCCCAAACGCCTTGTGGGCAGATAGGGTAACCCCGAAGAATGCTTTAGGTGTCTCCCCTTTCACTTTTGTATATGGCAAGGAAGCCATTCTTCCCCCAAACATCTTACTACCATCCTTGCAGTTATCTCAAGCCTCCCGGGGTTCTGGTAGCCAAGCCTTACAATCTAGGATCAATACCCTGCTTCAACTTGAAGAAGCCCGACAAAAGGCTAAAGACCGATTTCATCAACATCAGGACATAGTTAAAAGATGGTTCGATAAAAGGAAGTCTGGCAAGAGAAGCTTTGAAGTTGGGGACTTAGTCCTGAAATGGGACCATAATCACGAAGGTAAAGGAATGCATACGAAATTCCAACATCTATGGGTAGGTTCGTACCAGATTTCGGCAAAATTAGGCCCATCCACTTATAAATTGACAAATCTCGAGGGAGAAGAAGTAACCCTTCCTCTCAATGGCCTCGCTCTGAAACAATACTTCGCATAGTCTCTTCGAGACTTCCTGTACATAAATAAAGTTTTCTTTTATTGTTGCTTTAGCCTTTAGTTGCTTTGTTTTCGGCCATTTTGTTTCTGTCTTTGCCATTTGGACCTATGCAACAAGTTTGTTTTTCGAAACCCCTTTTGTTGAGTTCCCCGTTGAGGATAGATTTTTCGAAGAAATCTTGCAACCCATGAGTCCGGGACTATGCTCAAATAAATCTTGTCTGTTGTGCTCTCGCTGAAATGTTCAGAAGGAAGGAAGCCTACCCTGCTAGTCACATTAATCCTGTTTAATAGCAGAGGCCCACGACCATCTTCATTACTATCTCTGGGCTCCGCTCATTCTCACACTTTAAAGGCATCTCAAGAAGGTTACCAAAGTTGGACCCATGGAAAGTAGCACACCTTGAGGACATAGGGTATTGAAATGACTCCATGCTGCAAATTTAACAGCTAAAATGGCTAGTACCCAAGAGTCTGTTTTCCAGAGATTCTCGCCTCAATTAAAGCACGGATGAGACAAAAGGAAAAGACATGTAAAATCAAGAAGGTTTTCCAAAAGGCCCAGCTCAAAATGGGTTCCTCTCCGTCCGTGAGGTTTGATCAAATCAATAAAATTTCTAACTCACACAAAATGACATTTTGGATTGAGGAGCCTAAAATCAAAGATCATGTCCAAAGAAAATATCTATGGAAGGCTCAAACAGCTAAGCTGTCCAAAGTACAAACATCCAAAAGGATGCAAGCAACATGGGAATGAGGAACAAGAGCAATAATGGCCATGAGAAAGTGTTGCAAATCCTGTGGAGTCCGGCAGTAGTGACCATCTGAAAGATGACCCTCCTAAAATCAATCTCATATATTGGCCCTTTGAGAGTGGTGAAGATGTCTCGGTCAAAGCTCCCCTTTTCCCCAATGGCTAGCAGGTAAAGTGCCTTCTTCCCCTCGCATGAATTTAAAATGCTCAGCTGAGTAGTGCACCTAGGGTGGATGTCTTTGATGAGGTTTCGGACCATGAAGAGGAATTTTTTCAGAGATCTGTGTTCGCCAGCGACTCACCATTGTTGTTGCAGCAACATCCCCCCCAAAATTTTGTACATATTGGGGCCCCTCCTTTCATTTTTTGCAGAAAGTTCGCCTTAAGAAGCCATCCCAGCTGTTATCTTTGTTTTTAACAGAAAATCTTGCCGTGAACCACTCCAAGTCTGCCAGAAAATCTTGTTTCTCAACAGAAATCTTTTCTATGAAGTCTCCCTGAAGAGTCGCATAACGGTTTGATAAAGCCCCGCAGTGGCGGAAGCCTTTGTCTAAACTCCCGAAAGAAAACTTAGAAAATTTCGTTGGAAAGTTGCGGAAGCCATTAGGCAATCCTTCCCGAAACGGCGGAGTTCTCCGTTCAAGCCTTCCGCAAACACGAAGGGTTTCAGGTTTTCCTCCCGAAAGGCGGAAGCCTTTGTTTAAGCCTTCCGAAAAGGACTTAGAGTTTTTGAAAGTTTGCGAAACGAACGCTGCGGAACCTTTTAGCTTTGTCTCCCGAAATTGCGGAATCTTCCGGGCTATCCTCCCGCAATGGCGGAAGCCGCTTGTTTAAGCCTTCCGAAAAGGAACTTGGAAACTTTTCCCAAAAGATCACGGAAGAACTCAAGGAAACCTTCCGAAACTGGCGGAAGCCACTCGCGTAAACTTCCCGAAGAGGGACTTAATTTTTGCTCATAAGCTGCGGGAATCATTGGCAAATTCTCTCCGAAATGGTGGAGGAATTTGAAGAAGCCGCCCGAAACGTGCGGGAGTCATCCGTCTACCTTCCCCGGGGCAGCTAAACGACTAAGTTTTGGCAAATTTTCTGAAGTCTCGAAAGTCATGGAAGGCATTCACCAAAGCCTTCCGCAACCGCGGAAACCTTCGTGGAACCGTTCCGAAGCGTCACCGAAACAAACGTTGCGGAACATTTGTTTTTTCCTACCCGAAACGATGGAGGCTAAGGGCAAAAGCCTTCTGCAATTCTCACAAGCATGGCCAAAACTTAGAAATTTTATCGAATTCGCAAGAACCTTTTGCGGAAGCATTGGCGGAAGTCTTCCGAAACTGCGGAAGCCACTTACGAAAGCTTTCCGCAGTTTCGGGAGCCTTCACGTTTTCATCCCGAAGAGGCCACCAAAAGAACTCAATCGTCCACGTGCCAACTTGCGGAAGCAATTCACCAACCTCTCCCGAAATAGTGGAAGCTCCCGCGGTATCCTCCCGAACGAGTTGAGCTTTGCGGAACGTTTTCTCTTCCGCGTCGCGGAGGCCTTTTGCGGGGGCCATTCGCCTTTGTTCCCCGAAACGGCGGAAATGTCCACTATATCTTTCCGCAAGGACGGATGAGATTCGCGAGTTTGTCCCGCAGGAGGCGGTCGCATGCAAACCGAGACGGCTTGATTTGACACCGATGTACCGGTATTTAAACCGCGGTTAATTGCGCCACCCACCAAAATTAAATGATCGCACGTGCCCGTTCTATTTAAATAAGCAGTGGGGGGTATGAGCCAACGCATTGTTATTTGTCGATTAGCAAACCATTGTTGGACGCCGCGCGACCGTTCCAGCTCAGCTTGCTCGACCACGTTCGCAGCCACCTTAGTCAGCTATCCTCGTTGGTGCCAGGTAGGATTTTAACCTTGAAATTTGTTCCTTCTACGCTTCAAATTGCTATTGGGTTGTCCTTTGTTTGAAAATGATGGGCATTGGTTGGGTTTTGACGGGAAAAATGCCCGTCATAGGCTATTTTGCCCGTCAAGTACAATTTGAATTGCGTTCTTCTCATCATATAAAACAGAGGCAGGATAAAACGTTTGCATAGTGGGTAGAGGCAGTTAGTTTGGGCGGTTAGACTTGTTCCAATTTCCTCCCCGGGCCGCGTACCTCGTTATTTCAAAAAACTGCCGAAGCCCCAGGGACTTTTCGTGTCCCCAGTCGAAAGCTAAAACCGTAGTCACCCGGGCTTTGTCATAAGCCTCAGTCCTGGCGTAGCCACTGCCCAATATAAATCCCAAGATAGGCGCCATCGCCCCTGTTCAAAAAACTCCCATAGAGAAGCTCAGCAAGTGCCATAAATGACAACGGCGTTAGAAGCCCTCACCGGGTCGTAAATATGAAAACGGCTCCCTATTTCGTCACAGGGTTATTTCACCCCAGACTTCCCCGCCAGTAGCCTTTTAAAAGCACAATGATGAAAGTTTCCCTCTTCCCCAGAGCTAAACCGAAAGCAGGTTGCTTCCGCAACACGCTTATCCTCACAGGAGAATTCCAAACCTGCCCCTTTAAAAGAATTAGGATGGCTAAAATTTATAATTAGGTTCCTCTTTAGATGATGTATTTTGATTCCTAAACATACAGCTTCATATTGCATTTTATCTCATTGACATGTTAGAATGGTGATGCTCTTGAAATATCACAGTATGTTGCTCATGTTTATAATAACATGTATATGGGTGCTATTAGGGATAAGTCATAATCCCAAAAGCCGGTAAGAAGAAGGCTAATATAACAGAAAAGAAGCCTGCGCCACTTAAAACTAAGACCTCACTCCAGGATACTAGGTGCACCACTGGTGTTCGTCCATAAATCAGATGGGGTGACATTTACAGGATGATCCGAGACCAAGATGTCCCGAACATGTTATTAGAAGAGGGGCCAATTTATCTAAATATCAAAGCCTCAGGCATAACCAGAGCTTCTACCCGCCCTGAACTATTCCCCTGTGCTGAAGTGATCGGATGGATACTCCAACATGCCGATGCTGAAGGAAGAGTGATAAATGACAGGGGGAAAGTGGCCATTGCCTCATTTCAACCCGCATATCTTGCAGCAGCCTACAAATTTCCCCGCTCCTAGCAAGCTCTGACTGATGAATGGCTGGGAAAAATGGACAACGTTGAGATGGCCAAAAAGCTATTGGTAGCAGGCAGACATTTGAGAAAGAAAGGAAGTGACGAATATGACGTACAGAATCTGAGACCTCCTTTCAGATTGATCGCCTTAATGCTGTGCAGAATCTTCGGCATGCCAGATGGCACCATGTACAAGATTCAGTGGGTCCCTATTATTCACTTTGTGGCGTTTAAAGGAACCGTGTTTGACCGGGCCACTCTCCTGTCAGATAGTTTGGCCTCGATGATAGTTGCTGCTAGAGAAGGACTAGCCTTGAAAAAGGCTGAATTTTTCATGTCCTCATATCTAATTGATTGTATTTTGGCCAAGATGGACTTCCCCAAATTGGGCTGCACATGGGATAAAGCCACCACCCCGGTCTATATCGCTTTCAGGATGTTGTGGGCTCAGAATTACAAGCCCAGATACAAGCTCATCTGTGAGGGGTTCATCATGCCCCTATATGAGAATATATTCAAGGAGGATCCCAACTTCCTGTCAGAGAATGCTTTGGAAGTCCTTGAGAATTACGGGGATTTTTACTTTTCAGAACAAGGCACCTACCTCAGAATGTTTGGAGGGACTAAGCCCCCATACATTTTGCCGCAGTATGCCACAAATTATGTGGTCCTCAAGGAAGCAGTAAGACAAATCTTCCTGGATGGAATTGGGGCAATGCTCCACAAGCAGCATAAGGCCTCCTTTCCCCCGTTACCTTTCTGCATAGGTGCTTACAAGTTCTCGGGGGTTGCCTCAGCCGAAGAGTTTGTGCAGGAGCTGAAAGCGTTCCACTTCGGTGAGGTGATCTTCCACAGGAACGACAGAAAGGGAAAAGTGGCTGAGCATTGTAGGGACATCTACGCTCATTTTGAATACTCGCACTATCTTGATGCCGAGGAAGAGGCATTAGCAACATGGCTGAGCTACGGGTCTGTCTCCAAGGCACTGGAGCAAGCTCTAGCTCAACCAAGGTCCAGAAGACCAGCCAGCAGAAGGAGAAAGAAGCTGAGGATGCCCGAGCTCAGGAAGAGATCAGATTAAGAGAAGAAGCAAGGTTACTCCAGGAGGTGGAGGAAGCCAGGTGGCAGCTGGAAGCTGAAGTGGCAAGAATGTAGCAGGAAGCAGAAGTGGCAAGAATGCAACAAGAAGCTGAAAATGAAAGCCTGCAGAAAGAGGCTGAGGAAGCCTAGCAGCAGAAAGAGGCTGAAGCTGAACAAGCCGAGGCAAAACGGAAAGCAGAGGAAGAACTTAAAGCAAGAGAAGATGCCCAGGCAAGTGGCTCCGGTGCGCAAGACATGGAAATAGACGCATCTCAAACATGTGGCTTTGGTACCCAAAATGTGGGAGCAGATCCAGCTCAGGAAGTCCGGACCCCGCCTGCTGAAGAAGACATAGACATCATGAACCGCCCAATTGTCCCGTACACGCCATCGGGAAAACATACTGTGTCCAGGTGGAATGAGTTTGTCTATGACAAGAAAAGGAAAGCAATGGTCCTCAAATCAGAAGAGAGGATCAAAAGTCCCTTCCATGAAGACATCGTTACCCACCGAGAGGTCATTGTAATGAAGAACACAGATCAGGATCCCTTTGCTATGGCATCCGCAGCTATAGAAACAGCAAAAGCATCACTGGACAATGTGGGTGTGATAGTTAGAGAAAATGTTTTGACAAAGAAGAGAGCTCGTTCGCTACAACAAATTGTGGCTAATGAGCAAGTCCACAGGGATCTTGTGATGAACAAGTATAACTGTCTGTATGCCGAGCATAAAGAGCTATCAGGAAAATATAACCAGCTGGAGGAGGAAAAGGACCAACTAACACTCCAAATGATGATTTTTGAAGTAGAGAAGAACGGAGTGGAAGAAAAGGAATCCCAGCTAGAATCAGACAAGCGGGCATTAGCTGAGCGGTTAGAGCAAGCTGAAAGCAGGACGATGGACATGTCTCCCTTCCATGAGCTGTCCTGCAACACCCTGAAGCAAACGCATGACACTCAGGAGCTAATCACCGATGAGGTTTGCAAGCTCAAGGCCATGGTAGTCAGGTTAAGAGAAATTAATGCGGAGGGCCACAGGCTCAAAGCTAAGAATACCTGTGTCAAGGAAAATATCATGAGCCAGATGGCATGGAGAGAGGGAAAGGGGGGGTTCCCGACGCATCTCCCATTTAAATCTGTGGACGGTTTTAATGAGGACATAGCCCTGTTGGAGTTTGGCAGGAACTGTGCCATTAAGCTGATAGCCAGTGTGCAAAGAACAACAGATAAAATTAACAGTCTGTACCAAAGGCTCCAAGGGGTGCATGACAAATGCAAATTGAGCTTCCCTCAGACCCTGGAGGACTTTCCGGAAAAGGAACAACGTTTGTCTCAACTAAAGGAAGAACTAGGCGTTCAAACGGAGTATGTGAAGAGGATTGATGTCCTAGCTATTGATGACCTCCAACATTATATTGGATTGTCAAAACTCCACAACCATCTGCTGAAAGAAGTGCATCAAGCTACAATAGTAGAAGTTCAAAGCATTGGAGCAGAGCTCGGGAAGAATGTGACCTCTCAGAAAATCTTGTTCCCTGCTGCAGCAAACATAGTCATAAGGGACACAGGTATGTGGTATAGCTACATAGCGGAGGAGGAGAAGAAAGCTGCAGCAGTAGTAGGAGCATCAACAGATCCAAAATCTTCTCTCCCAGTAGCCACTCCAGCAACCACAGTGGGCTCGATTCCCTCTTCCCCAGCAGTGGCATAAATTCCAGTGAGCTCAATCCCTTCTTCCCAAGTAGAAGCAGCAGCAACAATGGGTTCGAGTGTCTCTTCCCAGGAAGCATCAGCAGCAATTAACTTGGGCGATCCTCTGCCAGCAAAAGCTCACACACAGGAGTGAAATCGCTAATTTCAAAGCACTATTTCTGTTATTTTTGTATTTGACTCTCAAATGTGTAAAGCGTAGAAACTATGGGACAGTTGTCCATATTTTCTTTTAAATAATTTCTGTAAAAGAAAGGGAATCGCATTTTTGTCTATTATAGGAGAGAATTTTCTGTAAATGACAAGTGGAAGGTGCTAGGTGGAAGCCCAAAGGGCAGATTTGTAATTATAAATAGAAGCTAGGAAGAATAGAGATGGACTTTTGGCAGGGAAGGAATTTTGTAAACCTTTACGAGCTATCTTGTATCGGTTCTGTAAAATCGAATTTTCTAATAAAAGCCTGGAGATGGACGTTTTGCATGGGAATGATGGATGGATGTATGTGTGACTATTCTAATGACTTCCGTACTGTAATGTGAGATCATTCTTACTATCTGAACTATTTCTTTGTATTAATGATTTTTGCTCTTTCCTGTGCATACGATTTTCTCTATCTCGTGAACAATGAATGTGTTTTAGATCAAATCAGGAGCTATCTGCTGATATTTTTATCATTGCCGTATAGTTCTCTTTTAGATTAGATGGCTAACTATTCTTTCTTCAAGATAACTCATATAGCTCATTGTTCATGCCTTTAATTTGCTCCTTGCAGGGATCTTTAAATTTAATTTCAGTTTGTTTACATTTAGATCTGTTTCTTCGTTCTTTCCATTTAGATTAGATATTTTTTTTGCTTCTTTCTCTGTTTCATGAGCAATAGATGCGTTTTACATTAAACTAGAAGCTATCTTCTAAGATCCTTTTATCTTGTTGTAGCTTTACCTGTAAGAATTGACAACTATCTGTTCTTTCTTTATGTTATCTGTTACAGCTCATTGCTCATCCTTTAAACGTGTTCCCTGCAAGGATAGGTAGGTTTACTTCAGTTTCTAGACTTAGATCTGTTTTAGTTGCATCTAGATCAAATATAATTTAGGCACTTGCATCTCATTTAAAACACAAAATCCAAAAGAAAGGTGGATCGGTCCATAACCGATACAATCGGAATTAAACTCCAAACCCACGGTTGTTGGAACCGCTAACCGGACGGATTCCCTACACCAAACGGGAGATAATCTAATTGGGATCATCTCTCGAGAAGAATCCCTTTCTGATTGATGCTACGATATCCGAGGCATCAACAGGTCCCTATCAGATAGATCGGGTATTTGATAATGGAACATTTTGGTTGATCATCGGCTGCGACTGTATCACAAGCTGATCTCAAGGGAAGCTTTCATTTCGCATGTTGCAGATGATCCAGATTATCAGTTAACGTCGGGATAGGGATTTTTCTCAACCCCTGTCAATTTTTAAGAACTGCAATCTCCACATGATTTGTACATAAATAATTCATTTTCTTTTTCATTCTGTATTTTACCTATTTTGCATTTTGCATTTGATCGGGTTTGTTTTGAAGAATTCTTTGCAGGAATTAATTGGAGGAACAACGGTTGTGACTGGGCCAGACGATTGCAGGCACTTTGTATTGTTCCTGATCTAATAAATCTCTTTTTAAGAATATGGATGATTCGTTACCTTTTAGCATTCAACTGAAAATTTGCCTGTTACTTCATTATTGCGCAGCTACGAATCCTTACCTTGCTCATTCTTCCTATTGTAGCAGCTGGGACTCCGCTATTTTCACTCCATTTTCGCTCTTTTCCAGCATTTGCGACTCCGCTATTCCTGACCATTCCGCTAAATCCAGCAACTGCAACTCCGCTATTTCCACTTCATTTTCACTCTTTGCTAGCAGCTGCGACTTTGCTATTCCTGACCATTCCGCTAAATCCAGCAGCTGTGACTCCGCTATTTCCACTTCATCTTCACTCTTTGTCAACAGCTTGGACTCTGCTATTCCTGACCATTCCGCTAAATCCACCAGTTGCGACCACTCCGCTAAATCTAGCAGCTGCGACTCAACTATTTTTATTTCCATTTCGCTCTTTCGTACAGCTGCGACTCCGCTATTCTTGACCATTCCGTTAAATCTAGCAGCTCTGACTCTGCCATTTTCATTTCCATTTTGCTTTTCCCGTACAGTGGTGACTCCACCAGTATGTTTGCTCTTTGAATGATGATGTCAATAATGATTCAATTAGGCGTCAGTTTTGTTGCTTTCTCCACAAGATCCAATCACGGTTCGCCACGAAGGAAATTTTTGGGTGTCTTGGGTATCTGTAAGCTCGGGTGGCGGTGGCCACATCACTTCAGCACATGTGCATTCATACTCATGAGGATGAAGGCCAGCTGTAATGATTGATTCACGGCTGAACACATAAATGTGAAGGTACGGATCGCACCTTTTAGATGATTTGGAAAAAAATTAAATATGGTAATAACGATTATGTACTGTCTTAGCCCTCGATTAGCGAACCCATACTAATTAACCTCCAGGGAATATGTCAGGATCATGGTTGTATTTATTTCCCGTCACCTTACCCGATTTGCACCCAATACCCCAATTTTTCCAACTTCCTCGTTCCACTGAATTTTCACACCTGCGCCGACTTGCCTAAAAACCTGATTTTGAACCCCAATGATCCCTTGCATGTTCGTAAAACTACAACTCCCACGTCTAGACTGGTAATTGCTGTATTCATTTTGAATTGTGAGGAAAGGTCGATATGGGAAACCCAGTCCGACATGAACCAGTAAATATAGAAGTTGTACGTGCCAATGCAGCAGTTCTTAACATTTTCACAGCAGCAGGTTGGATGGAATATTTTGAACGGTTGAATGGTTTCCACACAGAAACCGCATTACAATTCTCCCTTAATATGACTGATAGCCACTCTTAGGATAGAGGACTACGCATGGAGGTTATGGAGGAAATCATAGCAGAAGTTACTGGCCTACCTCGAGTTGGGAATAAGTCATTTGGACGGAAGGCACATAATGCAAATGCTGTGAGAGAATTTTTGGCAGTCGGAGAGCAGGTTAGTCCAAAGCGTCATGGGTTAGAACTGGCATCTTTACCACGACCCTGGAATCAAGTAGCAGTATTCGTGAAGAGATATATCTCTTATGAAGGTAGGTACCAAACTGTGTCCTTCTATGAACTTCCCTTATTGTCTCATTTACGCCATGGCAATTTGGTAAATATACCATTTTATCTTTTTAAAGCCCTACAAACCATGGCCGGATATGCAAAAAATCCCCAACACCCAGTTTCCTCCCTTACTAATCATGGCCTAATTAAATTATTAGTCTTAAGAGCCATTGCAAATCGTAATTTAACCTGGGAGTAATTCCTTGCTGGAGATGGACCAATCAGAGAACCTGTATTAGAAATGGAGGGGGTTGGAAAAGGTAATGAGGACCGGCGTTCCTCAAATAGGAACCAGACTAGTGACAAAGAGGAAGTAAATAAGGGAGAAGCAACATCAGTAGCAAACCCTGTTGCTGAGGAAATTGTGATGGAAGCCATGGCACAGGAGGTAGTGACATCAGAAGCTGTAACTGCAGAAGCAGATACTCAGATGAAAGAAGCTGAAACTCGAGCAGCTATTGAAGCTGCGACAGTAGAGGCTGCAACTGTAGAAGCAGAAATTCAGGAGGAGGGATATGAGGCAGGAATAGCAGTAGAAGCGACTGTGGAAATTTTGTAGGTTGTGTCCTCTCCTGAGATAAGGGGGACCATTATTGAAGAAGAGAAGACTGAGGAAAAGACCCCTGTGTCAAAGAAACAAAGAGGAAGGTCAGGGAACAAGGGTCAGACATCCACTGCAGCAAAGAAAAGAAAAACCAAAGCTGTCACAGCACCAGTAGCAGTAAGCAGTGAAGAACACCCAATGGGAATGGTGAGGAAAAGAAGGACTCGATCGACTATAGCAGCAGAAGCAGCTGTAACAACAATAGCAGCAGAAGCAGCTGTAACAAAAATAGCAGCAGAAGCAGCTACAACAGCAGCAGAGATAGTAGAAGAAGAAGAGACAGTGGAGGCAATTGGGGGTAATAATGAAGCACCCTCAGCAGAGACAGCAGGAGCAATCAGAGCAAGTAACGAGTCACCTATGGCAGAAATAGCACCTGTAATAGGGTTAGATATAGACATTCCCATTTTGGACCCCAAGTCATCTGCTGTTATGCAGGAACCTTCCATAGAAGAACCTCAAATTGAAAATCTCCTGTATGAAAATGAATTATTAAAGGAGGAGGTGCAGACATTGCAAAATGAGTTGAAAAGATGGAAGGGAGTAGTTGGAAAACAAGCAGAGAAGAATTTGAATACATTGTTAGATGCTGCAAACTTATTAGAAAATTCATCTTTTGCATTAGAAAATGAGGAGCAAGGAGAGACTGTTTTCCCAGAGTGTGGGGACATATTTTTTGCAGCAGGACACAGAGTTATTGTGTTGGGAGTTGTATCACAAAGGCATGCACATATAGAGCAGGAGGAAGAAAGAATGGCATAAATATAATTGATGGGGGAAAATGAGCCAAGAAGTGAAGAGATTCCTGATTCGAATCTAGGAGATGAAACAGTGCAGTCCCAACCATCAGGGGATACTAAACTTCTTCAGGACCAGTCTCATCAGTTAGATGGATTTGACATAACCCAGAAACAATCTCAGCAGTTCAAGGAAATCGAAGGGCAGGGGGCTGTTACACAAGAACCAACACCCTTGGAAATATATAGCGAGGCTACAACTCAGACAACAATATTTGACATCAAGGATCAAGAAGAGAACACTGTTACACAAGAACCAGTTTTTTCAAAATATTTTGCTGAAGCTGCAACACAAACTGAGATGGCTAAGATTGAAATGGAAAGAAAGGATGCTGTCACACAAGAACTAGCAGTCCTAAGAATATTTGCTGAGACTGTAACACAAACTGAGATGGATGAGGATGAAATGGAAAGAAAGGATACTGTTACACAAGAACCAACATCCTCAAAATTAATGGATGAGACTACATTACAAGCACAGACCACTGCAACACTAATGAGGGATGAAATTGTTACATTGCCAAAGCAAAACAAGGAAGTCATTTATTTGGACTCTGATGATGAAAAGGATGTGGAGGACAGAAGATTTCAATGACTAGAGAAAAAGATTCTATGGCTAAATCTCGAGTTGGATAAATGGCATCAACATATTGATTAGTTCAGGACAGGTATGATTTCTCTCCAAGAACATAAAAATGTCATTAGGGAGTTGAGAGAAAAATGGGCTGAGGAGTTATTCTACCAGAAACTCCGGTGGGAGAAAATTCAAGAAAAATTGGAAGGGTTGAAGAAACTTAAGTCCCTGCAACAAGAAAAAGACAAAATGTATACTCTTTCCCTAGAATTATTGAGTTGTAGGGCTCCATCCCCCTCTTAACCTGTCTTTCTCCACGAGCAGACAACTTTATTTCAATTGAGGGATCTGAAAGAAGGGAGATCATTTGATTTGGAAACAACTACCCAATTTTTGAAAAATTTTCTGAAAAGTGATTTTGAGGATCAACATTTGTGATGTGAGTTGTATTTACATGACAGGGCATGTTATATTAACTCTCCATCCAATCCATTTCCTTGTCTAGGGGATGTTCATCTAAGGGCATTTGCCTCTTTTGTCATTAACCATGTAAAATGGCGAGATGCTTTCCAAACCATCCTCAGGAACGAGGAGAATTCTACTCTCTGGATTAGGGGTGAACCTCGGGATCCAAAAGGACTCATAGAAAATCATGCTAGATCTCTCCGGGTTCCTTCAATTTCCCAATACTTTGAAATTTTGCGAGATAAAATCCTCACCACATGTGTCCCGATGATTCTTAATATGCAACAGAGTGCTCTGGAAGGTAGTGAATACAGATGGCTATATTCTTCTTCATCTCTAAAGGAAAAGGACCCATACTGATTTGAGAATTTCAGGCAAGCTTTGACAAGGGTTCCTAGATATGTGCAGTGCATGGAAAAATGTGGGTCTTGGTGGATTGGATTAAGATTAAGATTCCCTCTCATATGGATGCATGTGAGTCCTTACAGAAACAATTGTGCTTTGACTATAGAAGAAGAAAAGCTATGTTGGGAGAAATGGATAGCCTGTTATGGGTTTGTGCCTCGAGGGGAGACACCAGAACTTGCTTACAATCTTAAAAATCTTTACAGATTCAACTCAGACTCAGATTTAGACTAAGGGAGGTAGTTGCATGAGGACATGCAATCGGATAGTTGGGGGGAGATGTTGGGTCCAGGAAATGCCCCTTTTTGGGCATCCTTATTACATCATTTTGCCCTGATTACATCCTATTTTCATATGCTATACCTATTCCTTTTCTCCAGATCAACCAATGATATTGACAGGTATAATTCATTATTGCTTTATTTATTTTATGCCTAAGATTGTTAAGGTTCTAGATCCTAGTCCTTGGTTTATGCTAATCTGTGTGATTTCATTTAGTCAAGGTCTAAAGCGCAGGTGTATCAGCTGAATGGCGCCAGCTATTACTCTTCAAAGCCTGATTCCTCATAACTCCAAGGGACAGCGCACTCCTCCACGAGAATCTGTAACAGGCCTCAACTAAAACAGAACCCAGCTGCAACAACCAGGTCACATTCCAGCTTGCTAAATCCGTTGATCCATTGATTACTGGAGTAACATCTCCTTCATGAGTAACAACCTTGTTTAATATGGTTGTAACAATTAGCTGTAACTCCGCAGCATGAAGATCATAGATCTTCATTGCTACATGATTTTAGTGGATTGTGATCTGCAATTTCAATGTATAAATATGAGAAGGCTCCTGTAGCCTGGGGTTGGACAATTACCATTTTGCATAAGTTGTAACAAAGCACTGATACTATCAATTTCCATCATTAATATGAGAGCAGAGTTCTTCATTTATGTGTCTTAATTTGTTGTGATTCTCGACGTCTCTGTTAGAAGGCCAAGGCTCACCTTCTCACAAAGATAGCCGACTTAAGTAGGTAGGGTAATTTAGTTTCCTTTCTGTTGAGTGGTGTGGAATCATTGTAGATGTTACTGTTAGCTGCAACAAAGGTTAGGTTTCCTTTTGGTAGTTCACGATTGCATCTTGAATAGTTGTAGCAGAGTGGTGTGATAATCGACTATGTAGGATAATTCAGTTTAATGCATGTGTGTTCGAATCAACTATAACAACCAAGCTCAATTCCAATATATTTCAATTGTTTATGCTTTCTAGGATTTCCAGTAATTATCAGTTAGCGTTCAAGCTTATATTTAGATTCTGGTTGCTGTTGTATCTTCAATTGGTTTATTAAGGTAGGCAGATTGTGATTGAGTAACAGTAGCTACTGGATGGATCATTTTGGTAAAGATTGAATATTGTAGTTTGATAATTATAGGATTTAACATCTTGCAAAAGTGATCTAGTTTATTTCTATTCTTGATTTTATAAACTGCTAGGTTGATTTCTGTAGGAAGGTAGCTACAATTGAATTCCTAGATGTATGAGTTAGATTAGTTTTCTTTCTGGAATGAGTTTGGATGGATAGACTGGTAGGATCATTATCTCCATGTAGTTAATCAACTGCTTGACATGTTTATGCACAGATTATGCTTATTGCCATTGAAACAAAAAGACCTCCCTGGGTTTGACAATTTATATTGACCATCCTGTGTGTTAGCTTTAATTAATTGACATATAGGGTGACCAACAGAGATCACCGTGGATGACATCTATTTAATTACCGAATTGTCCTGACGGGGAGAAGTTGTTAACCTCAAAGGCACATTTAGAGGCATGGGGTCCCTATTAGTGCAAGATTATATAAACACATATTGTACGGATGGAGCCGAGAAGAGTGGCACTCAAGTTCTGATTGGGCATATAGCTAGCTTCCCATTGAAGTTCATACTGATTACTATCAATCGAGTAGGTGGGAGTGCCGCCCAACACTTAGCTTCTCGCAGTTACATGCAAATTGGCGTGAAATGTTTGTGGAATGTGATATTCGATTGTTGTATGGGTTTATTGGTAAACATGAAGCACCAACTCACCGAGTGCAGGACTGGAAAGAAGAAGAAGTTCAGCTATGGGAGTATACTATGCACCTTCTTCTTTGAGAGAGTTTTCGGTTTGAGTCCAAGAGTATCTCTCCCACCAGTTAACCCCCGTGAGACCATGATGACTCGTTGGGGTGAGATATTCTTACGACAGGGAGGTGGAGACACCAGTACCTCATATGATGATGATGATTTCTTGGGTTCGTGGAGCTGGCATGTTCCTGCATTCGAGAAGTTTCCTTACGCTGGGATGGACTTCTGTGGTGGCATGGAACTCATGCTTCCTCTAGGAGCTGCTTGGGGAGATATAGGTAACTTTTGTCTTTTATCATTATTCAATTTTTATGATTTTTGTTATATATATATACATATGTTTTTGGTGATTTAAAGTATTGACAACATAATTGATGCAGATTTTGGACCAATGAGGCCATCCAAACACCCGAGATTGTTCGTATGACCAGCAGATCCAGGCGGAGCAGAGGCAATGCTAAGAACCATTGAGGGAAATATGAACCAGTTGACTCATGATATTCCTACTTATCGCATAGAGCAGATGCCTATGAATATGCAGGAGCATGTAGTGGGTGTCCCCCCTGCATGGATTAGGCTACTCCAGAAAGTAGCTAGACTGGTTATTTTCTATAGAGAGGTTATAGTAGAGGAGGATGAGGCTCTTGTCTCTCCGTAGGGACATCTACACCATTTTGAGGCTATTATGTTCGTTTTTTGTATATTGCGATGTATATTTGACATAGATGGATACTCAATTATTATTTTTGGACCTATATATATATACATCTATTGATTATATTCATGTTTTTTTATGTGTGTGGTTATTTATTTACTATGTATGATAGAAATGCCAGTCGAGTATGTAGTTTTCATACACATCAGTTATTGTGTTTAGGTTCCTTGAAATGTGTTGATATATGATATAATCAAACTGTCTTTCAAGCAATTTAACTTTCAAAAATTGACGTAATAATGAAGAATTCCTAACCCGATACTCACCCATGAGCTGAGACACAATTAACTGAGAATCAATACTAACCTCCAAAAATGAAATTTTGTGGTGTAATGCATCTCGGAGCAGTTCAATAACAACACTATACTCGACCATATTGTTCGTAGTAGGTCCTAGATAAGCACCTCATGACGAAACAAGCTGACCCGTAGGTGAATAGATCGCCCAAGAAGTTGAGGCAAGATTACGAGTGTGACGAATAGCAGCATCAGTGAATCCTACAAACCACTCTGTTGACATCTGAAACACAACCAAAGGTACATGAGAAACACAAAAATACTAACTCTACACTATTGTAGAACTATTTACAAGAAAAATTATATGTGCTATGCATAATACTTCTTCGGGTAGAGCCCATTTCTAGGCTCCGACAACTTATATCCATCATAATCGACCAGTTCATATGACCCTTTTTTTTAATTCTAGAGACGATATACGGACCGAGCCACATAGACTTGAATTTTCCTACCCCCAGGTGATCTTTGTCCTGATCATAGACCAAAACAAGATATCTGTCGGAGAAAACCCTAGGTTTGACAGACTTATTGTACTGAATTTTGACTCATTTTTTATGTGATTCATTCCCCATTAGCGCATGTCTGCGTTGTTCATCTAGATGTTCGAGATGAAGCATTCATTCCTCTAAAGTAGATGTTTCATGTAAAAATTCTATGGACAAATTTAACGATGGTATTTCTTATTCAATAGGTGTGACTGCCTGCAACCCGTGAACAAATTGGAAGGTTGAAAACCTGTAGCAGTCTTAACTGTGGTACGATACACCCAAAAAGTCGGATATAACATAATGTGACAATTCAACCTACTAGCATTAATGGTGCAATGGAGAATAGTTTTTAAAGTCTTATTAACTACTTAGACTTTTCCAATCTCCTACGGGTAGAAAGGATACAAATGCTCCTGTCTAAACCCTAGCATAGTGGTCAAATCTGACATCATATTATTCTGAAAGTGTCTACCGTGATTTGTAACTATCTCCTTAGGAATACCAAACCTAGCAATGATCTGGTTGAACATAAAATAAGCTGCAGTTTCACCGTCTTCCTTCACAGTAGGCATCGCCTCTACCCACTTAGTAAAGTATTCTACAACAACGATGATATATTGATGCCCCCAAGCAGAAACTGGGTTGCAAGTCATGTAATCAACCCCCCACTTGGTGAAGGGACCTACTACGATGATGGGGAATAGGGGAGTAGGATGTGCGTGCATTATCTTGGTGAATAGTTGAAAAGGATGACAACGTTTCACGGCTTCCACACAATCTTTGAAGATGGTGGGCCAAAAATAACCGGCACGAAGCATTTTCTAGGTTGTTGCCAATCCATAAATATGACCCCCACATGCTCCACTGTGGGAATCATTCAAAACTAACTTGACTTCTTCCAAAGTTAAGAAATGACATAATATGGAGTCTACCCCTTGTTTATGTTGATGTATATGTAACTTCGGAATGTATTTCATCCGTGTATTATATATATATTTATTGTACCCTTATAAGAGATGTGTTATTCCTCTATAAGGAAGTGTCGTCATGTGGACTGACAAGTGTCGCAAGTGTGTGTACTTGCCGATGGGTTATTAGACCACCATATGGGGTCGGCCCTGATTAATATATAATATAATGTGGATGTATCTAAGTAGAAAAGTCGGCCCCAGTAGGTCACTGGGCAAAAAGGTGAGTATAAATAGAGATAGGAGATCTCTATTTTACTCACTCGGAAAAGTAACTCACTCTCTCTCTGAAAAGTGGCGCACTAGTGAGGAGGAGGAGGATCATTTGTTAGGAGACTATCTCAGTGTTATTTGGTTGTATTTTGGTTGAGCCATTGCTCTCTCTATCTCTGAGGAAGTTGTGGGCTTTTTCACCTTAGGGTTTTCCCCACGGAAACTCTGTGTCTCTTGTCTCTATGCTTTTGATTCTTGTGATGCTTGTGATGCTTGTCATATTATGATTGTCATGCATTGATATACTGTAGATGTTATTCTCTCAGCAAAGATCCTATAGTATTGTGATTTAATACTCAAAATTTAACATGGTATCAGAGCTTAACTGAGAAGAAGACATTTTGCAGTGACGGAAGCTTGTATTCCTTGTTTATTGGGTTTCTCTCCACAGATTTTTGAAATTCAGTATAGTAGATTGGATCTAATCATCAAGGCTCATCTATCTGTCCAATCAGAATTCAGTTCCGAGCATTTTCAGATTTGGCCCTAAAAATTAGGGTTTCCACAAAAATAGGAATTTCTGGAAACTGAAGGCACAGCTGGAAGCTCCTTGCAAAAATCGAAGGTTAGAGCTTTGGATCGAGATTTTTGGCTGGGTAGATCTCCGGGAAACTCAAACCCTAATTCAGGGCTCTCCCCTAGTGAACCCGGGAGGACATAAAGGAAATTTTGAAGGGCAAGACCTTGCTGATCTCAAATTCTGAATGTACTAGGCTGATCAGCTCTCCAAGGCGCATCTTTCTATCCTTTCGGAATTTTGAAATTCACATTTTGAATTTTTAGGGTTTCTCTGACAAACCCTAATCCAGGACCAGATCCAGTTTTCAGCACTTCAAGTGGTAAGTCCTAAATCTTTTATATTTCCATTTGAAGTACTTTTAAAGATGTCTCTCCACACCAAGCTTGAGGATAAGCTTGAAGGGGCTGATAAATTCCGAGCCTGGAAGTATAGGATTGGGTTAATCCTGGAAGAGAATGAGTTGGACTCATATGTGAAAGAAGACATCCCTATCCCAGAGGATGAAGAAGCCAAGGAATTGCACAAGAAGAACTTGGTCAAGGAAAAGAGAATCATTGCTTATTCTATCAAAGACCATCTCATACCCCATGTGTCTTCTCTTAAGACACCCAAAGAGATGTTTGAATCTTTGACCAAGCTATTTGAAGGAAAGAACATAAATCGGAAGATGACCCTGCAGAACCAATTGAAAGCAGTGAAGTTTCAGAATGGAGAAACCATTCAATCTTACTTTTCAAGGGTCTCCCAGATCAAGGAACAATTAGAAGCAGTAGATGAAATGGTGGAGAATGGTGAAGTGGTGATGACCACTCTAAATGGCCTACCCAGGTCATGGGATTCCTTTATTCAAGGAATTTGTGCAAGGAAGAAGTTGATCTCCTTCAGTAGACTTCGGGAAGAATTCTCTCAAGAAGAAGCTAGATTTATAGCCCGTGAAGAAAAGATGGGAGGAGAAGATCAAGCTCTTGCAGCTCACACCAAAAGAAGCAAAACCAAGAAGGATCACTCTCACCACAGAAGATCCCATCAAAAGTGTAAGAAGGACCTAAGATGCTTCACATGCAATGAGAAGGGTCACTTTGCTTCAGATTGTCCCAAGAACAAAAGGGATAATAACAACAACTCCAGTAAGAAGAAGGGCAGCAAAAGAAGGTTTCATGCTCATGCTGCCGAAGATGATGAACCTCCAAAGAAGAAGGCTAGGGCAGAAATTAGTAGTGATGATGACTCATCAAGTGAAGAAGAATATGTTCTAATTTCTGCTCTTACAAGTACCATCTCCCATGGATGTAATGATTGGTTGATTGATAGTGGGGCTTCCAAACACATGACTGGGTTTAAGGAATCCTTTGTGAACCTATCTGAACATGAATCACCTCATAAGGTGAAACTTGGGGATGATTATCAATACCCAATCAAAGGAAGTGGTGAAGCCTCCTACAACCTAGATTCTGGAAAATCATTGAAGATGAAAGAAGTACTTTATGTACCTGGGCTCAAGAAGAACTTACTCTCCATTTCTGCATTGGATGCAAAAGGTATGAGGGTTGCATTTGTGGATGGCCAAGTCCTAATGTGGCCAAAGGGAAAGACCATAGATGATGCTGTAGTAATTGGAGAGCAAGAGGGAGGCTTGTATAAATTGAAGGGACAACCTGAACATGCCATGGTGCATGAATCCATGGATCCAAGTGAGCTTTGGCATAGAAGACTTGCTCACATGCACTATAGGGCACTTCCAATTGCAAGCAAGGCAGTAGAGGGTCTTCCTGAAATAAAGACCAAACATGAAGGTGTTTGCAAAGGATGTGCAAAAGGTAAGAACATTAAGAAGGCTTTCCCAAGTAGTGAAAGCAAGGCAAAAGATATCCTAGAAATCATCCACTCAGATGTATGTGGCCCTATGTCATCCAGTTCCCTGAGTGGGTATGTTTACTATGTATCATTTATTGATGACTTCTCCAGGAAGACTTGGGTATACTTCTTGAAGGGAAAAGATGAGGTGCTTGATAAATTCAAGGAATTCAAAACCTTGATGGAGAATCAAACTGACAAGAAAATCAAGACATTCAGATCTGACAATGGTGGAGAATTCACCTCAAGTGACTTCAAGAAGCTTTGCAGTGATTCAAGGATTAAGAGGGAGTTGACTGCTCCTTATAATCCTCAACAGAATGGAGTTGTAGAAAGGAAGAACAGAACTATCATGGAAGCAGCAAGGGCAATGTTGCATGACCAGGATCTTCCTATACATCTATGGGCAGAAGCAGCTAGAACAGCTGTATATGTGCAGAACAGAACACCCCACAAAGATATTGGACAATAAGACACCAGAAGAGGTCTTTTCAGGTAAGAAACCTGAAGTCAGCCATCTCAGAATATTTGGTTGTCCAGTATATACTCATGTTCCAAAAGAGAAGAGGACTAAACTAGATCCTTCAGGAAAGAAGGGCATCTTTGTGGGTTATAGTGAAAGCTCGAAGGCTTACAGATTCCAACGTTCAAGAAAATAGATGTCAGTAGGGATGTAACATTTGATGAAAACTCAGAATTCATCAAATCAAGAAAGGTACCTACCGAAGTTTATGAAGAACCTAAGGAAACAAGATTTCAGGACACTACCATGACTGAAGCAGTTCCAGAAACTGTTCGTGAGTTTGAAGATCCACAAGAACCTGTAGATCCACCCCATGAGGATAACTCTCACAAGAGGAAACCTGTATGGGCTAGAGAGCTCATTCATGATGCAGAAAGATTTGGCATTCCAGAAGAAGAACACAGAGCAAAGAAGAGAACCAGATCACACACCAGTTATGTTGCTTTACTCTGTGACATTATGAACAAAGAGCCTTCCAGTTATGAAGAGGCAGCAGAAAAGAAAGAATGGAAGGATGCTATGGTTGAGGAATACCAATCAATAATGAAGAATGATGTTTGGGATGTTGTCCCAAGACCTAAAGAGAAGTCTGTTGTGACTTCCAAGTGGATCTACAAAATCAAGCACGCTGTAGATGGCAGTGTAGAAAAATACAAAGCAAGATTCGTAGCTCGTGGTTTCTCTCAGAAAGAAGGAATAGATTATGAAGAAACCTTTGCACCTGTAGCCAGGTATACTTCCATCAGAACAGTACTTGCCCTGGCTGCAGCAATGAAATGGAAAATACACCAGATGGATGTCAAGACTTCTTTCCTAAATGGTGTAGTAGAAGAGGAAGTATATGTGGAACAACCACTCGGTTTTGAAATACATGACAGGGATTCATATGTGTGCAGATTGAAGAAAGCCTTGTATGGCTTGAAGCAAGCTCCCAGAACTTTGTATGGTAGGATGGACAGTTTTCTATCTAGCTTGGATTTACCAAGAGTAAAGCGGATTCCAACCTTTACTACAAGGTTGAGGAAGGGAATCCAGTGATTCTACTCCTGTATGTGGATGACCTATTTGTGACAGGAGATGACAGACTGATTGCAGATACTAAGAGGAAGCTTGCAATTGAATTCGATATGAAATATTTGGGAATGATGCACTATTTCCTAGGTATGGAGGTGTGGCAAAATGCAGGTGGGATCTTCCTTGGTAAAGGGAAGTACACAGTGAATATCCTGAAGAGATTCGGGATGATGGATTGCAAGGCCGTGGCCACAACGATGGTATCGAATCTGAAGCTTCTTTGTGATGCTTCATCTAAGCCAGTTGATGTCTCTATGTATCGTTAGATGATTGGATCCTTGATGTACCTGATGAACACGAGACCAGACATTTGCTTTGCTGTGAACACATTGAGCCAGTTCCTGACGGATCCGAGGAGTGTTCACCTGGTTGCTGTAAAGCATGTTCTGAGGTACCTGAAGGGTACAGTGGATTATGGGCTCAAGTATGAAGCAAATCAAAAGTTTAACCTACAGGGTTATGTTGATTCAGATTGGGCTGGCAGTGCTACAGATAGGAAGAGCACATCTGGGTGTTGTTTCAGTATGGGATCAGGTGTGATCTTTTGGTTTAGCAGGAAGCAGTCCTGCGTAGCACTGAGTACAGCTGAGGCAGAGTATGTTGCAGCCTGTTCAGCTAGTTGTGAGGAAGTATGGCTACGGAAGATACTGTCTGAGTTATTTGATCTCCCGTTGGAGGCTACTGGTATCTTCTATGATAACCAAAGTTTTGTTTCATGACAGGTCGAAACACATAAAGATCAAATATCACTATATCAGGGATATGGTGCAGAGAGGAGCTGTGAAGCTTCTGTATGTTGCGACGGATGAGCAGATTGCATATGTGCTGACGAAGCCACTGGCCAGAGTGAAGTTCGAGTACTTCAGAGAGAGGCTTGGCGTTCTTCAGATCGAGGACACTTCGAGGAAGAAGTGATGGACACTTTTGCTGAAGCCATTCCAAGCATGTTGGAAGGAGGATCCTTCACATGGCTGTGGATGTAAGCGCTGGATGATGAGCATTAGGATGATGTTCTGGTTTCTACTTGGATATGATCAGTTGGATCATTTTTATGTATGTATGTACGCATCATGTTGGATGCTGGATATGATCAGTTGGATCATTTATATGTACGCATCATGTTGGATGCTGGATATGATCAGTTGGATCATGTGTATGTATTTTTTATATGCATCATGTTGGATGCTTGGACCATGTATCTGTATATGTATCAGGTGGATACATTGTATGATCAGGTGGATCATGTGAGGTGATATGTATCATGTATTTGTATCAGGTGGATACATTGTATGATCAGGTGGATCATGTATGATGATATGTATCAGGTAGATACGTGGTGTGCATCAGATGGATGCATTGTATGATCAGGATGATCATGGATGACGAGCTTCAGGATGTTGCTCTAGATGACATGCAGCAGGATGTTGCAGTGATGATCAGGATGATCATGGATGACGAGCTTCAGGATGTTGCTCCAGATGACATGCAACAGGATGTTGCAGTGATGATCAGGATGATCATGGATGACGAGCTTCAAGATGTTGCTCCAGATGACATGCAGCAGGACGTTGCAGTGATGATGATCAGGATGATCATGTGTACATCAGGTTGATGTATGGTGAGTATCAGGATGATACCTTGTGGCCGTGGATCAGGTTGTGCAGAGGAGCATGTCTGGGAGATCCTATAGGTTGGAGTTGTGTACCCATAACAGCCTGGGATGCTCTTTCGAGACATTGCTCTGGGAGGACATGTAATTTGTGCCCTGGGAGATCTTTCAGGTCGGAGTTGTGTACCCGTAACATCCTGAGATGCTCTTGCGAGGTTTTGTCCTATGGCATGTAATTTGTGCCCTGGGAGATTTCAGGTTGGATTTGTGTACCCGTAACATCCTGAGATGCTCTTTTGAGGTTTTGCCATGACCACATGTAATTTGTGCCCTCGGAGATTTCAGGTCGGAGTTGTGTAGCCGTAACATCCTGAGATGCTCTTGCTAGGTTTTGTGGTGACCACATGTAATTTGTGCCCTGGGAGATCCTTCAGGTTGGAGTTGTGTACCCATAACATCCTGGGATGCTCTTTCGAGGTTTTGTGGTGGGGTCACATGTAATAGCGCCCTGGGAGATCCTACAGGTCGGAGTTGTGTACCTGTAACATCCTGGGATGCTCTTTCAAGGTTTTGTGACGCACGTAATAAGTCCTGAGGATACCACAGTATGGCCAGTGATGATGAAGACCTGCAGGTGGTGGGCCTACATCCAGTATGAAAAAGGACTAGCTCTGCAGAACTTCCTATGACGAGTAGAGTCAGAGATTGGTTGAGATAGTAGCAGCAGTGACAATGATGATGACGATGCATCGATGACGATGATCCAGAGAAGAAGACTTGTCTAGCAGATCTGTGTCGAGAAATACCTTCCTAGTTAAGAGGGAGTGTTGATGTATATGTAACTTCGGAATGTATTTCATCTGTGTATTATATATATATTTATTGTACCCTTATAAGATATGTGTTATTCCTCTATAAGGAAGTGTCGTCATGTGGACTGACAAGTGTCGCAAGTGTGTGTACTTGCCAATGGGTTATTAGACCACCATATGGGGTCGGCCCTGATTAATATATAATATAATGTGGATGTATCTAAGTAGACAAGTCGGCCCCAGTAGGTCACTGGGCAAAAATGTGAGTATAAATAGAGATAGGAGATCTCTATTTTACTCACTCGGAAAAGTAACTCACTCTCTCTCTGAAAAGTGGCGCACTAGTGAGGAGGAGGAGGATCATCTGCTAGGAGACTATCTCAGTGTTATTTGGTTGTATTTTGGTTGAGCCATTGCTCTCTCTATCTCTGAGGAAGTTGTGGGCTTTTTCACCTTAGGGTTTTCCCCACGGAAACTCTGTGTCTCTTGTCTCTATGCTTTTGATTCTTGTGATGCTTGTGATGCTTGTCATATTATGATTGTCATGCATTGATATACTGTAGATGTTATTCTCTCAGCAAAGATCCTATAGTATTGTGATTTAATACTCAAAATTTAACATTTTATACAATGTGTCAACAATTATGAGGTAGTTTTTGGCATTATGTTGTAGTTTTCGTCGCTCTTCCCTAGAAAAAGTTAGTGGACACTTCAAAGTCTGGAGATAGATCATAATATCCCCATACCATAGTTCAAAGGTGGGAATGAGGAAGATATGTTCATCAAGGAATGAAGCATCTTCCGCATTAAACTCTTCGCCACTAGGGAACTCAGAGATGAGTTCTGCGAACACTGAGGACATTTTAGACTTAGCGGATTGAAAAGTGAGATTGAACTCTTCAATAATGACAATCCATTTGTTAAATTTTCCCCTGATTATGCGTCGGGTTAAAACATATTGAAACGAATTGACATCTGCAATCATTGTAGTGGTTTGCAATAAAATGTATTGGCATAGCCTCTGAACAATGTATACAGCGGAAAGTGCCAACTTATCAACATGTGAATACTTTAGTTAAGGCTTTATTAGAGTGCGATAAAGGTAGTAGATGACGTGTTCCTGGAGCTGATCATCCTCCTGAACCAAAACTATACCAACTATGGAATCCGATGCGGCTAGATATAAAATAAAATCACAGGTGTAATATGGTGGAATTAACAAGGGAGATGATAATAGTGTCTTTTTCAAAGCCTTGAACGCGTTTTGTGCAGCCTCATCCCAAAATATTTGGGTATCTTGTTTAAGTAAATGCTTGAATCCTTTGGTTATCTTCTCATAGTTGACAATGAAATGTCTAAGGAAGTTGGACATACCATGCAGACTCTGAAGTTGTCTAATGTTACGAGGAGGCAATTTGACAATCGCCTCAACTTGTAATGGATCGACCATGATCCCTCTACTGGACACGATGAAACCCAACAATCATCCAGACTCAACACAGAACACACATTTATGAGGATTCAATCAAATTTTGTAGTGTCTACATCGCTCAAACACAAGTCATAAATGGTATGGATGATCTCTTCTCTTTCGAGATCGCACGGGTAGATCATCCAAATAGGGTTCGACTACATGTTTGATATTGCGAAAGGAAAAATTCATTTCTCACTGGAATGTGGCTCCATCATTCTTCAAACCAAACAAAATCTTCCTATATGCAAAGGTACCCCAGGGACATATAGAAGTTGTCTTGTGCTGATCTTTGGGTTTGATTTGAATCTGATTATATCCTGAAAATCCATCCATAAAGGAAAAGATTTATTTACCCGCGCACACATCAACGATCTGATCAATGAATGGCATGGGGTAATTATCCTTAGGACAAGATTTGTTAAGATCCCTTAAATCAGTGCAAACATGTGTGGTACCTTGCTTCTTATCAGCCAGAACTGGATTGGAAACCCATTATGTCATGTCGATAGGATAGATAAATCCGGCTTTGACGAGCTTTTCAACCTCAGCCTTAACGGCCGCATCCTTTCATGGATTCACTGGATGAAATTTATGTCAAACTGGTTTCACATTCGGATATGTTTTGATCTCATGTTCAACTATGGATGGGTTGACGCCTGGTATCTCCTCATATGACCAGGTGAAGACATCGTGGAATTCTTTAAAGAGATCGGTATACATGCGAACCTCTTTAGAAGAACAATTCGCACCGACGAAAAAAATCTCCACGATATCTAGTTTAGTGGAGATATTAATCGGAATTGTTGCTGATATATTAGCCATGTTTCCTTCAGCGAAAATCCCATTTTTCACTAAAGGGTTAATGGACTGATCAACATCTCCACTGAGTTTCACAAGAAACTCACCATTCTCAAACCTGTCTAAATTTGGAAGAAAATAAGATCTATGATGCATATGTTCCCAAGGTTGATCAAGACCTATCATTGCTTCCATAATAGATTCATCTAATGGTAAAATGGTATATAGGAAGTCGAAAGAATCAGCAGATTCTACTGCCCATGTAGGCATGTAATCTACATCTCACTCCTCGGAGACTGAAGGAACCGAGATAGAATCTATGGAAAAATATCGTAAATCTTGGTAAGTCACTTCTGCCACAGATAAGGGTAGAATTGGTTCATTATGAGTGGGTAAGATCCAAGGATTAGTTGCTTTAGTGACTGTTAAAACCTCCTTATATATGGATATGATGTCTTGAGCACTAGTTGAACCAATGTAATTCATGGGAGTAGGAAAATCAAAAGTTCCCATAAGCGATGAATACAATCCTACTCCCAAACTCTTGCTAGGAGGATGTGCCTAATCAATCATCGGTATATTAGGTTCCGAGGAGGCTGTGTTATTTTTCCGTATGAAGGAGATTTGATTGGCTGTAACAATCCTTCCTTCGTGAGGGAACATCAATACCCAAAAAACAAATGAAGGGATAGCTTGCATCACATACATCCAGCTTCTTCCTAACAACAAATTATAGTCAAGAGAAGCATCAACAACCTCAACCTCTATAGACACTCCTTTACCCGCTAACTAGATTTCGAAGGAGGGTAAGATCCCATGTGGATGGAAAGATATTCCATTGAAAGCGGTAAGCAATGTGATCGAAGGGACTAACTTAGGGGAGCCTAAATCTCGCTAGCAAGAAATGGGCATTACGCACGTGGATGCGCCTTCATACACCAATGTTTTTCCAATGGTTTTAGAACCATGGATTAATTCAATCTGAAAGTCCACATGATATGCAAACCGGGGTTTGATTTCAGACATATCAAATTTTTCCAACATACTCGATGAATCTAGACTTCCTATTGTTTCCAGAAATGCATTCTGTTCCGAATGGAAACTTTGCAAAATTTCTAAAGTAGACATGGCACATGGAGTTTGGGATAATTATTCCACAACATAGTATTTGGGAGCATCCTGTGCATTAGGATTGTGCGATGCGTGCTTATAGACACCCTTCGGTATCTTAGGCATAGGGTATACAGGTCTCTCGATGTGAAGAGGATCAAACACCTCAGGAGTCTCCTTTTCTGGGGTATAATTTTTTGCTCTTGTTTGTAATAAAGTATATGAGCTAATCATGTTTATATAAGACTGATCAGAGGGTGTGGCACCATGAGTTCCCCCAGCACCAGCGCTACCAGAAGCTAGGTTTTTCCCCTTTGGAAAAGGGTCCTTTAGGATGGCAGGTTTCTTTTGTTGCAATAGCTTCTAGGCTACATCAATCAAGGGGTATTGATGATTCAAGTGATATTCCTTGCAAATTTTACAAGGTAATTTCACATTCTTCTTTTATTTCTTACCCCCTTCAGCATTATCTGTGGTTTTGGGCTTGTTTTGATTACCCTACCCCTTCGTTCCCTTGTTTTTCTTTCCACCGGGTTGCTGAGCACCCTTTCGGTTTGAATGCACATTGTGTAGAGTAGTTGTTTGAGAAGGGGGGTGGAAAATGTAGTTTGCTCCACTGCAGAATGCTTTATAGAAAGCTCTTGTACTTGTCTGGCCAAATCCTCTATGGTGGATGAATCAACTGAACCAACAATGCCATCAGCATGCGGTCCAGGTTTGGGTTTAACTGGATCAATGTTTGACCTCGGCGCATCAGGAATAATTTCATAAAGAATCCTAGACTGAGAATAAATCAAATCTAAATACTGGGCTCTTAAGATGGATTCCTCTTCTGAGGTAACCCCTGAATTCTAAACATCTTTGGAGATGTAAGGTAAAAGTGATTTTAGAAACCACTCTAATAAGAATTCTGGGGGAATCTCATCTTTAATGATCCTATTCCTTCATCTCCGCTCCTAAATGTGGTTAGATATTTGAGTGGCTTTGTTCTGCCTAAATGTAGATAGAAGATCTGTGACAACATCATACCGAATGAGAAGTTGGAAGTGGTTAAAAAAAAAACCATCGCCAAATTGTAAAAGTTATGATAAGCAGCAGATGGTAGTTCAATGTACCATTTAGATGCAACAGTGGTTAAGGTTCTTTGGAAAAGTCTCAACGATATAGAATCATCGTTTAGCTAATTGGAAGAACACCATAAGTGAAAAGTTGTAACGTGATCCTCTAGATATTCTCCAAGATTTCCTTTAAAATTAGGGATGTCTGAAGAAATCTTGGTTGGAACAAGAGGACAGGTAAGGTCATGATACACCGTGTCATTCATAAGCTTCAAAAGGTCTGGTGAGTTTAACGTTGCTAGAAAAGATAAGCGGGGTCTAACTGACGACATATGAGTTTGGGGAGGTGGATAAGGAAAAGTGCCTGAGCCATAGCTCCCATAAGGTTGGTTGGGGTTTCCCCCAGCCATCGGTCTTGATGTAAAAGCATTCTAAAAGGTGCTCCATTCGTAAGCAAGTGGATTAATCCCTTAAGGTCCACTCCACTGAGACTGAGTATAAGTATCTCCAACTGAAAAAGGAGTTGAAGTGTGTGCAGTACTACCTCTTCCACTAAAGAGTGAAAAAGGAGTGTTCCCTACAAGTGGATTATAGGTTTGAACATTCGATGATTGCAAACTATAACCTGTGAAGGGGTTTGAACTCGCAAACTGTGCAGTGGAAGGAACAGGCATTGAGCCTACAAAAGGTGCTGAAGGAGCAATATGTCCTCCATGCCAAGGGAATCCATGGGAAAAAGGAGCAGAACTGGCAGGATTAGTCTGGAAATTGTGAAGAAAGGGGGACGATGTGAATTATATTGTAGGTATCCTAGTGAAGGGAATATTGGATGAAATGATAGTTGATTCGAAGGGTATAGAAGTTGAAGCAAATTTAGTGCTCAATGATCCTAAGGATCTTGTACTAAAGTTCAATTAAGTGATCGGAGTAGAATACATCTGCAATGAACTAGGTATCAAAATGTTCACATGAGGAGGGGAAAACCCTCCAGGCACAATGGCAGATGTGGGAGTGTGTGGACCTCCCAATCCATCGCCTATTTTATCCATGATAAATCCATACATAAACCTATACACACTTAACTTAGTTTGACCTAAAGAGATAACTCGCGCTAACATCAGATCATCAGGTCCAGTCAATTGTGGGTTAAAGGGTCTTACAAAACCTTCAGTTTGCAAGTCTTCAACCTCAGTTGTGTGTGGAACCGGTGAAGTTTGAGTGATGAGGTGAGGTTCTCTAGGTGGTTTAATTTTTCCTATTGGCTCAAAAGATCCACTTGAGTTTATCCTTCACCATTGAGGTTGTGGTGGAGGCTCCAGAGTGAGTGGAGGAAGGTTCTATAACCTTCTTGGCCTATGGAGGGGTTGGTCCTCCACAACTAAAAATATTCTAAGTAAAGAAAACCTAGGGACAACTAAAACATGTGTAATCAATCAAAAAACCACTAAAAAATATCCTAAGGTGATCCAAACTAGGGAGTCGGATAACCTTCCAAAGAAACGTCTGGGATGATCAGGGCCCATAACATACCAGTGAAGGGACGAAGAACACTTATTCAAGGTCCACAATATAAACATGATGGAGCCAAGTGATGGAATCACCCAACCTCCTTCCCAAATAAATGCAAGGGATTTCCTCTTGAACTTGTCCTAGGTGCAATGGAAATATCCTTCCACTAACACCCATGTAGAACCCTAAAGGTATGGATTCTAAGTCTACAAACATTGTAGAGAGGGTATGGGGGGACAACCGCAAGTCGAATCGATACGCATGGGAAGGGTATCTAATCCTGAAACTCAGATGCACCAAAGTACTAATGAGACCTCGTACACACACCAATCCTAGTAGATTCTCAATTGAATAGGGGAGGGGTATCTCCTCTACTCAACCTCACATGACCTCGTGCTTAAATCCGGTGTTAGTGGAGATTCTCAGTTCTCCTTCTACATAGGTGGATTTACCTAGTGAATGGCCACTACGATTTGAGTTTAACTGCTTTGAATATTTAATGACAACCTAATCCAAAGCACTAACCTAAGCTAGTTGGTGTAATAACCTAAAAAGATAAGTTGCTACTTGATTTTAAATAAAAGATTCTTTTCAAGGTTGTTATTACTCAAATGGTAGTGTATGTGTGCATGATGATTTTACAACTGAAATAGAAAATCATGATAAGTGTGTAATAAAAATGTAAAAATTCTCCTACTTCTCTTTTTTCTCTTTTATATTTTGAAAGCAAAGTACTGATGAAGTAAACCTAAATGAATTAAAATTTCTTTTTTCTTTTTCAAAAATAAAGGTATGCAACTACTACTATTTCTGAAAAGAAAACGAAAGTGATTGTTAAGGGAAATACTTGCTTTTTTTTTATAAAATTTTTCTTTTAGACGAGAAAATAAAAACTAATTATGGACAAGCATAACACACTCGAATAGCTAAGTGTATAAAAATATGTACCTAAGCTCACAAGAACAGAATACTAACCCTCATAGAATTCTGAAGACAACAAGTTCGATTAGTCAACTCAAGCAAGACATGGAATTAACTAAACTTGGTATAAAACATTTTGAAACTGAAAGGAAAGAAAAATCATCGACAAATACTTTTTCAAGAGATTAGACCACTATCAGTTAGAACAACAATAAAAAAAACTCACACAAAGCATCCACAATACAATCATTCAAACTTGAAAAAATCATATACAAACCCTAACAAGTCTTAAAGACCAAAAAAATCCAAAGGAAGAGAAAATACTTGACCATGGACTACAAACAGACTGAAATGGTTCCTTAAAGAGGAATAGACTCAAAATCAATCAAAGCAAAAGCCAAGAAATTCAACCTTAGGAGGAAAATTGAACCCTACAGGGGTACCCACGATTGTGTTAACGGAAACTCACGGGGCATTCGCAGGTGCAACATAGGAAACCTGTGGGTAACAGGGGAATTTGCGATTGTATATATTGACAAGTCGCGGGTCTCCTTAAAAAAAAGAAAAAAAAAAAAAAAAGACAAAATAAAAAAAGAACAAGTTCTAGGTCTAAAGCGGGTGACCCGTGAGATGTCAGATAAGATGTTGCGGTTAGGTCCTAAAATCATATCACAAAAATAGAATGATATAGAGAAATAGAGAATGATCAAGGCTACAAGGGTCTATAGAAAATTGGGGCTCTTCAATCCATAGTGTCATTTTGTGTGAATCACATTTCAATGTCGTCACGGACAGTGAAGTGCCAATTTGATTGATAACAATTTCCCTAGTACAAAAAAGAAGAAGCAACAAGCCATTAAAATGGTTATTACATAAGAAATTTCCACCCAACCATAGGCACTCTTTCTCAAATACCACCTACACTTAATAATATCATAAATAATTTACAAACCCTCTACCATCTTACATGATAGTACTAATTTCTAGGCAAACCCCACTATAAACCTTCACATTGGTACACATTTGACGGTTCAAAATCTCAACAATTAAACAATGGTGTAATAATTTATTAGGTAGCCTTACCAACCTACCATATTAAAACAAAGCCTATTTCCTTACTTAGTTGTTGGAACAAAGAACTAGTCCTCACTAGCACCAACTAGATCAAGAATGTACAATTAAACTATAACTACAATAACCTCTACCTCAATCTTGTTCTTTTATTCCCTCTTTGAAACAATAAGTTAACATATACACAACACCTTATACATATTTTTAGTGTCTAATATTCAATTTCTTCAATTAGCCCTTTGATGTGTCCATAAACATATTGTTAGAATGTATATAAAAAACCACTCTCTTACTTCACTTGGATCTATTTTGTAGGAGATGGATATATTTTATAGGAAATAAGTGAACATTAAATATACATAATTTAAGGTGTCATTTTATTTTTCAGAGAATGACTCTCGAGCTATTCGATTATTGTTCAATAGGAAAATTAATTCCACTAGTTGCTTTATATTCCAGAGGTGAAGCTAGATGATTACCTCATATCTTGAGATTTATATTTCCCTTTCTAGCATTACATGCCCATGCCCCTTTTCTCTCTATTCAAGAGAAAAACAGTAGTCTATTATTTTATTAAATCAAAACTACTGAGTACATAAACATTCCATGTACATAAACATAAACATGCCCCTTTTCTCTCTAATTATGAGAATGATACACCTATATTATGCAATTTTTCATCATGTCCATGCATAGGTTTTCACCCTTTATCAACTTAGAAAATATAACATTCTTGCAAATTAACACATCCTTAATGGGGCATTTTCCATGAGCTTCCACTTAATGATGGCATCATTACATATTCCCTATAATATTTACACGTGTTTACATTGTATCAAAGCACCTTTACAAGGTTCAGATAATTTTAATATTTAGAACACCAATAAAGTGTCCATAGTAAGGTGCATCAACCAAAGCACCTTGACAAGGCTCACATAAGTCTGATATTTACCACATTTATAAAGTTTTCATAATAGGATATCAATTTGAGAATGTAATTTTTTAATAAAAAGACAATTCAGAAAGTCAAGTTTAGGAGAGAAATCTTAGCCATTGGGAAAGCAACTAGAATTATATTGATATAATTACTTTTTATTAATGAAATGATATATCAGATTCAAAAGGAGGTTGTTGGTTTAATGAAGGTGGAGTGTTGTTATTGTTCTTATCTAGGTTCAAGTTTCCTTAATAACATATTTGTATTTTATGTGTTGTGCTTATTTTTTCGGGAATTTAATCTACCCTAGTGGTATTTGGGCCAAACCACCACAGAGTGATACCCAAAAGAAGACTCGAATACTGAAACAAAGTAAATTCAAAACTCTTTGCAAGCAAATTTTCTTGAAATGTAGGAAGAAGATTTAAATTTTAACTTACCTGGAATCCAAACGGTTGATGTAGAATCCCTAGGCTGATGTTGCTCCAATCTTCTCACCAACTTCTCCAAGATTCAACCTAAAAATAAACAAATATATAAAGAAGAGCAGTTATTGTTGCAAAGGTATAATTTACAAATGATTTGTTGAATAACTCATCCAAATTTCAAGAATTAAAAACTGAAATTAAACACTTGAACTAGACAGAAAGAGAGTACTTTTCTAACTAAATAAGAACAAGTTACAAATGGATAGATTTCACCTAAAGCTAGTTGCGGCATCGTTCTAAAATTGAGATCGGATTCCTTCCACCCAATCCTTTCACACACTCAATTTGGTTTTAGAATGAGAGGTACGCTTAAAAGAATCACATCAATCCTTTAGCATAATATGTGCTCTCAAAAGATGACTGAATCTCCAAGGAAAATAGGGGCTTTCGCAGACCAAGGAAAATAGGGCGTTTAGATCTGATTGTAATCGAACAACATAAGGGCATAATATCCAATACTCAATCTCCATTTTCACTTCACCTATGCCTCTTTTATACTGATGGGGAGGTAGTTAGGGAAGTTATGAGACAGTTACGAGATTGGGACAATTGGGAATGGCCAAAATCGAAACTTTTCCCATAAAGTAACTTTATTTTTATTTTTTACCCTCAAATAGACATGTACGCGGGCTATCCAAAGATAGTTCGTGTGGACGCAACCAAACACCGTTGGCATGGATGCAAGCTAGATACATATAGGTTGAGTACATCTTGAAAAATACAGTTTTTTAAGAGGTTTTTCCAAGAATGGTTGTTGTTCATAGATGCTTAGGGACTAAGGGAATCTGTAAAAGAGGTAAATGGATTAGATCATCCATCATAGCATCTATGGTACAAGTGTGACAAAAGACGATATAACAGATTCCCCCTAATGTGTGAGGTCAGAGGGGCAAATGTTGGCTAAAATACATTATATATCTTTCAGAAGTGAGTGTAAAAATGACCTAGACAAAAGTTCCCTTGAAATCAACCATAGGTGGCACCCATAATGGATCAAGTTAGAACTTATCTTCCTGAGGCAGGCATACCCATTCTCAGGAATGACAAAAGCATAACCAATGAATCAAGTACACTGTGTGTATATAAAGCAGTGATCATGTCCACGAAGATACACAGTGGATCCATAT
Source organism: Larix kaempferi (assembly GCA_027924585.1). Classification (NCBI taxonomy): domain Eukaryota; kingdom Viridiplantae; phylum Streptophyta; class Pinopsida; order Pinales; family Pinaceae; genus Larix; species Larix kaempferi. The sequence continues at coordinate 5,300,928 of BSBM01001022.1, forward strand.
CATAAATAGATCATAGACACAAAGATACAAAGTGGATCTATGTCTAAAAGTGGATATCGTAGCCACCAAAATGCACAATGGACCTATGTCTTAGAATCGAATGGAGATATATGGAAATAAGACTAAAGATATCAATATCCATAAGAAACAATTCCAAAAATGAGCAAATGGAAATCCAATGAAACCCGAGTCGTAGTAGAATGATGTGATAGTATATATGGACTCGAGGTCTTCAAACCAACCAACACTAGTACAAGTCTAAACTATGTGAATAGATGTCCTGGAGTTGAACATAGTAAGACACCATGTGATTAACAGTCATTGATGTATACCGTTAACATTAGGATATTTCAATACTCCATCCTTGTCCTACCTAGCATTATTTATTTTTACTAGTTGTTGATGATGTCATTTCCCCCTAGTGGTGTGCATATGTCATCCAGGATTCATCTACGACCTTCAGAGCCCTGCAAGCATCATTTTAGGACCACTTCATTCATTTCCCTATTTTATAGGAACCTACTGATTGTTCCAGTGCAGTCCACCTGAGTTAGCTGACTCTTGCAGGGGGTTAGAGCTCTGGATGCCACTGATTGTGGCCTCATGCACCCATTTCTGATTGACATGCATGAAAAACTCACTATTGCACCCTCCTTAGTCAATTAATTGATTGTGACTTCAGTTAGCTGAGTTTAGGTTCAGTTCAGTTGAGTTTGAGTCTTCCGTAGCACTTCAGTGGTGATAGTCCCTATTTTAGACCAACTGAGGTTCGAATTCTCCTGTGTGATTCGAATTCTATCCATTGTAACATCATTGTTCATTATACTGATCATTGGATCATGTGACATTATTCTGCTCCTATCTGAGTTCTGTGCCATAATTATTCTTCTACTCTTTTTTATTGTAGTTTTCACTCTTATTCAACTTTTCTGCTCATTCTTTCTTTGTGAGGTATCCTCAGCTATTATATCTGTTGTGACTTATAATTTCACATGGTAGCAGAGCCATTGAGCGAATAGGTTGAGCAACTGCATTCGGTATTGCACCAGAAGCCTATGGATTTCCACAACAAATTCTGGTGCCATTGCATTAAATTCATTGGAGAAATCCAATGAGGTCTATCCAGGTGTGAAGGATCCAAATAAAAGTTCCTAGTGTCCTAAAGAAGTGATCAGTAGTAGTCTACCTCCATTATTGATACTTTTTGTAGGTTATTCAAAGTTTTTTTAGTGTTGCAGCAGTTGCAGAATTTTTCTGCAGTTGCAACAGTTTTGCTGCAGAAGCAACATTTTTCAACTTGTATTCGTTCCAACAGTTGTAATGGACAATTCGAACTCTCCTCTCTCTCCCAGGATCTTGACACCCTTCAATTATCTTTATTGGATGGCTGATATGCAGATGGTATTGCACAACAAATCACTGTACATGGTGACAATGGGGACAGATCCCGAACCACAATCAGCTATGGAGAAAACCAAGTATCTGAATAGATTGGATGAAGCATTTGGTTTCATGTGTATTCATATTTATAGAGATATACTCTTCCACATCAAAGGATTGAATACTCCAAGAGAGTTATGGTTGAAGTTAGAGACCCTCTTTGGTAAACAAGATGAGCTAAGAGGCCATATTTTGGAGAATGAGTTGGTTGCTCTTCAACCGAGCAATTTCAAGACCATTCAATAATTATTTTCAAAATTCAAATCTCTAGTCATGCAATGCAAGTAGTGTGCCATTGAGAAGAAGGATGAGCAGCTGGTGCTATACATTCTGAGCAAGCTACGGCTTGAGTTCTCCATATTTGTCTCTACCTTCCATTCTGGGAAAATGTCAATCCCTGGTTGGAATATTCCCTCCTTAGATGTTTTCACTGAATCTCTCATCCAAGAACAAGATAAGTTGATCTAGATGGGCTCCTTGAAGGCCTCCAAAGACCAAGTTGTTATGGTTGGAGAAGCAAAAAGTGAAAATGGTAAGGGGAAGCACAAAGGAAAGGATAAGAGGACATCTAAACCCAAGCAGAATTCCAAGTCAAGTCCATCGGAATTAGCCTCTAGATCCAAGAAGAAAAAACAGAAGGGATTTGAGAAATCCAAGTGTTCCTATTGCAAGAAAGGAAACCACCCAAATAGATATTGCATGTAGAAGAAGATAGATCAAATGACCAAGCTTCTTGAACAACACAACATTGCCCTCCCAAAAGGTGCAAGAGAGAATTATTCTGTAAGTGAGTTTGATGGTCATGAGAGATGCCATGCACCGAAGGCTAGATTTTCAAAATCACAAGCCATCCTCATAGATTCAAGAGCCTCCAACCACATGGTTTCCCCCAAAGAATCATTTTCTTCTCTAGATCTCAAATATGGTCCGATTATTCACATGGGAGACAACTATCAGATCTCTGTTGAAGGGAAGGGAACAATACATATGGAGCATGGGAAGTTCAAAAATGTTCTATTTGTGCCTTCTTTGTTAACAAATTTGTTGTATGTATATCAAATGACTCACATAGGTTCACCAAAGAAAGTGGTCTTTGGTCCTGAAACAATTGAGATTGCAGATATCTCTACTAGGAAAATTATAGCGAAATGGTTTGCAAACCATGCCTCCAAGGCATATGAATTCTCCCATTTTTTTCCATACTCTGCCTACCCCATCAGAATCTGATGTGTTGATGTATTTGTAACTTCAGAAGATATTCACTTGTATATTACATTTGTATTTTATTGTATCCCCAATGGAGATGTATTATTCCTCTGATTGGAAGTGTCGTCATTTGTATTTGCAAGTGTCGCAAGTTACATTGTAAGTGTCGTAACTTATATTTGATGGGTTATTAGACCACCTGTGTGGGGTCGGCAATGTATGAGTCATGTGGATGGGTTATTAGGATTCCTTAAGAAGTCGGCCCAGTTAGGGTTAAAGGCAGGTTAAGTTGTTGTATAAATAGAGAGTGTGTCTCTCTCATTTTACTCATTCACTCACTCATCCAACTCGCATATTTGAGAGAGAGGAGTGCGCACAAGTGGAGGAGGAGTAGTTGTTGGAGACATATATCTTTTGGGGATTGATCTTTGTGATCTTTGTATTGGGGCTTATTCTATCTCTGAGGAAGTTGTGGGGTTTTTCACCTTCTTGGTTTTCCTCGGTGAAATTATTTGCGTCCATTGTCTCTTGTGATTTTTATGTTGTGCTTGTTATTCTCTTAGTGATCCTAGATAATATTGAATGAAATTATCGAAAAAATTAACATGATGAAGATCAAAGTGATATCTCTTCTAATGAAGATAAGGATCAAGATCTTGATGTTGAGAATAAAATTCAAGGAGATTCATATTCAGATCCAGATCCAACACATGCTCCCAATCCATGTCCAAGGCCAATATAGGATCAAAAATTCCTTCTAGCTGCTGGGAACACAGTTGGGGATCCATCTGACAATAGAACCACCAGATCTCAATTTCATGCAAAACTTGCACTATGTCATGCAGATCCACTTCTCTCATAGAGGTGTTACATGATGGTGGGGTTTGATCCACAATCTCTTGGAGAGACTTTCCATGTGGGATCTACAACCAAGTACAAATCTCGATTTTCTGATGAAAGGTACTCAAAGGTTCATGATTTGGACCACAATGAGCCATTCGCTCCAGTAGCAAGAAGGGTTCATAAAAGACTTGTTTTGGAAAATACAACTTCTACATAGTGGGAGGTACATCAGAGGAGCAGATCCAGATCTAGCATATGCATTTCTATCCTACAGAGGAGCAGCTTGCCAATATTTTTTCAAAGGCTTTCACTGAGGAAATTTTTTTCCTTCTCTGCTTAGTATGACGCTTATTTGAGTTCCCTACTATTGTTCTTTTTGAGGGGGGGTATTTTTCCCATGATTTTTTTCCCCATTTCCTTGGTTCAAGGATAGTTCTTTTTTATCATTTATTTGATTGTATATGTGACCTTTGGTCTTAGTAACCAGTGCCCAGGATGAAAAAGTATGGATTAAGGGGGGGTGTTAGTATATTTCAATACTCCATCCTTGTCCTACCTAGCATTATTTATTTTTCCTAGTTGTTGATGATGTCATTTTCCCTAGTGGTGTGTAGATGTCAACAAGGATCCATCTACCACCTTATGATCCCTACATGCATCATTTTAGGACCACTTCAGTCAGTCCCCTATTTTATAGGAACCTACTGAGTGTTCCAGTGCAGTCCACCTGAGTTAGTTGACTCTTGTGGGGGGTTAGAGCTTCAGATGCCACTAATTGTGGCCTCTTGCACCCATTTATAATTGACATGCATGAAAAAATCATTATTGTGCCCTCCTTAGTTAGTTAACTAATTGTGACTTCAGTTAGCTGAGTTTAGGTTCATTTCAGTTGAGTTTGAGTCTTTTGGAGCACTCCAGTGGTGATAATCTCTATGCTAGACCAACTGAGGTTTGAATTCTCCTGTGTGATTTGAATTCTCTCCATTGTAACATCATTGTTCATTATACTGATCATTGGATCACGTGACATTATTCTACTCCTATCTGAGTTCTGCTGCATAATTATTCTTCTGCTCTTTTTTACTATAGTTTTCACTATTATTCAACTTTTCTACTCATGCTTTCTTTGTGAGGTATCCCCAGCTCTTAGATATGTTGTGACTTATAATTTCACAGTTAACACACGTGATCCAACTCACCGATAATGATAATGATAATGATAATGAGAGGCAAGGTACCTATTACAATCTAACAAGTGTGAATAGATGTCTTGATGTCTAACACTTGTAGACTCTAACAATTAGGGGACATTGATGGGTTCCTATAGTTGTTAGTGAGGAAACTTGCCACTGATGACTGCAAGCTCTAAGGTACTAAAAGGACTCTAAATCATGATCCCATAATAAATTTTTTGGATTCAATGAGGTGTGAACCATTGAAAGGATGGAATTAGGGCATCCCTCAACATCCAACACGAGGTAGTAGCAGGAGGCCAAATATTTGGTGGAACAAACTGATGATTTTGAAACGTACTAGACATAGAAAGGCTGACAAAAAGTAAAAGGTTGGTTGCCTCAGGAAAATACATCCTCTGAACATTAGCATGACACAAAATGTGAATAAGGAAGCATAGACTCAAAGAGGACTATGACATAAGTCAGTGGTGTAGGAGATGTCAAAGACTACTCCATAATGATAGGAAGATTAATCGGTCGGGGGAGATAATGCATAAATGAGTTCATATCTATAAGTAAAACTACAACCCAATTGCATAGATAAGACTCTCGATAATGTGTTGTGTTCAAAGGAAACGCAACTTTTTCCATACATAAATAACAACGTGACTCTTTCCCATTCGTCTTTTTGGAATATTTGGTTTTCTGTCTTTTTCATATTATTAAATCATGAAAAGGAATAAAACAATGTTATGATACATGGGAAGAAACGAGTTCCTGGGGAAAGCAAACTAGTTCCAAGCACATGGAACATATCTATGCATAATGCAAGGAACATGAGCATGATAGGGACACTCATGGTGGGTTTCTTCCCTTTCAAAATGTGTCAAGTTGCAAATGAAAAATGATGCATAGCTTAACGATAGTGAGATAAGACAAGAGGGATTAATAGATAGTTGAAAGATGGAAGCCGACATGAAACTCAAAAGAGTAAGCGGGAATAATGCAATGCATTCACAACTTAAACAAAAATCGGTATTGTCCCGTGGATTTTTGTCGAGCCTGAGTCAGTTAATGCTCGTCAGTGTTTTCCGTTTTTAAGGAGTCTGAAAAACTTAAAGAAAACTCCATTTTACTGTCCTGTGGATTTTTATCGAGCCCATGATAGTAATTCTAGCTAGTGTTTTCAATTTTAAGGAGTTTGAAAAACTTAAATAAAACTCCATAAAGCGGGAGCCTTATAGGGGGTGGCCATAAATATATGAGAAAGAGAGACATGTGGCTGCTTCTCAAATTCATGGTAAAACTAAAATGGCTCTTGAACCTATGAGACAAACTCAACATGGGCACCAAAAAGGAATGAGGGTGATAGCTACGATGTCCCATGTTAGGTAGGATCTATTGCGAAAAGGCGACATATAAATATAGAGGAAAAGTTATAAGTGTAGCAAGTTCGCAAAAAAACCCAAAGGTGTTTCAAAACTAAAGGGTAATATTGAAAATTCGTATTTTCGAGATTTCCTATCCTAAATTCCAGTTAAGACATATTATACCTGCTAAAGATACCACCGTCACAAAAATAAATTACTCCCCTGGTAAGAAAATACGCCAGTATAAACCTACCCAATAGGTTCATTTGCAAAGTAAAAATACCAACTATAGAAAATTGGGCATGGTTAAAATGAATAAAATAGGGTAAAAAGTTATTTTTACCATTCCATTTGCAAAATTTGAAAAACTTAGTGAGTTTTGGGTGAAAACTACCTCTAAATTTTGAAGGTGATTGGGAGAGCTAGGAGCGACCATTTTCTGAATCATAGATGCCAAGTAAGAGGTATAATCCTCCTCTTTCATTTCATTACTAATTCATTAATTTTTAGTTCCATTTTTTCCATCTTTAGAGAGGCACTAGTTATTTACAGGGCTGTATCTAGGTACAATGATGAGGGTCGCATGGATGCAACTGATATAATAGTAGCTCGCGTACATGTTTGCAATTTTTGTTTTTATAAAAATGACTAAAAATATCTCAAATTTGACAAGATGGTGATTGAATGGAGAGAGAGTGAGCATGAAGAGATTGACAATTTGGACCTGGAAGATGACAAGGCCCTCAAAGCACTCTGTTAATGCGGAATGAAGAAATTATTTGAGATGAATAACATGCGGGCCCAAATGCCATTGTTTGATATTTTGGTCGGTTACTGGGATCTGGAGGATGAATCCTTCATCCTCAATGGTCAACCTATAAATATAGAGGTTGATGATATATATTTCCTTATCAGTCTTTCTCATCGGGGCGAGCAACCAAGTTTTAAAGCATGAAATGTTGGGGGAATGACCATAGAGGAATACATAGTGATGTATTGCGTCCCTGGTACCCAAAAATGTTGGATAACAGATCCCGATGTGAGATATAGATAGCCTAGGGATCAAGATAATCCTTATTACCATCGAACCGATCTCCGTATCAGTGGCAGGGCACTAAGTGTCGAGGGTGCATATGTTTTATGGAGTCACATTCTTGGAGCCTATAGTTTTTTACTGGAGTACCACACTAATGGGTTGTATGAAATCCCAACTCACATCATGTCGATAGGGGAAAACAAATTTGGGTTTGGTATCATTCTTTGTATCTTTTCCTTCGAGAGAATGTCGATTTTCAGTCCACGAGTACCGGTAGATCCACATGCTCTCTTAGTGCCTGCCATGGGACGATGGAAAAGACTTATGGTACGACTTGGGGGTGGGAAAGTAGCAAGCCCATTCGACGATGATTACTTTGCTTGGTGGGAGAATCATATCGTATTGATCAACAACTACCCCTATCATGGCATCAATTTTAGTCGAGATACATATATGGTAGCCCACCATGGGAGCACACTTGGAGCAATTGGTAAGTCTCATTTTTAAACATTTTAAAGTTTATTTCATTTTTATGTTTTGTTATAAGTTCAAAATAAAATACATATTTGTGTATGGATACTAACACATCTCTACAACCGTGACAAATATAGGACCATCTTATCTGATAGGGCTTCCTTGCTTCTAACAGAGATTGTGGGAGGGGGAAGGTTCTAATGTTGTTGTGACATTGGAAAATGTTAGGACCAACTTGATAGATGACATCCCAAATACCAAAATCGAATATATGCCAGAGGCACTACACAGGTATGTGGTTGGAGTACCAAGAGCTAAGGTCCAATACTTCCGGAAGGTGGCTACCATGGTTTCATACTTTCATAGGGGTCGGGGTTTAGGTGACCCTTAGGATTATTATTGATAGTATGAGTATGAGGCCGGTAGCACTAATTTTGGACATGTTTTGATCCATATTTTTGAGGATGTATAAACATTTTTATATTTTTGAGACTTTTTATCTATCTATATATATCGAAAAATCTTTTGTTTTGGTGTACTTATTTACATTGTCTATGAGAATGCATACTATGTACATGTTGTTTTTATGTGTTATAAATGATACAAATGCCAATCTAGAATATAGTTAGCGTATGCATCATATTTTGGCTTCTTGGGATATGATTATAAGTAATATAAATGAATTATCGCTAAAGAAAATGTACTCTTAAAAATTGACGAAGTAAAATAGGATTGCAAACTCAATGCTCACCATTGAGCTGTAAAATAATCAACTGTGAATCAAGACATGCCTCAAAAGATAAAATGTCATTTGATAGAGAATCTCAAAGTAACTCAATCACGACATTATATTCATCCATATTATTGGTTTTTGGCCCTAAACAAGAACCTCCTGAAACAACTAACTGAACAGTGGGCGAATAAATCACCCATACAACTGAAGCAAGATTACGAGTATGGTGACTAGCACCATTCGTGAATCCTAAAAATATTTCGTTTGACATCTAAAAACATAGACAAAAAACCTACATAAAAGTGACGCCAAAAAAAGAAACTATACAATTGTACTACTATGTACAAGAAAAAGCACATAAATCAAGCATAGTACTTTTTCAAATAGAGCCCATTTCTAGGCTCAACCAACTTATTTCCTTTGTAATCGGTCAACTCATAAGCACCTTTCTTCATAACTTTAGAAATGATATAAGGCTCAAGCCACATAGATTTAAATTTACCCACCCCTAGTGGATCTTTATCTTGATCATTGGGCAAGAGAAGATCTCCTTCTGGTTACACGCTTGGATGGACAAACTTATCATACTAACTCTTTATTCATTTTTTATGTGCCTCATTTGTCATAGTATCATCTCGACGTTGTTCATCGAGATGTTTTAGGTGAACCAAGCGCTCTTCTAAAGCTGAATTTTCTAGTAATAATTGAAAATCTAAATTTAACAAATGAATCTCTCATTCAATCAAGAGGATTCCTTCAACTCCATGAACAACTTGAAAAGGGGGAAAACCTTGTAACAGTCGCTCGGTAAGCCCATAAAGCAGGGTAGAACATAACATGTCGATTGGATTGAAGCATGGTCTTGAAGGTCTTATTGATAGCTTCAACTTGATCATTCACTTGGGGGTAAAAAGGTGAAGAATGTTCTTCTTTAAAACCCAACATAGTGGTCAATTTGGTCATCATATGATTTTGAAAATGTCGACCATGGTTAGTGACAAGTTCACGTGGGATACCAAATCATGTAATGATTTGATTGAACACAAAATAATTAGCATTTTCCCCATCGCTGTGGAAATTAGGCATAGCCTCTGTTCATTTCGTAAAATAGTTGATGTCTACTATGATATATTGGTGCCCCTCACCCTAAGCTAGGTTGCAGGTCATGCAATCAAGCCCCCATTTAGTGAAGGGACCTACAATGATCACATGAAACAATGGAGTAGGGTGCGCATGCATATTATTAGTAAAAATATGACAAGCATGACACATTTTAACCACTTCAGCACAATATTTAAAGATCATCGGCCAAACGTATCCAGCGCGCAGAATCTTTTGGGAAATCGCAAGACCAGAAATATGACCTCCACGATCTCCACTATGAGAGTCATTCAAAAGAGACTCAAATTATTTGTGAGTTAAGAAACGATGTAAAATGTAATCAACCCCATGATGATACAAAGTGTGACCAATGATGAGATAACTATTTTCATTATGACAGATATGTCATTGCTCATCTTGTGAAAAATACTGAGGACACTTCAAAGTTTGAAGATATATCAAGATATCTCCATACCAAATATCAAATCAAGAGATGAGAAAGATATTCTCATCAGGGAAGAGTCATACTCAGTACTATCACATTCTTCACTAGGGAACTCTGACATAATCTCAAGAAATACGAAAGATTTCTTTGACTAAGCATAACCCAAAATCGGATGGCATATATGTTCGATTTTTGACATCACGATGTTGACAATATGACAAGCCTCTCCTTTTTTAAACGTCAGTTGACCTTCGTCAGATATCCGACAGCAATACGGTCTCGTCGAATTTACGACCACAACTCTTTTAATATACACTTCGGATATTCGACCACAATTACTTTTTCCGAGGTTGAATATCTGACCACGTCACCGTCGGAAATTCGAACACATTTTCTTTATGTAAGGTCGAATATCCGACCACCTAGCCGTCGGATATCCGACCACATTTTCTTTATGTAAGGTCGAATATCCGACCACATGGTCATTGGATATCCGACCACATGACCGTCGAATATCTGACCACATTTTCCTTATGGAAGGTCGGATATCCGATGCATATACCCACAAATAGAAGATTAAGTTCGATGACATCTTTCGTCGGAGGTATGGCAACATCGTCATAGTTTTTGCAGTTGTCGTCGGATTTGCGACGAGTACTTTGGTGAATTTAAAAAAGAAATAGTGGGTAGACAATAGATCCTTTAAAGGACCGGAGGATGTAATGATGAAATGGTTGGATGCTAAGGACTTTGATTTGGCTACCCTGATCTCACGGGTAGAAGAGAAGCACAATAATGAAATGGAAGTTTCTAGTAAACTTGAAATATTGCAAAGTGAAAAGGGGGAATTACATCTTCAACTACAGAATTCTTGTGAGAAGATTGAGCAGATGCAGAGAGAAAAAGAAGAATTATTTATTCAACTAGAGCAGTCTTGCAACAAAATTACACTTATGGACAATCAGCAAGAATCAATATGTAAAGAGATTGATTTTCTTCATGTGCAAATTCATGAATCTAACACAAGGGTTGGTGAATTAGAGAAGTATAACATGGATTTAAAAAATGAGATTAAAGAGTATGAAGTGGCTATAGTTGAGTTGCAAGTGGATTTAATTGATGATAACTCAGAAAGAAATTTTGAAGCAGTCAAGGGACGAGAAAGCTTGGGTGGACAGCTAGAAACATTGAAAATGGAATTGCCTGATTTAAAGATGAAGAAGGAAACTCTAAGAAAATCAATGATAGAGAAGGTATCCAAAGTTACAATTCTGCATCAAGAACTAGATCAACATACCGGGGTGCAGAGATCTCTTTAGGAAACTCTTCAACAGGTGGATGATTTGCAAAGAGAGAATCATGAGCTATCTCTTCAGATGAAACAGTCTCTTGAAAGGATTATACATTTGGAAGAAGAAAAGACGGCTCTTGGACGGGAGGAATCTGAACTTCAAGTGAGATCAAGTTCATTACTCCTTGAACTTGATCAGAGTTGTGAAAGATCAACTTATTTTGAGAAGCTTTCTGTGATGCTAATGAAAATTTGAAAAATAAGCATGAAGAGATTGAAGCCCTGCATAGGAAGTTAGAGGAAGTATCTTGTAGTGCAATGTGCTTGGAACATAAAAGTAAAGAATTACAAGACAAAGTAAGCACATTGGAGGCATATTTTGGTGCACTACGATCTGATCTTGATATTAAAAATAGATATTTGATTGAGCTATCCATACATTATTATTTCTCACTATCACTATTCAAGAATCTATAGAGGATTATTTAAATCATCATGAGCTAATTCTCCTACCTTGCCTACAAATCATCCTACTCATATGCTTACCATATGGTACAATGACATATACATTTCAACAAAGCTCTATTCCTAAGATGATACGTGTTTTCATTCTACTTAAGAGGCGTATTGATATTCCTTATATTGAAGAAATCCCATGTAACATGTTTCACACTAGAACAATGTTGTAGTTTCATTACACTATTAGTATCAATATCACATGGATCTAAAGGTGAAGTAAGTCCATGTATTATTTGTAATTATTAGTGAGCTTCATGCTAGTTTATCAGATTGTAAAATATATAGGTAACTAAGAGGATTCAATTACATTAATATCTTAGATAAGAAGAGTATTATTTCCATATTATGAAAAGGGGAAACAATTACTCATAATTCAACATGCCTAGATGAGAAATTGAAGCAATACCCTTTATTTTTAGTTTGATTATCAACCATAACCAGTATCATTAATCACAGAGAGATTACATGGTACAAGCTATACTTATATATGTCTATATTCACATATTGAGATTGAACACGCTAAGCTTACTAAGCCTTGTAATTGATGTTGAAACTCAATAACTCTTTATCACAGTGGTATTAGATAGTATCATGGTACTACTACTCTTTGTTATCTATGTTTAGTGTTTATGTAATTGTAATCATTATGAAGCTAATAGGTATGGTGTTACTTACTAGGATCTTCTTATCACTATAACACTAATGATTACACTAAGTGATACTCTAATTAGCCTTGTCCAATGAAAGACATACCACTTTAACTTAGTTATTTGACTACAGAATTGAACTTAAGTATCAATAGTAATGTACCTATGATATACATTTATTATGCATATACAATATCATAAGGGTAACATTGTGCTCCGCGCACTCAATAAGCAGGCGAACGATTTGGCTAATGAAGGAGCACGCCTTAATTGTGGCACATTGGTGTGAGATAAAAAATTATATAACAAAGTATGGATTCCCTAACATTTAATAATATGTTTTTTAGAATCAAGGGATATTGGAAAATCGTGCTTGTTAGTAGAATTTCAATTTAGAATGCTTTGAAGGACCACAATCCTGCCACAGGCTTATGGATCCCCATTCACATCACATTTATGACCTCAGGTTGCGCTGATAGGTTGCGACAGGTGTCTATCATGCGGGAGGTGGGGAGGACAGTGATTAAAGCGTATCGGAGAAGCATCGAAGGAATTGTCTGTGACCCTTTTGCTGTTCATTCCGTGAAGACGAAGTTGCTGAGTATTCTCTGCAAAATGGGTGACTCTCTGGTGGCTCGATGCTTGCCTCTGCCACCTACGGTGCAAAAAGACCATAAAGAAGCACGAGATCCCCCACAACCCTGGACATCAAGAAATATTTCGCGATATAAGATGAGTGTCAGGTGATTCCATCCTCCCCGGTAAGCCCTTTTGGTCATATCTGGAATTTCTTGGCATTGAGGGTAAATGGTATCCCTCCTCGTCTCAACGTGAACACAGTACTCCTGGATCCCCCATGAGTCTGAAAGGAGGTGCCAATTTGAAGGATTATTCAAAAATTTTCAAAGAAATGCAGGATCAACTGAGAATGTTTCGTTATGAAAACGTGGAGACGAAGAGGGACCTTACCACGCCCTTACCAGCCTCTTCTCCCTCGTTCAAGTTACGCTCGCTGAGGTTCAAAATTTTCAGGACAGGGCCTCCAACCTGGGTGAGAAAACATGGAGAAAACGAACATTGTCTCGGCTATCAACATGGATATCAACTTCGAAAGTAAACAGTGGCATTAAAATAGTGGAGAAGAAAGTGGACCTTCTCAGGAATGACATTGGACACTTTTTCACTGGTTGGAAAGCAGGCGATGGCATGGTGAAAAGTAATTCTGAGGAACCGGTGATATGCAACCTACCCAGGCTCCCAGAGAATCAGCTCCAGACTCAAAATCCCTGAACTGTTGGCAGGCAGTTTGGATGAGTCAGTTGCGTAGCATCGCAGATGCTGCGAAAGGCCAAAGACACTGCGCAAGGAGGAAAACCGCGTACAAGTCGGAAATAATAGTATTTTAGGTATTTTTGGGTCATGTTGGACCGCATTATGTGGGTTTTTGGGTCATCCTTTTTGTAAATTTTGTTAAGAAGTAGTTAGGCGATTGCCTAAGTGGACCGCAAATGTAAAGGAGTAAGCCTATAAATAGACATAGCATTGCAGGTGTTGAGATATCCATCAATTGATCAATCGAAGAGACAGTTGAGCTCGGATGATTTTGCTTGTTTTTGTCTGTTAATCTGGGTAGGCGATGGAAGAACTATATTGTTGTATATATGGGTTGTTGCAAAGGTTAGTATGATATGATTTTGAGCAGAATTACTATGTCTCTTTCTGTTTTCCTGCTATGAATGTGATGTGTGACTTGAATACATGAATGATGCAATGTTTCCTTGTTCCAAATGATGTTTTATTGCTAAATCCGTTGCACATTAATGGTTTATTTGACAATAAGATCTGTTGAATGATGATGTAATTCTGTCTAAATGCATAAGTTGAAATGTTACATATGTTTGTGAATGTTGCGATAAGTTGATAAGCGAATGCCCAAGGGTCCTTATTCATTCGGCGGAAACATGGTTCCGTCAGCTCTCCCTTGAACATCTCGGGTGAGACTTCATCTGCTCCAGAGGTGTTGTTGAACGACGTAAAACCTGTATGGGCCGGTGCTTAGGGAGATCGTGGTAGAATAGATGTCAATTGATTGAGGAACCCCCGTCGACTAGGTTTGTGTCAACAAATGGTTCCATTATTGGGACCTAGTGCGAAGTGAAGGAAGGATATGTTGTGGCATCCGAAAAAACCAGAAATTCAAGATTGGTTCGATCAAAAGTTGCGAGAGTTCACTGAGAAAGAAAATCAGAACCCTAGGTTGTCGACAGATTAGTGGTTGGAAAAGTACATACATGATGGTCCACATGAATATTTTTTCTGTGAATTCCCAATCATCTTGTATGAATGGTTAGCGAAATTGACCTTTTCAGAAGCGAAACTTCCAAGGTGGTGAGCCGACATATTGGACCCCAGAACTGATCCAGGAGCTGCAAGAGGTAGACAAAAAAGCATCGCGGGCTGTTGAAGTCTGGTTCGATAGTATATTGGAGGGCTATATCACCGAGTTTGCGGTTGACATGACGAAATCCTATAGCGAATCCGAATGATATTTTTTCAATGGACCGCAAGGCAAGTTCCTGTTTTTGCTACAATTGTCCATTAAGATGCTCATCTGTGAAAAGGGCATACTGAAGATGCACCTCAACCAGTAGAAACCTGGTGGGAGGAGGCCGTGGATACTGCGACAGTAGGGGGGAAGTGAATGGAATGATACGGGGTAGATGGGTGCAAGTCATGACGAGATTGTGAAGGAAGTCGAGGTAGAGAGTGGTATTACAAGAGGAGGAGCAAGGTTTCGACAAGAGAAGAGGCAGAGGATAGGAGAAGGTTCTGCTGCGATCGAAACGCAAAACCGCGAAGGAATACCACACGGGACGAAGCGACCTCACAGTGCCAACAAGGAAAACCAGGCTACGCCCTGGATTGAGGCATGCCATGTCCCCTCCAATGGATCCAATTAAAGGTAGGGAACATGATGCCAAATTCTAGGGCTCTTACAAAAACTCAGCCCATTTCATCAAATTCAAATGAATAAAAACACATGTGCAGGTGTATAACTCAAATAAACACAGCATAAGCAAGATCCACTACATGCATTGCTCTTCCTACAAATAACAATCAATAATGAAATAACATTGCAGAGTTTAATAGACATAAAGAGAACTCATCTTGTCCCAAAAACTAGCTATGTCGCTGCAACGCTCCACCCAACCATAGTTCTCCGCCTAGCCCGTATTCTTTCAGCACTCAGAGACCACCCCCGAGCTGGGCATAATTTCTACAAGGAAAAGAGGACATTCAAGCTCAGGAACAACCAAACAAACACTGCATCTAAGCCAAGCCAGTCCACAGCTGGGTTTATCAGGCTAAATCTGAACCCTCTTCATTTATGGGTGCTTGCACTCAAGCTCAGGCCAAAGCAATGCATACCCATAACCCATACCCCAACATACTCTACCTACACACAACAAAACTCAATCATTGGGCATGGATACACATTTATAACAATGGGATTTACAAACAAGATTGCGATGGGTTTTCCCCAAATTGTTTTCAGCCAAAAACGGATTCTGGGATGGGGAAAAACATTCACAGGGAGGAAAACGATTTCTCCCCCAAATATCTAAGTATTCAGCAGCCAAAACGGTCTCTATGGAACCCCAATTCGATTCCCCTTCTTCCCCATTGGTATATAACACAAAAAATCCCTTCTCCCAGCTGAGAATGAAGAAAAACACAGAATTTCGATGGGGAAAAACACCCAGCCAGCTCCCCACTCGTGAGAGAGACAAACTGGTTCATGGATAATGGCTTGGGGAGAAATTCATGGCTATTTTCTTTCCCAAGAAGCCAAACACGATTATCTATGAAGGGTGGCTTGCCCATACCCAAATTTGGACAACCATACCTCTCCATTCTCAAGGCATTAACTATTTCAACCAACTCTTGGGAGAAATGAATGATTGGGTACAAAAGTCAACATGGGTAGTTGAGGGTTTTATGGGTTCTCTCATTGACACTTGGCTTGACTTGATTGGATCAAGGGTTTGAATGTTTCCCTCCCAATTCCTTATAAAATCATGCCCCCATCTCTTGTTGCATTGCATATCTAGTTGTGGGTATTTTATTAAAATGCATATTACAAGATATTTGCAATCCCATTATGCCTGGATAGCATGTACACCATATGCATCAATAAATCGATGGTGGGGCCTTGGCCTTGAGCTCCTCACCACAATTTTATAACAATATTACATCATTTACATTTTAATGAAATGGGGTCAAAATCGGGATATTACAAGGAAGGACCAACCCCCAGCAGTAGCGTACCCACACCTCCGCTCACTATATCACAACCAGTAAGAAATAAGACCTTGACACCGCCGTGTTCATCATGTCAGCAACATTTACTTACTAGCGGATAATCGACTGTAGGAAGGAATCCTAGGATGGCGGGCGAAGATGCGAAGTTACCTCTGTTCCATTGAAATGGAACTGACAACCCAAAGCAATACTGGTTTTTATATGAAGCAATGTGGACTGTTAAACAGATTACGGATGATGAGGCCAAGAAAGGTCAATTGTCGACGAATCTTAGGGGCCGCGCATTGGATGGGTTCATGAAATTCGTGCAGGTTCCTATGGGAAGCCCAGAGAAGAAATTGGATGAAGTCAGAAAAGGATTAATTGCAGAGTTCAGAAAACCAAAGTTGGAAGCGCAATACATTACGAAACTGAAGGAGATCAAGCAGTATCTGAATGAAACTGTTTGGGATTTTGACCAACGGTTCAAAACGCTAATGGAAAGGGTCAACTTTGAGATGAGTGAAGTTCAGCATAAGGAATGGTTCATCGCGGCATTTCCACCACATATCAGACTTTCGTTGATTCAACAGAACATTGCGACACCGAGCGAGGCTCTGGAGATTGCGATGCGGTTAGAAGCTTCGCCGGTTGGTGAGAATGCAGCCAGCATGTCTCAGATTCAGACGCAGCTGGCCAACCTGACAATTCAGTTGAAAGATCTTAATAAGGGTAAAGAACACCACGAAGAGGCTTGGTGTACGTGATGTCATGCAGAGGGGCATACCAAGGATAGATTCCCAAATTTCCGCAATTACCTGGTATCAGGAGCGCTGAACCCATTGATTGGCGGAGGTATGCCATGGTGTCGCATCTGTCAGGTCTATGGGCATCGACATGAGGAGTGTCAATACATGAAGAAGATGGTCACAAAGCCGATGAATTTGTATTGTACATTTTGCAAGTCTGTTGGGCACGAAGATAAGGATTTCCGCGCATATGGCCTACTTCAGGAAAGAACGTATGACTCATACTATGTGAAGGACGACCATCGTGCAGTACAGCAACCGCAGCTGCAGCCATAGGTGGCCCAGTCGCCACCTCAACCGTAGATGCAATTTGTATCGCAGTCGCAACCACAACAATAGTTTGTACGACAATTGCATTATAATCAGATGTCGATGGCTCCGTAGAAGCCACAGTACGTTCAGCCGGTGCCGTATGTTCATCCAAGGTAGTGTGTTCAGCTGCAACCGAATCCCTTGCAACAACAATTTAATCAATTGCAATATCAACAACAAGGAGGATTCCGAGGAGGACGAGGGGGAGGATTTGGTCAAGGAGGAGGACAAGGTCGTGGAACTGTCCAATGTTATAATTGCGAAGTATTGGGAAACTATCATAGAGATTTCCCGCAGTTGAAAACACAGTGTACATATTGCTTTAGTATTGATCACACTGTCGAGAAATGTCCACAGTTGATTGCAAGATGGCAGGCAGGGAATGTTCCGCAGTTGCAAAACTAGAACTAGAACCAGTCTCAGAATCAAAATCAGGTTCAGAATCAGCAACCACTGCAGAATCAAAATCAGATACAGAACCAAAATCAGAGTTAGAATCAGAACGCAAATCAGAATGTGAATCAACCCATGCAACCACTTCCGAACCAGAATCAGGGATCAACTGTTGCAACAATTTCAGCAGAGCCGAGGATGCGAGATGCTGCTGTGGCTGTTATCACTCGCGGAGGTGAGACTATAGGAGAAGATGGTTCGCATCCACTCATCTAACTAGCTGGAAAGAAGAAGGTGCATTTTGATATTGATGCTAAGAGAGACACATTATTTGAAGCACGCAATGCAATGGGACGAAACCATCGTAAGATAATTATTTGCGACATGCCCCCTGTGTTTTACTCAACTTCGAAAGCAGGCCCATCACGGCAGTGTGGTACTTTACAAAAATTATTTGAAAGTTGTTTATTGCTGGCACGCGATCCCGATGCTCTTGCCGAGATCGAGAGTCTGTTGCATCAACTGCCCAAGTGACGGAAAGAGTCCGCGGTGAACTCTCTACAAAGAAAGAAGACAGGAAAAGAGATGCACATGAATTTCTAGATTGGGGACTACGACGTAGATTCAGTTATTCTGGATCTAGGCTCATATGTCAATATTCTCACAAAGCAGGCATGGCAGAAAATGGGGATCCCAACGTTGAGTTGGTCTCCTGTGCAGCTGCAATTGGCTAACCAGGCCAAGGTAACACCAATTGGGAGAGTTCCACGCCTTGTTGTAGATATTGAGGGGATGAAGACATATGTTGATTTTGATGTGATTGAAGTTGTCGATGGGGGAAGCTCCTATCCCACGTTGGTAGGGATCGAATGGGCCAATGACAGTATGGCCGTCATCAATTTCAAGAAGCGGGTGATGAATTTTGAAAATCAAGACCTCAGAGTTATAGCTCCATTGGATCCGACTGAAGGGCACAGGTATGTTGAACCTGCAAAGGATGAATTTGGAAAAGGATGGGATCATGCATATAACATTTCAGAAGATTACATCCATCCGACTACCGATGGTGAACTCGGCTGGCACAGCTTTAGCTCTGCGTCTTCTGATTCTGATGAATCCTTAGAGAATTGGCAGAATCACATGCATGAGGTGTCGTTCATGAAGTGTGGTTTGCACACGCAGTCGCTGTGCCGTGTTGCAACTGAAACTGTTGAATTTCCAGTATACGAAGGACTTCCTGGGTTGTTTGCATTTCTAGTAGCATTTGAAGACAAGGTGTCAAAACCACAGTAGTTGTTGGCCCTGAAGGCTACTCCAGCACGTTGGTGGGTGACTCATAAAAATTCAATTACCGAGTGGTCGCAGTGTCAAAGACTAATGATGGTTTGCTTCAGCGACATAGAAATATACCATACTGGAAGGTACAATGGGTAGAATGACCCTGACAGTCATCTGATGGAATGTCAAACTCTATGGGCCTCACGACCAAGGGATGAATGGGTCCATTCCTTCGTCCACACTTTGGATGAAATGTCACGATCGTGGTATTTCGCAGCTGAGTTGCACAGGGAGATTACCACCTGGTTAGAGCTAACAGTTTGCTTCACTCATACCTTCATTTTTGCGGATGCCAATCTCGATGTTCACAATGCCCTGCAGCTCATCTGTGATGTCATTCTGAAGGTGGTTCCAGTTGCCTACCCTGTGGATCTGCATATGCATTGGCCGATGCAGTCGATGATGGAATGTTATAATATCACTGGAGGGCCCGAGGATGGTGATGACTGATGAAATATCAATATTTTGGAATCAAAAGGGAGTCGGTATGTCATAACACATGACGCATCGACCGATCCAATCAGTCAACCGCTGAAGCTTAGGAAGGTCAACATTGGGATGGAGGAGAACCCAAAGTTTGCGAATGTTGGGGACTATTGGGATGAAGAAATGATGGCGAAGGTCACAGACCTGTTGCATGAGTTCCAATATTTGTTCCCAACAAAGTTTTTTGAGATGAAGGGAATATTGGGGGATCTAGGGGAGATGAAGATTCCATTAAAGCCATATGCGAAACCAATTAGACAGCGACCATATCGATTGAATCCATGACACAAGGAACGGGTCAAAATTGAACTTGACTGCATGCTGGATGCTGGAATAATTGAGCCAGTTGAAGAATCGGAATGGATTAGTCCAATGGTGGTGCAAGACAAGAAGACAGGTGAGGTATGCATTTGTGTCGACCTGAGGAAGTTGAATGACACATGCATGCTTGATCCATTTCCAACACCATTCACTGATGAGGTGCTGGAAGGAGTGGGCGGTCAAGAGATGTATTCTTTCACAGATGGATTCTCTGGATATCACCAGATCGGGATTGCGAAAGAGGATCGCCACAAGACAACATTTGTGACCGAATGGGGTTGTTTCCAGTACATCGTGATGCTGTTTGGGCTTAAGAACGCACCTGCGGTATTTTCCTGAGTTGTTAACACTGCATTCAGAGATTTTATTTAGAAGTTTTTGCAATTCTATATGGATGATTGGACAGTTTATGGATTGATCAGCGATCACCTAGAAAACCTGCGACTGATGTTGGAGCGTTGTCGACAACATCATATATCACTGAATTTGAGGAAGTGTATTTTCTGTGCACCATTTGGGATGTTGTTGGCTCATATTGTTTGCAAGCAAGGATTGTTGGTTGAACCAGAAAATATTTCGCTCATTTTGAGCTTAAAACCGCCTACCAATGTCAAGCAGTTGAGAGCGACTCTAGGGCACACAGGGTAGTATCGCAAGTTTATCCGTGGTTATGCAGCGATCACAACCCCGATGGAAAAGTTTTTAAAGAAGGACGCGATATTCTTATGGAGTCCATAATGTCAAGTAAGTTTTGAGACGCTAAAGGCTAAGATGGCTTCTATACCGATATTGGTATTTCCTTACTGGAGCAAGGAATTCCATGTCCAAGTGGATGCATCATTGATTGCACTAGGAGTAGTGCTTGCACAACCAGGGGAAGGATATCTAGATCACCCAATTGCTTTTGCGAGTCGCAAGCTGTCATCTACGAAGAGAAATTATATGACTACTGAAAGGGAAGGTCTGGAGATGGTATATGCATTGCAGAAGTTAAGGCATTACCTGTTGGGGGTTCACTTCAATATGTTCACAGACCATTCTGCTTTGAAATACCTGGTCAATAAGCCTGTATTGGGGGGGAAGATATGTCGTTGGCTGCTTCTCTTTCAAGAATTTGATTTTGAGGTAATTGTGAAGCCAGGTCGCTTGAATGTGGGGCCAGATCATCTATCAGGAATTGAGACAAGGGAGGAACCAACCAACATTGAGGATGGGTTTCTAGATGTGTAGCTATTCAAGGTCGAGGTGGCTGACGACTACTATGACGAGATAATTCAATTTTTGGCAACGGGAACCACACCAAAAGAGTTTACCACAGGTCAAAAGAAGCAGCTGGTGGTTAACGCTGCAGATTTCCAGTTGATCGTTGGACAGCTATATAAACTAGGAATAGATGATATTTTGAGGCACTGTGTCCTGCCTCATGAGCAAGGGCAGATATTGTCAGTGGCACATGCAGGAGTGGCTGGTGGACACTATGGAAGTCGTGCTACTGCCAGGAAGGTGCTTCGCACAGGGCTTTGGTGGCCCACTCTTCACAACAATGCGACAGATTATGCACGGACTTGAGATGTCTGTCAATGAACTGGAAAATCCTCCCAGAGGGATGAGATGCTGCTAATACCTCAAGTGCATTGCAATCATTTGATAAATGGGCTGTGTATTTCGTGGGACTTATCAACCCACCTGGGAAGCGCACTGGTGTGCGGTACATAATCACAGCGACAAATTATTTGACAAGATGGGCGGAGGCCCCACTAGTTGTAGATTGCACCGCTGCGACAACAACGCGATTCATGTTTGACAACATTGTTACTCAGTTTGGATGCCCAAATATATTAATGAGTGATCATCGGAGTCACTTCATTAATCGCACCATCAACTCTTTGACAAAAGAGCTTCAGATCCAGCATAAGAAGAGTACGTTGTATCATCTACAAGCAAATGGAATAGTAGAGGCCTTCAACAAATTTTTGGAACATGCGCTTACAAAGGTTTGTAACGTGAATCGCGATGATTGGGATTTGAAGATTCCAACAGTCTCGTGGGCATATCGCATCACTTGTAAAATATTGACGGGACAGACACCCTTCAAATTGGTGTATGGGAAAGAGGAGGTTATGCCTATGGAGTATATTGTTATGAGTCTGCGCATAGCGGTAGCAATATGCATGAATGATGAAGCAGCATTAGCAGAACAACTGGAGCAGCTAGTACAACTTGAGGAAGACCGCTTTATTGCAAGTTTTCACCAGTGCATGTGGAAGGATCAACAAAAATATTGGCATGATTGCCATATAAAAAACAAACAGTTTCATCAAGGCGACTTGGTGTTATTGTATGACATCAAGTTCATGAAGCATCCAGGGAAGTTACAGATGCATTGGCTCAGTCCATATCGCATTAGTTGCATAACTTTGGGAGGCGCAGTACATCTGCAACAGTTAGACGGAGTGATGCTACCAAAGCTAGTGAATGGTAGCAGGTTGAATCCCTATAGGACGAGCTCAGAGCCATGCAATGCCTGAACAACATTGTGGAAAAAAAAATGTAGGATGCTAGGTGGCAGGATGGCGCACCAGCAAGAATAGAATGCACACGTAGGAACGATGATCGCGCGGTTAGGGAGCCATGCCACAACAACTGCAGGGTTGTGGCACAGTCAAATCAGCAATCATTATAGATCATTAGTAGACGATACTTTTTCACGTGATAGGTATTTTTGAAAGTTCTGGCTATTAAATTTTTGGGATTGAGGTCGGATTCAGGCACATTTGGCATGCATAACCAAAGGTGGCAGCATGGTCGGTGGCACCATGGTTGATGCTTCGCACAGTTGGCATGAATAACAACCGGTGGAAGCATGGTCGCTACTCCGCACGTAATAAATCAAGTCTGAGCATGAGTGTTGCGGATCCACCTCACCGGGAGACGACGGAATGGTATGATGACAGGATCGGGAATTTATCTGCATGGATTTGCAAATGATTTCAGAGATAGGCATCCCAGACATGCTGAAAACGCATAAATACAGGCCTAGGAGGATAGTTGAGCAGAGAGGTATCTATCCGACGAGAGGAATCCATGTTCCAAGTGGGTCAGGAAGCTAGATAAGTTAGGAATTCCAAGGAGGCGGTGGAAATTATCCATTTCATTTCGTGCGGAAGCACACCAGGTGCGCTGAGGGCCCGAACGACGAGTGTGCATAAACACCTAGAGAAGAAAGCGGCGCAGACACTCGGGAGAAACATAGACAAAGTCTCATCCGAGATGTCTATGTATGTGGTGGTAGTTCGAAGCTTCGTGGTTCCTGCGACCACCAAAATGACAGGGGCGGTAGCCCCCTGGTCCTGGTAGTAGGTGATCTCCGGTGCGAAACAGATGTGCCAAAGTAGTTGGCCTGTTTCGTACTTTGGTGATGTTCATAAACTTTTCCTCAGTCTGCACCATGTTTCCAGGGACTATAGGATGATTTTGAGAAGTACATGACAACGAGTCGGAGATCACCGTATCAGTTTGAGCAATACACAACAGCGAGCTCTAGACAACAAGAACAGTTGCAGAGGCATAGTCAGGCGATAGCTGAGTTCGAGTACACCATCTTCAGCTGAAGTGGCTCGAGGGTGAGCCACAAGATTGTGTTGGGGGACTATTAGCAGGTAGTTTGGATGAGTCAGCTGCGCAGCATCCCGGATGTTGCGAAAGGCCAAAGACACCACGCAAGGAGGAAAACCATGCACAAGTCAGAAATAATAGTATTTTAGGTATTTTTGGGTAATGTTGGACCGCATTATGTGGGTTTTTGGGTCATCCTTTTTGTAAAGTTTGTTAAGAAGTAGTTAGGTGGTTGCCTAAGTGGACCGCAAATGTAAAGGCGCAAGCCTATAAATAGACATAGCATTGTAGGTGTTGAGATATCCATCAATTGATCAATCGAAGATACAGTTGAGCTCAGATGATTTTGCTTGTTGTTGTCTGATAATCTGGGTAGGAGACGGAAGAACTATATTGTTGTATCTATGGGTTGTTGCGAAGGTTAATATGATATGATTTTGAGCAGAATTAATGTGTATATTTCTATTTTCCTGCTATGAATGTGATGTGTGACTTGAATACATGAATGATGCAATGTTTCCTTGTTCCAAATGATGTTTTACTACTAGATATGTTGCACATTAATGGTTTATTTGACAATAAGATCTGTTGAATGATGATGTAATTCTGTTTAAATGCATAAGTCAAAATGTTAGATCTATTTTTGAATGCTGCGATAAGTTGATAAGCGGATTCCCAAGGGTCCTTCTTCATTCGGAGGAAACATGGTTCTGTCAGCTCTCCCTTGAACATATCGGGTGAGACTTCATCTGCTCCGCAAGTGTTGCTGGATGGGGTAAAACCTATCTGGGTCAGTGCTAAGGGAGATCGCGGTATATTGGATGTCGAAAGACTAAGGAACCCCTGTCGACTGGGTTTGTGTCAACATGAACCTTCTCCTTTTTGGTTCTTCAACAATCTTTCTAGCAGATATTTTCGGCCTGGGATTTCACATGGTTTCTACTATAGGTTTTGGGGCTTTCTGTCGCCTCTTTTTACTATTGTTTAGGTTATGCAGGCTCTTTTTGTCAAGAATTTTGATGTTGTCCTCTTGGAAGACACTTTCCTTTCTATTACTCTTATATGTATTGGTTCTGTATCTACATACTTGGGCAGTTTGTTAGGTTCTATAGCAGTCATGGGATAGGTAATTTTCATGACTATTACAAAATAGAAAAGGATGAATATAGAGTCATGGACTCAGTCCTTCGATGGGAGAAATCCTTCTCCCTTTTTTGTAATCTCTGCTCTTTTTTATAATAGAAAGCTTATCATTCGTTTATGTTAAAAAATATATCATAAGGGTAACATAAACAAGAGCTTGAACACGATACATCAACTTAACTAGTTGCAAGATGTGTGAATACATACACTCTTAGTAGTAACTGGTAACCAATGATTATAGATAACGACTAATTACTATCATTGATATAACATGTATGCTCTAAAACAAGATGATATAACATAGTTTCATAATATCAACATTCTTCTCCATTATTTTTAATGGAGTTACAACTTACATCTTTAAAAAAAATAGGGGTGTTTGTCAAGGTGATTGATTATTCCCCTACATGTTCATACTATTAATGGAAGAATTGGGTAGATATTAAATGCATCAAAATATTTGTGAAATCTAAAAGGCATTAGCACTAACCCTGGAATGGAATCCATCTCTCATCTTCAGTTCATGCATAACAAGATGCTTATTGGGGTTGCATATATTCATCTTTGTTTAGCTACCCAAAGGGGGGTGTAGAAATTGCAGGTAGAAGGATATTATTCGTGTACCATCAATTTGCTAAAATATTTATCAAAGGCCTCTCCCTTTCAATCCATGAAGCTTCACTAACAGCTTGCTCAGAAATAGAACCACAAATTAATAGTTGTAAGAATAATTAAGTGGATTGGCATGGAAATCAAGTCATGTTTGATGGGACAACTAATGTCACAAAATTTGTGGAACACATGGTTCCATAGGTTGAACTTGATTAGATGAAAACAATATTAGTTCTTACATCAATTGAGACTCATACAAAGTGGTGGGATACAAATAAAATAATGTGGGCACATGGTAGTATATTAAAAAGATTCTAAAGGCCAAGTTCTTAATGGACATAGACGACTTGATGAACTAGAAACTTGTGGAACCAAGAAATGTCAGATAAATAATCTGGTTCAAAGGAAATTCGAAGTTTGCAAAACATGTGTATCACTATGAATTTGTTAGGAAACATGTGAAACCCCCATTCAACAATGGGTGCATATCTATGTGCACACCTTAGTAGCATTCTGGAAATCCAGCTAGTGATAGTGATAGTGATAACAATAGGGCAATAAAGGAATTGTTTCATACTTGAATTATGCCCTCTAAATAGTGAATAGTCAAGGAATTCCTCCAGGATTTTCTATCACTGAAACTTAGAGAATAAAGACTCGGTTAAAGGCACTTCTACAACAGAACTAATGGCAGGAAATATAAGGTCAAAGAAGGAGATCCTAGAGTAAGAAAAATCATAATAATATTGATTATAAGATATTTGGAATGCGCAGAGGGTTTTATTTGCTAGCATTGAGGTGAATGGTGGGCCAGTCTGTGGGAGCTTTTAGGTGCAAATCTTGAGCAGATATGAGCAACAATAACTTATGTTAAAAAGAAAAGTCTTTCAACTGTCGAATAATTCCTAAATATATAGATAGATTCTTTCTAAAAAAAATTATTCTAAGTTTACAACCCATGTGATCCAAGTATTCCACAATACAATCTCTCACGTGAAGAATTATAAATTCACAAAAAATTCTCACAACCTACATAATATGAATGTTACCAATACTACCACTTACATGAGACATGTATGTCATATAACCAGTTGGGCATGGTGGTAGGATAGACTCCAATTGTTTGCACTATTCTTGGGTGAGTGCTCCAAATTCTAGAAACTAAACATTGAAATGAATGTACAAATGACCTTTCATCAAAGGCATTTGGTATTGAGGCATAACTTCATCATTTATGGCCTTGTATTGATCTGAAATCATGAAATTTTTTGATAAGATAAACACCACATAATGGAATGCAGGTTAAGTTTCCATGCCTTTGCACACATATAAATTAATGAAATTTATACAACTGAAAGGATTAATAATAGCGCATTAATCAAGAATGAGGAGTTGTTACATACTAGGTTTGATTATTTCCCCTGGGATAGACTTCATGCGTAGTTTCCTACCATCAAGATGAGTTAAAGGAATTTGGAATCCACAAAGAGACTCTGTCAAATTAAGTGTGTGCGCTACATAGATATCATTGTTGATGTATATGTAACTTCGGAATGTATTTAATCTATGTATTTCATATATATTTATTGTACCCTTATAAGAGATGTGTTATTCCTCTATAAGGAAGTGTCGTCATGTGGATTGACAAGTGTCGCAAGTGTGTGTACTTGCCGATGGGTTATTAGACCACCATGTGTGGGGTTGGCCCCGAAACATATATTATATTGTGGATGTATCTAGATAGACAAGTTGGCCCCATAGTGTAACTGGGCAAACAGGTTAGTATAAATAGAGATCGGGGGATCTCTATTTTGATCATTCGGAAAGTCACACTTCTCTCACTCAGAAAGTGGCGCACTAGTGAGGAGGAGGATCATCTGCTACTAGGAGACTATCTCAAGTGTATTTTGTTTGTACTTTGGTTGAGCCATTGCTCTCTCTATCTCTGAGGAAGTTGTGGGGTTTTTCACCTTAGGGTTTTCCCCACGGAAACTCTATGTCTCTTATCTCTCATGCTTTTGATTCTTGTGATGTTTGTCATGCTTATTGTGATTGTTATGCATTGATATACTGTATATGTTATTCTCTCAGTAAAGATCCTAGAGTATTGTGAATTAATGCTCAAAATTTAATATGGTATCAGAGCTAACCTGAGAAGAAGACATCTTGCAGTGACGGAAACTTGAGTTTCTTGTTTATTGGGTTTCTCTCCACAGATTTTGGAAAAGCAGTATAGTATATTGACTCTACTCATCAAGGAGAATCCATCTGTCCAATCAAAATTCAATTCTGAGCATTTTCAGATTTGGCCCTAAAAATTAGGGTTTCAACAAAAATAGGAATTTCTGAAATCTGAAGACATAGCTGGACGCTCCTTGCAAAAATCGAAGTTTAGAGCTTTAGATCGAGATTTTTGGCTGGATAGATCTCCGGGAAACTCAAACCCTAATTCAAGGCTCTCCTTAGTGAACCCGGAAGGACAAAAAAGTCAAATATGAAGGGTAAAAATTTGCTGATCTCGAATTCTAAATGCACCAGGCTGATCAGCTCATCAAGGCGCATCTTTCTATCATTTCAGAAAGTTGAAATTCATATTTTGAATTTTTAGGGTTTTTTCGACAAACCCTAATCCAGGACCAGATCCAGTTTTCAGCATTTCAAGTGGTAAGACCTAAATATTTTCTATTTCCATTTGAAGTACTCTTTAAAATGTCTCACCACACCAAGCTTGAGGATAAGCTTGAAGGGGCTGATAACTTCCGAGCTTGGAAGTATAGGATTGGGTTAATCCTGGAAGAGAATGAGTTGGACTCATATATAAAAGAAGACATCCCCATCCCAGAGGATGAAGAGGCTAAAGTATTGCATAAGAAGAACTTGGTCAAGGCAAAGAGAATCATTGTTGATTCTATCAAAGACCATCTCATACCCCATGTGTCTTCTCTAAAGACACCCAAAGAGATGTTTGACTCTTTGACCAAGCTATTTGAAGGGAAGAACATAAATCGGAAGATGACCCTGCGGAACCAATTGAAAGGAGTAAAGTTTTAGAATAGAGAAACCATTCAATCTTATTTTTCAAGGGTCTCCCAGTTAAAGGAACAACTAGAAGCAGTGGATGAAATGGTGGAGAATGGTGAAGTTGTCATGACCACTATGAATGGTTTACCTAGGTCATGGGACTCCTTCATTCAAGGAATCTGTGCAAGAAAGAAGTTGATTTCCTTCAGTAGACTACGGGAATAATGCTCACAAGAAGAAGCAAGGCTTGTGGCACGAGAAGAAAAGATGGGGAATGAAGATCAAGCTCTCACAACTCACACCAAGAAAGGGAAGTCCAAGAGAGAGCCATCTCACTCCAAGAAATCTTCACATCACTTCAAAGAAAGAAGAATATGCTTCACCTGTAATGAGAAAGGACATATTGCCATAAATTGTCCCAAGAACAAGAAGGACAACAACAACTTCAACAAGAAGAAGAAGGGAAGCAAAAGAAGGTTTCATGCTCATGCTGCCAAGGATGATGAACCACCCAAAAAGAAGGCTAGGGCAGAAAGTGATGATAGTAATGATGACTCATCAAGTGAAGAAGAGTATGTTTTGATCTCTGCTCTCACAGGTACTATCTTCCATGGTTGTAATGATTGGTTAATTGACAGTGGGGCTTCCAAACACATGACTGGGTTTAAGGAATCTTTTGTGAACCTATTTGAACATGAATCACCCCATAAGGTGAAACTTGGGGATGATTATCAATACCCAATCAAAGGAAGTGGTGAAGCCTCCTACAACCTAGATTCTGGAAAATATTTGAAGATGAAAGAAGTCCTTTATGTACCTGGGCTCAAGAAGAACTTACTCTCCATCTTTGCATTGGATGCAAAAGGTATGAGGGTTGCATTTGTGGATGGCCAAGTCCTAATGTGGCCAAAGGGAAAGACCATAGATGATGCAGTAGTGATTGGAGAATAAGAGGGAGGTTTGTATAAATTGAAGGGTCAACCTGAACATGCCATGATACATGAATCCATGGAGCCAAGTGAACTTTGGCATAGAAGACTTGCTCATATGCATTATAGGGCACTTCCAATTGCAAGCAAGGCTGTAGAGGGTCTTCCTGAAATCAAGACCAAACATGAAGGTGTTTGCAAAGGATGTGAAAAAGGTAAGAACATTAAGAAGGCTTTCCCAAGCAGTGAAAGCAAGGCAAAAGATATCCTGGAAATCATCCACTCAGATGTATGTGGTCCTATGTCATCCAGTTCTCTGAGTGGGTATGTTTATTATGTCTCATTTATTGATGACTTCTCCAGGAAGACTTGGGTATACTTCTTGAAGAATAAGGATGAGGTGCTTGATAAGTTCAAGGAGTTCAAAACCTTGATGGAGAATCAAACTGACAAGAAGATCAAAACATTCAGATCCGACAATGGTGGAGAATTCACCTCAGGTGACTTTAAGAAGCTTTGCAGTGATTCAGGGATTAAGAGGGAGTTGACTGCTCCTTATAATCCTCAACAGAATGGAGTTGCAGAAAGGAAGAACAGAACAATCATGGAAGTAGTAAGGGCAATGCTGCATGACCAGGATCTACCTATGCATCTATGGGAAGAAGCAACTAGAACAGCTGTATATGTGCAGAACAGAACACCCCACAAGATCTTGGACAACAAGACACCAGAAGAGGTCTTTTCTGGTAAGAAACCTGAAATCAGCCATCTCAGAATATTTGGTTGTCCAGTATTCACTCATGTCCCAAAGGAAAAGAATACCAAACTAGATCCTTTAGGAAATAAGGGTATCTTTGTGGGTTACAGTGAAAGCTCGAAGGCTTACATAATATACTTTCTAGGGTTCAAGAAGATTGATGTCAGCAGGGATGTGACATTTGATGAAAACTCAACATTCATCAAATCAAGGAAGGCACCTATCGAAGTTTATGAAGAACCTAAGGAAACTAGATTTCAAGACACTACCATGACTAAAGCAATTCCAGAAGTTGTTCGTGAGTTTGAAGATCCGCAAGAACCTGTAGATCCACCCCGTGAGGATAACTCTCACAAGAGGAAACCTGCATGGGCTAGAGAGCTCATTCAAGATGCAGAAAGATTTGGCATTCCAGAAGAAGAACACGGAGCAAAGAACAGAACTAGATCACATACCAGATATGTTGCTTTACTCTGTGACATCATGAACAAAGAACCTTCCAGTTATGAAGAAGCAACGGAAAAGAAAGAATGGTAGGATGCCATGGTTGAGGAATACTAATCAATAATGAAGAATGATGTTTGGGATGTTGTCCCAGGACCTAAAGAGAAGTTTGTTGTGACTTCCAAATGAATCTACAAAATCAAGCATGCTGCAGATCGCAGTGTAGAGAAATACAAAGCAAGATTCGTAGCTCGTGGCTTCTCTCAGAAAGAGGGAATAGATTAAGAAGAAACTTTTGCACTTGTAGCCAGGTATACTTCCATCAGAACAGTACTTTCCCTGGTTGCAGCAATGAAATGGAAAATACACCAGATGGATGTCAAGACTGCTTTCTTGAATGGTGTAGTTGAAGAAAAAGTATATGTGGAGCAGCCACTCGGTTTCGAAATACATGACAGAGAGTCATATGTGTGCAGATTGAAGAAAGCCTTGTATGGCTTAAAGCAAGCTCCCAAAACTTGGTATGGTAGGATGGACAGTTTCCTATCTAGTTCGGGCTTTACCAAGAGTAAAGCGGATTCCAACCTTTACTACAAGGTTGAAGAAGGGAATCCTATGATTCTACTCCTGTATGTGGATGACTTATTTGTAATAGGAGATGACAAATTGATTGCAGATACTAAGAGGAAGCTTACTGTTGAGTTCAATATGAAAGATTTTGGAATGATGCATTATTTCCTAGGTATGCAGGTGTGGCAGAGTGCAGGTGGGATCTTCCTTGGTCAAGGGAAGTACACAGTAGATATCCTGAAGAGATTTGGGATGATGGATTGCAAGGCCATGGCCACACCTATGGCATCGAATCTGAAGCTTCTATGTGATGCTTCATCTGAGCCGGTTGATGTCTCTATGTATCCTCAGATGATTGGGTCCTTGATGTACCTGACAAAAATGAAACCGAATATTTGCTTTGTTGTGAACACATTGAGCCAGTTCCTGACGAATCCGAGGAGTGTTCACCTAGTTGCAGTAAATAATGTTCTGAGGTACCTGAAGGGTACAGTGGATTATGGGCTCAAGTATGAAGTGAATCAAAATTTTAACCTGCAGGGTTATGTTGATTCAGATTGGGATGGCAGTGCTGCAGATAGGAAGAGCACATCTGGATGTTGCTTCAGTATGGGATCAGGTGTGATCTCTTGGTTTAGCAGGAAGCAGTCCTGTGTAGCACTGAGTACAAATGAGGTAGAGTATGTTGCAGCCTGTTCAACTAGTTGTGAGGAAGTATGGCTACAGAAGCTACTATCTGAGTTATTTGATCTCCCATTGGATGCTACTGGTATATTCTGTGATAACCAGAGTTGTGTGAAGCTGTCTGAGAACCCAGTGTTTCATGACAGGCCGAAACACATAGAGATCAAATATCACTATATCAGGGATATGGTGCAGAGAGGAGCTATGAAACTCCTGTATGTTGTGACGGACGAGGGGTAAAAACGTGAAGGTGGGTAACACTTTCGTGAGAAATCACAGCAAAAAAGTTTTGGCAGACGTTATTCGGCCGATTAAAATTTAGTATTCGACCGAATAAAAATTTTATTCGGCCGAATAAGTTCCATTATTCGGCCAAATAATGTACTAGTTATTCGGCCGAATACGTACTAACAGTTCTTCGTCAAGTTTAATCGGGATCCTCGAAATGTGTGCAAATCACTGCCGGACGGAAAAAAAATTTCACGTGTTTGTTTATTCGGTCGAACAATTATTCGGCCGAATAATTATTCGACCGAACAATTGTTTTGCTGAATAATTATTCGGCCGAATAATTGTTCGGCCGAATAATTGTTCGGCCGAACACGTTTTCTGCATAAAAGGCCGGCCTCGTCCGCAGTTTGGCTATAGCCATCTGTCATTTTCAGGACCCCATGGTCAGGCCCGTTGCTGATCTTCGCCACCCTGCATGGAGGTTTTGACGATGCCTGCCTGCTGTTGAAGGTCGCCTGTTGTCGATGGCCGCCCGCTAATGCCTGCCTGCTTGTTGTTGATGGTGGTTTTGGCGATGGCCGCCCGCTGATGCCTGCCTGCCCGCTGTTGAAGGTCGCCCACTGCCTATGGTCGCCCGCTGATGGTGGTTTTGACAATTGTCTGCGTGCTGTTGATGGTCGTCTGCTATCGATGTTCGCCCGGTGTGGATGTTCGTTCGTGGTGGTGATAGTCGTAAGTTGTTGATGAATCGCACGTACGTGGTGTTGATCGTCGTAGGTTGTTGATGAACCCTGTGTTCATGTTTTGTGTTGTGTCTCTGCCCTTCTCGCTATCCGATCCTCGTTACTCGTTATGATCTTTCAACCGCTTTTTGAGACTGCTTGTTAAGGTAGTTGGAAGTTGCCTTCGTCGAGGAGGCTGCTCTACGCTTCTACGAAATTTGTGTTCCGAATAGGGAGATTGCTGCTCGACGGATTCGTGTGGAGGTGACGGGTGCCTGGTAAGTTTACAAATACATTTATCATTTCTTGGTAGGTTTGTTTTTAATTTTCCAATTTTAAATCCAAATTTTATGCGTATTTTTTAGAATTGTAATATCTTTTGGATATGTAGAAGTTTCTGCAGGTTAGTTCGTTTGTTGGAGGGTGTCATCGGCGCTTCGTTGGTTGAAAGTTTTTCATCGACGGGTATGTTTTGAAGATGAGTTGTGTTGGTTTGTTTTTATTTTCATAATTTTATAGTTTTTGGTTGATAACCCTTTTACTTGTTGGCTGTAGGGAATAATTGTCGTTCGGTGAGTTGGTGGACTTATCGGTTGTGGCATTGCGGTTCGACAATCTCTACTACAAGTCTGGTTTAAGGTAGGTCACGTTTCTCGATCTTTTGCATTGTCAAAAAAAATTGTAGTCATTTGAAGAAAATTACAAAAAATATTTGAATAAAGATTTAAAATTAGACTGTTAATGTTTTTTACATTTAATTTTATGTTAATTTGGGTTAGCAGAGTTGTTCAACTCTGTTCATGAACAGAGTTGTTAAGTTCAAATATGTTCATGAATAGAGTTGTTAAGTTCAACTCTATTCATGAACAGAGTTGTTCAACTCTGTTCATGAACATAGTTGTTAAGTTCAACTCTGTTCATGAACAGAGTTGTTAAGTTCAACTCTGTTCATGAACAGAGTTGTTCAGCTCTGTTCATGAACAGAGTTGTTCAACTCTGTTAAACTCTATTCATGAACAGAGTTGTTCAACTCTGTTCATGAACAGAGTTTAAAGGTACGTCACGTTTCTCGATCTTTTGCATTGTCAAAAAAAATTGTAGTCATTTGTAGAAAATTACAAAAAATATTTGAATTAAGATTTAAATTTAGACTGTTAATGTTTTTTACATTTAATTCTATGTTAATTTGGGTTAGTAGAGTTTAACAACTATGTTCATGAAAATGTAATAGTGTTGTAAGGCCTTTCAGTTTGTAGAATTAACATGTACAATTAACTATATTATATTTTCTATCTGGTTATGAGATGATTATTAATTATGTCTTTATGTTGCAATAGTAGAGATGCTAGAGTTAGGAGATATGTCTTCAAGTGTGTAGAATTAACATGTACAACTTCAATAAACTCTGTTCATGAACAGAGTTTAACAACTCTGTTCATGAAAATGTAATAGTGTTGTAAGGCCTTTCAGTTTGTAGAATTAACATGTACAATTAACTGTATTATATTTTCTATTTGGTTATGAGATGATTATTAATTTTGTCTTTATGTTGCAATAGTAGTGATGCTAGAGTTAGGAGATATGTCTTCAAGTGTGTAGAATTAACATGTACAACTTGAATATGGTATGAGTTGACATTTGTATTGTAAGATTACTATACTACTACAATTAACTGCATTATAATACAACTTCAATATGGTATGAGTTGACATTTATATTTGTAAGATTACTATACTACTACAATTAACTACATTATAAATTATATCTGATTATGAAATGATTATTAAATATGTCTTTATGTTGCAATAGTAGTGATGGTAGGAATTTTATTTAATTAATTATGCTAGAGTTAAGAGAGGGACTTACAAAAAAGTTAACTTACTGTTTTAGACACCCCTACATTTGGTATGTAGTTCTTTATCAGATATATCTTTAAGTTTGTAGTATTAACATGTACAACTTCAATATGTCGTGTAAATTTAGAAATCATATCAAATGGAAAGAGTGGAGTCTTCGAAGCGAAAGCGTAGGAGGTCATCACATTCATCGGGAATTGGTGTTCCAATCGGTACTCCGAGGTTGTCGAATTCACCTCGGGGTTCAAGTTTATTGTATGGGTCACAGTCATCTGATCACCATCAAGTTGATAGGGGTACAAATGATTCCCCTCTATCTTCTGTGGGGGAGCGTCGATCTCAACCTTCTGACGGTATGAACATTAATGTTTCAATACATGTATAATTTGTATTTTTTTATGTTTCGAATTGTTGGACAAGGTGAACACTTGACTAAGGCTATATTTGAAGCAGAGCGAGGTTCGTAAGATGTGCCTAATTCGACATAGCGGGAGGAAGATCAAGATAGGATTGGAGATGATGGGATAGGTGCGGGGGCAGAGCAGGGTCGTGAAGATCCTCCTAGAGCAAGGACGACATATGTTCCACTAGCTGAGGGTTGTACACCCATATCAACTTATCCGTCTGATATACCTGATGAGCTTCCATGGGAAGGTGTTGTGCAACAAACTATTCTTGAAAGTTGTAGATCCCACTATGACAGGTTGAACAATGATCTTTGTTCTTTGGATCTCCCTCCAGAGAGCAGACAAAGTCTAGAGATTGTTTTGGGGTCATTGCAAAAATTCATTGATGCATATGAGGAACTTGGACCAACTACGAATGGTTTTGTTCATTTGATGCAGAGGCGAAGGGACCAAGTTATGGGTCCAGACAAGTGGGAGGTTGTGAAGGAGAGAGTCACCAGAGAACAAGCAAATTCAATGTTTAATTTCAAAGAAGGCCTTAAGCGAAAAATGTTGAAAGTGCAATATTTCAAGCATCCTCAAATTGCACATTTAATATATGATCGGTTTCTTGCAGCTTATGGTCGATTGCCATGGAATGATGAGGTTCCTAATTATTTTGCCAGATTTTTCTATGCGGAGTTTTTTTTAGGTATGAAGCCAAACTCTACTGATGTTCCTTCTAACTTTTATGGAGTTGGAAATGGTCGAATATATAATCGAAAAGGTGCTCTTAGAGACCCTATGACTCTTCAACCTCCACCTGAGATACCTCATCCACCTAGGGTTGTGGCTTTAAGATCAGAGATGGAGCCCACATCCCAACTTGGGACAACTGCAAGGGAATCGGTAGGTGATGGTTTAGCGTCAGCTCTTGTTGGAGTACAAGTGGGATTGGGTCGAGAGAGGGCTCGTGCTACTATTCGTCAGAAATTTGTTTACAAGACGAATGACGAGGTAGATGGATTGAGCATCGATGATCTCAGGGCTTATGCTAAGTCTTGTCGCGATATAGCTTCAGATATGTTATCCAATGACACATCGAGTATGGGAAAGGTTTGTTGATTATGCTATGACAATCTATTTGATTTTTTATTATTCATTTTGAATTGAATTTTTTGTTACATAGTAATAAATATATTAAGCAAATGTATTTTGTTTGCAGTTTTCTAGAATGTTAAATGCACATAATTTTCGAGTCTCCAGTAGTCAAAATGAAGAGCATCCTAGTCAAAATGAAGAGCATTTTGGAGAGGTATATTAGTTATAATATTTATGGTTGAATTTGATATTTTTGTTTTTTTGAATTTTAATAAATTTCAATGTATCTTATTGTTAATTTGACTTATCCATGCAGGTTTATTTAGAATCACACTTTTTAGATGATTTACCATCTCTTGTGAGCTAATGATTTTAGTTTTTTTTGTTTTGGTTTTAAGTTAATTGCTTAATTTATTATATGTATCTACTATGTTTTTTTTATTAACAAAATTTAAATTTTAGGGGAGAGACCATTTGGAAATTGGGGGTGAAGATGTAGGTTCCTTGATGAATGCGGATATTGGCACTGAGGTAATTTTGTTGAACTAGAAATGATCTCTGATATAAGTTTAATATTTTATATTTTTTGGATTTATTTGAAAATTGTTTGCATGCTTTAGGATTCATAAATTACTTTTGTACATGTTGCAGCTTGGCTCTTTGAGATCTTTTGGAGCCAAAGGGAAGGCTCTAGTGGAAAAAAGTGGTGGACATGCATTCAAAGAATTT
Source organism: Larix kaempferi (assembly GCA_027924585.1). Lineage (NCBI taxonomy): Eukaryota > Viridiplantae > Streptophyta > Pinopsida > Pinales > Pinaceae > Larix > Larix kaempferi. The sequence continues at coordinate 5,337,969 of BSBM01001022.1, forward strand.
GATGTATGACTTTTTTAACAATTGAATTATTTTTTTATGTATAAGTTTAATATCTTAATATCTTGAATTTAGTTTAAAATTGTTTAAATAATTTATGATCTAGATTTATAATTTGTTTTTATGTGTATTGTAGGTCGAGTTGAGTCCCAGGAAAGGTCCAAGTGGAAAATAGTGGAAAGATATTGGTTCAGATGGATAGTAGTTCAGACTTTATTGTTTTTGTTGATATATATATGTTGTAGTTGTTTTGAACATGAGGGGTATTTATTTTTTGATTATACATATATGTACATTGAACTCACATGTTCATGAACTTTTTTTTGGATTATATATGAGTACATGTTAATTATTTTTCATTTGGTAAAATGTTTAGAATATGTTTTGTATGAATGTTTAAATTTTTTTGATAATGTTTAGAATATGTTTTGCATGAATGTTTAAAATATTTTGATAGGAAATATAAAGTTAGGAAATGTTGAATGTTGAAAATGAATGTTATGGAAGAATGAATGTTGGGAAAGAAGAAATGGGAGGTGTTAGGAATGTTTAAAATGTTAATCCAAAGTTAGGAAATGTTCAATGTTGAGAATGAATGTTATGGTAAGAATCAATGTTGAAAAAAAATGAATGGGAGGTGTCAAAAATGTTTGAAATGTTAAGAGTGAATGAAACATTTGATAGGTGCAATTTAAAGTTAGGAAATGTTGAATGTTGAGGATGAATGTTATGGAAGAATGAATGTTGGGAAAGAATGAATGGGAGGTGTTAGGACTGCTTAAAATGTTAATCTAAAGTTAGGAAATGTTCAATGTTGAGAATGAATGTTATGGTAAGAATCAATGTTGGAAAAAAATGAATGGAAGGTGTCAAAAATGTTTAAAGTGTGAAGAGTGAATGGAACATTTGATAGGTGCAATTTAAAGTTAGGAAATGTTGAATATGTAAAAAAAAATTCAATTTTGTGAGAATAAATGTTATTAAAATGTTAAGAATGAATGTTTGGAACATTTGATAGGTGTAATTTAAAGTTTGGAAATGTTGCATTTGTTATGTTGATAATAAATGTTATTAAAATGTTATGAAAGAATGTTTGAAACATTTGATTGGTGCAATTTAAAGTTTGAAAATGTTGAATTTGTAAAAAAAATTCGATTTGTTATGTTGAGAAATGTTATGGAAAGAATAAATGTTGAGAAAGTGTTGAATCATAAGAATGAAGGTTTAAAATGTTAAGAAATGGAATGTTAAAATGTAAAGAAATGAAATGATAGGAATTTTTGATAGAAATTTGAAGTTTTAATAGGTTCCATATTTTAATGTTTTGAATGAAAATTTATGAATTGTTTGATAAAAGTTTCAATCTTTTGGTTGTTTGATTCATATGTAAATTTTAAATTTTAACTTTAAAATGTTTTTCATATGTTTATTGTTTGATATGCATATGTAAATTTCAAATTTTAACTAATGTTTTGCATATGTTCATTGTTCAGGTACTTTGTAGTTCGTGAATTTCCAAGTGTTGAAATCATGGCAAATAGGGATAATGATTTTTTGTTTTTTAATCACAAGTGAGGATTTCCGGATTGTGAAGCTTACGCTAAGTTAGAGCAATGAATTTTAGACAACAATTCGATGAATTTTTATCGATTTGTTGTAAATAATCATTGCTCTAATTTAGCATAAGCTTCACAATCCAGGAATTCTTGTTTGTGATTAAAAATCAAATGATTGTTATCTTCATTTGCCATGATTTCAGTTATGTGAACTTACATGTGAGAGATATATATTATTTTTGTGCAATAATTATTTATTTAAAAACTATATAGATTAACAACTTGTTTTAAAAAACTCATTCAGATCATATTTATGGTGAAGTATATTAAAGAAACATGTTCAATGGATTAAAAGAATACAAAATTTAGTAGGTTTTTTGGTGATTTTGCATTGGCATCAATCAATCAAAAGTAAAAATTCGGGGCGGAGTGTGGGGATAGCCACATCCGTTATCTCATCCCTTAAGTGGTCTAATAGACATATGGGGACCCGAATAAAGTACTTTTGAATTCTCAAATAATATTTGAATTTATTTATAAGCATGTTAAAATACAACCATTTAAGCTTTTATGTAGTTGTTGTTCAAGATAATATTCATAAAAATTCAATGAAAAAATATACTGTGCACAACAATTGTGACACATGGACAAAAAATATATTGTACGCACAACAATTGACATGGACAAAAATATAGATCAATTTATCTTTAATATATAGTTAAAAACATCGCAATGGAATGCCATCCTCAATTATCCGTTCATGGTCACATATGGCTAGTTTCCATTTTTTGGTTTTTAACTGTTTTTTTTATGGAACTTGTACCAACCTTATTCGAGATGCACACACTAAATGACTATACTGACAACATATAACATCGGGCTCATAATCTTGAAAGTAGACATAATTTTTAGTCATATGCGTCTGCTGAAAAAAATATCCTTTTAAAATGATGGATCCTCTTTCGTATGTAAATCCATTGTCATTGTAGTCCTCCATTAACTTCATTTTTCCTTCAGTGCATCGCATCAAATAATATTTGACATTTTCGTTGTTGTCTAAAGGTGCAATCACAGCGAAAACATCTCCTGCGCAAATTATAATTGGTGTTAGCGTTTTTAAATGAATTAAATTGACTCTACTTATGGCGATGGACTAGAATGAACAATTAACTTAAAAGTCAAGTACAAGTTTATTACCTTCTCTAACAAGATCTGAAATTCTATCGCCATCAGACGATATTGCTATTTCTTCTGATTCTAACTCTTCTACACTTGCCAGTGGCATTTTTCCTTTTGGATTAATTTCTGTGTGTTTCCAAGCTTTTACGTAGTTGTTTGTTATGTTTTCACAAACTTCTGTAGATTCAACATTTTCAATGCAAATATGACAAAAGCATGATTGCTTTCTACTGTCAAATGCAAACATGTTTTGAAATGATTTTGTTTGAATAGAGTGAAGATCTCTAGTCCCATGTATGGTGCTAGCGTCATATGGTATTGATCTATTTATATCTTGGACCCCAACAAGCCAAAAAAACCTACACAATAAATGATGAATCACTTTCAAAGAACAACTTTTAATGTTAATGTACATGTACTTAAATGTTAGTACATACATTTTTTTAAAATTCAAGAAATAATATAAATTAAAAAAATAGTGTACATACCTACGCACATCTTTTGATTGTTGATTATAATCATGGCTTAGATTTAATTGACACCATTGGACAACCTCTACCGCTGAATGAAATCGTGCAGAAGAATAGTTCATTTGCCATCTTTGAAGTGCTATTTTTACGCATGCTCCTGCACCATCATGTTCACCTTTTCCATGCCCAGTTTCAAAGAAATTCCAGCGATGTTTAATGTTCAGCGCTTTATGAAGTCGACATAACCAAAAAAATGATCGTGAAGATTTAAATTGACCCGCACATCCATCAGACCATATCCAATGCTCATTGAATTTAACTTCGCGCTTTTTCAGTGAGTCATAGAAAACATTTTCTATACAATGTTGATCAAAATGTGTATCGTGTGTACGATCATCGCTGATATAGAAGTGATATTCTTTAATCACATCTCGATTGTCACATGTGCTTTCAATGCCATTAACATCCTGTTGAGAATGTCTATATACAACATGGACAAATATCGAAACTTGGTCAAAGTGATAGTATTCACTCTGTATCTCTTTTTGTGCAGCAAATGTATAGTTTTCAGCAAAATCAACCATGGACAAAATTGTTCCGGGTGGAAAAACTTCACGAGACTGTTTGAATTGAAGATCTTGCCATCGTGCTCTATGTGAATGCTGGGTATATTTATAAATTTTGCTTTCAAATTTTTTGAGAAAATATGTTACACATATCTTGTCTTCTAGCAAATCAATTCTTTTGGAATGTGAATCACTAGAACTTGTACTATAGTTGATGTATTCGTATCTCCTCCAATCAACATTTACATTTGACAACGATTGATCATTATCGATAGGATATTTATTGTGGAATAGCACCAGATTTCCACAATGGTGACAATGTTTTTCATTGACACATTTCTTTGAATAAAATACTTCATCGTGATTTCTCTCACATAAAATTTGAGATATGAATTCACGTATTGTTGGCGGAGGTGGTGAATTTGTCCAAAACATTTTACCAAATTCAAGAAACGTGTCATAATATAACTGAAATTGCACATGATAACGGCAACAACATGTATCACGTATAGTAATAGGTTTAACATACCATGGTTTTTGTTGCACAAATGTAGTAATTGATATATTAATTCCACGATGATCTTCCTTGAATTTATTGAACAATTGTACTTGTGTCATGTCCATTATATGTTTTGGTTGGCTTTCATATACATTTCGTGATATTCTTTTACGTATCACATCTCTTGAATTTGGTGAAACTCGAGCATGTTCCAACCAATATTCTCGTACAATATCTTTAACACCTGCTCCCAATCTATCTTTGTAAGGTTGTCTACAAATAATTGCCCAGTAAGCAAGTTCATTATTTTCATCTATTTGCATTCTGAATTTGCTATGTTTGTATAATGTCTTTCTTGATGTTCCAACTGCTTTTGCTAGTTCTTTTGTCAAACATTTTTGTTTAGTACTAGCTGAAAGAATTGTTGTATGAATTGCTTTACGTGCAGCACTGATATCTTTCTTCCTGGATTTTCCAAATTTTTTTATTGCATCACCTATATTTTCCATCACATTTTGTTTCAATTTCGACTCTTTTGTCGCTTTGTGAATACCCAATAATGATGTAGCACCTTCTAACTTCTTGGACACTAATAAACATCTCAAAATTTGTGTTTGTCCTGCTATTGAGTAATCCTTGAGAACTTCAACATAAAATTTTGTAGCACGATATCGTGCAACATGCATTGGTAGTTTTTCTCCATATTTGTCGCAATCAATGTCTTCTAACATTTCATCATCAATGGTAAAAGTACCTATACATCAAGTTAAATTTAATTTAACATATATCCAAAAATAAAATTCATTATAAAAAAATGAATTTGGAAAATATATGATATATACATACCAGGTCCAATTTCTGGATCTTGAACTTGATCTTCAATATTGACTTCATCGACATTAGCATGTAAATCACTAATATTTACATCTTCTACAATGTTCTTTTCAACTTCAATTTGTTCTTCTTGCACTCTATTTTCAATTTCCATCTCTTCAACATTATCATGTAAATCTATATTTATATCTTCAATAGTTCTCTCTTCCGTTTCGGCAAGCCTTTGTTTTTTGGCAATATATCTGAGTTTTTGTTTCTCTCTATTACCATCATCATCACGTTTACGATCACCTTTTTTTTTACGTTTTCTCTTATTGCCCATGGTTGTTTAATCTATAGATAAATTAAAAAATCATGTTACTTTATAGTAAAAATAAATAAATTAAGATTTAAAAACATTTACGAAATTTATAAAAACATGAACTGAAATTTACTTCACCTTATAAAATTTTTGTAAGAGTCTTTCGAAGAAGATCTCTTAGGAATTAACTTTCCTTTGAAAAAAATCTTTGAACAAAAATCTTCTTTGAAAAAAACCTTCTTGGAAAGAAATAAGAAACTCCTTGATAATAAATTACCTACCCATTGGAAAATAATAAGAACACCTTGTAAATAAATCTTTGTTGTAAAAATCATTGGAAAAAAAACCTCTTTGAAAAAATATCTACGAAAAAAGCCACTAGGAAAAAGTACTTTGAAAAAAAACTTATTTGTAAACATATCTTGAAAAAAACCATTGTAAAAAAATAACGTATTTGCAAAAATACTTTGAGTAAATAACTCTTTGAAAAAACTCATTTCAAAGAAATAAGAAGTACAAAACTACTTTGGAAAAAAACCCTTTGCAAAATACCTTAGCAACACATCTATTTGAAAAAACCACTTTCAAATAAATAAGAAGTGCAAAACTACTTTGGAAAAAAACCCTTTGCAAAATACCTTAGCAAAACAACTATTTGAAAAAACCTCTTTCAAATAAATAAGAAGTGCAAAACTACTTTGGAAAAAAACCATTTGTAAATTATCTTACCAAAATAACTCTTTGAAAAAAACCCTTTCAAGGAAATAAGAAGGAAAAATACATCTTTTTTGCAAAAATACTTTGGAATACACACTTTTTAAATACAATCCTTGCAAAGAACTTCCTTGCAAACATGTTTAAGAAAAGAAATATTTTGAAAAAACTCCTTACAAATATGCCTTAGAAAAAAAACACCTTCAATGTGTCTTTTGGAAGAAAAAAAAAAGAGAAACATACTTTGTAAAAACCTCATTTTGCAAAAAATGTCTTCTTTGCAAATATGCCATAAGAAAAGAAATATTTTGAAAAAACTCTTTGCAAATATGCCTTAGAAAAAAAACACCTTCAATGTGTCTTTTGGAAAAAAGAAGAAAAAACATACTTTGTAAAAACCTCCTTTTGCAAAAAATGTCTTCTTTGCAAATATGCAATAAGAAAAGAAATATTTTGAAAAAACTCCTTGCAAATATGCCTTAGAAAAAAAACTTCTTCAATGCCTTTTGGAAAGAAAAAAAAAAAAGAAACATAGCTTATAAAAACTTCCTTTTGCAAAAAATGTCTCCTTTCAAAATTAGTTTGACCAAAAATATGCGAAGTTAAAACATGCGAAAATAATGAATCAATTTTAGGTTTATTTATATGAGTATAGAAAACATAATTATTTTTTTTCCGACCGACGAGTTTTTTTTCCGTTTAAGTATTCGGTCGAATAATTCTTTCGACCGAATAATCTCTGAAACATGAAACAGTCATATTTCTGCAGAATTTTCAGGTTTCTCTATTTTCGGAAGGGAAAAACCACCCCTTACACAACAAAACGAATGTTGGACTTGATACCAGTAGGTTCATCATTGAATCTACTTTACGTGAGTATAAGTTTTGTTGTATATAGATAAGAACTGGTATTTTTTAAGTTTTATTTTCGTAACATGTGTCGAGTTAGGATTCAACTCTTTAAAAAAATGGCGAAAAGAAAAATCTATAACTTTAAAAATACAGCACCAAAAAAATCAAAAAAAATGTGGGACTCTTAATTGGCGTGTCTACTTCAAAAGGGTGTTTGTAGTTTTTTTGCTTTTATAGCGGATTGAGAGAAAAGTGGCGCAACAAAAAAGTTGTTGAAAATCGACTGAGTTTCCCCATTGATCGACTTTAAAAAAATATAATAATTAGTATATAGATCCATTGGTTACAAACTTATAGTCAGGCACTAGTACATTGTGTGTAGATTGTCGTAGCATTTTCGGTTTTTGCAAAAAACAAGTCTAACAACGATTTTAGTGGCGCAACAAATCATAACTATTTTGTAGTCTTTTCATTTTATAAGAACACACTGTCAAACATTTGCGAAATCGACATATCAAATCTTAATAAAAAAAATTGAAAAAATTATGAGTAGAAAGCTAACATAATTTTATAAAAGTTTTTTTTTTACTGCAAAGTGAAATTTTAAACAAAAATATCACTTTTGTTCGCCCGAAGTTGAAAAAAATAAAAAAAAAACCAGAATTATTTTCTCACGAGACCCCCCAAAATAAACACACATCTTCATTTTTTCACCCCGAGCAGATTGCAGATGTGATAACGAAGCCACTAGCCAGGGTGAAGTTCGAGTACTTCAGGGAGAGGCTTGGTGTTCTTCAGATCGAGGACACTTCAAGGAAGAAGTGATGGGCACATTTGCTAAAGCCATTCCAAGCATGTTGGAAGGAGGATCCTTCACATGGCTGTGGATGTAAGCGCTGGATGATGAGCATCAGGATGATGTTCTAGTTTCTGCTTTGTATGATCAGTTGGATCATTTATATGTATGTATGCATCATGTTGGATGCTGGATATGATCAGTTGGATCATTTATATGTATGTACGCATCATGTTGGATGTTGGATATGATCAGTTGGATCATTTATATGTATGTACGCATCATGTTCGATGCTGGATATGATCGATTGGATCATTTGTATGTATTTTGTATATGCATCATGTTGGATGCTTGGACCATGTATCTGTATATGTATCAGGTGGATACATTGTATGATCAGGTAGATCATGTATATTGATATGTATCAGGTATGATCAGGTAGATCATGTATGTTGATGGATACATTGTGTGGATCATGTATCTATGTATCAGGTGGATACACTATGTATGATGATATGTATCAGACAGATACTTGGTGTGCATCAGATGGATGCATTGTATGATCAGGGTGATCGTGGGTGACGAGCTTCTCCAGATGACATGCAGCAGGATGTTGCAGTGATGATGATCAGGATGATCATGTGTACATCAGGATGATGTATGGTGAGTATCAGATGATACTTTGTGGCCGTGGATCAGGTTGTGAAGATGAGAATGTCTGAGAGATCCTATAGGTCGGAGTTGTGTACTCGTAACAACCTGGGATGCTCTTTCGAGACATTGCTCTGGGAGGACATGTAATTTGTGCCCTGGGAGATCTTCAGGTCAGAGTTGTGTACCCGTAACATCCTGAGATGCTCTTGTGAGGTTTTGTCCTATGGCATGTAATTTGATCCTGGGAGATCTGGACAGGATGAAAAAGGCCTCAGATGCTTCAGCCAGGTTTTTCCATGACCACATGTAATTTTCTCCTGGGAGATCTGGACAGGATGAAAAAGGCATCAAATGCTTCATCCAGGTTTTGTGGTGGACCACATGTAATGTGCTCCTGGGAGATCCGACAGGTAGAGCTGTGTGCTCGTAACAGCCTGGGATGCTTCAGCTAGGTTTTGTGGTGAGATCACATGTAATGTGCTCCTCGGAGATCCGACAGGTAGAGCTGTGTGCTCTAACAGCCTAGGATGCTTCAACCAGGTTTTGTGATGGGTTACATGTAATGTGCTCCTGGGAGATCCGACAGGTAGAGCTGTGTGCTTGTAATAGCCTGGGATGCTGCAGCCAGGTTTTGTGACGCACGTAATAAGTCCTGAGGATTCCACAGTATGGCCAGTGATGATGAATACCTGTAGGTGGTGGGCCTACATCCAGTATGTAAAAGGACTGGCTCTGTAGAACTTCCTATGACGAGTAGAGTCAGAGATTGGTTGAGATAGCAGCAGCAATGACGATGCATCGATGATGATGATCCCGAGAAGAAGACTTGTCTAGCAGAACTGTGTCGAGAAATACCTTCCTAGTTAAGAGGGAGTGTTGATGTATATGTAACTTCGGAATGTATTTAATCTATGTATTTCATATATATTTATTGTACCCTTATAAGAGATGTGTTATTCCTCTATAAGGAAGTGTTGTCATGTTGATTGATAAGTGTCGCAAGTGTGTGTACTTGCCGATGGGTTATTAAACCACCATGTGTGGGGTCGGCCCTGAAACATATATTATATTGTGGATGTATCTAGATAGACAAGTCGGCCCCATAGTGTAACTGGGAAAACAGGTTAGTATAAAAAGAGATTGGGAGATCTCTATTTTGATCATTCAGAAAGTCACGCTTCTCTCACTCAGAAAGTGGCGCACTAGTGAGGAGGAGGATCATCTGCTACTAGGAGACTATCTCAAGTGTATTTTGGTTGTACTTTGGTTGAGCCATTGTTCTCTCTATCTCTGAGGAATTTGTGGGGTTTTTCACCTTAGGGTTTTCCCCACGGAAACTCTGTGTCTCTTGTCTCTCATGCTTTTGATTCTTATGATGCTTGTCATGCTTATTGTGATTGTTATGCATTGATATACTGTATATGTTATTCTCTCAGTAAAGATCCTAGAGTATTGTGAATTAATGCTCAAAATTTAACAATCATCACCTTTTCATTTGAAATTGGAGTGGTCTTTCAATTGCAGTACAAAGACAATGTCACCAGAACTATAGTGTTCGGCTGCAAATACAAGAATGTTTGAAATGAATTAGCCTGGAGAATGTACACACCACATAGTATTCATAATCCATGCTTGTTACATTATACATTTAGAACAAACCTATGCATGGACTCTACAGGTCTGCAAATAATCACTATGCTTTTACCAAGGGTAATTTAAAAAACAAGGATTATTACATATGCCTACTAGCATGCATAATGAGATTGTTACATGGTAGGGTCATGGATATTTTGTGTTAAGGATTTTGATAGGGAAATGATGTTTAACATATTGTTCATATCATGAGGATTTTTTGTTCATAGAAAGAGTACAAACTTGTAGATGATTGTTGTTTTAATTTTCAAGCATTGGTAATAGTGGGAATTTACTAGGGATAAATGGATTTAAGCAAAGGAGAAACGATCATCTAGAATGGATGAAAATCTTAATGCATAAATTCTCTTGAAGGAAAATAAAATAAAATTAACTAGGCATTTTAGTAGTGCTTGGATCCTAACTTGCATCCAACTGAGTATTTTATTCTATTGCCTAAAGCTCCAACCATTTGGACTTATTCCTTTACCTACAACTCATGCAAAATAGACTATACTTAAACCCTTTAAATTATCCCCTTTGAAAATATTCAAGGCTAACAGGGACCACAAAGGGATGAATTCAATGGCCTAAATATTCCCTCAAAAATATGCTAAGAAGTATTCCATCTTAGTGTGCCCAAAATTTATATACCCTCCACAAATTCCTAAGTTTGATTGGGGAAAATAAATAATTTCTTGAAACTCTTGCTATTGATGGGTCAAAATATGTGTAATAGGTCACTCTAAATCTACAAGAAGGTGAGATTGAAATATGGGAAAGAGATGGATTTGAATTCGCAAGAAGTGTGACTTCAGGTATACAAGAAGGTGAGGTCAACCTATGCAAGAGATGGATCAAAATATTTTCAAGAGTTGGGTATCAAGTATGTGAGTGAAAGTCAAAATATTGTAAGAGTGTTACACCAAAATCTCGTCATCATGAGTTATGTGTCCTTGATTTATCCTAATTCCTAAAGCACTTGAGCCAAAATGACTGAAGGAAGGGTTTTGGTTATGTTTTTTCCTTATGTTGTCACACTGACGCACCTTTCACATTGACAAAGTATGTTAGACCCCATATGACGCACTTTGCACATTGAAAAAGTACGTCACTGACCCTATCTGCCTTTGATCAAAGTGCATCACTCCTCAAAGACTTAGATCATGTTTAGTGTTGTACATGTGTGTGTTGATTATGTCTCCTTTAAATTTTTTAGACTTTCACTCAAGTGTGCTTAGCCATGTTATTATGCAATTGGATCAACAAGGGAATTCAAATGAGGCCTTAACTCTATTTCATAAAATGGAACGAGTAGGAATGAAACTTGACTCAACAACAACATTGTGTGTTCTCATAGAATGTGCCCATTTAGCTCATACATAAAATGTATCTAGTGACAGAGGCCTTTTGGATAAGAGGTGACTATATAAATTATATTTCATTAGAGTTGAATGCTAATGTGTGGAGAAAATGTTAATGCTTATACATTTAGTGGAAATGTTGAGTTAGGACATGTATCAAAACACTTTTTTTAACTAGATACTAAAAATGCTAAGTGTTATGTATTACCCAAACACATATATGTTAGGGATGACAAGTTTGTAATGAAAAGACAACATTAAGCTAGAAATAAGATTATTTAAGATCATTGTGGCTGAAGTGAAGGAGTTCATATATGCACGTAAAACCACCTATAAACAAATCTACAGAACAAGCAAGCTTCATTAGTGCTAATTCATCCCTGAATATTTACTTGATCGATCTTGTTTGGTATATCTCTCTTTTCAAGCATGGGTCAGGCCTAATAATTTCACTATCTGATCTAGAATTAGAGATTATATGTTTGATGAACATTTTAATTTAATAATGTAAATTACAATAATATTCAAGTAAAATAATGGGTAATAAGAGTTCACGTGATGAAACATGGAGAACACCAAAACAAAGTATATAATAACACTGATCACATCCAAACACCAATTTTTCTTCTAAAATTTCAAAATGTTGCCCAAGGCTATCTGTAACAAGTTCCAAGGGATGAGTGAAATAGCCATAGTAAAATTTCAACACTACAATTATACACTAGAAGAAATTTTATAAGTCATGGCATACATGCTATGGAAATAATGCTTCAAAGAAATAACTGTGAGAAATGAATAATTCCTTACCTTGTTAGAGGCTTGGAAAGTAGGATAAGATGCTTTAGTTTCATAACAAGCCCCAAGAAATTGTCAAAATTTAGAAAACACACGAGTGGGTTGTAGAAAGTCACCACCGTAGCCATTCATTGAGCTCCTCTTTGTTTCGAGAATAATTTAATATTCTCTACTGAACAGGGCCAACCACGTGAAGGTGGTATCTCTTATGGCCCCTCCCCCCCCCTCACATCACTCTCAATTCCCCATACCCAGTGCATGTACTTGAAAAAAAAATATGTTCAAACATGCAGATTTCATCACAAAGAAACATTTACCATTCATTCAATAAAACCTAGCATTAATTAAACCATTCATTCATTCAGTAGGCAAAAAATAATGCATGACATTATATTATCAAAAATAATTACACAATATTTCTTCAATCACTTCTTTCTATTTTTTTTTCTCTTTACAAAATCAACAAGAAACTCATCTTCTGGAACTTGTTGTTTAGTTCTTGGTGCTTCATCAACTTGTCGTGATGTCTACCTAGTAGAGTACTTGCGACATGGATTTTGTGGAAAGGGGTCCAGATTTGCTACAATAATGTGAAAATGTTACATTTATATATTTTGGTATTATAATGACAAGTATTTCATTTAAAAAAACATTACAAAGGTGTTTTTTTACCTGTTGTGGCCACATCATGTTCTTCATATTCCTGCCTAGGATCAACTTGTACAGTGTGACCCTCAACATGCTCTGCATTTGAAACATGGAAAAGTACAATTAATGTTCACCATCTGCAATGCTATATTTAAAAATATGAATAAATTCATTACCAGGATTCAAAGCATGATCGTCGATTGGTTGTTGTCCATCCTCGACATTAAGTGGATTGTTGCTTTCCTGCTCAAAATAGAGTCAATATTTTATGGCAATTATTTATAATGAATAGATTGCACAAGTAATAAATCTTCATTAAACTATATAGATTTTATATACCTGTGCGCAAGATGGATCACCAGAAGACTGTGTTTTCCCAGACAAGCTTTTTCAGCATTCAACAACAACTCCAAAGCCTGGAAGCCAAGCTTCAAGTCTTCCTCAGTGGGCACTTCTTTGAATCGGTTGTCCTGCATATTTGCATAATGTCATGAATTTACCTTTTGCGGTGCAATAAAATGAAAATAATTTGCAATTTATTATTTGGATGCATTATTGGTTTTTCAATACTTACATTTCGTGCCACCAAATTTGAATAACCACCAGACCCAAGCTTGTGATGACCAATTTTTTCTTGTCTTGCCTTTGTGGCCTTTGATGTGTCTAACAACCTATGAAAGTGTTGAAATACGTTAGATGTTCCAAATTTGATATAAATAATAATAATAATAAGGTTTAGAATTACATTGTGGAAATTATTGCATACCTCCATGTTCCTGGTGGTAGCTTTCCTTCTTTTCTCAGAGCCCTCTCCTTTCCATCTTCCACTAGGGCTTTCCACTCTCTTGTTGGAATCATTGGAGAGCGCTCATACCTAGGGTTCCTTTCTAGATGAACCCTATATTGGTCTCGTACAATCTTCATATGTTGTCCAGCCTTCTTTAGGACCTCGGCTCGATTAAAGGTCTCGTTGCCGAACAGGCCAACCAACCGACTAGTGAGCTCATCTTTTAAATTTTTAATTTGTTTATCCCACATTGTGCGGATGGTGGGCCCAAATATCTCCAGGGACAAATCATTTAGATGTTTATAAAAAACATCATTTCCTGCAAAACGATCATGTCATCATTAGTTGAAAAACAATGTTTTATTGGTATATTACAATCAAATTATAAACACTAACTTGAGCAATGTATAATTACTTGGGATATTCTCTATCTTTATTGGAATGAGCTCTTCGTCCACCAAAAATTTTGTCTGTATTGTACGTATGCTAGTGACACGGGAAGATCCAGGAAATGTTGCTTCAGCAATATCAATACTAGCAGGATCTGCATCGTCCCCTTCTTCTGCACGATCTGGTGTGCGCCGGTCACTAGTGAGTGCACTCACAACTGGCCTCGAGGATGTCGTGAAATGTGTTGTTGACTGTTCAGTCGACAACAATGGCACATGATATCTACGTGGAGTCAATTTCTCATGTGATGACTCTCCATGAGCATCACTAAGGCCAATACCGCCTTGACCACTAATGTGTGGTTGCAGAAAATCATGTAAATACAAACCATATTTTATAAGTTCACAATCACATACAAGTAAAAATTATAAAGTACTAAACGAATTTATATTATGATTCAAGATTCTGCAACTTACTTTCAAGGCATGAGATCTCTTTACCAAAACATCAACCTTGGCTCTAATCTCATCTCTCTGCAGCTAAATCAATAGAAAATGAAGGATATCCTCATTAATTTTTCTCAAGGTATTCTCTATCATCTTAATAGGGTCTATAGAAGAACCAATGTCAGCATCGCGCATCAACTCATCCACATCAAAAGATATTGATTGCTCGGACATTGGATCATATGCTGAATCAATGGTCTGCAACAAAAATATATAAAAGATTACTGACGTGAAATCAATAGACTGAGGAAAAACGTATATTAACAAAACATATTGATAATGATAGATTCCTAAAATTACAATTAGGTTTACCTGATGCCTCGATGCTGGTGTCGTCTGATCCATAGCTAGGAACTTGCCCCGATCATCCCCCTGCCAAAAAGAAGTAGAAAACATTATCAGAATGAAACCAATATACACACGAAAAAGACAACAAAAAAAACATTATGCTCCATATTATATTTGTACAATTCCAATGAATTATACCTGCTACCTCGAGGATCGTCTACTCATCGGATCAATGGTTATAGGGGACCTGCCCCGATCTACTAATAGGGAGGTGCCTCGATCAGAACCCTGCATCAAAAACATAGAAAAAATCATCTAAACGAAACCAAAAGACTCATGAAAAAACTTAATAAGAAAACATATTGATGTATTTAAATTGTACAATTACAATCAGGTATACCCGTTGACCTGAGGCTATTGTCGTCTGATCAACAGCCGGGTGGTTTTCCCGATCAACACTCTGCAACAAGTATATATATAACATTATCTAAATGAATTGAATATACTCATGAAAAAACACAACAACAACAAAAAATTGTTCATATAAAATTTGTACAATTGCATTGATGTATACCTGCTGCCTCGAGGCAGGTCTAGTATCATCTACTGCTAGGGAGGTGCCCCTTATAGCACCCTGCATCAAAAACATAGAAAAAAATATCTAAACGAAACCAAAATTCTCACGGTAACAACATAATAGGAAAACATTTTGACGTATTTAAATTGTATAATTACATTCAGGTATACCTGTTTCCCCGAGGTTGTTGTCGTCTGATCAACATCCAGGTTGTTTCCCCGATCAACACTCTGCAACAAGTATATAGATAACATTATCTTAATGAATCAAATATACTCATGAAAAAACACAACAACAAAAAAATTGTTGTTCATATTAAATTTGTACAATTGCATCGATGTATACCTACTACCTCGAAGCAGTTCTGGTATCATCTACTGCTAGGGAGGTGCCCCTTACAACACCCTGCATCAAAAACATAGAAAAAATTATCTAAACGAAACCAAAATACTCACAGAAACAACATAATAAGAAAACATTTTTACATATTTAAATTGTACAATTACAATCAGGTATACATGTTGCCCCGAGGCTGCTGTCGTATAATCAACAGCCAGGTGGTTTCCTCGATCAACACTCTGCAACAAATATACAAATAACATTATATAAACCAAATGAATATACTCGTGAAAAAACATAGCAAAACAAAATATTTTTTCATATTATATTTGTACTATTACAAATATGTATACTTGTTGCCTCGAGGAAGTTGTACTCCTCTAACCAGCTGCTGGGGAGATGCCCTGATCACAACCCTGCGAAGTAAATATAGAAAATTTAAATGAAATTATAACAATGAACTAACAAAAAATCCTTAAGATGTTAAATTCATTAATAAAAGGTTGGGTAAATTGTTAGATGTACCACTCCCATAGTAACCGTGTTTGTATCTACTCGACTTAAATTGTAATTAATCAGAAAATATTCCCCTGCAGCTATTGATTTAATGGAACATACAAAAACATGGTTTCCTTCACACCCCTCAAATATGCATTTGGGTTGCTTAATTGTAGACCCTGGTTGTGTACTGTTTATAAACCCTGCAATATTCCCTGTGGATTTTGGACTTCCATCAATGTACAATGTTGCTTTTTTATTTTGATCTTTGTCTTTCAGCTATAAATAATTTGCTGACAATCCATATCTGTGCATACTTCGTGTATATTGGACAAGGTTCATCTAATATTTGTAGTTGTAACAGGGTCCAACATACTCCATCAATTATGTACATCTGTCGTAACCGACCTTTATGCCACCCATGCAAAACAACCCCAAACCATGTAATGATGGTGGTGCAATTCGATATATCCTCTCATTCACACAAAAATTGGTGTTCAATTGAGGAAGATCCTTTGGTACCCATTGTTTCACTATATGTTTGTACCTCAAGGGCACCTCGATGTCGCCTATTCTCTCATCATCATAGGAACATGACCCCCCTTCAGCAAGAAAAAATTCCATGCGTTTATGGAATTTTCTTCTTGTATACCTACTGGATGTCTCACTTTCCTCTATCCTTCCTAAACTCCCCTCTCTCGAGGAAGACAGATCTGACAAATACTTGTTTTTTTCTACCTGCACCATGGGAAAAAAGTTCAAATAGGACCTTGTTGGGTATGCATAATTCATATTAGAAAATTAAAAGGAATTAAGGCATGCATTTTACACTATCATCATACATAGTTACCATGCCTCCCCAATCTTTAAAATGCATTTGTTGATTAGTAAGGGATTTTTCCTTTAATTGTCTTGCATGTTCAAAATTGGCAAAAATGGCCAAAATTAATTTTGAATGCCTCAAGTTTGTATAAGAAGGAATCCAAATGACTCAAGAAGCAATGGATTTCAAACCTTGGTCTTGCCACAATTTGAATATATTGATCCAAACTCCAATTCAAATTCATTTACCATCTTAGTGAGAAACCTATCCACCAAACTTAAATGCATGAGTGGACTATATATCGATTACTCTATAGACTTGTGCAACAATTTTTTTATTATAAATATGTACATCTCCTTGTATAGTAGTTTTCATAGTACGTGTACATATAATGAATGCATGTTTTGATACATTTTCAAGCTATCCTCGTCAAGCTACACCAAATGTATATGATACTTGTTAATTTTTCTTCAAAGTTGGATTTGAATCGAGATTAATTGGATATAAGGTGTCTTGACCTTAGTATACTTAGCATTTTGATGAGTTCCTTATGGTTTTTATAGTCATGCTTGATTGCTTGGGAATGGATGATTCTCGATGGCTCTCATTCTTGTTTGAGTTTAGATGGTAACATAGACTCGCCATTTAATGGGTAGCTTGACCTATATCGATTGAACATGTTTACATGGTTGTGAGCTCCCTTATTGTTACTCTATTGGGACTTGGGCATTCACCACATCATGTCTTCACTTGAGTTTCATTTGTACCAAGCCTAAATATTTTGAATTGATTACCTTCACTTGCTCTTAGTTACATCGAAATTTCGTTTGGCACAAATTATTGTTGTTATTCATTTTGAGTGTGATCATTTCAACCTGCCCAAACCCATGAGGCTTGACCTTTGACATCACTAGCCTAGTTATATTATGGTTTCAAAATTTTATGTATGAACAAATGCATGAAACAACAACATTATGGTATTACCTTCAAATTCCTTCCAATTCCATAGCAAACAACTACCTATGTTAAATTAAGTTTTCTAGTGATGCACCTAATAATATAACGTATGTGTGTCACTCTACAAGTCTCAATACCTAGAGTGTATATTAACCATAATCATCACAATCATGTCATGCACTAGAGTGTATATTAACCGATTGAAACAATAATGGATGAGGAAGAAACTACTACATAAACTAAGTTAGCCATGGAGGATTCACACCACTTCCTCCCAACATAACACATGTCGGTTCTCCTAGCCAACAATTTTATACAACTTAACCCTATTCACATCACATATAGGATGGAAACTACATCAACAAATTTGAGGGCGAAGTCTTGCTTGGGAAAGGGATTGAGAAAAAAGTTAAAGTGGGGATCTTAAATATGCACATTTAAATGAATTATAGTAATGATCGGTACTTAAATTTAATTATAATGTCTTTCATGTAGTGAACATTGGTAAATGGGAAAAAATCAAATTCTTTTTGTCTCCTCTATTTTTCTTTGTGCACGATTGAACCTACAAATCTAGGATTGAGTCATCTCAAATAAGTAAATTTGTGAACAAATGCACTCCTTAATTGTAATTTTTATTGTCTTTTTTCCACACACATTCTTATCTTGTTATTTCCCCCACCTTGTTTTTTTATTTGATCTCCACCTTGACATTGCATTTGGTGGATAAAGTCATCGTTTCTAATGTGTTCATTTTTTTTTATAACGCAAAATTGTTCTTTCATCCACTCATTATTTTTTGAAATTCTAAAAATCTAGATCTTCTTCAAATATACTAAAACCCCTAATGAAAAAGGTCCATGGTCAAAGTTCCCATGAAATAAGTAGAACCATAAATTCTCATGAGAACCCTCCTAGATTTGGAAAATAATTGTGACTGAAAAATGGTTGTGTTTGGCCACTTATTAATTTACTCTTTATTTTTCTTCAAAAAGAAGGAAAATGTCTACAATACTTAGGTCTACTGACCTAGCCTTTGTTGATTCAATCTCAAGATGTTGGCGTGAAACTACATCATCATATGTAAAAAAAATTGGCCACTTGAAATAACTCATTGGTGGTTTCTAAAAGGCTTGAATTCCACTCTTTTCAAACGCCTCTGGATATTGGGTTGTTAACTTGTTTCCTTACATGCAAGGAAGATTCGATTTTATCCAATTAAAGGCATTTATAAGACATATTTTGGGACTAAAAGGTGATTTTATCTAGTCACTAGTATGCATTGGATATCCAATATCTAATCTAGTCATTGTTGGGACTACTGTAAAGGGGTCATGTGGTATCCATAAGCATATACCTTTTAGTCCCATGTATAAAACCTAGATACTAGAACCCAATTGCAATTTAGCCTCATGCCTAAGAGGAAAATTAATTGGATAATATCAGGAAAGATTGTATATAGATATGAATTCTTAATCTATGCATCACAAAATATTCAACATCCATTTATAGAGCTACAAGGGTCCTTTTTATACAGTCTCCTAATCATCCTAGTTAGAAAATAATTAATACGAACATGCTTGAGAATAGAAGATTTTCAATCTATTCAAAACAAGTACTAAAATCAAATAGAATGATATAAATCAAATGCCATAATAGAACCATAAACAGACTTTCAGAACAGAATAGGAGAGACCTAATTTTAGACACAATGACATCCTAATTTCATGACCATTTTATTGAAGAGGAGTTATAACATGGTTATACAGCTTGTGACAATTGTAGCAAAGATAAAAACAGATATGATACCCTAGATTCTTGGCATTGTGTTTCTAGATTTGTTGTCTTATCATTGTGAGCCTCTATAGCAATATGAGGATCTATAACATGTAGATCCATAGAAAAAGTGGATCTACAACATCTCCAATAATTTTTTCATTCAAAGGATAAATGAAAAATATAGGCATAAGTTAGATCTGTTTAGTATTTCTTGATAGCTTTCTGCTAGGTGTATGCTACAAGTTCACTCATTAGATGATGCAATGTCTCATTACATGGTAGAATAGAGGACTACATTAAATGTCTCACTACATTGTTGTACTTGATACGAAATGGACCCAAACAAGATGAATGGTTTGTAAGCCTCGGTACACAAAACAAATTTGACAATTAGTGAGGGTTGAAACAATAATTAACAATGCAAGAAATAAAAATTAAATGAGAGAAAAGAGAAAAAAAGAATCAAATGGAAAATAAAAATAGGAGAGAGGAGAGTCGTGAATGGGAAATGAAGTGGATCTTCTTGTAATTGCAAGTAGAAAGGGATTTTTGTTGGTCAATAGATGAGGATGCACAAGAGGCTTGTTGTGTAAATTGTTGAATGGTCATATAGCCATGAACTGCATTGCAACCCGAGATTGTCGAAATGAAGATTGAGCACCTTTAAAATTTAGTTTTCCCGTTTGACTTTCCAGGGTAAAATATTCTTGTTCATTATGATTAATTATTGTCTATTATTATGGATTTCATTTCCAGAAGTTTGATTTCGTTGATAGAGCATAATCAAGATCAAAATTCATTTTCGTATAGGATCTGTGTTGGTGAAGCATGAGGGCTATGATCCTTATGTTTATGGATTATAAGAGCAAGTTTCTCAGAGAACTTGAAGTGGTTGACAGAGAATTATTGAAGAGACCTTGAGAGATTCACTGAAATGACTGCTCAACTAGATGGAAATTTGATAGTGAAAGAAGATGCATTGAAGAAGCGACAAGCAAATGTCCAAGATACCAAGAAATTCCCTTCCATTTCCACTAGGCTCACCCCAATTCACACTTTTATTTTATTGGGTGAAAAGGAGAGCTCAAGCTCACCATTGAGGACAAGCCACCTTTTAAAAAGAGAAGCAACCCCAAGGAGAAACTATTAGCCAACAATTTTCCATGTAGGATAGCATAGACCCTAACCATTTCATTTGTGGTTGGTTTTAACATATTCTTGTAACAAATGTATTACCACACGACACATTTAATAGAATTAACTTAGGGTGACAAAGAATTTCAATTCCACGTTTTACAATGACCCATTCTGATATATACCACCCTATGTTTTTTCATTAGCTAGCCACCATGGAATCATGCCATCCAATGTAAAGAATCAAGTTATGGTTCCATAGCCTTATTACTTAAACCACAATTTCATTTAGTTGAGACCATAACCAACTCCTCGAAACCTTTCAAACCCCCCATCATTGTCAAACAACATCACTAATGAACCCATGATTTTGGGTTATACCCCCCTCACGCAAGAAAGAATCCTCCAATTAACTGGTATGAGTCATCTCTTATGTTCTAGGGATGGATAACATGTCTCCCCTAGCCCTTGTTTTGGGTTAAACACATTCAAATTCTTAATGCCCCGATTTTTCTTCAGTTCCTTTGAAGCAAAAATAAAGTATGCCTTAAGCTAGTTTAGTTCATAGGTTGGAAGAGATAATGAGGTAAGATTGGGGAGCCGCAATGCATTATATGGAAGGATATCAATAGAGAAACTCCAAATGATCATTAATGGTAGTCATTTCCTCTTTTCTCTACATTTCTTTGTTTCAATTAAAGTAATTTGTAATGCTTTAGGTCTGAGTTTTCTTTTTGCTTATCTAAATCTTAGAATAAAATTGCTTCAAAAATTGTTTGGCTCCATGAGTTGGAGGAGATAATTTGGAGAGAGTGGTGGTTTTAGTCCACCATTTTCAAATCCATTCATTGTGAAAGTTGAACCTTATTTTAAAATTTTGGTTTTTCTAGTTAACAGTACTAATGATTTTTTATGATAATGATGATGATGAGGTATAGGACCACAATATGGATCATAAGAGGACCAAACATAAAGACAAATGGGTACATGAATTATTATCATCATAGGAAGATGAAATAATCGGTGCAAGTTTGCATTATGGTGACACAAATAGTAGAACCAAAGCATAACTAGCTTATAAATGGGGTGAGATATATAAAATATTCAAACATGAACATTACCTAGCCATCCCAAGAGAAGATGTTGAATACCTAGGAATCTATTAGAACATTAGGAGAATAAGTCTCTTTAGAGAAACAACCATACCCATTGTTCTTCCATGCACATAATTCATTTCGTGGTTCCTTCCTAGGGTTGACATCAAAAACAGGTTGATCAAGAGTGTACACAATAGAGCCATTGCATCCTTTCAACATTCTAACCTCGATGTCTACTACAGATTCCCAATTCCAATGGTTCATTTGACTAAGGAATGGATAACATCCATAAGGATGGACTACCACATTCTCTTGAGGAAATGGTGGGTAAAAGGAAAAATATTCAAATCAAGAGACATTGTCCTTTATGCTACAAAGTAAATGAGACCACCTTACCAAATGGTGGCAACATTAATCTCTAAATTATACAAAGAAAGGATGCCATGAAATTCTGGGAATCCTTGTTGCCCATATTGCATCAAGTGACTTCGTTGGGTGTCATTTTCAATTGGGGAGCCATTCTATCTTCCAATCTGAAGTAAGCCATCTCTGCTATAAGGAATACATCCTTGGGAAAACTCTCATAAATTTACATATTTTATACATTATATGCACACCAAATATATTTCTAGGAATGGAGTGGAGGTGGTTACCAAAAAATGAACCAATTCATATCTATTATAAGATATTGTGAGACCATAAGTATGTCAGTAGCTATGTGACCTTATGTCAGTGTGCTTATATGGCCACAAGGGTCGCACCTCCCACTTGACCTTTTTAATGTTTAATTTTGTATGTTTCTCCATCCTTTTTGGAAAAGTAATTTGAATGGACTGAAAGGGCCACCTTCCACATGACTATTATAATGTTTAGATTTTGCAAAACCTTTTTAAAGAGAAGTTTAAGAGTTTAATAGGTTGACTTGTTTAGGAAGGTGAAGGGTTCGTTAGTGAAGAGTCACTCTTGAATATTATAAAAGAAATATATTAAGAGAAGAGAGGGGTTTTTGTTCGGGAAACTTCCTTGTCTAATTTTTTGAGCAACTCATAAGAAGAAGCTTGTTCTAGGTTTGTGAATAAGGTATCCATTGTATAAATGATTGAACTATTTATGTCATTTATTCATGCTAGGAATTCTTTGAGAATACATTTATATGTTATGACTTTTATGCTTCATAACTAAGTATTTGCTCATTATTGTGTCTCTAAATTTATTTGCTTCATTGTTAGTTACAAAAATTGAATAGAATCTGAGTGGGATCAAGCATGAAACAAGGACAAAATCCAGAGCTAGGGAACTATGCGATAGAAAAATCCCCCAATTTGATTAGTAAGTTCCCTTGTCTAGTGGATGAGGCAGAAAATGAATAAATTTTTGGGTTAGTGGAGATCATCCAAGGCTTATGAACGAGCATATTGGTGTTAATTTTGTTTTCTATTGCTACATGTTGGCTTTAGTCTAGATCCGTTTTGTTGGATTATGGGGTGTGTAACATCATCCTCCTTTGTAGTACTCATTAGCGGATATGGGTCCAATTTCTTCAAACCTTCGTGGTGATTGAGGCAGGCTTATCCTATTTCCTCATACCTATTTTACTAGTGGTGGAGGGATTAAGCAGGGCTACCCTTGATGTGAGGCACACCATTGAGGGAATTAAATATTTGCTTGAGAATGCAGCACACCATTGTAACCATCTGTTGAGCACAGTAAAACCCCCCACCAAATGTTGTTTTCCTATTTGGGTTTCTAGGGAAAATTTTGTGTCTATTTGTTAATTATTTTTGTGATTGTATTTGGTTACGTTTTTGGCTTAAGAAGTATGGATTAAGAAGTATGGTTACTAACCGATTTGGGAGGAATTGCAGCCTCTATGGCTTCTCGACCTCCTTGACCTCCTTTGTGACCTCCTCAACCTCCTCGACCTCCTATTTGACCTGCTCGACCTCATTGACCTCCTTTGTGAAACCCTAAACCTCCTTGACCTCCTTTGCGGCCTCCTCTATGAACTCCTCGACCTTCTTTGTGACCTCTGTGGTAACCTCTACGAACTCCTCCACCTCGTCTGCGAACTATGTGACCTTCGGTGACCTCTGCAAGATCCTAGAACCCCTTTGCGACCTCCTCGACCTCCTTTGCGACCTCTGTGGAAACCTCTACGACCTCCTTCAATATATTTTCCTCCGCGAAATGAGAATGCTCATGTATGTTGGAGGGTTACATAAACACATTAGGAGTTCAACATTATTTGGCATCAACAGGTTGGATAATGCATACGGGAAAGTACAAAGGGAGCCTCCTAAGAGATGATGATGGAAATTAGTTGTGGGTTGGATTATGTTTGATATAATCTAAATATTTGATATTGAGTTTATATGGTGATGATTAATGTCCCTTGAGACCAAACTTTGTTCTATTTGTTAATTTTTCAGAATTTACTTCAATCTAATCTAGGATCTTAACTGAAAGAACAACATGTACAACATATCTACAGCATATCAATCATGGACACAATAATGCAAGCAAACAAGAGACACAGAGTTTACTTGGGGAAAACCAGAAAGGTGAAAAACCCCAATAACTTCCTCAGAGATAGATAGAGCAATGATACAACCCAAGCATAAGAGATAGACATCTCCTAGCAGCAGCTTCTCCTCCTCCACAAGTGCGCCACTCTCCCCAGAGTGTGAGAGAGAATAGAATGATGAAATAGAGTGCCTCCCGCACTTTATTTATACTTGACTTGACTTGCCTAATAAACTTTACTAGGTCGGCCTTAACTTAACCACATAACATAATTCTGACTGGGCCGACACCCAATAGGGTGGTCTAATAACCCTTTGACCCACATGGTTGACCCCCAATAGGGTGGTCTAATAACCCTTCGACCCACATGACTTATACAGGGCCGACCCCAACAATGTGGTCTAATAACCCATTAAGTATAAGTTACGACACTTACAATATAAATGATGACACTTCCGTATAGAGGAATAATAACATCTCTATAGGAATACAAACACTTCCGTATAGAGGAATAATACCATCTCTATAGGATTACAATATACATATATGAAATACATTCTGAAGTTACATATACATCAACACTCCCTCTTAACTAGGAAGGTATTTCTCGACACATGTCTTCTAGCACAAGTCTTCTTCTCTGGATCATCGTCACTAGATAATCGTCATCGAGTCATTGTCATCGTCACTGCTGCTGCTATCTCAATCTATCTTTGAATCTACTCGTCATAGGAATTTCTACAGATCTAGTCCTTTTTCATACTGGATGTAGGCCCACCACCTGCAGGTATTCATCATCACTAACCATACTGTGGAATCCTCAGGACTTATTACATGCATCACAAAACCTGGCGGTAGCATCCCAGGCTGTTACGAGCACACAGCTCTACCTGTTGGATCTCCCAGGAGCACATTACATGTGACCCATCACAAAACCTGGCTGAAGCATCCCAGGCTGTTACGAGCACACAGCTCTACCTGTCGAATCTCCCAAGAGCACATTACATGTGATCTCACCACAAAACCTGGCTGAAGCATCCCAGGCTATTACGAGCACATAGCTCTACCTGTCAGATCTCCCAAGAGCACATTACATGTGATCTCACCACAAAACCTGGCTGAAGCATCTGAGGCCTTTTTCATCCTATCCAGATCTCCCAGGAGCAAATTACATGTGGTCATGGAAAAACCTGGCTGAAGCATCTGAGGCCTTTTTCATCCTATCCAGATCTCCCAGGATCAAATTACATGCCATAGGACAAAACCTCAAAAGAGCATCCCAGGATGTTACGTGTACACAACTCTGACCTGAAGGATCTCCCAGGGCGCTATTATATGTCCTCTCAGAGCAATGTCTCGAAAGAGCATCCCAGAATGTTATGGGTACACAACTCCGACCTATAGGATCTCCCAGACATGCTCATCTGCACAACCTATCCACGACCATAGATTATCAACCTGATACTCTCCATACATCATCCTGATATACACATGATCTTCCTGATCATCATCACTGCATCGTCCTGATGCATGTCAACTGGAGAAACTCGTCATCCATGATCATCCTGATCATACAATGCATCCACCTGATGCATACCAAGTATCTACCTGATACATATCAACATATACAATGTATCTACCTGATACATACATAGATACATGATCCACACAATGTATCCATCAACATACATGATCTACCTGATCATACAAAGATACATGATCCACACAATGTATCCATCAACATACATGATCTACCTAATCATACAAAGATACATGATCCACACAATGTATCCATCAGCATCCAACATGATGCGTACATACATAAATGATCCAACTAATCATATCTAACATCCAACATGATGCATACATACATAAATGATCCAACTGATCATATCCAGCATCCAACATGATGCATACATACATAAATGATCCAACAGATCATATAGAGTAGAAACTAGAACATCATCATGATGCTCATCATCCAACGCTTACATCCACAGCCATGTGAAGGATCCTCCTTCCAACATGCTTGGAATGGCTACAGCAAATGTCTCCATCACTTCTTCCTCGAAGGTTGTCAATCTAAAGAACACTAAGCCTCTCTCTGAAGTATTCAAACTTTACTCTGGCCAATGGCTTGGTCAATACATCTGCAACCTGCTCATCTGTCACAACATACTCTACTTCGGATGTACTCAATGCTATGAAGGACTGCTTCCTGCTAAACCAAGAGATCACACCTGATCCCATACTGAAGCAGCACCCAAATGTGCTCTTTCTATCTGCAACATTACCTGCCCAATCTGAATTAACATAACCCTGTAGGTTAAACTTTTGATTCGCATCATACTTGAGCCCATAATCAACTGTACCCTTCAGGTACCTCAGAATATGCTTTACAACAACCAGGTGAACACCCCTCGGATCCGTTAGGAACTGGATCAATGTGTTCACCGCAAAGAAAATATATGGTCTTGTGTTCGTCAGGTGCATCAAGGACCCAATCATTTGACGATACATAGTGATATCAACCGGCTCAGATGAAGCATCACAAAGAAGCTTCAGGTTTGATGCCATAGGTGTGGCCATGTCCTTGCAGTCCATCATCCCGAACCTCTTCAGGATCTCTACTGCATACTTCCCTTGTCCAAGGAATATTCCAACTGCACTCTACCACACCTCCATACCAAGAACGTAGTGCATCATACCCAAGTTCTTCATCTCGAACTCGGCAGCAAGATTCCGCTGCGTGTTGGCAATCAATCTATCTTCACCTGTAATAAACAGGTCATCCATATACAAAAGTAGTATCACTGGATTTCCTTCCTCAACCTTTTAGTAAAGGTTGGAATCCGCTTTACTCTTGGTAAAGCCCAAACTGGATAGAAAGCTGTCTATCCTACCATACCAAGTTCTGCACATATATGACTCCCTGTCATGTGTCTCAGAACCAAGTGGCTGCTCCACATATAGTTCTTCTTCAACTACACCATTTCAAGAAAGTTGTCTTGAAATCCATCTGGTGTATCTTCCATTTAATCATTGCAGCCATAGAAAGTACGGATCTAATGGAAGTGTATCTGGCTATAGGAGCAAAAGTCTCTATGCTACCACCTACAGCATGCTTGATCTTGTAGATCCTATTGGAAGTCACTACAGACTCTCCTTCAGGTCTTGGGACTGCATCCCAAACATGTTCATGATCGACTAGTACTCCTCGATCATGGTATTCTTCCCAGATCCTGGGAACTTCAATCTCTTCAATATTTTCAATAGACAACTTTGTTGCTGAACAAATGTTGTAGTCCTTCTTTTGTAAGTGATGATATACGATCTTTCCTACACAACAAGTTAAATTGCATGATTAGAAAACATCTCATAGTTTTCAAAACAAATTCTTACACATAAAGAAATATGTCATACAGTCATGCAATTATCTTAGCCAATGCTTCAATACAACATTTATCCATATCCCGTAACTTTCTAGATGCCTTCCAATCTCTACCAGAACATTGTTAAGAGTGTGCACAACTCCCAACATGTCAGCAAAGAGGTTTCATTCTAGATAAGTAGCAATGGAATGTTGTACAGTGCCATAGGCCACTTACCCATGTATATTAGTAGTATACTATTCATCAATGCAACTATTCTAATATGCATAATACACAACCTAATTCTAGGAACATGAGTATTATTGAACAGTATTATTTAAACAATAAAATATGCAAGGAATGATAAATCAAATACTTATCTTTTTTTTTGTTGGGTTGACTCCCTCTCAGTCTTTGCTTCTTTTTTGCAACTTCATTCTGATGTGGATTGTGAGAAGTGGTCAACTCCCTCTGAATATTTGCATCCTTGCAAAAAATACTAAAGTGTGCTCCTTCTTGATCTTTGCTTCCTTGCAGGAACAACTGGAGTGTACTCCCTCTTGTTTTTTGCTTTCTTGCAGGAACAACTGGGGTGTGCTCCCTCTTGATCTTTGCTCCCTTAATTACCTGTCCTTGAACTTATATCCATCCTTAATCACTATGCATGCTTATTAGTATCATCATTGTGTTATCCTTGAGGTCTCATACATAATCACACATTTATTAGTATAATCTTAATACTATCAAAACACAATAATCTTAAACATGTATAGTCATGATCATTTCAAACATAAATAATAAGCATTAGTATTCAAGGACTCTTATGGTTAGTCATATCATAAATTAAAGTAAGAAACATAATATGCCTACACCCATGATTACTCAAACCCATGAATAATCATTATCAATCATGCCATGTATACTTATATAAGAGATCCTATCACAAGGTAGGATTCTAACTCGATATAGGAAAAACATACCTGGATTAGTATGTTAGCTAGTTATGTCTACCATACTCACATGATGTCTTCTTGTTCTTCTTCAATGACTTGTGCTAGTAACCTGCATATCTCATAGGTTAACCATTATAGAACCAAGTTATACATACCTCGTAAATGGATATTCTATGTGATCCATGACAATGGATGAATCTTTGTCTTCATGTCACCATGATCATATGTTCTTGAACTAGAACATGATTTGTCTTTCTTGGTGTACCTTTCATGTTAGCGGACAACATAAACCTCATACACTACCATAATGCATTAGTACAATCATAAGTGTCAACACCCTAATCAATGAATATCTTCTATCATGCATTCATAATTTTATTAAGGTGATACGACAAGTCTAAATTTAAACAAGATTGTACTAACCGTAATAATATGAAGACAAACATACCATAGACTTAATCATGAACAAATCTTGAAACATACCTGGATAAGTCATACCTGTTGAGATTGCTTGTAATCTTCTTATGTAAGGCCTTAGCCTCATCTCCCTCTGAAACAGGAACTTCTTCACTTATGCAGATGACCAATCCATTCTCTTCTAGGATTAACCCAATCCACTTGATTTGCAAGAACTAGATCTTGAGCTGGATTAGGGTTTGTCAGAGAAACCCTAAAAATTCAAACTTTGAATTTCAAACTTCTGAAAGGATAGAAATATGCGCCTTGATGAGCTGATCAAACTGGTATACTCAAAATTTGAAAACTGCAAAGTTTCACCCCTCAAATTTGTCTTTGAAACTTCCGAATTCACTGGACATGACCCCGAACTAGGGTTTGATAAAGCCCACCCTTCTGCCCAATAAAAAGGTTCGACCCAAATCTCTAAGCTTCTATTTTTCTGAGGAGCTTCCAGCTGTGGTCACAGATTTCAAAAACTCCCATTTTTACAGAAGCCCTAATTTTCCACTTTTCTGATGAAAGTCCCGAACTAGGGTCTGATCAAGCCTAGCCTTCTTTCCAACCAAAAATTTTGATCTTGGTCTCTAAATTTCAATTTTTATGAGTATCATTCAGCCGTGGTCTCTGATTACAATAATTCAAACTTTCTCTGAAACCCTAAATTCCGAAATCCATGAATGAAAGTGCTAAAAAATAATTATGTTTTGACAGAAATATGTACCTGATTGTTTCTGGTGTAACTATGAACTTTTCAATCCACAGGGTCTGAAACATTTTCCTGTGATATCCCGACCTGTCATATTTCCAACCCCATAGGTCTGACCTCAAATGGATTCTCTGAGAGAGAGTTATGCCAAGTGTCGCAACGTGACATGTTTATGGGATAAACTAGGATAGCGAACTTGTACGAAGTGCCACATGTCACTGGTTCAGTTTCGGCCTCTGAAAAAGTTACCTAAGAAAGAAAAGATCGTGCACTACCTGTCACTTTTTTCTAAATTTCATTTGGAGCTTCCTAGCACAAGTTATGATCTTTTTTTCAAGGTCACCTGTTTATGACTCAGATCTGGAAGAGGCAGAAACCCTATATTGTACAGATCATAAAACACAAATTAAAACGAATTAGAAGTTGTACTTTGGACACAAGGTACATGGTGATCTAATATTCTACCTGTAGAAGTTTCAGATCCGAAAAATTCTCCAAAATGGATTTATAGCGAAAGTTCTACGATGACTGGTTTTTTCTATATCAATCCCAAGCATCGTAAGTGCAACAAGTGTCATACATGTCATACATACCATACCATGCCTTCTTTCAGGCTAGCTCTGATACCATGTTAATTTTTCATAATTTACTTCAATCCAATCTAGGATCTTAACTGAGAAAACAACATGTACAGCATATCTACAGCATATCAATCATGGACACAATAATGCAAGCACACAAGAGACATAGAGTTTACTTGGGGAAAACCATAAAGGTGAAAAACCCCAATAACTTCCTCAAAGATAGATAGAGCAATTATACAACCCAAGAATAAGAGATAAACATCTCCTAGCAGCAACTTTTCCTCCTCCACAAGTGTGCCACTCTCCCAAAAGTGTGAGAGAGAATAGAATGATGAAATAGAGTGCCTCCCGCACTCTATTGATACTTGACTTGACTTGCCTAATAACCTTTACTAGGTCATCCTTAACTTAACCACATAACATAATGCTGACTGGGCCGACACCCAATAGGGTGGTCTAATAACCCTTTGACCCACATGGCCGACCCCCAATAGGGTGGTCTAATAACCCTTCGACCCACATGACTTATACAGGGCCGACCCCAACAAGGTGGTCTAATAACCCATCAAGTATAAGTTACGACACTTACAATATAAATGACGACACTTCCATATAGAGGAATAATAACATCTCTACATGAATACAAACACTTCCGTATAGAGGAATAATACCATCTCTATAGGAGTACAATATACATATATGAAATACATTCTGAAGTTACATATACATCAACATTATTGGACCTTAATAAGAAAGAAAGAAGGAAATTATTTGGTTTTGTTTAAATTTGTATTCCCATATATATATTTATAAAACTTTCAAACTAATTATTTTAAAGAGGAATAGCCATTTAAAAGTACGGAGTAATGAAAATGTTAGATGATTTGAACTTTTTTTAGCTAAGCTACCATAATTGAAATCCAGTTATATAATATTTGGTAAAATTGTATTTTTTCATTGCTGAAATTGCATTTTTGAATGAAAAAATAGATTTGGTGCCCTAAAACACCTCTATTACACTAGGATTATGCAATCTCAACTAATATTTACAATTTCAACAATTCTTTTAAAAATTTACCAAATTTCAAGTAAAAATGGTTAGAAAAAAAAATTGAAAATGTCGAAATTATTTAACATTTAACTACTCCAAAAATTACTTATAAATATATAAAAAAAACTTTTACAATTATGTTTTCTAAACTCATTTAGTGAAAGAAGATTATATTTTGTAAAGTCTTTTGCATGGCACCATTTTCGTATTATTTCTCCGTACAGAAGTTAAGAATCTCAGCTTTTTCATTTAATGGATTTGGTCAAGGTTGGAAGTTGACGGGCATATGCCCGTTATGAGGAGTTTTACCTATCAAAATATGGTTAAAAATTTTAACAAACCATCTCAAAGAACGGGTAAACAATTTGCTAGGACATATTTTTGATAGTTAATTATTTTTCAAACCGTCATTAATTCTTATTAATAGGCTTGTTAAGATATGTGTATGCTTAGATAAGTAGCCTGTAGTAGGTAGCATGTTATTATATATGTAATAACAGAGATTGAAACTTTCCCACAAGATTCAGTGCTTTCTCGAGAATTATATAAACAATTGGTATGTGTAATAATGGAGACTGAAACTTTCCCAGTACAATATCCTGTTACATATATAAAATTTGGTATGTTACATATTACTTTTCCTCGTTTTGTTTGTTTCTTAAGTTTATCACTTAATTGAATTCATATGCATGGTGCTAGCACGTATTACTTTTGAGTTGTCTATGTCATTCTTAGTAGGTTGTTTTGTTCCACCCTCAATTTTCAAAGCACATCGATCAACAAAAACATGGTAAATGAGTCTATTGTTATATTTTAATTGGAAATTAAACTCCTTAATAAAAGCATATCTTTTAATCAAAAATTAAATTCTTTAATAAAAAAATTATTGTTGAAGGGTATTTTTTTAAGTAAAACTTCATTGTCGGAGGGTTATTTTTGCACTAAAACTTTGTGTGGCTAGCAAGATAAAAGTTCAAAAATCCAAAAAAAAATAGTTGGAAGGGCATGAGTAAAATGAAATTACAACCCTGAATTGGGTCACGAAAGACTCTATTAGATATTTGTCTCAAATTGATCAAATTTTTCCCATCCTACATGTCATAACAGATAATATTTTTTTTACATTTCTATTAGAGGGAATGTTTTTCCATTTTTAATGTTAATATAAAATTATTCTTTAAGTTCAAATGGGGTTGTAAAAGAAATTGACCCTCATTTTAACTTAGGTTGAGATGAATCCATAATGGATTTGTTATTTCCCTTTGCCTTTCTTTACTTAGTCCACTTATGGACCAAATATTGTTAATCACCTTCATATAATTGTTTAGTGCATTGATAAAAGACATAATAAGATTGGTTCAAATGTATCTTTGCTTCTTTTTTTCATGTGCTTTGGCAATTCCTTTAATGTGAGTGATAATGAAATGGTTGTGGAATATAAGTTAAGTAAGGTTGTCTTTTATCCCTTACTCTAGATTTTGATATTTGCATTAATAACTAAAAACAATTCAAAAACATGTTTGGAAGAAAGTTGCACTAGCATTACTTTCGCTAGAATGTTATATTTTTAAGATACAGTAGTATGATTTCAATTATTATATGCAACAGAAACAAATAAGGATCACTGAAAGAATAACCATGCACAGAAACAAAGAGACACAAAGATTTATCCTGGGAAACCCTTCTGCACTAGACGCATGCTCGAATTGTTAGTGTCAATCATGTTTGAGTCTAGAAACCCTCCCACACTGTCAATGCATGCGCCTAGTCTAACCATGCCAAATTTCAGTCCAAGCCAGCACAAATTTAAAAAAATTCAACGTTGGCCCGACCGTGTAGCACATTAATTAATTTATAAGTATGGTTTTTGATGCCAAATTGTTAGTTCCAGTCATGTTTGAGTCTGGAAACCCTCCCACACCGTCAATGCATGTGTCTAGTCTAACCATGCCAAATTTCAATCCAAGCAAGCACAAAGCAAGCACAAATTTAAAAAATTTCAACGTTGGCCCCGTGCAGTACATGATCAAGCACGCCATTTGGGTTAGCGTTATAATTGTGCATTGCCTTACTGAGCTTCTCTTTGTTTCAAGAATAATTTAATATTCTCTAATGAACATGGAAAACCACGTGAAGGTGGAATATCTTATGGCCCCTCCCCCCCCTCACATCACTCTCAATTCCCCATAACCCGACAAAATCTATGTACAAAAAAAAAATTATTGTGTTTTTTGTCATACTTAAGAAGCAATGTTTCTAATTATAACATATGCCAACATACAGGAACATGGAAAAAACACTAAGAAACAGTTAATTTATACGTACCAATAAAATTCAATAATTCTATCACAATATTAAATCAAAATATATAGAGTATATATATTAAGGCATACCTCATACACTTCAATGGACTTCATCATCTTCTTAATCCAAGTCATCATCTGTATAATCTGATCCAGAGTAAACATTGTAAGGATTGACCATATCATCATCGTCATCGATGTCAGTTACGATTATCATGTCATCGTCGATATCATCTTCATGGACATTGTCTGCTACATCATCTGATTCAACTAATTCTTCAACAACTTCTTTTGGAACATGATCATCTAACTCATGTTGATCATCTTCAACATTGTCTTCTTCTTCGAGACCCTCTTCATTACCTTCCTCTATGTTATACTTTATCGGACTTCCCCTTGGATCATGTCTCACAACAAATGACCAACCCCCTCTACCTGGAACCTCAGAGTAAAATACATGTTCACATTGGCTTGGAAGAACATAGGGCTCCATTCCTGGCTCAAACAACCTTGTATTAACCATGGTAAATCCATTTTCATGTTCAATAATAGTTTTATCGGGATCACGTTGATTCAATCGTAACCTGTACCATTTGACAACGAACAAAACTACCTTGAAGGAGTTAAAGTCACACTGAACAATATATTCCAAATACCCATAGTATCGATTTTCTTATAGTTCTGGATGTCTGACACTTCTAGAGGAAACATTGGTCACCTCAAATACTACAAATATCCCATAATCTGATGTTTTCTTTGTTTCATCCAACTTTTTGATGCGATATTTACAGCCATTGCACCACATAGCCTTATGGTATTTTACCTACAACAAGCCATACACGTAAAGATTACATCATGATCCATTTATGATTAAGTGCATGTTTATGCCCTACAGGGAAAAAAATGAACGTGTACATCAATATGTTTGCAAAATAAATAAATAGTGTGGTTTATTAATATGCTTGCCTACTTATATTTTAAACCATATGCTAAATCGATTTCCCTTTGTGTAAGATTGGTATCTCCATTGCGATGTGTTGCTTTAACCAATGAAGCTACACCTTCCCATGATATTCCATGACCAGTTTGTTCATATCGTTCAATCCATGCATTCATCCAATCAAGATTGTTTGCGATGTATAAATTAAGTGCATCCCACTCTCGACCAACTGTTTGATGAAAATAAAATTAAAATTAAATACAAATGTATATTCACTTAACAAAGTATACACTTTTAATTGATACATATTGAATATTAAAAATAGAATATGTATGATATATACATAAAAAACAACAGCCAAATGTATTATATTAATTAATCTCCACTAGATAATAATTACCTTTCACCTTCCTCGATCTACCTTTCCCCTTCATGTACTCCCCTTCGAAATTGTTATTGGAGTTTGGATCACAAATGTGACCTAAATTGAGCTTTGACGCTAATTTAGGAAGATATTCACTAATATACAACATGTTTTGGTATACCATATATCCCTCCATCATATAACCCTCAAGACGTGCTCGTTGTCTAACCAAACCCTTAAAAAATTTCAAGTGCCTCTCAACCATCCACATGGACCTTGAGTGTACAGGTCCACACAATTCAATCTTCTCAACTTGGTGTATGAGGTAGTCTTCTTGTGCATTGAAAAATTATGAAGGTAGATGCTTCTGCATTTCACACATGAGATGAGGAATTTCTCTCCTCCAATATTTTATATCTTCTTTATGGATTTATTTAGATGACAACCATCTACAAGTGATGCAAACCAATCATGAGATTTAACCAAAAAAACAGTATATTACATAACATGAATTAGTGCACAAAAATCAAATATAAGTTCTACAATTAATTAAACAAACACTAAGTGCATGCAAAAAATCGCCTTACCTCATGTATTTACCAAGATTATATATAACTTGTTTGAAATTGTTGTTGAAGTTGTTCGGGAGAGAGACAGGTAGAACATACTGTAACAATATACAAATCGTTTCATTTTTTTTACAAAAAGTAGAAAAAAATACCAACAATATGCATTGGAATAAAAAAATATAGTAATAATTATATGCATACCATAATACTTACCTTCATGAAGATATGCCAATCATTTGTTTTCACCCCCACAAAATCACCTTTCTTTGTTATGATATTCTTCATGTTCGAACAAAATCCGGTGGGAAATTTAATTTTTCGCATCAATTATTTTACAACATTAATTTGTTGCTCTGTTGACATCCATGGAAGTGAGTTTATATTAATTTGGTCTCCGTTGCTATGAAATTGAATGACGTCTTTCATTGCATGGTTGGATCCTTGAATGTCATTGAAAATTTTGACAAGTTTTTTCTTCCTCGCTCCTTCCATCCAATATTCGCCATAATGTTTCAGTCACATTATTTCTGATATGCATTGTATCAAACAGATAAGCAATTTGTAGGTGCTCATAGTAGGGCAACATACTGAATTTTTTAGGATAACTTTTCATTCCTCGTGGAAGTCCATTAATGCCTTCATGATCACGACGACCATCATGAATCATAGTTTATAAAGAAATTACAGAAATCAATGTCAATTACAGTAAACAACACACAATAAAAAATATTCATAACATTTCATATACGATGATTCATACATACCTTGACGATTTCTATTATATTGCAACTTCCATAGGCGAGGTGTCATTATTTGCAGTTTTAATGCAATATCGTGCTTCCCATTGAACAGATGTTTTTTGGTAGTTCGATACCTATGATTCTTAGAGAGGAAGTGCCTATACTCATCAAACACCTCATTTCCTAAACTTTTTGAACGACGAGATTTGATCTTAGGACCAGAAACTGGACATGCAAATTTTCCCTTTGTCTGAAGACCTACATAAAGAGATGGATTAACAATGTCAATTATAATTATATATAAAATGAATGGATTATTTAAAAAAACATGCATGCATAATATATCAACTAGTTCATAAAAATAAATGCAATTAAAGTGGAACTTATAATTACAAACAACAAAAGTGGGTTAACCTTGGGGCATCGTGTATTGTATACAAGCATTGCATGGAATTGAAATTGTCTTTGTCGTATTGGTCTAGATACATCATACATAGTGATGCCATTCCATAACTTTAGTAGCTCACTAATAAGAGGTTCGATATATACATTCATATCTTTAACTTGGTACTTACCTGATTGATTTGAACATATAAAATATATAATTATTACAACCATTTCGATATATAAACCATACACAAGAGAAAAATAAAAAATATGTATACAACATTATGCAACAAAATACGACAAATGAGATGCCACTACATTAAAAAAAAAATTGTAGAAAAATACCTGGAATAATCATTGACAACATTATGTGCTCCCTCTTTATTGACAACCATGGAGGAATGTTATTGTTGATAACAAAAATAGGCCACACCGAGTAAACGGATCTCATCTATGCGAATGGATTGACACCATCTACTGCCTAAGAAATCCTAAGATTACAAGGTTCTTCTTTAAAGTGAGGCCATTTTTCCTCCATATCTCTAAATGCAGACCCATCTGCAGGCATTCGAATAATGTCATCTTGACTTCTGTTCCATGCATGGTAATCCATAAATTGCGCTATGTTTTTGCACCTGAACAGTCATTGCAAATGTGGAATAATGGGAATATAACGAAGAACTTTGCGATGCACCTTTTTTATTACTTGATCTGTTCGATATCTACTGATATGACATTCCGGACATTCTATTCAAATTCATGTTGATTATAATATATAAGATGGCTATCGGGGAATGCATGAATTGCTTCATACTGCATTTCAATTTATTTCATGATGGTAGATAAATATCGATATGTGTGAGGTAAAATATTTGACAGTGGTAACAAAAATTCAGCTATCAAGCTACAACAAATTAAAATAAAAATCTAGTTAATATAATATATAGATAATATTAATGAAACACATTTCATCCATATTAATTTGACTTGTGAATTAACAATAAAATTATTAGACGAACAGTGATAACTTTTAGCGCAATCATATATGTGTGATGGAATATATTGCATACCTTAACATCTGTGTGACTAATGTGTTTGAAATACCATTCATAACCTCCAAGTTCATTATCAATAATATAGCAGAGAGAATATTTGTGTTGGAGCCCTCATAAAGGGGTTTGTATGCCTTCTCAGGAAGAGGTAAATTGTGAACATCATCAAAGTCATCATTTTCATGATCATGATCATGATCATCCATTCTAACATTAAATGTATCATGGATCAATGTATTTGTACCATCATATTCAACTATGTTATCAGTATGATCATCTTCTTCAATATGATCATTAACTTGTTCTTCATTATTCATAGCTCCATGTTCCTTCGGTACTTGTTCTGAAAGCACGTCCTCCAGACGATATGCCGTAGGATGTCATTCCTTTATAATTACATGAAACCATCAATAGATATTAGTTAATATAATAAATATTGAAATAATACATACATTTACAAAAGCAATCAAATATAAAGACATATATAATGCAAAACATACAAATGGACGATATGCATGTCCCCCCTCAGCGCATCCATGTTCGACCCTACAATGTTTTCTGGATGTTGTGATCTTTATTCTTCTCCTTTTAAAGCCCCTGTATTGACTACATGGACAATAACATTTCCCATCACCCTTTATTTTCAGTCCATCCCATAATCTAGCAAGAAATTGTCGATTTTGTTCGTCTGGATCAGGAATATTGTTATTTGACATTTTATCATAAAGAGCTTGAATGAAGATTATCGATCTTAAAAAATCAAGCTCCACACTTCACTATTTTTAATCATAAAAACAATTGAAATAATTGTGTATTCTTTTATGAAAAACAGTCCGTGCGAAGAATATAATTTCCGCAAACCGTCGCTTGTATAGAAAACATGTCGGAATGTTTCCATAATTTATAGTTTTTAACATTTCAAGTTCGTCGAATATCTGACGGCATTACCATAGTTACCATTATAATATATATGTCAGATATCCGATGGCTATAGTCACACTCATCGGATATCCGACGGCTAAATTCGGATAATCGACGGGCGTCGGATATTCGACAATGCCAGGTATCATTAAAAAAAAAATTGATCAAACTTTGGAATTTTAAAGGTGAAATCCGATGATACAGTCCATTTTGTCGGATTATCTCGTCGGATTTTTGGTTCAAATTTTGTTGTGTAAATGTAGCAAGTTCGCAAAAAAACCCTGAGGTGAACTTCAAAACTAAAGGGTAATATTGAAAATTCGTATTGGTGGGATTTCCTATCCTAAATTCCAGTCAAGAAATATAATACCTGCTAAACATACCATTGTCACAAAAATAAATTACACCTCTGGTAATAAAATACGCCAGTATAAACCTAAAACAAGACCCAATTAGTTCATTTGCAAAGTAAAAATACCAACTATTTAAAATTGGGCATGGTTAAATGAATAAAATAGGGTAAAAAGTTATGTTTACCATTCCATTTGCAAAATTTGAAAAACTTAGTGATTTTTGGGTGAAAACTACCTCTAACTTTTGAAGGCGATTGCAAGATCTAGGAGCGACCAGTTTCTAAACCATCAAAGCTAGGTAAGAGGTCTCATCCTCCTCTTTCATTTCATTACTATTTTATTATTTTTAGTTCCATTTTTTCCATCTTTAGAGAGGCACTAATTATTTACATGGATGTATGTGGGCTACAGTGATGCGGGTTGTGTGGATGCAACTAATAGAATAGTAGCTCGCGTACATGTTTGCAATTTTTGTTTTTAGAAAAATGAATAAAAATATCTCAAATTTGACAAGATGGTGATTGAATGGAGAGAGAGTGAGAATGAAGAGATTGACAATTTGGACCTGGAAGATGACAAGGCCCTCAAATCACTATGCCAATGCGAAATGAAGAAATTCTTTGAGATGAATAACATGCGGGCCCAAACGCCATTGCTTAATA
This sequence comes from Larix kaempferi, assembly GCA_027924585.1. Taxonomy (NCBI): domain Eukaryota; kingdom Viridiplantae; phylum Streptophyta; class Pinopsida; order Pinales; family Pinaceae; genus Larix; species Larix kaempferi. The sequence goes on from BSBM01001022.1 coordinate 5,377,939, forward strand.
TTTTGGTCGGTTACTGGGATATGGAGGATGAAACCTTCATCCTCAATGGTCAACCTCTAAATATAGAGGTTGATGATATATATTTCCTCATCATTCTTTCTCGTCGGGGCGAGCAACCAAGTTTTAAAGCTCGAAATGTTGGGGGAATGACCATAGAGGAATACATAGTGATGTATTGCATCCCTGGTACCCAAAAATGTTGGATATCAGGTCCCGATGTGAGATATAGATAACCTAGAGCTAAAGATAATCCTTATTACCATCGAGCAGATATCCAGATCAGTGGCAGGGCACCAAGTCTCGAGGGTGCACATGTTTTATGGAGTCACATGATTGGAGCCTATAGTTTTTTATTGGAGTACCACACTAATGGGTTGTATGAAATCCCAACTCACATCATGTCGACAAGGGAAAACAAATTTGGTTTTGGTAGCATTATTTGTAGTTTTTCCTTGGATATAATGTCGGGTTTCAGTCCATGAGTACTAGTAGATCCACATGCTCTCTTAGTGTCTACCATGGGAAGATGGACAAGAATTATGGTAGGATTTGGGGGTGGGAAAGTAGAAAGCCCATTCGACGATGATTACTTTGCTTGGTGGGAGCATCATATCATAGTGATCAACAACTACCCCTATCATGGCATCAATTTTAGTCGAGATCCCGATATGGTATCCCACCATGGGAGCACACTTGGAGCAATTGGTAAGTCTCATTTTTAAACATTTTAAAGTTTATTTCATTTTTATGTTTGGTTATAAGTTCAAAATAAAATATATATTTTTGTATGGATACTAACACATCTCTACAAATGTGAAAAATATAGGACCAACTCGTTCGATAGGGCTTCCCCACTTCCAACAGAAGTTGTGGGAGGGGGAAGGTTCTGATGTTGTTGTGACATTGGAAAATGTTATGACCAACTTGAGCAGTTTGATAGACGACATCCCAAATACCAAGATCGAAGATATGCCAGAGGCACTACACAGGTATATGGTTGGAGTACCAAGATCTCAGGTTCGATACTTCCAGAAGGTAGCTACCATGGTTTCATACTTCCATAGGGGTCGGGGTTTAGGTGACCCTTAGGATTATTATTGATAGTATGAGTATGAGGCCGGTAGCACCCATTTTGGACATGTTTTGATCCATATTTTTTAGGATGTATAAACTTTTTTATATTTTTGAGACTTTTTATCTATCTATATATATCGAAAAATATTTTGTTTTGGTGTACTTATTTACATTGTCTATGAGAATGCATACTATGTACATGTTGTTTTTATGTGTTATAAATGATACAAATGCCAATCTAGAATATAGTTAGCATATGCATCATATTTTGGTTTCTTGGGATATGATTATAAGTAATATAAATGAATTATAGCTCAAGAAAATGTACTCTTAAAAAATTGACGAAGTAAAATAGGATTGTGAACTCAATGCTCACAATTGAGCTGTAAAATAATCAACTGTGAATCAAGACAGGCCTCAAATGATAAAATGTCATTTGATAGATAATCTTGAAGTAACTCAATCACGACATTGTATTCGACCATATTATTGGTTGTTGTCCCTAAACAAGCACCTCCTGAAACAACTAACTGACCAGTGGGAGAATAAATCACCCATGCAACCGAAGCAAGATTACGAGTATGGTGACTAGCACCATTCGTGAATCCTAAAAATATTCTGTTTGACATCTAAAAACACAAACAACAAACCTACATAAAAGTCACGCCAAAACAATAAACTATACAATTGTAATATAATGTACAAGAAAAAGCACATAAATCAAGCATAGTACTTCTTCAAATAGAGCCCATTTCTAGGCTCAACCAACTTATTTCCTTTGTAATCGGTCAACTCATAAGCACCTTTATTCATAAATTCAAAAACAATATAAGGCCCAAGCCACATAGATTTAAACTTATCCACCCCTAGTGGATCTTTATCTTGATCATTGAGCAAGAGAAGATCTCCTTCTGATAACACTCTTGGATGGACAAACTTATCATACTAACTCTTTATTCATTTTTTATGTGCCTCATTTGTCATAGTATCATCTCGACGTTTTTCATCGAGATGTTTTAGGTGAACCAAGCGCTCTTCTAAAGCTGAAGTTTCTAGTAATAATTGAAAATCTAAATTTAACAAAGGAATCTCTCATTCAACCAAGACGATTCCTTCAACTCCATGAACAACTTGAAAAGGGGAAAACCTTGTAACAATCTTGACAGTCGTTCAGTAATCCCATAAAGCAGGGTACAACATAACATGCCAATTGGACTAAAGCATGGTATTGAAGGTCTTATTGATAGCTTCAACTTGACCATTCACTTGGGGGTAAAAAGGTGAAGAATTTTCTTCTTTAAAACCCAACATAGTGGTCAATTCGGAAATCATATGATTTTGAAAATGTCGACCATGGTCAGTGACAAGTTCACATGGGATACCAAATCATGTAAACATCTGATTGAACACAAAATAAGCGGCAATTTCCCCATCATTGTGGAAAGTAGGCATAGCCTCTTTCTCGTAAAATAGTTTATGGCTACTATGATATATTGGTTCCCCCCAACTGAAGCTAGGTTGTAGGTCATGCAATCAAGTGCCCATTTAGTGAAGGGACCTCTAGCGATCACAAAAACAATGGAGTAGGGTGCGCATGCATATTCTTAGTAAAAATATGACAAGAATGACACATTTTAACCACTTCAACGCAATCTTTAAAGATCATCGACCAAACGTATCTAATGCATAGAATCTTATGGGAAATCGCAAGACCAGAAAGATGACCTCCACGATCTCCACCGTGAGAATCATTCAGAAGAGATTCAACTTCTTTATGAGTTAAGAAACAATGTAAAATGTAATCAACCCCACAATGATACAAAGTGGTACCAATGATGAGATAACTATTTTCATTATGACAGATATGTCATCGCTCATCCTGTGAAAAAGACCGAGGACACTTCAAAGTTTGAATATATATCAAGATATCTCCATACCAAAGATCAAATGAAGAGATGAGAAAGATATGCTCGTCAGGGAATGATTCATACTCAGTACTATCACATTCTTCACTAGGGAACTCCGACATAAGCTCAAGAAATACGAAAGATTTCTTTGACTTAGCAGATTGAAACTCTAAGTCGAACACCTTCAAAATCACAATCCATTTATTGAATTTTCCCTCGATTACTCGTCGGATAGAAACATACTGGAATGGATTTAGATCCGCAACTACAGTGGTATTACGTAGAAATATATAATGTCGAAGTCTCTGAACTATGAAAACAACCACAACAACTAACATTTCAACGTGAGAGTATTTCAGTTCAAGCACAACCAAAGCACGACTGATATAATAGATGATATGTGCTTGAAAATTCTCATATTCTTGGACTAAAACTACGCCAATAGTGGACTCGGATGCGGCCATAAATAACAAAAAATCCTTTGTATAATCTGGTAGACTGAGCAAGGGGGATGTCATAAGGGATTTATTAAGAGTGTCAAAAGAATCTTGGGAAACTTCATCCCATACAAATGGGAACCCTTCCTTCAGTAATCACATAAAACCTTTCGTAATCTTGGCATAATTCATGATAAAATGCCTAAGAAAGTTGGATTTTCCTTGGAGACTCTAAATTTGGTGAACATTTGTGGGAGGAGGTAAATTAAAAATGGATTCCACCTTTAAAGGGTCAACCATAATCCCCTTATTTGAAACTATAAAACCTAAGAGTCATCTAGACTCAATGCAAAAGATGCACTTATTTGTATTCAACCAAATCTTATAGTGCCTACATCACTCAAACATAAGGCGAAGATGATCAGGATGATCCCGCCTCTTGTGAGAATGGGTTGCTAAATCATCAAGATAAGATTCTACAATGTGCTTAATATCATGGAAAGTGAACAACATATCCCACTAGAAGGTAGCTCTAGAATTTTTTATGCCAAATGGCATCTTTCTATATGCAAAAGCACACCAAGGACAAATAAATGCAGTTTTATGTTAGTCCTCAGGTCAGATCTGAATTTGGTTGTACCCATAGAATCCATCCATAAAGGAAAATACCTCGCTTCCCCACAGTCATCAATAATTTGATCGATGAACTGTGTGGTGAAGTTATCTTTAGGACAAGCCTTGTTCAGATCCGTAAAATCCATACATACTCGAATATTCCCCTGTTTCTTGTCTACAGGAACGATATTGGATACCCATTCTGTTAAAGAAACAGTCTAAATAAAGCCTACCTTGAAAAAAATTTCATTTTCTACTTTGATAGAAGCTGCTTTCTTGGGATTGAATGGATGAAGCTTTTAAAAAACAAGTTTTACATTCGGATAGGATTTAATCTTGTGTTCTACAATGTTGGGATCTATGCATGGGCATCTCCTCATATGACCAAGCAAACACATCATGGAAACCCTTGAATAGTTCTGTGTAAATACGAATCTCTTCAGATGAACATTTTTCACTAATGTAAACATTTTCCATGACATTAGGATTCCTAGAGATGTTGATCGGAATGGTTTTAGAAATATTAGCCAACTCCCGTAGGCATAAATTCCCTATTGGGCCAAAGGGTTCAATGTGTTGAAATTTGGTTGTCATTGATGTCAACTAATGTCAAAGAGGATTTCAACTGATTCAATTTGAGTCATTGATGTCAACTGAAGTCAAGTGGTTTCAGCATTCTCATGCCAGCTTGAAGAAGTATAGTAAATCCACATTGAAGAAGTATATGTGCAAGCAAGATGGTGAAGGATATGGATGCCAATGTGAAGAAGCATATCTAGAAGTTGCATACAGTATGAAGAAGTGTGTCCAAGGGTACATAATGAATACCCAGTATGAAGAAGTACATAAGGCACATGTACTTGATCAGGTCACAAGTCCATCCAGTCATAGTCCTTCAAGGCACAAGATAAGGGGTTGGTTGGACAGAAGGATGAAGAGTGCTCAAGAAATCCAAAGAATACATGGGACAAAGTCTAGTATGCACAAACAACTCAAGATAATATTCAAGAGTGCACAAGCAAGTCAAGTGGAGTGTGCAAGCAGTATGGAATAAGAGATGATTGAATACCTCTACAAGTCTTGAAAGTGTGCAAGTCATCACCAATCAAAAGACACTTTCAGTTGATAAAGGGCATACAAGTTTCAAGAAGGGTGTAGTAGTTTATTTCAGCACATGCACAAATTCCACAGTCGAAGACACAACAAGTGAGAAAGTCCCACAAGTGATGATACTGCAAGGGTCAAAGACCCACCAAGTCAAAGATCACGTGTGCGCAAGTTCCGCAAAGAATTGATACACCAACTACGCAAGACCCACAAGTAATGGTACCAAAAGGGTGAAAGTTCCACCAATTCGAGGACCATGTATGCGCAGAACACACAAAGAAAGGACACATCAGTGATGCAGAACATGACATGTGTCATAGGCATAATCCGTGAAGCAAGGAAGAAGGAATGCCACAACCAACTTGTGGACATACAATCCATGCGGGACATGTATAAATAGGGAAGTAAGCTTGATGGCGAGGTCGAAGAGCTTCTAAGTGGAAAATACATATTTATATTCAGGGCATCGTAGGCTTGAGGTACAGAACAATATGATCTATCTAGGAGCCAAGTGTGCACAAACAGAGGAATGATTGAACTGATGGTGTGTAGAATGATGTTGTAGATATATGAAAATTGCACAATGACAAGGAAGAATGCAGAAGATGCGCAAGTGCGTGAGGACTAAATGACAGTAGCACAAGTAGCACGCAAATAGTCATAGATGTTTTGAAAGGAAGAAGCATAGAGACAGAAATGAGGCATATTAGAAGATGTGCAGAATTTTGGCTGATGGACGAAGGTTAACGTGAAGTGTACTAAGTAGAGAGGTCCATCAGATGCACGATGATAGAACAACAGCAGAATATTATATGCGTGTCATGACGAGGATGATATGAGACAAGTGTGTTAAACTAAAAGGACGAATCATATAATGTATAGCATGTCACAGATTGTCTGAAAGACTATGGCACTTAAACTAAATGGACACATCTAAGTAAGTGTGCAGTTCCATCTGATATCGATGCACAATCACAGATCAAAAAGCTATCAATTGAAGCATGGTATCAGTTGGTTAGTATAGTTGCGCAGTAGGAGAATGACACATCTAATCAGTGGCGTAGACTGCAGCAGATGAAATGGCACATGATATATGAAGTGAGTCATCAGTAGAAGCGAATAATTGAGTGGAATGAGAATTCGATTCATGTATGCAGGGAAGTGACATCAACACGACTGCATACAGAAGGTGCACACAGCAGAACGAACATTAGAAGATCAGAAGTGTGCGCATGTTGGAATTTCAGTAAGGCAGAATATTATTTTGCATATCTAGGTAGCAAGACAAGGCAAGGAGCAAGAGGTTGTATCCTCCTTCCAGTTGGTGCTAGAGAACACATGGAGTTGGTGCTTCCTTCAAGTCGGTTCCTATAAAACCAGGGGGTCGGTGCCTCCTTCCAGTTGGTGCTGGAAAACACATGAATTAGGTGCTTCCTTGAATGTAATATTTTCATTACAAAAGAGCATTTCGTGGTTTTCTCCCAATTGGGTTTCCACGTCAAAATACTGTGTGTTATGTGTTCTTTGCCTTGGTGCATATATGGATGAATGATTTTATTTATATTGGATGCATAACTAAATATCAAGATTAAGTTAAGAATAATATGTTAAAGAAGGTAAAAAATATTGATAACTTCACTAATACTGATTCACCCCCCTCTTAGTACTAAATTGATTCCAATAATTGGTTTTAGAGAAGGTGTCTTCAAAAACAGCTTAACATCTGTAAGATAGATCTGTGCACAGTTATGGGAAAATAGCACTCTAAAAGCAAAGTGTGAAAATCCTCACAGCAGATCTAAGAGATGATGTGTACCTCACAAGAGTAATTATGATTAAGCAGGAAAATAGAAGAAGAGTGATCAATATAGTATAATGAGCAACAGAATAATATGGTACAATAGAACTCAGATAGAAGCAATAATACTTCACACACACTAATTAATTAATCACAATATGGACAAATAAATAGTACAATGGTAGAGAGGATTCAAATGCCTAAGGTGGCAATTCGAATTAGCCTCTCAGAGTGATCATAAGATCAATAGAGTGTCATTGGAGCACAACTAGGTGTCCTCATGATCATCGGAGCACAACTGGAAGTCTTCATCATCATCAATGGAGTCATCAATGCTCAAGTAACTGTCAACCATCAGTCAAACTGAGTCTGGTAGGTGTAACTGAGTTGCTTCCTAAAATCAAGGAAGAAGGGCACATTAAGCAACTGGAGGGATAAAACTGAATAGTGAGAATCTCTTGGGGGCTGTCTAACTAAGGGCTAGGTGCTGGACTGATGACTTGAATGCATGTAAAATGCGTGCAAACCCTAGAATGCATGCGAACCCTAAAGGTGCATGCATGACTGAAAATGTAAATGATCAAAATACTGGTGGGACTAGGATGGAGTATAGGAATATCCTAACACCCCCCCTTAATCCATTTTGGGCCCTAGTAACTAAGACCAAAGTTCACCCAATACAATGAATAATAACAGTCAATAAACCAAGGAAGTGGGAAAATTTCATGGGAAACATACCCCCTCCTCAAAAAATAGACTGTAAGGCACACATAAAAATAAATGCTCCAAACTCAAACAGGTGTGATGCTTGGTCATATGTCTGGAGGTATCTTCTTCTTGGGAAGAAGTGGATCATGCTCAAAAAGCATGTGCTTGTACTTGCTCTTCATATCAAATGTGATGAGAACAAATCCAACAGTATGAGAATGATCCTTGAACCTATGATTCGAATCAGTTGAGGTAGGATCAAATCTGTGAAAGGGCATATAGTCTTTTGTCTTCTCCTTCAAATGACCATGGGGGAGATTATGCCAAAAATAACTATTACATGTTTGCTTGAAATCAAAACCAGATTTAAGACTTAAAAAATAGTTTCTTGAGATCTCCTTTGAACCAGCAGGGGTGAGATCAAAACTATCATATGCATGAGAAATTATCCCAAGCAGTAATTGCTTAGAACTCAATTTAGATACAAGACTTGAATCATGGTTTCTTGAGATCTTCTTTGAACCATGAGAGGTGAGATTAAAACCAGTAGATGCATGAGAAATTATCCCAAGAGAATGGCAATGGCCATATTCTTAAATGACCTTCTGAAAGCATGGAATTATGATCATATAGTAGTATAAAAGAGGAGATAGCTGGAGAGGAGCGAATGCATTACCTTCAATAGCTGTTTTGACCTCCGAAATAATCATGTGATCATGATGCAAACCAACAGACTCTGGTGCAAGAGAGGATTTAGGACCTTCTGCAATATCTAGAGTGTGAGCTGGCACAGAAAGAGAAGAAAGTTTGAGCATGAGTGTAGAATCTGCAAGTTCTTTGTGGACAACTTCAATATGAGATGATACTGGTTCATGATCTGAGAGACCATCAAGGGGAGCGAATGCATCACTTTGCTTGCTTTTGAAGGGGTTTGGACCAAATCCTTCATTTTGTTTATCGAATCTTTCGTCCAGATGGGCCCATAGCTCTTTTGGAGTTTCAACATCATCAATGATTTGGTATAACATGTATTCAGGCAAAGCAGACATCATTCTTCCAAGGGCCATGTCACCTTTATTCAACCAGTCAATATTCTCTTCAGAGGATTCGAACTCTCTTTCAAAATAAAAATCAAAGAGATCATGGCTCTTCAAATATGCTATCATTTTTGGTTTCCATTCATCATAGTTGAATGGAGAAAGAAGAGGGATTCTTTCTAAATATGAATACATTGAAGCTGTAGAAGACCTGCAAAAACAATAGAGAATATCAGCAACTGCTACTGCTGCAAAATTGCAGAAACTGCTGCACTCAAAATCTTGATAATAACCTGCAAAAAACTCTCAGGAATGGAGATAAACAATACTCTCAACATGCTCTAATACCATGTGAAAATCCTCACAGCAGATCTAAGAGATGATGTGTACCTCACAAGAGTAATTATGATTAAGCAGGAAAATAGAAGAAGAGTGATCAATACAGTATAATGAGCAACAGAATAATATGGTACAATAGAACTCAGATAGAAGCAATAATACTTCACACACACTAATCAATTAATCACAATATGAACAAATAAATAGTACAATGGTAGAGAGGATTCGAATGCCTAAGGAGGCAATTTGAATTAGCCTCTCAGAGTGATCATAAGATCAATAGAGTGTCATCGGAGCACAACTAGGTGTCCTCATGATCATCGAAGCACAACTGGAAGTCTTCATCATCATCAATGGAGTCATCAATGCTCAAGTAACTATCAATCATCAGTCAAACTAAGTCTGGTAGGTGTAACTAAGTGTTACTGAGTGTAACTAAGTGTAACTAAGTGTAACTGAGTATAACTGACTGTAACTGACTGTAACTGACTGTCACTAAGTGTAACTGAGTGTAACTAAGTGTAACTAAGTGTAACTGAGTGTAACTAAGTGTAACTAAGTGTAACTGAGTGTAACTAAGTGTAACTGAGTGACAACTGGACTGGTAGGTGAAGAAGGGCGAGTTGCTTCCTAAAATCAAGGAAGAAGGGCGCATTAAGCAACTGGAGGGCTAAAACTGAATAGTGAGAAGCTCCTAGGGGTTGGCTAACTAAGGGCTAGGTGTTGGACTAATGACTTGGATGCATGCAAACCCTAAAGGTGCATGCATGACTGAAAATGTAAATGATCAAAATACTGGTGGGACTAGGATGGAGTATAGGAATATCCTAACACAAAGCACCATGGTTACAGGACGATGTCTGTTTAGACAAACTCTCTTTTGCAGAAGCAAGAGATATCATTCACGCACAAAGAAAAATGATCGAAGATGTAAAGAAGGTTGCAACCAACATCATGCGAACTTTGAAAAGGAAAGAAGAAGAATCAAAAGGATTGGAAGCATAATTTACCGACCAGTTACAGGAAATGGAGGATACCTGTCAAAATGTAAGACTGCGCAATGACTCCTTGGAAAGCAATCTGAAGAAATCAGTGGTAGAAAATCAGAAACTTGAAAAGGAGATATATCTATTGGAGAAAAAACTGGAAGATGCTATAGAGGAAAAGGAAGAAGTCCTAGCACCAAATGAACAAATCCAAAAGCAATATGATGATGAAATCCAAGAAAAAAAACTGGAGGCCACCAAGAAAAATTCAGAGTATGGAAAGATGCATGATGAGCAGAGGATCCAACTACGAGAAAAGGAAAAGGAAATTGAAAGGATGCAGATTCAATTTCGAACAAATGAAATATTTTTCAGAAGCACGGAAGTATTGGATGAGATTCTTAGCAATAAAAGATCACCTCTCAATAAAACTGGTGTAGGCTATAAAGATGACTTTAAAAATATTGATCGAGAAAAAGGGTCGGTTGCACATCACGACCATGAGAAAATATATTCAATGTTGGAAATGCACAATGAATAGACATATTGGAAAATACTACAACAATATTATATGTTACAAATGTAACAGAATTGGTCATAAGGATCGGGAATGTGGAAGTTTAGGAAAGTCTGTTAAGTACTGGAAGAAGAAAACATGTAAGGAATTCCAATCTATTAACAAATTCAGCTCTAATAAAAACCAAGGAAAAGACCAATGCAAGATAATATGGAGAAGGAAGACATCGAACAATTATTCAAACTTTGTCAGATCTCTAAATGAAAATATGGATAACTTGGGAGACCAATCCTTCTCCACTCCAACACAACATTAACTCATTGAAAATCGGACCCGTCACAGTAAAATATTTGTGCGCCAACATGACTGCGACAAAGGGTGATTCTTAATTATTAATAGAGTAGTGGCATGAACGGAAATAAATGTTCAAACATAAACAACATTAATGATGGAAGTTGGTTAATTAAATTTGGACAAGATCAACTAGAATTTCAAGACTTGTCAGTGGACCCAATCAAGGGAAATCGATAGGCCATTAATTACAGATGGAGAATTTCAACTTCTTATAAACCCTAGATATCTCTGGTAAGAACCCTTGTATCCATTGAGAATAGTTATTGTAGAGTAATCAATGTGTGTGAAGAGTTGAAGCTATGGCACCCAGGAGACAATGCATATCAAATGGGAAAGGAAGCTTTGAAAAAATCGAAGATGGTTCATCTTCAAAGAATGAAAAGGTGTATCGTGAGTACATTCCATCCCAAAAACCTGATGCTCTATTCCTTACCCTACCTGAAGTAGAAGATATGGGACTACAGGATCGAAATAAGTCTGAATACGTGATTGTTGAAGAAAAATTACACGGACAACTAGACAAGTTCATATTTGCTGACTATGATATCACTGACTCTAAAAAGTTCCCACAACTATTCAGAGAGAAGTATATGAAGGAGATTTCATATCCTAAGCTATTAGGTGAAATGGAGCTCAAAGAATGGGTAGTTGGGTTGTCAAAATAAGGAATATTGAACTTATTGGAAGTTCCTTACTTTGGAAGAACACCATATGTAAAGATGTGTGCAAAAATGATGTTATCGCAACTGCATGGGGGATATCTATGGATTAACAGGGCAATATCTATTGATACCAAAATGATCGAATCAATCATTGGTCTACCCTCCGTTGGAGAAGATGTGACTCTTCTTTTTGGCAAAAAACATGAAATAACTCTTGGAAAGATGCTCGCTGAAAAATACGGGACTCAATGTATGAGCAAAGGACTCTTAGTTGCGTGGATAAAGGGAAAAGCCATGAGATTCATTGTTCAAGTGCTTTCATACATGTTTTTCAGGAAGAGTCGCTAGGATCAAGTTTCAACCGCAATCATTGTAGCAGTAGAAAAATGTGTGAAGGGCATACAAATGAATTGGTCAACATTATTGAATGAGTTCCTTGATGATTACACAAAAGCTCAAGAAAAGGGTAATCCCTTTCATTACACCTGGTTATTGATATGCATTGCATTCACTGGATGGAAACAACCGAAAAGTATTCAATTCTTTGATAGAAACAGAAGGTCATTTTTGGCTGTAAGATATACGAATATGTGGTTCTCTACCATTGTGCATAGACAATAGTTGAACGATCTCAATTTCTCTGTATACTGTGAAGATATCAAATTTATTCTCTGAGAGAATCCACGTATATAGCCTAAAATAATTGAAGCATACAAATGGTTTGTGCGCTTCAAGATTGGGATGCATATCATCTACCTTCAGGACAAAAGGGACCCTAGCAAGCAGTGGCTTCCCACCATGTTTATTTGTACAGAAATCGATGTAGCATAAATTATTCAAGAATGGGATGCAAAGTGGAGGGTTCCACAAGCAAAAGAAGAAGAGGTTGTGCAATAGAATCAGACAAGCAATGGAGTTCCCATAGTGGAAGAAACTGAAAATACTGAGATATGTCTCAAACCGACATAGCAGTTTGCGCCCATTGAAAAGAGAAAAGAAACTACTCATCTAGAAGGGTCAACAAAGAAGAAAAGAAAAGTATCTAATCCTACTCCGATACCCACACTAACTAGGGATGACATTGAACAAATTGGCATAGAGATCGGAAATGCAACAAAAGAAGCCATAGAAAATGTGGCTACAAAAGAAGAGTTTGAATAACTTGCAACCCAACAAGTAGAAATCATGTTGAATATGGAAGAGAAGTTTGCATACCTCAAGAAGCAAATACTGTCTACCAAAAAAGAAAAGAAATAAGAAACTCATTTAGAAGCACAACTGAGTGGTTCCCAGCCACACTGAAGTGCACAGATGAAGGACACATTGCCACATCAAAAATTGATGATCTCATCCACAGAGTTGGGACTCCCTACTTAGGAGATACAAAATTCGGTAAGCCATATAGAACTGACCTTATCACTCTTATCTATAAATGAATTGCATGCACTACTTACATCTGCTACAGAAGAAATCAAATGGAGACATGAAGCTACTACAAAATATTGGTATAAAATTCAAAGTGAAAAGGAATCCCTATAGGATGAGTGTTTGAAGCTGAATACAGAGAAAGACTGCACAGAAGACGTCAGAACTAGAAAAAGAAGAAAAAGAAGTAGTCACAAGAGGAAATCATCTGAGGCAGTAAGTAGAAGAGGCAAAACATGATGCCTCAAAATTACAACGAGCAGTGGAAGAAGTGTTTAATTTGCTTCCAAAAACTCAAGAAATTGAAGACACTTCTCCGGAAATAAAATTGATGAAAATAAGGGAATTTATTCAAGGGTTACAAGCCAGAACTGAAGAACTATCACAATCTCTAGGAACACCTCCATAGATCAGAGAATAATCTGAAAGAATACTTGAAAAGGAAAAAATTTCATTTGAAAACATCAATATTCTAGATTTAAAGTGCGCAGAGCTGCATGGAGAAAGTGCTCAGCTATGGACAAATCTAATTGAATATGAGCAATTGAAGGAGGTAAACAAGAAGTTACATGTCGCACAAGAAGTGGAGCAGGGGATTCATGAAAGCTTGATTAGTTTACCAACCATTGAGAAGAAGAGAAAAATGTATGAGTATAAAAAGCAACAATAGGAAATAAACATGATTTAGGAAGAACACAGGAAATTAATGGATAGGCTTGGACCTCTACTAGAAGAATCTTTCAGTCTAACAGAATCCTTTCCACTGTCATAAGATGAAATCAAAGGAGTGGTTGGTGACTGCATAAAATATCTTGAGTCAGATTATGATCATGTAGAAGTATCTATTGTGGTCAAATAAAAGGAGCTAAAATAAAAAGTTGCAGTCGTCAGAACAAAACTGCAAGAACTCAAAACTACATTTCAACAAAATAAAGCATGAAGACAGGGGGAGTTATCTGTGTTAGCAAATAAGTAAAGGCCTGCGCAAAACAAAAGAAAGAGGAACTAGTAATTGCGCAATTCATTGCACCTCTTTTCCATTGATGTCAATGTGAGAGAAAAGAATGAAGTTGGTTGTCCACATGACATGAAGCTGAATGCAGTTGAGAGGATGGAGCATGAAGAAGAAGAAGCATGAAGCCGATAAATAATGCAACTGAAGCAAGAACATCCAACAAAGGAAGAAAGTGAAACAAAGATTATGAAGAAGACGTGAAAGAGCATGAAGCGTATTTTTGAAGTAATGAAGAAGATACAGAGAAGAAGCATGAAGCCAACCATGAAGCATGCAACAATACAGACGAAGACTCATAAAGCATGTGATCTGCGTAGAGGTAATAGAAAGCAGAAGAAGCACCAGCAGTAGAATGCGCAGAAGTCAGGAATTCAAACTAGCAAAGAAATGAGGTAGAGCATAAACACAGGGGGAGTAGTGCAACACATATGAAGCATACAAGTTCAATAATATGACTATGCACAACTTCATAAGGTGTTGACATCATGTCAAAGGGGAATATTGTTGAACTTTGGCTGTCATTGATGTCAACTAATGTCAAAGAGAATGTCAACTGATTCAGTTTGATCCATTGATGTCAACTGAAATCAAGTGGTTTCAGCATTCTCATGCCAGCTTGAAGAAGTATAGTAAAGACACATTGAAGAAGTATATGTGCAAGCAAGATGGTGAAGGATATGGATGCCAGTGTGAATAAGTATATCTAGAAGTTGCATCTAGTATGAAGAAGTGTGTCCAAGGGTACACCATGAATATCCAATGTGAAGAAGTACATAAGGCACATGTACTTGATCAGGTCACAAGTCCATCTAGTCTTAGTCCTTCAAGGCACAAGCTAAAGGGTTGGTTGGACAGAAGGATGAAGAGTGCACAATAAATCCAATGAATACATGGGACAAAGTCTAGTCTACACAAACAAATCAAGAGAAGATTCAAGAGTGTGCAAGAAATTCAAGTGGAGTGCACAAGTAGCATGGAACAAGAGATCGTTGAACACCTCTAGAAGTCCTGAAAGCGCACAGGTCATCACCAATCAGAAGACACTTTCAGTTGATAAAGGGTGCACAAGTTTCAAGAAGGGTGTAGCAGTTGATGTCAGCATATGCACAAATTACATAGTCAAAGATGTTAGGATATTCCTATACTCCATCCTAGTCCTACTAGCTTTAGGATATTCCTATACTCCATCCTAGTCCTACTAGCTTTCCAGTCATTTTCATTTTCAGTCATGCATGCAAAATTAGGGTTTGCATGCATTCTAGGTCATCAGTCCCAGCACCTAGTCCTCAACAAACTAGCCCCCGGAGCTTCCTTCAGATCATTTCTAGCCCTCCCAATGACTAATGCACCCTCCTTTGCTCCACTGCATGACAAGGGTGCCTTCTTCACCTACCAGTCTAGTTATATTCAGATATATTGAGTTATCTTCAGTTATTTCCTTGATTTAAGGATTAACTGACTCTTTACTGAGTTTATCACTCTGTTGGACCTCCAGTGAGACTAGATTGACCATTCTGACTCCAGTTAACTCCTATGGCACCCTCCACTGAGCCTCCTTCACTATATTAGTTCTTCCATGTGCCAGTTACACCAACCACATTCAGTTAGACTCAGTTTGACTCCCGGTTGACCATTACTTGTGCATTGATGACTTCACTGATGAGAAGGTGGACTCCTAGTTAGGCATTGATGACTCTCCATTGATTATGGATCTGTGCATGAAGGCCAATTCGAATTCCTCCTAGTGAATTCAAATCCTCATACTCAACATTGTATATTTACATGTTCACTATTCAGTTTAATATAACATGTGTAATTATTCTTCCTCAATCAGAGTTTCCTTGGATCTACGTTCTATTGCTTGTCTCTTCTTCTTCCTAAATTCTTTCATTGTGAGGTTTACATCATCTCTTTGGATCTTATGTGGGCAATTTCACATGGTATCAGAGCCTTGAGAGTATATTCTACCTCCATTCTTGAGATTTTTTTTGCAGGTATTTCGAAGTTCCAGCAGATTCAGCAGCTTTCTATTTGCACTTGTTCAAGCAGTCAAGATGAGCAATTCGAATGCTCCTTCTTCTCCTATACTTATCACTCCTTTCAATTATTTCGAATGGAAGATGAAGATGATTGTACTCTTGAGGTCAAGAGGGTTTACTAGAATAGTTGACTAAAAAGATGCCATACCACATCAAGCTGAAAAGAGAGTCAAGCACCTAAACAAAATGGATGAAGCCTTTGGATGCATATGCCTTCATATATCTAATGATCTATTGTTTCATACTGATGGATTGAAGTCTCCAAATGAGTTATGGATAAAATTGAAGAGTCTTTTTGGCAAACAAGACGAACGAAGAGGCTACATTCTTGAGAATGAATTGGTTTCCCTTCAACCTAGCAATTTCGACAGCATCCAAGAATTCTTCTCCAAATTCAGAATTTGGTTTTGCATTGCAAGCAATGTGGCATCACTAAAAGTGATGAGCAATTGATACTCTCTATATTGAGCAAACTTGGATCTCAATTTTCTGTCTTTGTATCTACCTTTCATTCTGTTCGAATATCCATCCCTGGATGGAAGTTTCCCACTTTAAATGACTTTATTGAAGCTCTCATTCAAGAAGAGAACAAACTGTTTCAAATGGGTACCATCACAACCTCCAGAGATATAGCTCTTTTAGCTGGTGAATCAAGTGGAGCGAATGCAAAAGGGGGACAAAAAGGCAAAGGAAAGAAACCTTCAAGATCCAAGAATGACAAACAAAAGAGATCTAATTGTACCTACTGCAAGAGAGGAAACCATCCTGAGCATGCCTGCATGCACAAGAAGATTGATCTTCTAACCAAGCTTCTTGTACAAAACCAAATTGTTGTTCCAAAAGAAGCAAAGATGATTGATTCTGGAAGTGGATCTGATGATTGCCATGCATTGATGGCTGGTTTTTCAAAGACAAAATCCCTCCTCGTAGATTCTAGAGCCTCCAACCACATGATTGCACAAGAAGAATCCCTCTCCTCTTTGGATCTCCAAGATGGGCCTACCATTCACATGGGAGACAACTCTCATATTTCTGCCAAAGGTTTGGGTACAGTTCATATGGAGCATGGTAAGTTCAAAAATGTCTTATTTGTTCCTTACAGCTAATTTGTTGTCAGTATATCAAATGACTCATACAGGATCTCCAAAACAAGTAATTTTTGGTCCAAACACAGTAGAAATTACAGAAATCTCCACTGGAAAGGTTATAGCGAATGGGATTGCTAATAATGCCTCAAAGGCATATGAGTTCTCACACTGCATGCCTTTCTCTCCAACTACTCCTTCAGATTCTGATGAAGATCACAGTGACTCCTCTTCCTGTGACTCCTCTTCCAGTGAAGAAGAAGATCAAGATTTTGATGTTGAGATCATGGTTCAAGAAGATTCAGAACCAACACCTATTCTCAGTCCAGATTCAAGAGAAATATGTTCTCACACAGTCCTTGCTACTACTGAGAACACAGTTGATGATTTATTTGCTTACCGAACTACTAGACTTCAGCATCATGCCAACCTTGCATTATGCCATCCATCTCTCCATGAGAGATGCAGCATGATGATGGGGTTCTCTCTTCCATCTTTTGGGAAGACTACTCATGTTCCATTCGCTCCAGATACAGAAAAAGTTCCTGAAAGACTTGTTTCATCCTCCACACAGTGGGAGACCTTCCTACATGAGATCAGCTTGCCAAGTCTTTTGCAAAAGTTTTCACTGATGAAAGCTTCTTTCTTTTCTTCATGATGGTTCTTTGAGTTATTTACTGTTATTTTGAGGGGGGGTATTTTTCCCATGAGGTTTTCCCCATTTCCTCAGTTTATGGACAATTATGTATTTTATTATCATTTCATTTATTGTATGGGTGACCTTTGGTCCTAGTTACCAGGGCCCAGGATGGATTAAGGTGGGGTGTTAGGATATTCCTATACTCCATCCTAGTCCTACTAGCTTTAGTATATTCCTATACTCCATCCTAGTCCTACTAGCTTTCTAGACATTTTCATTTTCAGTCATGCATGCAAAATTAGGGTTTGCATTCAATTAGGGTTTGCATGCATTCTAGGTCATCAGTCCCAGCACCTAGTCCTCAACAAACTAGCCCCTAGAGCTTCCTTCAGATCATTTCTAGCCCTCCCAGTGACTAATGCGCCCTCCTTTACTCCACTGCATGACAAGGGTGCCTTCTTCACCTCCCATTCCAGTTATATTCAGTTATATTGAGTTATCTTCAGTTATTTCCTTGATTTAAGGATTAACTGACTCTTTACTGAGTTTATCACTCTATTGGACCTCCAATGAGACTAGATTGACCATTATGACTCCAGTTAACTCCTATGGCACCCTCCACTGAGCCTCCTTCACTATATTAGTGCTTCCATGTGCCAGTTACACCAACCACATTTAGTTAGACTCAGTTTGACTCCCGGTTGACCATTACTTGTGCATTGATGACTTCACTGATGAGAAGGTGGACTCCTAGTTAGGCATTGATGACTCTCCACTGATTATGGATCTGTGCATGAAGGCCAATTCGAATTCCTCCTAGTGAATTCAAATCCTCATACTCAGCATTGTATATTTACCTATTCACTATTCAGTTTAATGTAACATGTGTAATTATTCTGCCTCAATCAGAGTTTCCTTGGATCTAAGTTCTATTGCTTGTCTCTTCTTCTATTATTCCTAAATTCTTTCATTGTGATGTTTACATCATCTCTTTGGATCTTATGTGGGAAATTTCACAAAAGACACAACAAGTGCACAAGTTCCACACGTGATGGTACCATAAGGGTCAAAATCCCACCAATTCAAAGATCATGTATGCGCAAGTTCCACAAAGCATTGATACACCAAGTGTGCAATACCTACAAGTAATGGTACCGAAAGGGTGAAAGGTCCACCAAGTCGAGGACCATGTATGTGTAGAACACACAAAGAAAGGACACTTCAGCGGCGCAGAACATGAAATGTGGCATAGGCATAATCCATGAAGCAAGGAAGAAGAAGAAATGCCACAACCAACTTGTGGACATACAAACCATGCAATACATGTATAAATAGGGAAGCAAGTCGGAGATTTGAAGTAAGCTTGATGGAACAGTCAAAGAGATTCTAAGTGTAAAATACATATTTCTATTTGGGGCATCACGGGCTCGAGGTACAGAACAGTATAATCTAGCAAGGAGCCAAGTGCGCACAAGCAGAGGAATGATTGAACTGATGGTGTGTAGAATGATGTTGTAGATCTGTGGAAGTTGCACAAAGACAAGGAAAAATGTAGAAGATGTGCAAGTGAGTGAGGAATGAATGATAGTAGCACATAGATAGTCATAGATGTTTTGAAAGAAATAAGCGCAGAGACAAAACTGAGGCATATCAGAATATGCACAGAATTTTGGCTGATGCACGAGGGTTAACATGAAGTGTGCAAAGCAGAGAGGTCCATCAGATGCACGATGACAGAACAACAGTAGAATATTTGATGCAGGATATTTTTTAAGGATTCTAATATTATACTTAAGTATAGTATTATAGGAGATTATTTTGGATTAAGAAAATCATACATATAGATAGATAGGTGAATATTAAATATGAAACATACAATTTACTAATGAAACTTGTAAATTTTGGCGAATATCATGATAAAAAACATATGTTATGTAAATATAGGCTATATTATAGAGTAAAAATGCCCAAATAGAAAATTTATTTTTTGAACAAAAGCCCCAAAAATAGCCAATTGGCAAAATTTCACCCCTAAAAATTACCTTGCTTGTATGCATGTCATGATGAGGATGATCTGAAACAAGTGCGTTAAACCGAAAGGACGAATCATATAATGCACAGCATGTCACACATTGTCTGAAAGACTGTGGCACTTAAACTAAACGGACACATCTAAGTAAGTGCGCAGTTCCATCTGATATCGGTGTGCAATCACATATCAACAAGCTATCAATTGAAGCACAATATCAGTTGGTTAGTGCAGTTGTGCAGTAGTAGAATGACACAACTAATCAGTGGCGCAGATTGTAGTAGATGAATTAGTACACGATATATGAAGTGATTCATCAGTAGAAGTGAATAATTGAGTGGAATGAGAATTCAAGTGATGTATGCAGGGGAGTGACAGCAATACGACTGCATACAGAAGGTGTGCACAGTAGAATGAACATCATAAGATCAAAAGTGTGCACATGTTGGAATTTCAGTAAGGTAGAACATTATTTTGGATATCTGGGAGACACGATGGGACAAGGAGCAGGAGGTCGTAGCCTCCCTCCAGTACGTATTGGAGAACACAGGGAGTTGATGCTTCCTTCAGGTCAGTTTCTGTAAAACAAGGGGTCGGTGCCTGCTCCAGTTGATGTTGGTAAACACAAGAAGTCATTGCTTCCTTGAATGTAATATTTTCATTATAAAAGAGCATTTTGTGGTTTTCTCCTTATTGGGTTTCCATGTCAAAATCCTATGTGTTATGTGTTATTTGTCTTGGTGCATATATGGATGAATGATTTTATTTAAATTGGATGCATAACTAAAGATCAGGATTAAGTTAATACTAATCTATTAAAGAAGGTAAAAAATGTTGATAACCGCACTAATACTAATTCACCCCCCCTCTCTCAGTACTAAATCGATTCCAACACAATGGTCGATCATCATCTTGAGGAAAAGGAAATGAAACTCTCCATTCTTAATTTTATCTAGAGATGGAAGAAAATATGAATGATGATGCATATCTTCCCAGGTATTTCCATGCCCTATTAAGGCTTCCAGGATAGCCTCATCCAAAGGCATAACAATATCTATACAATCTTGGGAAGTGGAGGAATCAACAGCCCACACTGGCTGAATAGTTTGATCCACCTCCTCAATAGGAGATGTATCACTGTCTACAGTATCTTGTTGAATTGCTTGATAAGCTATCTCTGTTGGATACAAGGGTAAGACATTCTCATAATGTTGAGACTCTTCCATTGAATTCAATGGAGAAGTAATTATCCATGGATCATCGAGGTAAGATGTTTGAAAATACTCTACTCCCGAAACTGGAACTTCCTCTTTAGCCAAACCCAGAGCAGAATCAATAAAAAAGGTAGGAGCTGGGATATTAAAAGTACCCATAATAGATGGATATAAACAAACTCCCACATTCTCCGTTACTGGATTCTACTTATCAATCGAAGGGACATTCGATCCTCTAGGTGAATTTACACAGTTTCGAGAGAAGGATAATTAATCAATGGGTGATGATTGTTGGCACGATTTAAGTCCGCAAGAAGTGCGGAAGCTGACAAGCCACAAAAGAAGGACCATTCACAGAAATCGCGGAAGCGCGAAGCGGTTAATTAGTTAGATAAGGTTCATATGGACCATTTGTAACCATGTAGTTTTGTATAAATAGAAGTAGATTTGTAAGCCTAAGGGCATCGTTGATAGAGGATAGAAGCAAACGATAAGAAGGTGATCCATCTTTTGATCTATTTTGTATCCGCGACATGGTGTATTGGTTGTTTCTACGAAGTTCATTCCGCAGGTTTTAATGAATGCATGAATATGTTCGATTATGGTTCCTTTTCTGTCTCTGTCTCTTTGTGATGATGAATGTGAATGTTTGCAACATGTTTAATACTCTGTGGGTTGAATGATTATTGTTGATGCGAATAAGTAGGTTAAATATGTTGTTGCGAATGTTTATTATCTTTTGAATCTGCGAATGGCCTAATGTGCGAATGATGAGTTAATAGTTTACTGTGGAAGATATAATCTATAGTTTCTACCAAGGTAATGTGTGTTGGATGCATGTCCTTAACTCCACTACGGAAACTTGGTTCCTGCATCCCCCTTGTGCATCCCGGGTGAGACTTCATTCGCTCTGCAAGTGTTGCTGGAAGGGTTAACACCCTTCTGGGCCAGTGCGTAAGGGAGTTTGGGTTGGTGTTTGTTGGTGACAATGTGCAGTGAAACCTTGTTGATAGTCATTGTGTCAACAAATGGTTCCATTGTCAGGACCTTGAGGAGTAAAAGAAGAGGATATGCCTTGGAATCCAACGAAACCAAAGATCCAAGAGTGGTTTGACAGAAAGATAGAATAATTCACAGAAGGAGAAAAGCAAAACCCTAGACAGACTGTAAGCAGTTGGCTGCAGAAGTACATTGATTCAGATATCCATGAAATATTATTCTGCAAATTCCCAGTATTGTTGCACAAGTGCTTAGCGCAGCTAACATTCCAGAAGCACCATTTCAAAGAGACTGAACCTGAGCATTGGACACCATAACTTATTCGACAGCTGAAATGTGTCGACAACACAGTATCAAGGGCTGTCGATCTCTGGGTGGATACTATCCTGGAGGGATACATTACTGAGTTCGTAGTAGACACGATCAAATCATATAGCGACGCAAAGAGAAATTTCTTCAGGGGACCAAGGGGAAGGTTCTTGCTGTTATTAAAACTGTGGATTAAGATGCTCATCTGCGAAAAGGGCATTCTGGGGATGAATTCCAATGAGTAGAAAGATCAGTGTGCGGAGGTTGTAGGTGTCGCATGAATGCGGATCCAATAGAAAGATGCGGGGTAGATGGACATGAGCGATGATGAGTTTATATGGGAAGCTGACGAAGAGTGTGGTACCTTGAGGAGTGGAGCGATATGCCGGCGTCTTGAGAAGAAGAGGACGACTGAGACAGATTCTCCTAAGAAGACCAGGACAGAAGGTTGCGAAGCAGGACCACAAGGGAGAAAGAGACCCTATTGCGACGAGAACGGTGACTAGGCTACCCGAGAAGCAGAAGAGACATGGATCGTAAGTTAAAACATACCTGCAACCCAGCGCAATACCCATAATTATACAGGAAGAAACCCAATCTATTCGCAAAGTTTCCCGACGTGCAATGGTAAAAGTAGTACATCAGTAAACAATAACAGTAGGAACGTTAGGATGGCAGACGAGGCAAAGATTCCTACCTTTCATGGGAACGAGACTGAGGATCCCAAACAATATTGGTTCATATGTGAAGCAGTGTGGAATATGAAGTAGGACCAGGAAGAAGCCATAAAAATGGGACAGATAGCGACAACCCTTGGGGGTCGGGCATTAGACTGTTTCATGAAGTTTATAAGGGTTCCGACAGGAAAACCAGCCAAGACGTTGGCATAGATCAGAACAATGATGATTGATGAATTTAAAAAACCAAAATTGGAGTCGCATTATGTTACTGAGCTCAAGGAGATTAAGCAATTCCCGAACGAGCCGGTGTGGGAATTGGATGAGCGATACAAGACATTGATAGTGAAGGTGAGTTTTGGGATAAATGACATGCAGCAATAGGAGTGGTTCATCACATAACTAGTACCACACATCCGCATACCACTAATGAAATAGAAGGTTGCAACCCAAGTGGAAGCATTGGAGATTGCGATGAAGCTGGAGGCTTCACCAATCGGTGAAACAGGGTTGGGTATGGATCGGATACAAGCATAGCTAGCAAACTTGATGATGCAATTGAAAGACATGAAGAAAGGGAAAGAAGCTCACGAAGAGATCTAGTGCACTAGGTGTAGGACAGAGGGACACCACAAGGATCAATGCCCAGACTTCCGAGACTATTTGCAATCCGGTGCACCAAATCCCCTTAGTCAGGGAGGGTTTCCTTGGTGTCGTGTCTGCCAAACGAGAGGCCATCAACCAGAAGAGTGTGTTTATCTGCAGAAAATAGTGTCGAAACCAGAGAACTTGTGTTGGCTTAAGTACTGATCTAGAGGTTTCCAATGTAGATGCAGGTTCTTTAGCGATTTCCAAGGAACCAACAAAACCCCTTATCACCAGCCCTTTCAGCTACAGCCTGCGAACAGGCTGAGGTCTCACCCAAGGTGTAGCTATGGGGGCACTACGGAATCAGGTTTCCATAGTGAAGTGATGAGTTGTTCAGACAGGACTTCTACGCAGTGCACTATCAGACCTGCGCTGCGAGCTGAGGACAGTGTGACGATAGTCTGCGTTGCGGTTCGCACTTCTACAAACTGACCGTTGTGCAATCAGCGCACCCAAGGGCTGCATGGTTCAAGTAGGATACAATTAATAGGATAGCACAACTGAGTTATATGCTTCCTTCTAAACTTAATCAATAATAAAGACTTTACTTAACACTTGTTCATTCACCCATTCCCTTAAGTTATTTAGACTGAACTGATGCAAACAGACAGCATAATCAACTCTGCGCACCCCTGATGCTATGCGCCGAAGAGTTATACAACCCGAATCTTACACATACATGTGATTATTCAACAGACTGATACCTTCATCAAATTATAATACTGAGCATTCACCATTCATTCATTCATGTAATACTTAATACATTATCCCCATCTTTCTCCTATGGTGAATACATATAAAAGTATTAACATAACAACCCAAAATTGAGAATACAAGCATTCAACGTAAGCAAACAGATAGGTGCAAAATGCAAACAATCACACTACTCAGGATTTAACGTGGTTCACCCCCCCAGATGGAGGCTATGTCCACAAGACCTGTTGTTATATTAATCTCTTGGGAAGGGTACAACAGTTCTTAGTCTGTGCACACAGCTGCAAACTCTCTTCTCTCTCAACAGGCCTCTGCGCACTCAGCTTGCAGAGCCTTTACAATAGCACTAAGCTTAAAACGTGCAACAATATTCAAAGCTTAACAAAATGAAGAGTAACCCTTTCCCATACAAAAATTCCTTATTTATAGATCATGCCCGTAGGTCATGTCTTTACAATACATGGCAATGAACCCTAAGGTTCCCAAAATTGGTGCGGATACCCGCCACCTTGCCTGTCGTCGTCGCCAGGTCACTCCACTTTTCCCTAGCTGCCTGACTGGTTCGCACACGGCTCTAACGGCCTTCTGACAACCGCAATCACCACAAAATGGTTGCACTGCATCATGGCCTGTCACTTTCCGTCCCTTTAGCCTGCCTGTCATCCTCGAGCTAGTGGCCTAGCTTCTCAACTGCTTTCCGCCACTACCTTTTTTCGGTCGCTTTCCCTAACCGTCATTCTGCTTCTTACCCAAAATAGTTCGCTTATGTATCTCGACCTTCCTCTATACTTATTTACCAAAATTAGCTATTGCGCAGGCCCTGCGCACCTGTACTGCTATGCCAAAACTGTATCTGTACTCTGAGTTACGAACTCCTTGTATTCATATCCTTTGACTTCACAGCCCAAAAGCTGCGCAGCTCCAAAATTGTTTCCTTAACAAAATTGTGCCTACTTGGGCCATGCCCGACAGGCCCCTAACACTGACTTGTGGTTCGTCCCAAGCCACTCTAGTCCAGCTGCTCCATCTGTGCCTCTTTTGAGATTCCTTCCCACGCAGTGAATTCTTCAACGGTTGCGCTCAGCTGTGCAACTACTTTTTTCACTTCTTGCTCGCATTCTTTTACTTTGTCGAGCATTTCTGGCGAGGCAGGTTCCAGAGTTTCTTCCTTGATGCAATTTTTTGATGTCTGAAGTTCTTGTAATTTTACCTCAATATCATCATTCAAGGTAAGTGCTTCCTCCAGTAGTGGTTGTAACTTCACTGAAGTTTCAGCTTCTTTCGTTCTTAAGGCTTCGAGCTCCTTCCTTAATGCCTTGGTTTTCTCGAAGGAGTTCCACTTCTGACGTACTGGTAAGTCCTTCATGGATGCATCTGTTGCATCCAGCTCTTGTTTCTTTTGCTGCATCTCGTCATGGATACTCTGCAGCTCTGGACCTTCCTGCAGTATGCTCCAGGTGTTAGAAACGTCATTTGCTAATTTCTGGCATTGCGCCACTGCTGCGCAGATGCTTTGCATAGACGTCTTTAGTGCTTCTGTTCTTGCTTCTTCCTCTTTCCTTGTTGTGTCAACTGGATGTCTAGCTGCCAGCTCGGCCATTTCTGCCTGATGGACTACTGCCATCTCTGGGATCTTTTATGCATGGGAAATTTCCAATCCCCTCATTTTGTCCTGCAAGCTATCCACGGCCACTCCTATCTGTAGGATAGCTACTTCTACTTCGGAATCTTCTTCAACTTCGGGTAGCCACACATATACTACTGACAAGGCTCCTTTTATTCTGCGCTCTTGTTCCTTTGTGCGTTGAAGTTCCCATTCCTTCTGCTCAACTTCACCCTGCAATTTCCTGTAATTATCTTCATATTGATGCCGTTGATTGTGCAAGACAATGTCCCTCTCATGTATTTCAGGGGAGATCTAGGTGTGCAGATGGTGCAACCCTTCAGCTGGTATCATAGCTATATTCAGTTCTAACTGCTTAAGCATTCTCACAGTTTCTGTCATCTCGTGCGTTAGGAACAAAATGGACCCTGATGCAATCTTGACGATGCGTGTCCATTTTGTGAAGGCAGGTGACCTGCACATCGTCTCACTTGGTTCCCCCAGTTGGTGATCATGGTCCGACTCCTTTGTGAAGTTGCGATGGACTTGCTCCATCTGTAAGACCAAACTGGTCAATTTGTCAATGCTTTCTCGGACCTGCACTTGGGATGGCTCTTCCCGGTTTCCCATAAAGCCAGGAATATCCTCTAGATGCATAGTTGTACGTGATGTTATCATCTCAGAGTCATCATCGTGCAGTATTCTATCCAGTGGTTGTCTCGTAGCCTTAGACTTCTTCTTCGGTGACTTCTCTGTGCTCTCTGGGTCCCACTCTTTTCTTTTGTCCCCGGCCTGCTGGTCGGGTTTCGAGGTTGATGCAATTTGGACCTCTGCCTCTTTGTCCACCCTGTCCTCTTCTTCCTCCTCATCCGAAGGAGTGATAATCGATTATGGTGCATCATCTTTCCATTCATCAGGCCAGTCTTCAATAATTAGTTCGATCTTTGGTACACCCAACTGATACTGTCCTTCATACCACTTATTTGCGCTCAGGTGTGGCTGTATAAAGATGGAATGCAATCCTGCTTTAAAAGTCATAAATGGCTTATACCTGTCCATCACCTCATCTGTAATGCGTGGGATTATCTCGATTACCGTGTGCAGCTGCTCCAAGTAGGTGAAGAATTGCAGGTTGTTAGGCCTCTGCTTTTCCACGGTCGTGGGAGACCACATGTTTGCAAATCTTACTGCGCAGCAGTCATCGACGGCTACTGACGGGCCATTCTGATGGTTAGGTTCCTTCCATCCCACAAATGAAATGAGGACTAGCAACCAGCTGAAGTGGAAGTCGAGTCCTTTATCTTGCGCATCCTGGACATCCAGTAAAAATTCATTTAACAAGAATTTTTCCCAATTATACTCGTGCACGTCCATAGCTTTAGCCGCCAAGGCTGCTACGGAGGCCGACACTTGCGCTAGTCTTGACTTCCTTAAAATTATTCGTGCCAATAGCTGAATTGAAAACCGTAGAGGTTCAATCGTAATTGGGTCAGTCTCATATCCTACTAGATCATCGGTCTTTCTCTGTCGTTTATTACGTCCTGTCAAATTAACTTTCTTTAATTTCCAAGGTGTAACGGTACTTCCAGGCTGTCTGATAGCCGATCAAATATTAAATGCTAAGTCCTTCCGGTGGATCCCGTTAGAATCCTGATCATTCTGTTCTTTATGACACTCGACTGGATAGGATATTCTTTAAATGTGAAATTCGGTCGATGCCACCACTTGGATAACGGTTTATTACTCGGCCGACAGTTGTCACGATCACCTTTCCTCATCATGATTCGTTGGCAGTTCTAACAATATGACGTGAATTCCACATGTGCTTCTTTACATATTTGTTGTGTAAATTTAGTGGTACCATGTCCTTCTGGACGCCGCTTCTTGCTTTCTGCCTTTTTCCTTTTTCATTTGAGCTGTGTAGCGAGGGTCACAACCTTCTGCATGGGTCTTTTTTTCTTTTTCTTTTTTTTCTTTTTTTTTTTGCGCGCGCAGCTTCAGCAGTGTTGTGCGGTATATACACTTCTTTATCACATGTCTCATACAGACTCTTTCCCATTTCCAATGCCCACTTTCAACTGTACGTGGCACTTCGAAATTTTCCCTTATGCTGAGTTGTTTATAGGTTTTGCGAAGAAGGACTATCCCGATAGGGTTTTAGTCTACTTCCATTGATTAGGTTGGGCAAGTTATCTCCTACTAATGTGGCTAATTGAGCTGCGCCACCATTAGTAACATGCACAACAGTATATGGACCAAGCCAATGCATTTTAAACTTTCCAGGAAACTTCATGAATTTACTATCATATAGGAGGAATAGATCACCTACCTGAAAGGTCTTGCTTTTGATGTGGCGATCATGCCAGGATTTTTCTCTATCTTTCTGCACTTGTTGGTGAAAGCCCGCGATGAAGTGAGGCCAACCAAGAGTAGGAGCCTTTCCTCTAGTGCATCGTGATCTGCCATGCCTGTGAACGCAGCTATTCTCAAATTGGGAACAATGTACTCCATCGACATTATTGCTTCCTCCCCATAGGCCAGCCTAAAAGGTGTGTGGTCTGTCAACTTTTTGCATGTAGTCCTGTATGTCCATAACACGACTGGAATGTGCAGGTCCCAATCATCCTGATTCACATTGCATACCTTAGTGAGCGGATTCTCCAGTACTTTATTGAATGCTTCAACTGTTCCATTTTCCTGAGGATGATACGGCGTACTGCGCTGATGATGAATGTGGAACTCTTCTGTCAATGCCTCAATGGTTTTGTTCAGAAAATGAGTGCGTTGATCACTCATTAAGATCTTTGGACATCCAAACCTTGTAAGTATGTCTTCGAAAATGAATTGCGTGGCAGTACTTGTGCTGCAGTCCTTCACTGGTTTCGCTTCGGCCCATCTGGTGAGGTAATCAGTTGCAATGATGATGTACCTCGCACCAGTTCTCTTCCCTGGTGGGTTTATAGGTCCCACAAAGTCAATTGCCCATTTCTCAAATGCCTGCAATGTCAATTGTGGATTTAGTGGCATCTCGTCTCTTCGTGATGGCCGTTGTCAACACCCAGAATTTCTGAAAAATTTAAAAATTTTAAAAATAGCATATAATCTTATTAAATGCAGTCATTAACTGTTTGATTAGTTTATATTATCAGAATTGTAACTGAATGATCTTTTATCATACTTAGATTTAAAGATGAGTTTCTTGTTAGTTGCTGATTGTTTTCTGTTTGCAACCACAAGGGGGAATTGCCATAACAGACTGGGCTTACTTAGCTTCTGAGCTAATGCAGCAGATTTCCTTTCTCTTACAGATATACAGGTAATGTTCGGGCCGTTGCAAACAAATCTTTAAAGTATTATAAACAAATTGCTGTACCAAATCATTCAGTAAAAGTATAAGCATGCTAGCCAGGTTTATCAAGATTTTAAAGGTAGAACTCTTCCTATGATCTCCTCAAGATCTTCTGATAGAAAGTTGGAAATTACTAGAGACTATGATAGCTATTTTCTTTGATAATAAAAGAATTAAGTATCCCTATGGAGTATTGGTCTATTGATGAGTTTACTGTAATAAAATAATATTTCTTATCTAGCACCGTAGAATATGACTGGGTTACCATAATCAGACCAATTGTTACTCATCCGTGGTTACTACATCATGCCAAGTTTAAATTTAGAAAATGATTTCATTTACAACTTCAATTCTAAAGTATATGGAGTTAATAATATCGATATGTATATATACTTTTCTTATTTCTAGTAATTACAAGGTTTACTTGTCTGATACATGTCTCCTCTTAACATTTTAAGGGTTTGCATTGATTGGAACACTACTTTTGTTTCCATGATTGACAATTGAATGAAAACTATAAGCACCTTTAGAATTAGTCCTAAATTATCATGATTGAACTCATTTATGATTTTTCAGACTAAACTCCCAACAAGAAAGGTTATAATAATTTACGTAAACTGTCTAACATACACTTCACTTACACACTCCTTGTACTTCTTGAGCATGAAGGATAACAAAAGTCTACTTGTTATCACAAGGGATCTAAGACTATTAAGAGATTGTGATTATATTGGTAACAACAAGTAGAAATGGACTGGAGTAACTTAAATCTAAAATTTGTGGGTTATATAGCTTGAATTCTACAAGTTAAAGTCATATAAAGAAAAGAATGACAAGTCGTTTACTATCTGTGCAGAGTTATAGCGAATGGCATTATAGTAACAGAGTTGTAAACAACTACCTAACATCACTTCATTATCTCATAATCTTAAGAGAAATGATATATCTCTTGTCCTTTCACATGAGACTAGAGGAAATGGCAATCTAGTGATAAGTTTATGAACTACTTATATCCTAACATTATTCCCATATCCTTATAACTTTTATAATTGAAGATTAAATCCTCTATGCTTAAACACTTCAAGACTTAACCTTGAATGCTATTTTAAATGCAAGGTTTTATAAGACAAAGTTTTTAATGTTTACTTTGCAGGGTTCAAAAGCTTGGTCCTAACATTAAATATATGGCAGGTGTAAACTATGGTATCGCGACCATAATGGGATATTCATGCTATGATTTTGTTTCGAAAACAATTGATGGGAATCTCGTCGTAGAACTTTAGAACGTCAACCCACTGCATGACATATATTAAAAAGCTACGTGGTCACTCCAGAGCCACGCGTTTGTGATATAAACTCATTGACTAAATCCTACTTTGTCATTTCTCCCTTTCCTTCGGGCTCGGTCGCTCTGTGAACCCTCCTGGTCCAAACTTTGTTGTTCACTGTTTGATAACAGCTTCTATGTTGCTTCAGTCCTTCGTGCTTGTCAACTGCATCGTATGGGAGTCAATATTTTATATTTGGTGGCCATGGGGGTTGTTGAAAAACCTAGGGTCTTTCCTTTCTACACCATTGCTGACCCTGTCACGGCGTGAGTGTATCTTTCGACTTGGTACTGTCAATGCTTCCGTAGTGGAAGATACCCTTTATTTCTTCCATCTCAATCTTTTCGGTGTCAAGGGAAGGGTTTACACTTCCTCTGCTCGTGGTTAACATGCTATTTACTGTGTTTGGAACTTCTTTCAATTCACCGGTAAGATACAGGTTACTCCTTCGTCTTCCAGTTAAAAGAAATAGTTTAACTGTTAAAAAATTAAGTTTTAACTGACACTGTTCTTTTGTTACAGGTCCTGGCTACTCTTAAAGATGTGGATGACACAAACCTCAGCGGTTGGCTTTACCTGGTAAGCCTGGTTTTCACCATGGCGTTTCCTCCTTGTTGGTTTGTTAGGACGGTTAGGGTTTGGACTTTGAATGAAGCGACTCTGTGATTACAGCAGCTCTGCTCAATCTTTTAATTGTATGTTAAAGTGAAATCTTACCCTGTGTTGTAGTAGGATGTTGCGGCTTCAGTCCATTTTTGTAATTATTCGTCTTTCTTTTGTAGAAGAAATATTGTGTATATATGTATATAAAGCAATAACTGTAGCCAGCCTGCAGATGAGGTTACGGCCTCTTGATCTTGTGTAAAAAATGTCCAGGGTTTTCACCCAGGTTTTGTAATATGACTTATTATAACGTTTTCCTGTATTTTTGGAGCTTGTTTATCGCATGCATTTTTAATTCTATGCTATGTACAGGAATAAGTAAAATTTAAGGAATATGTAACGCGGTCGTAGGTGAAATCATTGTTTTAACTCTTAGTGTTTATTTTGCTTGCACAACCTGGACTGATAGGGTTTGACCCGATTTTTACAGTTGAGATTTAAGTTCAGTGCTTAATCTGTTATTTAAATTATAACTCTAGGGTATTTAAGAGTTAAATGAATGATATTAACTATAATGTTTAAGCTCGATGATTGAGCTAAGGTTTGCTCAGTTATTTCTTTTGTTTTAAAAATAATAACTGAGTTATTATTCTATTAATCAATTCTCTTTAATATAAAATACTGTTAGGATTATGTACCTTGATTTATTTGTGATGTAATTATTTCCTAATTTGTTTATAGGGTTTGTATCCTTATACAATAACCTAACTGTGAAAACAATCCTCCTACATTGTTCTTGGTCATGATATAAATACTGTAATTTATCTTGTTGTATTTTACTATTGTCTCAGAAGATTGTTTATTTAATTTGTAATACACAGTGTATAATTATGTTGTACATAATCCATACTTATTTATTCGTCAGGTATAAATAAACTAGGTTTGTAATTGTAATTATAAATGATTACTTACAGTGTTATTATTATATTGTATGCATTACAAATACATTACTAGTAATACAATAATGATATTACTTCTTAGTAGGGATGCAGAGAAACACAGTAACTTATAACAGCTTTAACTACTGATATTCTAAGATACTCAATTTACTAAACTAACTTAGCTCCTCAGACATATTAAATAAACATAACATACGTCCATTCATACTCAATAAACATAATGAAGTAAGTGACAGAACCTGTTTAAGCTGTGGACAACAACAACAATGGGAGGTCGTTCCTCCCTACCAACTCCTGGAGAGTGCCCAGACAGCAACTTCTCAGGACCCCCGAGCTTGCTCTGGTCTCCCTGGCTAGAACTAGGTGCAGCAAAGTCAATTCTCTCAGCCCAAAAAGCTATAATGGAACCAAGTTACTGCAGCAATCCTCCTAAAACAACTTCCTTACTGTATTTCCTCTTCCTCAATGGATTTCCTGAATAACATTCACCTAAATGAATTCTCCCTGGAAAGTATTCGAGCCCCCAGCTCTCCTCATTGAGTTCTTTTTAAAAGATTGCCTAGGTCTTTGTTGGGTTAACTGTCATTTAATGAGCCACCTGCTCTGATTCCACTTTCTTGGGGAATCATGACCCCAAATATAGGGAAGTTGCCACCTGCAACTTAGGAAGTGTTTGAGGATGCTGCCACTTGTCTTTTGCCTTTCCACCTAGTTCCATCCACCAGTTTGACCAGTAACCTCTTTTTAACAGCTCTCCCATGCTGTTGTCTCCATAATTTATTTATTAATAATAAAATATTCTGAATTACACTCCATTTCTATTGACTCTGCTGAGTCATCAATCCCTACTTAGCATTAAATTTATCATAATGTCTCAGGAATATAATAAAACAATTACATAATTTTTACGAAATTGGGGTATGTGACAGCCGTCCTATCCTCTGACAGACATCGCAGCTCTGGCAATGTTCCTTTGCATCCTTGTGAATTGTAGGCCACCATAGCCATGTGCGCAATATCTTCTACACAGTGGCCCTTCTTGCACAGTGACCTCCTATTGTTCCGGAATGTGCATTAGCCAATATGAGTGGTTTCTCGTGCTCTAATACACACCTACGCAGTACTTCATCCGGCCCCAAATTGTAAACTGACCTGCAATTATGGTGAAGTATGTTGCTCGCACTACTAGCTTTTCTTCTGCTGCGTAGTGAACTCTGTGGGTGATAAACCAGTAGTCAAAAAGTCTATGATGTCTTTGTAATAATCATCAGCTACCTGGATAGCAAAAAACTGCGCATCAGGCAGATTTTCTTCAAGGTTCATGGTTTCCTCTCCTGATTCAATTCTGGACAGATGATCAGGTCCCAAATTCAATCTACCTCGCTTAACAATGATCTCAAAATCATACTCTTGGAAGAGTAACATCCATCTACATTTTCTCCCCCCTAAAACTGGTTTATTGACCAGATATTTCAAAGCAGAATGGTTAGTAAACATAAAGAAGTGTGCACCAAGCAAATAGTGCCTGAACTTCTATAGTGCATAGACCATCGCGAGGCCTTCTAGTTCAGTGGTGGTATAATTCTTTTCTGCAAATGTGAGCTTCCTGCTCGAAAATGCAATGGGATGGTCAATACCTCCCTCTCCTGGTTGTGCTAAGACAAATACCAATTCTATACATGACGCATCCACATGTACATGAAATGGCTTCCCCCAATCTGGAAAAACTAGGATAGGTGTAGTAACCATTTTTTCTTTCAAGGTGTCAAAACCTTGCTCACACTCTGTGTTCCAAATTAATGGCGCATCTTTCTTTAGTAGCTTCTCAATGGTTGTGGTTATCTGCACATACCCCTTTATGAACTTCCTGTAATAACCGTATGCCCCAATGTAGTGTGCAGCTGCTTGACTAAACTTGGTGTGGGAAGGTTTACAATGACTGCGATCTTCGCAGGATCAACCATCAAGCCCTGTTTACAAACAATGTGTCCCAATAGAATCCCATATGGAACACAAAAAACACACTTTTTTAAGTTCAAAGAGATCTGGTGCTATCTACACTTTTCTAGCATGAGTCTGAGGTTTGCACCATGGTTCTTCAGCAATCCGAACACAATCCAGTCATCAAAATAGGCTTCTAAAAACTTATGCATAAAATATTTAAACGCTACGACGACAACTCTAGAAAAGATGGCAGGCGCGTTCTTCAAACCGAATGGCATCACCGTGTACTGGAACGAACCCCATTCTATAGCAAAAGTGGTCTTATGTCTGTCTGCGGGATCAATCCTTATCTGATGATATCCCAAAAAACCATCAGTAAAGGAGTAGGCCTCATTTCCTCCAACATTATCGAGTACTTCATTCGTGAAGGGTGTAGGAAATGGGTCATGCATTGAAGCATTATTCATCTTTCTGAGATCCACACAAATCCCGATCTCACCTTTTGTCTTCTTATCCTGGACAACCATAGGGCTTATCCACTCAGACTCTTCAACCGACTCAATGATCCCTGCATCGAGCATCTTATCCAGCTCTTCTCTCACTCTTTCTTTGTATCGCGGGTTCAAGCGATATGGTCTTTGCTTGACGGGCTTCGCCCCTGGATTAAGAGGTATTTTCATAACTCCTAAGTCCCCCAAGATGCCCTTCATATCTATAAATTTTGTTGGGGATAACTCCTGATATTCCTGCAATATATCCACGATCTTCGTCACAGTCTGATCACCCCAATAGTCCCCAATAGACGCGGACTTTGGATCTTTCTTGGTGCCAATATTTACTTTCTTTGTTTTCACAATTCCGCTCATATCTGGAATCTCCAGCGGAGGTCCCTCTACCTCACGCGCACCTTCTGACTTGGGTATCTTGATGTTGCACGGGTCCTCCTCATCACTGTCTTCTTTTTCTTCAGCTAAGTTGTAACATTCCATGGCGTGTTCTACCTGATCCTTCCATTCTGTCTGGAGGCATTCAGGTGCGCTGTCAGTCCCAAAGAATTCCTCTAGGGTCATATTTCTATGTGGACATTCTGGCCTGAATATTCTTTCTTTAATAATCTGCAGCGCATCGTTTATGGTAGGGCTCTCATCTTCAAAACTGAAGCTCCTCTGGAAGTTCGCAGTCAGCATGTCCCAATATGTGGTTCCTCTGTGCAACTCCATGTCTAAGTGTCATTTCTTCGGTATTTCTTCCTCCAGTGTGTGCACAAACAAATGTACCCATTCTGTCTTCGGTCTCTCCTGCCATGCTTGTGAGCAGACCTCAATATGTTGTCTTGGATCTGTCTTTCCATTGTATTTCTCAAAATATAGGGTAACTTTGTCAGCAAACCTGATCTGCATCTTAATTATGCATTGATCCCATGTGGTCAATGTCTGCTTATGCGCATCCCACCATCTGGTAGGTGTCTCGCGCAGTGCCATGTCTAATGCTGGTAAACGATGCTCATCTGCAATTTCTGCAATACAATATTTGATAAATGAATAAACATTAGATGAACCATCATACGTAGGGATTGGGCTTACCTCCTTTCCAATCCAGCGTAGTGACTTTGTAACCTGCGCGCATCTCCTTGCAGATACTTCGTGCATGCAACTTTGCCAGTTCTCCAGTCCTGCATCAGAGTCTGAAATGCAAGAGTTGTCGCATCTCCAGCTGAGTGTTCCGTCCGCAGTAGGATTAATGTAATATTCTCGGTTCACGGTTAGCTTGTACAGTCGGTCCAAATCTTGAGCTCTGGATTCCTCCTGAATCGGCTCGCTGTATCTGTCTCCATCCGCGGGGTCCAATGGTGCGATGACCCTAAGATGCTTTCCTTCGAAGATCATCTTCCTTGTCTTCAAGTTTATGATGGCGATGTAATGTCCCCTTCCATCATACCGGCATGATAGAGAGAACGTGATGCTAAAGCTGGGCATCTAGCCCCATGAACTTTTAAATAAGCATTCACATAATATAAAAAGACATATGGAAATGTATAATTATAAGAAAACACAGCGGAAGTAATTTCAATAACACATCCATCATACATTCAAGATATTCATCAAATAAATAATTGCAAAGTTAACACAAGAGAGTACTTATCTTATAACAAAGTAGCCCCGAGCAACTGGCTATGCAACTGCAACGTTTCACCCAACCATAGGCTAGTTGTGATCATCAATATCTCAACACACTTCCACCCCCGAGCTGGGCATGATCTCTACAAGGAATCAGGGAACAACAGACTCACACATAGCCCAAAGATACACCAAATTAGCCAAGCCAATCTACAGTTGGGTTTATCAGGTTGTTAGGAAATGGAAGGAAGAATTGCTAAGCTAGTGGGATCATCCATAGAGATATGGGTACCCTCTACAAGATCTATCTAGCTTGGCTCCCACAATACCTACACACCTGGCACATGGAAGTACTCCCTTCACTACTTCACAGTCCCTCAGGCCATACCTTCCAATCTAATATTGTTCAAGGTGTGCATAGAAGAGTAGCCAACCCTCTTGATATTCTTGAGAGGTTATCCCCCTCACTAGGTTTATCAAGCCAATTTAGGTCCACTTCCACTCCTAATTTCTTGCTCACAGTTCAAACCAATGTAGGGATGCACCCAACAACAAAAATACAAGTGCTGAAAAACGTGGGCAACCAAAACGAACTGGTAGATGGGAAATAAACCCTGGGAGAGCCATTCATTTTCAGAAAACGTTTATATGCATTCCAGGGGCTGAAACGACCTCTATAAACCCCAAAAACGTGACTCCCTTTCTCCCAGCCACTGTGCAACACAAAAACGAGCTCCCAGCTATGGAAAAATGCAGGAAATTGGTAAAAAATGTGATGGGGAAATCCTAGCTAGCTCAGACTGCGTGAGAGAGGAAAGACTATGGGTTCATAATGGCTTTGGGCACCATTTCATGGGTGTTTTCTTGCCCCAGAAGCAAAAGTACGTTTTTCCAAGTTGATGGCTTGCCCATGCATGAAATTGGCTGCCATACCTCTTCATTCCCAAGGCATTAACTGCCTCAACCAATTTCTAGAAGAATTAAATGATTGGGTGCATAAGTCAGAATGGGTAGTTGAGGGTTTATTCATTGACATTTGGCTTATCACCATTGGCTCAAGGGTTTGAATAATTTCTGTTAA
The DNA here is from genome assembly GCA_027924585.1 of Larix kaempferi. Taxonomy (NCBI): domain Eukaryota; kingdom Viridiplantae; phylum Streptophyta; class Pinopsida; order Pinales; family Pinaceae; genus Larix; species Larix kaempferi. The sequence goes on from BSBM01001022.1 coordinate 5,415,258, forward strand.
CACCTAAAAAGTGCTCACTAGCTCATTCCCTTATTCACATGACCCATTTGTCCACTTTTCCACCATCTGAGCCTCTAAAACCAACAAAAGGTCACCAAAAGACCTTAGTACACCCCTTTTTCCATTAAAAAAAGATTATTTTTCCTGAAAAGCATAAAAAACCCTCAAAAAGGGTCCAAATTCCCAAAAATATTAAAAAGGGAATTAAAATATTATTTTTATTCAAAAAAGGAAAAAGGAGGGAAAAGTACCTAAACCATGTTGGTCAATACCATTTGGTTTCCACAAAACCACAAATGGTATTCCCCACCACCAAAACCTATAAAAAGGTGGTAGGGGCTCCTCATTTCACATCCATCCATTATCTCATCCTCATGCTGCCAAAATCTCCCTTGAGCATTTTGGCCATTGTAAGCAACCTTGGAGAAGGAGACCTCTTGGAGCTTGGAGCTACTCATCTTGGGAGTTGCTCAACATCAACCTTCACCATTGAAGGTATTATCGCAAGCACTTGCTTGCCCCCCATTTTTCAATACAAATTCATTCTTTAATATTTTCTTGTTCTTGTTTTTTAAATATTTACATTATTTGCTTATATTCTTGCATAGATCCATGATTAGTTTTGTTTAGATTAGTTTCTTGTTTAATTCTATTGAAACTGCTGCTACTAGTTAGCAGGTGCCCATAGCACTAAGCCTGGTTGCAAAACTGGGCCAACAGTTTCCCTCCCTATTCCTTATAGAATCATGCCCCCATCTCTTTGTTGCATTGCATAGCTAGTTGTGGGTATTTCATTAAAATTCGTATTTATATGATGTCTTAATTTACATTGTGCATGTCCAGCACAAGAACCATAGGCATCTATTTTTTTAATTGTCGATACATAAAACGCTAAATCAATGGTGGGGCCTTGGCCTTGAGCTCCTCACCATGATTAAATAAAAATATTTGCATCATTTGCGATTTAATGCAAAGGGGGTCAAAATGGGGACATTATAGGTGAGGTTATCGATAGCCTAGTCAATTCCTAATAGTGCAGGAAAAGGCTAACTATCGTCCACAATCTCAATAACCTCGAAATCTGTGTGAATTTGCACTTCATCAATATCAACAATCACGTTGGATAGTCGTCCAAAGGGTATGACTTTCTCCTGATTGGCCATTCTCAACTGGATAGGTGACCATAACAGCTTTGGTCTCCCCATCTACTTCCATCTCTGTTTGGTTAAGACATTTACTTATGATCCCAGATCAAGAATGATCTCATCCATTTCATAATCTCCTATTTGTGCACTGAGTCTCATTTCTCTGCCCATTCTCTTGTGTTTCTTAATATGATGAACTGCGCTATCAGTAGTTTCATTTTCGCTGCACGGTTCATACTGGTCTATTACTTTTTGCAACTCTGCTATCACATTTGGACTCTTTAGCAACTTCATGCAGCTCCTGAGGAACTGTGCAACAGAGGTGCATGTCTTTGCTACGGTGCTCATTCTGTCGTACGTAGCCAGCAAATCTTCCATATGCAGTATTTCATTGCGCAACGGGATTCTCGGCAATTATGGTGTTGGCTCTTTGAATATATCCCGTACTTCTTCAAAGACTTCTCTGTTCTTCTTCAAGTCGAAAGTAGGTGCTTTCCCTACAGCTTTCCTTATCCATATCGTTTCAAGAGGAGTCTGCTTAATATCAAAACCCCCAAAAGTTGAAGCTTTTGCTCCTCTATCTTGTCCTGTCGCAGCACCACTGCACGTTACTACATTAATGCTTTGATCCGTAGGCTCCTTTATGATGCAATCAACTGGATATTTGGGGTCGGCGCCTCTTGCTATTTTCTTTTCTGCATTTCGACCTCCAACACTGGGAAGTCTTCAATAACATGATCGAAAGAGCTACAATAGTTTCATGTAGTGCATGGGTTGGTAGAGTCTCTAGATACATGGCCTACTTGGCCGCAATTATAACAGATTACTTGACCTCGACCTCATCCCTGCACCAGGACATTATTCCTTCCCCTCCCGCGGTATCCTCCGCAGCCTCTATATGCTCCATGATCCTACTGTGCATTTTCTTGTCTTTGCGGAGTCTCTCCTTGGACTCTGTACATTCCTCCATACATATGCTCAATATATTTCTTTCTTTCTAGCATGAGCTCATATGCGCAGCAATTGGATTCGTCGTGCCCTAATGACTTACAGAAATTACAATACAGGTTTTTAGGTGTTCTCACGTATTTCTGTATCATATGGCAGTCTTCTGGTCGGTGTCCTTTGGTTCTGCAAATTTCACACCATGGCCCTAGGTGAGGATTCAATGGGTTTGTTCCACCCATGTTAAGGAAATCCTCAAATAAAGGACAATGATCCTTAGTGTGTCCTTCTCCCTTGTAGCCTGTACACCAGACTTCCTTTCTCTCTTGCTTTCCTTACTTTATGTCTTGCAATTATAGTGTTAGGGTAGCCAATTGGTTCTAAATCCGTGACATTCCAGTGCTAGTTTCTCCCATAGGTGAAGCTTCCAGCTTCATCGCGATCTTCAATGCTTCTGGCTACGAAGCCACTTTCTGCTGCATCAACGACTGTCTAATATGGGGCAACAACACGGCTATAAACCACTCCTTATGCTGCTGCGGTGGAATATCAAAGCTTTATTGGTCCAGTAATGTCTTAAATTTCTTATCAAACTCCTAGACTGTTTCATTAGGTTTTTGTTTGATCTCTTTCAACTCTGTGATACACTGTGACTCTAACTTCAGCTTCTTAAATTCTGCTAAGAGTGCAGCCTTGATTTCTGCCAGGGTTCTTTGGTGTCCCTGCGAATATTTCATGAACCACTGCAAGGCTCGGTCTCTAAATGTGGTGACAAGCTGCACTTGCTTCACAGCGTCGTCCTGTACTTGCTTTACACTCCATACGGCTTCACATAGAAACCAATGCTGATCAGGGTATTCTAGAACCGTTCCTTTGAATATCGACAGTTTGATATCATCAGCCATCCTCCTTCGAGGTGGCACGGTTCTCCGAGTGGTGCTAGGGATAATATTATGAGAAATAAACTGAGGTTGGACATTCTGAAATGGTACAACCTGAGAATGACTAGGTTGATTCGGAATAGACTGGGCACCCGCTCCTGCGGTGTTACTAGTACTAATGTTCTGCGGTGTGGGTTGCACGGTGCTCGCAACCGGTGGGTTTTGGATGGATGGGTTCTGAGATAAGGGAGGCGCGGTATGTGCAACCGACATAATTTGCAGTGTATTAGGATGACAGGTGGAAGATAGAGGTGCGGTTTGGATATCAGGGTCAACTTCTGAATGTATGTCTACACGGAGTCCAGGTCCACTAGTAGTTTGCTCAGGGATGAACTTGTATCTCTTTCCACTTCTCAGACTATGAATTTCTTCGTAGGAACCACTATATGTACTGTCTACCATGACAGATGCAAATATTTTACTGCATTCTAAAAACATCTTTCTCATCTAGAATCATTTTAATGTATAAATTGAGGTTGTTCAGATACTTACCTCTGAATCCTTTGAAAAACTCTCTTTCCACTGTGCTGTAGGACTTTAGCATGTCCACAGCGAACTCTGTCACAAAACTTTGTAATGTACTCTCGACCCAAAAGTCGACTGCTCGTACGAATGGACTATCTAGTGCTTTGAGTTGTTCAATAAGCTCCAGTGTCCACTCGGTCAGTGCGCTTCTCGGGATACAGTTTATGTGTTCTACGAGCCTTGATAGCCACTCATGTAGCTCATTCCCAAAAGACGCCCAGAAAAATTCATGAACATATTTCCACAGGTACTTATTCAACCACTGAATGTCAAAGAGATGTGGGTGTCTATTTTCTTTCCTTGCGAAATCTCTTTCTGTCTTGTCACACCAAGCCTAGATTTATTTCTTGTCTGGATACCAAAAGTCGACGCCCAACTCAACTTCTTCTGCGTCGCACATTACAACTTCAACTCATCACGGATTCTTAGCGCAGCAACGGAACCATTTGTTGGCTTAAGTACTAATCTATAGGTTTCCAATGTAGACCCAGGTTCTTTAGTGGTTTCCAAGGAACCAACAAAACCCCTTCTCACCGGCCCTTTCGGAAACATCCTGCAAACAGGCTGAGATCTCACCCAAGGTGTAGCTATGGGGGCATTGCGGAATCAGGTTTCCACAATGAAGTGATGAGTTGTTCGGACAGGACTACTATGCTTCGCACTATCATACCTGCGCTGCAAGCTAAGGATAGCACGATGATAGTGTGCGTCGCGGTCTGCACTTCTACAAACTGACCACTGCGCAATCAGCGCACCCAAGGGATGCACGGTTCGAGCAGGATACAATTAATAGGATAGCGCAACGGAGTTATACACTTCCTTCTCAACTTAATCAATAATAAATACTGTACTTAACACTTGGTAATTCACCCATTCCCTTAAGTTATTTAGACTGAACTGATGCAAACAGACAGGATAATCAACTCTGCGCACCCCTGATGCTACAAGTCTAAGAGTTATACAACCCGAATCTTACACATACATGTGATTATTCAACAGACTGATACCTTCGTCAACTTAGAATACTGAGCATTCACCATTCATTCATTCATGTAATACTTAACACATTATCCCCCTCTTTCTCCTATGGTGAATACATATAAAAGTATTAACATAACAACCCGGAATTGAGAATACAACCATTCAACGTAAGCAAACAGATAGGTGCAAAATGCAAACAATCACACTACTCAGGATTTAACGTGGTTCACCCCCCCGAATGGAGGCTATGTCCACAAGAATTGTTGTTATATTAATCTCTTGGGAAGGGTACAACAGTTCTTAGTCTATGCACACAGCTGCGGACTCTCTTCTCTCTCAATAGGCCTCTGCGCACTCAGCTTGCAGAGCCTTTACAATAGCACTAAGCTTAAAAGGTGCAACACTATTCAAAGCTTAACAAAATGAAGAGTAACCCTTTCCCATACAAAAATGCCTTATTTATAGATCATGCTCATAGGCCATTTATTTACAATACATGGCAACGAACCCTAAGGTTCCCAAAATTGGTGCGGATACCTACCATGCTGCCTGTCATCGTCGCCAGGTCACTCCACTTTGCCCTGGCCGCCTGACTGGTTCGCACACGGCTCTATTGGCCTTCTGACAGCCGTAGTCACCACAAAACAGTTGCACTACATCATGGCCTATCACTTTCCGTCCCTTTAGCCTGCCTATCATTCTCGAGCTAGTGGCCTAGCTTCTCAACTGCTTTCCACCACTCCCTTTTTCTGGTCGCTTTCCCTGACCGTCATTCTGATTCTTACCCAAAATAGGTTGCTTACTTAGCTCGACCTTCCTCTATACTTCTTTACCAAAATTAAATGTTGCGCAGGCCCCGCACACCTGTATAGCTGTGTCAAAACTATATTTGTACTTCGAGCTACGCACTCCTCGTATTCCTGTCCTCTGACTTCACAGCCCAAAAGATGTGCAGCTCCAAAATTGTTTCCTTAACAAAATTGTGCCTACTTGGGCCACGCCCAACAACTTGTATTGCAAGTTTTGTAAATCGGTTGGCCATGATGACAAAAACTGCAGAGCTTATGGCCTACTCCAGGAGAGACCTACAGCGGCATATTTCATGGCAGGAGAAAAACAGGCACCGGATCAGCCATAGCAGCAGTATAACCTGTTGTCGGCCCAGTATAATCACCAATCGCAGCAATATGATCAGGCCCAGTATGGGAAAACGCAGTATCCGGCACAGCAGTATCCGGTACCGCAATATCTGGCACCGCAGTGTCTGGCACCGTAGTATCTGCCACCATAGTACCCACCATATGGACCACCGCAGCAACCGTAGTATGGAAATCCACAGTACCAACCATATGGCCCACTGTGTGGAGGGGCTAGAGGAGGATTCCGCGGAGGTGGAGGTGCTGGCGCAGGACAAGGAGGAGTTGTTGGACAAGGGAGAGGACCAATTATATGCTACAATTGTGGGAAGCAGGGGCACTATCAGACGGATTTCCTGAATCCAGCACCATAGCAATGCACGTATTGCAGTATTGTGGATCATGGTGTTGAAGACTGTCTGCAGCTCATCGCGAAATGGAATACCAAGCATCCGCCTCCACCTCCACAGAACCAGAATCAGAATCCACCAGCTATGCAAATGATATCGACGGAGGATTGAAAACAACATGCGATTGTTGGAGTGGTGATAGGAACTGATGGCCCACAAGTTACTATCCGACCAACAGTACGGAACCATGTTACTTTTGATGCGGAGGCCGAAAAGGATATCTTCTTGAAAGCACAGGAGGTGATGAGACAGAGGAGGTAGTTACCTCTTCAGGAAGAAGTTATGTATGATATGCCACCAATGTTTGACAGGACGAAGTTGCAGGGAAAGGCTAATACCCTAAAAGCTTTCTTAAAGAGTTGCCTGGAGTTGGAAAAGTATCAGGATGCGCTGGAGGAGATATCCTGGAATCTGTTGACTTGACGAGAGGGCGTACGCCAAGAACAAAGAGTTAATCGCATACACAAGAGGAAGACATGGAGAGAGATGTGAATGTCGGCACAAATTGGAGCTTTTGATGTCGACTCAATTATCTTGGACCTGGGGTCGAATGTCAACATTCTGACCAAGTAGACATCGGAGACCATGGGGAAACCGCAATTGGCCTGGTCACCAGTATAATTGCGATTCGCAAACCAGAGTAAGGTTACTCCAATTGGTCGGGTGTACCAACTTCCCATCGATATTGAGAGCCTCAAGTCTTACACCGATTTCGATGTAATTGAGATTGTGGACAACACCAGTCCCTACCCAGCGTTGCTAGGGATCAACTGGGAAATCGATAATATAGCGGTTATCAACTTTAAGAACCAAACAATGTCATTTCAAAATTGCGAGATGAGGGTCATCGCACCTTTGGATCCTACGGAAGGGCAGGGATACGTTGAACTGGCTAGAGATGAATTTATAGAGGGATGGGATAACATATACAATATATTGGAGGATTACGTAAATGCTACAGGAGACAGTGAATTGGGTTGGTGTAGTGTCAGTTCAATGTCGTCGGATTTGGATGAGGCGCTCGAGAATTGGCAGAACCGGATGCATGAAGTGTCATTTAGGAGATGCACGAGGATCACACAGTCATTGTGATGGGTAGCCACAGAGGAGTGCACACTACCAACGTATGAATTACCTAATTTGAGCACCTTTCTTGTTGATTTTGAGGAGAAAGTGTCCGAGCCGCAATGTTTATTGGCCTTGGAGGAAGCCTTGAAGGCTACTCCTGCACGCTAGTGGGCAGCGCATAAGTCTAAGATCCCAACCTAGCCACTATGTCACCACCTAATGACGGTTAGGTTCGGCAACACGGAAGGAAGATCAACGGCAGAAGCAACCCGAACGTACATTTGGTGGAATGCCAAAGAAAATGGGGATTACGAGCAAAAGAGGAGTGGGTCCATGTATTCATTCACACTTTGGATGAAGTACTGCGGAGTTGGTATGTCACAATAGAACTGCGACGCAGAACGACATCTTAGGAGCAGCTAACACTTGGCTTTAGCCAAATTTTTTGTTTCTCAGATGAGAACCCTTTCATCCACAGTGCGCTTCAGGTGATCCGCGAGAAGATATTTGAACCAGTACCGATGAAGCAACCATTAGAACTTAGGTGGACTGCGATACTAGAAATGATGATGGAGTGCTACAACATCACAGCAGAGCTGGATGATGAGGACTATCCGAGGGCTATGCATGTGCCGGAATCAGAAGGTAGTTGCAGTGTCGAGGCACCAGAAATTCCTTCCGACAAATTCCAACAACCACTGAAAATCAAGAAAGTAAACATTGGGACGGAGGAGAACCGAAAGTTTGCAAGCATTAGGGATTACTGGGATGATTCCACCATTGCGAAGATGACGGATTTGCTGCATGAGTTTCAGGATCTGTTCCCAAATGAAATTCTCAGAGATGAAAGGAATTTCTGGGGACTTAGGAGAAATGAAGATTCCCCTGAAACCCGATGTGAATCCCGTCAAACAGCGTCCCTACTGGTTGAATCCAAGGCACAAGGAGTGAGTGCAGGCTGAGATTGAAAGGATGCTGGAAGTAAGCATCATAGAACCTGTAGAAGAATCCAAGTGGATCAGCCCGATGGTGGTCTAGGACAAGAAAATTGGCGAATTCCGCATCTGTGTCGACTTGCGGAAACTAAACGATGCATGTTTACACGACCCATTTCCGACACCTTTCACGGATGAGGTGCTCGAAGGAGTCGGTGGTGAGGAGATCTACTCATTCACAGATGGGTTCTCAGGCTATCACCAGATCAAGATTGCAAAGGAAGATCGACATAAGACTACATTCGTCACAGAATGGGGCTACTTTCAGTACACAGTAATTGATCTAGGTGGATATCAACGGCAACCCACCTCTTCCAACTTGCTCAAAACAGTCTTCTGACAATTTTGGTAATTTACTATTTTTAGCAGTTTTTCGTGTCCTGAACTTTCGGAGCCATTTTGAGGCCCTAAACGACGTTTTTGGGGAATATTGCTCAACAATTGTGCCCATTCGCATTTTTAAGTGTAGTCGGATAGATCTTTCCAACGAGCTATCGTGCGCCCCAAACGGAGATCGTATTCCAAAGTTACACCCTTGAGAAGTTGATACACCAAACTACCCAAAACGGGGTCCACAAAACTGTTGGCTTTTCATCTTCCGGGGTTAGGGTTTAGGATTTTGGGTATTGTAAAAAGGCCTTCAGAGCCTCATTGTATTCATCTTGGCAAGAATGAGCACAACGGCCACATCTCTTCTCAGAGATAGCTACTACCATTCTAGTTGTTGTATTTTACAATCTGTTCTATTTCCGCTATTTAATAGAATATGTGTTTACTGTATCGTTGTGTTCTCTGTAATATATCTCTGTATTTGATTCTGTATATGCTATTTTATTTTGTTCCCACATAAATCCGGATCAGTGGTATCAGATCGATCTGCTCTTTGTCGTCTTTATGCATGTCCCCAACGAGGTTAGGGTACAAAGAATTGGGTCTCGAGCTTGTTTCTCTTGAGGGCAAAAGCTCTCGCACACCCAAGCAACCTCTCATGGTAGGAGAAAAGAAAAATGACGGAGCAGGAGATCCTATCAAGTTGTTGCTCAAGGAAGCCCTTGCGCAACAAAGGAACGAGATGATGGATAATTTCGCCCAGATCCTTCGACGCATGCCGACGACAAGAGATACACCTTCGACAAGCAGCCGTTTCGGAGATGCGACTCCCTTCAAGGTACAAGTTAACTTTGATATCCCTTTATTTAAAGGCCAGATCGATGCCGATGCCATAGATAAATCGTTGAATCTAATAGAAGGGTATTTCTCTATCCACAATTTTTTCCGGCAGGGAAAAGATCATCTTTGCGCTCCTCAAGGTTGTCCCCCATGTCAAAAATTGGTGTGAAACTTATTGTGAGCAAAACTCATCAGAGGATTCTGGATTGTTTGATGCCAATCCCACTTGGGCCTCTTTTATAGATTAAGTTAAGGAACAATATTACCCTGTGGGAAACTATGAGGACCAGTACACAAAATGGACCATTCTACATCAAGAGAGGGACCAAACGGTGTCGAAGTACACCAACAAATTTCATACCTTGCGCACAAATCTAGGTTTCAAGGACTCCGAGTGGCACCAAGTACTGAAATATCGCAGTGGCCTACACCAGTACATACGGATAGAGATGGATTTCCTGGAAATCTCTTCACACGGATCCACCTATCGATATGCTATCAAAATTGAGTAGAAATTTCAGCAAAAGAACAAGCGTGACTTTGGACCTGTGCAAAAGCAGGGCAAGGGAAACTCTGGCTCGCAGAACACGGGGTAGGGAAAGGACAACCAGTCTCGACCACATGTGAAAAAGGGTAACGAAATACAAAGAAGGACATCGGGAATTGGTGCGAGTTACACAAAATCCTGTGGCACAACACTGATGAATGTCGCTCAAAATAGTCATTGGTGGCTGAGATCAAAGCTTCAGAATCAGATCCAAGTTTCGATTCTAACTCAGAACCTAATTTCACAGCCGCGCAAAAAGGGAAGCAGATCATTGATGCAGAACCCAGTGTCGTTGTTGCCACCATGCAGATTCAACCAGAGGAACCTGAAGAGTTGGAGGTAGAGGAGCGCCTTTTCCACATACAGATGTGGGTGAAGGGAATTCCCCTACACTTTGTTGTGGACAGCGGCAGCCAAAAGAACCTAATCTCAGCAGAAGTCATCAAGATATTGGAGCTACCAATAACACCACACCCACAACCATACACCATTGGATAGCTAAGCCAAGGACGAGGGATCCACGTCAGTCACCAATGTTGCCTACCATATGGCATCAAGCCCTTCAAAGATGAGGTATTGTGTGATGTTCTTTTAGGACAGCCATATATGTGGAAGCGTCATGCTGTATATGAATCACGACCTCGCAGTGTCATTTTCACTTTGGGAGGACAACTCTATCGGATACCAAAGACAGTTTCACCTACCCCAACCAAGCAGGGAAGGAATATAATCTCCCACATTGGGAAATTTTCCCTATTCGCAATTTCCACTAAAAGAGAACATCAGATCGCAGAGACATCCACAACCTCTGCACATTATCCCTCTACTCAACAAAAACAAGAAGAACACAAATTCAGTGCAGCATCGCCTATTCAAGTACCTCTGCAGTGCAAGGCCACGCATTGAAGGTGCTCCTCCAACAAGAAACCATCCACACCAGTGCATACCAAGGATACCACAACAGCCAAAACTGTTGAACAGCTCTAGCGCATCCAACAACAACAATTACAACCCTCTGAGGATTTCAAAGAAAGGCAACCTTTTTCGCATACGCCGCACCAGGAGCTCAACTCAAAACATAGTTCGACATATGATAAGGGATTTCACACAATGGATACCATTGCTTCCTAAGGAGGGAGGATTGATCTAGGTGGATATCGTTGGTGACCCACCTCTTCCAACTGGATCAAAACAACCTTCTGGCAATTTTGATAATTTACTATTTTTAGCAGTTTTTCGGGTCTTGAACTTCTGGAGCCGTTTTGAGGCCCTAAACGACATTTTTTTGGGAATCTTGCTCAATGAATGTGCACATTCATATTTTTGAGCGTAGTCCTCGGATAGATCTTTCCAACGAGCTATTGTGCACCCCAAACATAGAACGTATGCCAAAGTTACACCCTCGGGAAGTTGATACACCAAACTACCCAAAATGGGGTCCACAAAACTGTTGTCTTTTCATCTTCCGGGGTTAGGGTTTAGGATTTTGAGTATTGTAAAAAGGCCTTCAGAGCCTCATTGTATTCATCTTGGCACGAATGAGCACAGAGGCCACATCTCTTCTCAAAGATAGCTACTACCATTCTAGATGTTGTATTTTACAGTGTGTTATATTTCTGCTATTTAATAGAATATGTGTTTACTGTATCGCTGTGTTCTCTGCAATATATCTCTGTATTTGATTCTGTATATGTTCTTTTATTTTGTTCCCACATAAATCCAGATCAGTAATGTCGTTTGGATTGAAGAACGCCCCAACAATTTTTTCACGATTAGTGGTGTCAGCGTTCAAAGACTACATTCACAAATTTCTTGTCGTCTATATGGACGATTGGACGGTGAATGGGTTGGTTAAGGATCACATTGCAAACCTGCGGTTAATGTTGGAATGATGTCGATAGTACCAGATCTCCTTGAACTTGAAAAAATGCATCTTAAGTGCTCCGTTCAGGATTTTACTGGGACACATTGTCTGCAGGGAAGGTATGCTGGTAGACCTGGTAAAGATTGCCATTATTGTCGACCTACCACCGCCAACAACAGTCAAACAATTGAGAGCCACGCTGGGCCACGCAGGCTACTACCGGAAGTTTATCAGAGGGTATGCAACAATCACAGCACCCATGGAGAAGTTGCTGAAGAAAGATTCCAAGTTTGAGTGGAATGACGAGTGCCAAAAGAGTCTAGACATACTAAAAGCAAAGATGGTTGCCGCACCTATCTTGGCATTTTCGGATTGGATGAAGGAGTTCCACATCCACATTGATGCGTCATCAGTCGCATTAGGAGTTATCTTGGATCAACCAGGAGAAGGAGACATCAACCACCTGATAGCCTTCGCAAGTAGGAAGTTGTCTACTACGAAGAATAATTATACCACCACGGAGCGAGAAGGGTTGGCGATGGTTTACGCCCTACAGAAATTCCAACACTACCTACACGGGGGCCACTTTAAAATGTTCACCGATCACTCAACAGTAAAATACCTGGTGAACAAGCCTGTGTTGGGGGGGAATATCTGTCACTAGTTGCTGCTATTCCAGGAATTTGATTTCGAAATCATCGTAAAGCCAGGATGACTAAATGCAGGACCAAATCACTTATCACGAATTGAATCAGGAGAAGAACCAAGAAGCATTAATGAAGGCTTGCCAGATGCTCATTTATTCAGGGTTGGCATGGTCAACGACCATTATGAACAAGTCATTCATTTTTTGGCCACAGGGGAAGCGCCGACAGGATTCACGGTGAGCTAGAAGAAGCAGCTAGTCGTAAGGGCTGCCGATTTTTAGTTAATTGCAGGACAATTGTATAAAATGGGGCCAGACGAGATATTACGACAATATGTCCTTCCGGATGAACAGGAGCGGATTCTTGCGGAATCTCATGACAGGATTGACAGGGGACACTACGGAGGATGCGCCACTACGAGGAAGATTTTGCAAGCAGGAATATGGTGGCCGACAATGCATGGGGATGCTGCGGACTATGCTAAAAGCTACGATGTATGTCAACGGACTGGGAAGCCATTGAGAAGGGATGAAATGCCACTAGTACCTCATTTGACGTTGTAGGCTTTCGATAAATTGGATGTTGACTTCGTGGGACCCATAAACCCACCAGGAAAACGAACAGGGTCTCGCTACATAATTACAACAATGGACTATTTGATGCGATGGTCCGAAGCAGTGCTCGTGAAGGATTGCTCATCTGTGATGACAGCCAGATTCCTCTTCGATAATGTAGTCACCGGGTTTGGGTGCCCCAAAATACTTATGAGTGACCAAGGGACCCATTTTCTTAATTAGAAAATTGCAGCAATGACAGAGGAATTTCAGATACAACACATAAAGAGCACCCCTTACCATCCGCAAGCAAATGGAAAAGTGGAAGCGTTTAACAAAATCCTGGAGCATGCGCTCACAAAGGTATGCAACACGAATCAGGATGATTGGGATTTGAAGATCCCCGCGATACTGTGGGCGTATCGCACAACTTGCAAATGTCTAACTGGCCAAACACCATTCAAACTCGTCTACGGGCAGGAAGCCGTAATGCCGATGGAGTACATTGTCCCCAGTCTGCGGATTGCATTTGTCACCGGTATGAGAAACGATAAAGCCCTGGAGGAACAATTGGCCCAATTGGTACAGCTCGACGAAGACAAGCTCATCGTAGGCTTCCATCAAAAGTTGGAAAAGGATCGATAGAAGGCTTGGCATGATCGCCATATTAAACAAAAGCACTTTCAACGTGGGGATACAGTTCTGCTATATGACAGTAAGTTTGCGAAGCATCCAGGTAAGTTGCAGATGCATTGGCTAGGTCCATATGTTATTGAGTTCGTTAGTGACGGAGGTGTGGTGCAGCTGAAGAGATTAGATGGCACGCTGTCGCCTAAGCTGGTAAACAAGAATCGGTTGAAACCCTATCGCCATGATCAAGCACATAGCAGTTGAGAAACGCAAAAAAAAAAAAGACAAATGATGAAAAAAAGTGGGAAGCATGGCCAGCTAGGTCGCTCGCCGATGCTTTTCACGACCGGCACGCGGGAGTCACATCCAAGTAGGATAACTGCAGATTGGCATCCCAACTAGATAGCGGAAGGGTATGATGATGGATTCTGTTGGTTGTGGATAAGATTTGCAAATAATGAGCAAGTACCAAGAAGAAAGCATAAATATCGACGTCGGGAGTGAAGAATGCATGATAGGAAGTTCAGAAAAGGGAAGTAGTAAGTCATATGATGCGAGTCTGTAGGTTCGATGCAAAGAGTTAGGAAGTTCAGTGGGGAAGCCCAATGAATTTGTGGAAAAGAGTAGTGAGATAGTTGCAATGGTGCACTTCATTTCGAGCGGATGCACTCCAGGTGCGCTAAGAGCCTGAACGACGACGGTGCACGAACAACCAACGAAGGAGGCAATCAGGACACTCGGAGGGAATAGAGACGAGGTCTCACCCGAGATGTCTAAGAGTGCGGTAGTAGTTAGAAGGGTCAGGTATTCCCTGACCACCAGAACACCAGAGATAGAGGCTGAGTTCGAGGTAGATGACCAAGGTTTCAAGAGACTAGAGGATGAGTTTGTGGTAGATGACCAAGGTTGCAAGAGCCTAGAGGATGAGTTCGAGAAGTACATGACAGCGAGCTCCAGACGCTAAGAACAACTTTAGATGTTAACCACCGTGATAGATGAGATCAGAACCAGTGGTGTCTAGTTGAGGTGGCTCGAGGGAGATCCACAAGTTTGTGTTGGGGGCCTGTTGGCACATAATAAGTCTACAGGAAGTGCGGAAGCCGACAAGCCGCGAAAGGGATAATCCACAAAAGAAGGACCATTCGCGGATATCGCAGAAGCGCGATGTAATACCCCCAATTCGACCCTTAGGATATATTAGCCTTTAATGAAATAGTGTGTGTACATGTGATGTATGTTTTCCTAGCGTGGAGCTCAAGGCCAAGGCCCCGCTAATGAAAGCCTGAATTTTGATTAAAGGGCAAGTATTTGATATTTTGATACCATGTACTCTTAAGCCATGGAAATTGTAATAGGATGTAAATAAACATCAGGCAATATAAAATCCCAAGACTGGCTATGGAGGCAACGAATGAGAAGGGGCCACGTGTATCCACTAGGGAGTGGTGAGGGGTCTATGGGACTAAACCCTAGGCTGCCATTTGTCTTTATGAGAACCCATTGACTTCCCTAGGTGACATTAATGCTTGTTGTAAGGAAGTGGTTGAGATTTCAGCCCATGGCTTCAATAGAGCATGGGCAGCTCTGAAATTCGTATGGGTAGGTATGGGCTTTGTTTTCTTGTACAAGAAGTCACTCAACCTCATGGGAGGGGGTTTCATTCTCATCCCCATTCCATCGTGGAGGTACCTAGCTTCATTCATCACCCAAAAACGAGCTCCAATGAGGGAAAAAACCAGAAATCGCGACTTGGAATGGACCCACGTTTTGGGAAGCCAAAAACGCCCAGAATGGGTATTGGACAGTGAAATCCAATGGGGGATCCGTGGGTATGAGCCTTGGGGCGAATTTGGGAGCATTGGCTACCCCAAAATCCATGGGAAAACCCAGTTTGGATAGCCCAGAAAATCAGTGACGGATTTGGGGATTGTTTGTGACAGAGTTGTGAGAAATCCAGTTGTGGATGTATGAACAGAGGATGGGATTGCTGAGTCTAGCTTGAAGTGTATGTGGCTCTGGGATTGAGATCAGTGGACTAGCATCCTCCTCCATATCCTATTGCATGCTTGAGAAACCCAACTGTGTGTTGGCTTAGAATGGCTGTTTGAGTGAAACCCTTGACTGTGAGCGAGCCATCTAATTCCTCCTTAGTGGATACACAGCCCAGCTCGGGGGTGATCTCTCAGATGAAAGAATACAGGCTGGACAGAGATCTATGGTTGGGTGGAACGTTTCTCTCACGTAGCCAGTTGTTGGATATTGCGTTGCAAGATAAGTGCTCTCCGTGACTTTAATTTGTATATATATATCTGGGTTCTGCAATGTGTTATTTGAATGATTATTCTTCATGTTAATGAAATTGAAATGCAGTCTGTGCATAGCATATGAATGGGATTGAACCCTTGCATATGGAATCATCTTCGGTTTGTTCTTATGTGTGTTATTACGCTTAATTCCACTGTGTTTTATTGAAGTCGAATCTGCACACAAAAGTTTTAATTGTTATGTATTTTATGAGCAAAAATATTGGGGGCTAAGTTGACAAAAGCCCGGTATGTTGTTAATGGTTCCTTCCCTGCATGTTCTAAGGAGAAGGGGACATTACACGCGAAGCGGTTAATTAGTTAGATAAGGGTCATATGGACCGTTTTGTAACCATGTAGTTTTGTATAAATAGAAGTAGATTTGTAAGCCTAAGGGCATCATTTTGATCTGTTTTGTATATGCGACATGGTGTATTTTTGGAGTAAAGTGACTAAAACTTGATTTTTGGATAGCAGGAGCATCCGAACTCGGAGTGGAATGATTCCTGTGGGGCTCGGAGGCCATTGATGAAGGCCATGAAAGGACCAGTGAAGACCCCTAGCCCATTACACTCCGATTTAACAGAAAATGGATAATAGTGACTTTTGAAGGACAGAGTCTCGAGGATTGACGGAAGGTCGGTTTAAGCTGAAATTGATCAGGCGCGGCCATGAAGCAGGCACGATGTTAAGTTCAGAATCTTGGAGCCAAACTCCAAAGGATGTGGAGTCGAGGTGAGCAAGAAGGCCAAAAAGCACTGTTTCGGGCCACTTTTTCAGGATTTTGAAAAGTTGATGGATAGTAAAAGTGACCCTAGATGTGGGAATCAGAAATTTTACTGAACTAGACATTTCATATTCTCATTAAGACGAACAGTTTCCGTTAGACGAAGATTTTCCAGAAATGCACCGTTTGGGAGATAGCCGTTTTTGGCCCAAAATTTGGAATTTTGGGAAAATGTGAAAAGTGAGAAGTAGTGAAATCCAGAAATTCATAGAAGATGAATGGTGCATCGGAATTGAAATCCGTGAATTGCTGAGTGTTCCTTGTTATATGGAATAACTTCGCCCGATAGATAAGTTTTTGTGATTCCTCATAGATTTTCTTCCACAGGTGGCTGAAGTTGGCATTCGGGACCAAAATGCAACTGTGTAAAATGTGCAGAACTGGAGTGAAAGTTGTCATTTTTTAAGGGATGCAGTTTCCGCACCTGATGTCGGAATGGAGCATGAAGACAGGCATTGGAAAGCTTGTCCAGCAGGGAACAATGATGCATGACCAGAGTTTGAATGAAGTCTACAGATATCATAGTTATTTAGTGCAGAAGAGTGCCAGCAGCTGTTTTGACAAACAAATTTTGTTGTCAATATGGGCAATTTCTACAATTGCAGGATATGAAAGAGAAATTCCATGATACGAGGAGGGATCGAAAAGGGAAGAATTCCTTAAACCCCTGTTTGTTATCATACTTATAATTATGAAATTGTCATATGGCATAAAAATGTTAAAAATGTAAGGGATTACATAGATGTATATGCACTAGATGGCATCTTAACAAACATTGCATAGTACATGTGGGAATGCTTGTGCATAAATGGGATGTTGCATATTGGTAAAATAATGAAGTCTGCAAATGCAATGAACCACTGATGGAGAATATTGTGGCTGATAATCATTATTGATGTTGGTATTGGTTGTAGGACCAAAAATAACAAAGAGCATGGCTAAATGTGCTGAGGATGTTGTTGCATGAAGCCAACAACCTTACGTGGAAAGGATGGTGCAACAAATCTATGATCATAAAGTTGACAAAAGGACTGAGTAGCCTTGGTAAGAGGTTAACTGATCAGGTAACATCAAGCGATGTTAATGGTAACCATGCAGGTAATGATTATTGGTGCCAAATTGCATGAACGTTGGAAGAGGATTTGGTAAGATCTCTTCCACTATGTTTGAGATATGTTGAGTTAGTTGCATATGATATTGAATACCGATTGGGATTGTTAACCTACCAAGCTTGGTGGGGTGTGGGTAAGTGAAGGAAATGATCCTTACACCCTATGACTATTTAGAAATCTCAATGCATTCATATGAATTTATATCATGCCATGTGTATGTTGGTTATGTGCTTAATAACCAAAGAAAGTGAGGACTGGTGGTCCTGATTATGATAATGCAAGTTATATGAGATAGTCATGTCTCGATCATAATAGGCTTGAATGCATAGTACTCAGGAAACAATGCAAGATAGCATTGAGTTGATGAGCATTAAGAGATTTTATAAATCTTGTGATGCATTGTATGAATGCATAGGGATGATGCATATGTTATTGCAAAAAAAATAATGAATGAAATGATGATAATTCTAGGATCATTTCATGGACTGTTATGAGTGCAGAATAGTAAATGCATGAAGAGCCCAATCATGGTAATTGATGAATTGATGAATTGTGATAATGATGCATATATAGAAGTGTATATATATTTTGTTGCATTTCAAATGTTAACAGCTGAAGGTGTTTTGAATTATTGAGTGTTATAATTCTGAGATCACTTCAGTGACCGTTGTGGCAATGAAATGATAATATGCATAGATACTCACGACATGTTTGGATGATTGAAGTTTTAGTTTCCGGTAGGAAGGTCTTACATATGGCTATGAAGATAAGTCCATAGTAGAGACCGGGATCTACCACATGCAGAAGCCAAAGGCTATGAGAAGGTTCTCATGGTTGAGAGCTCTAAGTTCTATTAGTAAGAACAGTTGTAAATATCAGATTTGTAAATGTTTCGGATTTGAAATTCTACTAATAATTGCTAATGACTGTTTGGCCTATATGAAAATGTGTCAGGAGGACATGCTGTAAGTGGATGCTCGTATATGGCAGCAGGCATAAGACCATAACGGGAAGAGTGGTGTCACTTACAGGAGCCAAACAATATGAGGATAGCCTCATGGATAAGAAAACCAATTTCTGTAGTAGACAGAGTTGCAGATTCATATTGAATTTGATTATTAGTGCCATGGATTGGATTGGAACAATCGGATTTGAATTGTATTGTTAAATGTTGCTAACTGTTTGGCTATTCAATAAGTGTGCCAGGAAGACACATTGCAGTAAGACCATCAGAGTGGGCTTGCAGAAGCCAAACTTCATGGGAAGGGATTCCATGATTTGAAAATGGGTTTCAGGTGAAATGCCATAAGACTTTATTAATGTCTCATCTGCACTACATGATCGGTAAACAATATGAGTGGGATGGTGAAGATTATGTCAAAAAGACATATGAAGATTATGTAACATCAGAAGGAATTGGGAAGGCAAACCGAGGGACTGTCAACTCAGAGAAGGAGCCTCCATTCCTAATTAAAGAAGAGAAATAACATCTGCAAAATAGATAAGTGTTCCATAAACCCTGAATGATATATATACATACATACATGCATGTCTAATTATTAGAGTTAATATGCAGAACATGTTTTGATTTTATTTCCATTATGACAGACTACTTGAAGTATGATTAGGACCCTCATAGTTCACATCAGTAAGGAGTGCACGCCTTTCTGGTGCTGAGTTATGTTAGGGATGCCAATATTGACTACGCCTTAAGGGAATGGACGCATTCCTGGTGTTTCAAGGTTGGATAGTGGATGTTATGAAATATGTTTACAGTTCTAGAGCAGCAATACTAATGAGCTTGCTATCCATTTTGTGTGGACAGATTATACATATGAAATTCAGTGCTGCACATTAAAAGGAAAAGTGAAGAAAAGAATACTCAAGAGGACGGTATGAGCCGTGGTAACCCTTGTATGGGGTGAGTGGGTATCATGAGGCCATGATAGCCTGCAGTTAAGAAAGTCACCTAAAGAATTCCAAAATGGAACCGCCGGCTTACATAAGAGAAGAAGTGCCACCCTTGTTGTTAACACCTAAAAAGTACTTACTAGCTCATTCCCTTATTCACATGACCCATTTGTCCACTTTTCCACCATCGGAGCCTCTGAAACCAACAAAAGGTCACCAAAAGACCTTATTACACCCCTTTTTCCATTAAAAAATATTATTTTTCCTGAAAAGCATAAAAAACCCTCAAAAAGGGTCCAAATTCTCAAAAATATTAAAAAGGGAATTAAAATATTATTTTTATTCAAAAAAGGAAAAAGGAGGGAAAAGTACCTAAACCATGTTGGTCAATACCATTTGGTTTCCACAAAACCACAAATGGTATTCCCCACCACCAAAACCTATAAAAAGGTGGTAGGGGCTCCTCATTTCAGATCCATCCATTATCTCATCCTTATGCTGCTGAAATCTCCCTTGAGCATTTTAGCCATTGAAGCAACCTTGGAGAAGGAGACCTCTTGGAGTTTGGAGCTACTCATCTTGGGAGTTGCTCAACATCAACCTTCACCATTGAAGGTATTATCGCAAGCACTTGCTTGCCTCCCATTTTTCAATACAAATTCATTCTTTAAGATTTTCTTGTTCTTGTTTTTAAATGTTTAAATTATTTACTTAGATTCTTACATAGATCCATGATTAGTTTAGTTTAGTTTAGCTTATTGTTATTTAATTCCATTGAAACTGCTGCTACTAGTTAGCAGGTGCCCATAGCACTAAGCCTGGTTGCAAAACTGGGCCAACAGTTTTTGGCGACTCCGCTGGGTTTTGAACAATAGATCTCTAGTTTTGCTTTTAATCTTAGTTTTTTATTAGTTTTTAACCTTTAGATCCATAGATCTGCCATCTTAGGCAGCAGATCCATTGCTGCTCTAAGTTTTGGCCTCATTTATTGCCATTAACAGCCCGGAATTCTTGATTTTCGGGTTCATTTTTCGGCTTCCGTGCACGGGTTTCGCCTCGCGGTTTTTAGCTTGACAGTCGCGCGGTCCATCGCGGCTTTCGGCCTTTTTTCTGCGCAGTTCATCGCGTCTTTTTTGCCAGTTTCCGCGCTGCACATCGAGGCATCGCGGCCATTTACCGCGCTGCACATCGCGACTGCGCAGCCCTTTTCCGCGTGGTTCACCGCGACTTCTCGGCCTATTTGCGCGCTGCACACCGCGGCTTCGCGGACATTTTCCACGCGGCCCATCGCGACTGTGCGATCGAAACCCGCGCGGTCCATCGCGACTGTGCGACCGAAACCCGCGCGGCCCATCGCGGCTTTTCTGTTAAAACCCGCGCTGCTGATTTTTTCAATCGGCCTTTCTGATTTTAAAAATTAATTTTTACTGTACTTCCTGCCCACATAGCACATTTTTTACAGTATTAAATTCTGCATACTTTACAGCCTTGAAAAAAAAATTTACTATTTAAAATGCATATCTAGAAATCTTTTTAAAAAAAAATTTCAAGAAAGTGAAAGAAAGACTTAGTTTGCATTTTTATCTAGATTAAAAAAAAATTTCCTCTTTACTTTTTTAAAAAAAAAAATCTTGCCCTTAGCAATTTCCTTAAAAAAAAAAAAAAAAAAAAAAATCCATTTATTTCTGTTAAAATAGTCTATTATTTGCTTTCAGAATTCAAAAGATTCTTTGTCTTTTGAGTTGATATTTGCACAGCAATTTAATTTCCATTCATTTGAAAAAGTCTTAAATATTTGCTTTTTTATTTTCCAAAGCTCCTTTGTTTTGTGAAAGTTTCCTATAAAGCATTTCCCTTTTTCAAGTTCAGTTTACAATACCTCACGTGCACTCACTCGATCACTTAATTGAACTAAGCCTTAAAACGTACCATAATTTCAACACACTTTTAACCCCACTTGGGGAACACTAAAAGAACTTTGTAGCTAGGTAGTATTGGGGGGATAGGTGTTCCAATAACACCCCTCAGTTATTACATCTGAGACATAGAAGTTGTCCAATTAGGGAGCTAAAATCTCTTAGTACTTTTTGGCGCGGTCACAACCGGTTTGTGGGAAGGCCTCTCCCTTAAGAGGGTTGAAGTCGCGAGGATGGTTCCGGAAGCCTGAGTGGAATACCGAAATCCATTCAGTAACCAAAGGGCTACCATTCGCAGTTCTCGGGATATCCCTGTATTGGGATATTGCGATCAAAGGACCAAACGACAGATTTACCTTTTCTCGACGCGTCATGAACGGAGTATCCTAGTAGCCTGTCTTTAGGATTGATTACCCGGTGTCCCTCCCGGTAGGGGGATATCTAGTCGTTGTCTCAACAATCATATTGTCTGACTTGGATTTCATCACCTTGCAGAGGATATCGATTGTTTGAGTCACAATACTTTTAGTTAGGTGTTTGCATGACTCAACCCACCTTTGGTCTAGTTACACCTATTTTTTCTAGAAGCCGTTTGCATGTTGGTACTCTGACCATTTGTTGCATTCCTCCACTTATTGTAGCACAGCTGCTAGAATAAGTGCCTTTTTTGAGGTTGATTTTTTGGCCTGAGAGCCTTCTTTTTGCACTCCCCTTCTTGCACCCTTGGTTGCATTAGGGTTTTGAGTCTTATATATATATATCACCACCTGATACTAAAACACATTTTTCACACAAAAACCTAATTCTCACCATTGAGAATTTTAGACGCTCTCGTCGTCTACAGGGCGAACTCCCAGAGTTTAGTCCACTTGGCTCTCCACGTCACGGACGCAGAGCCTTGTCCCTTGATTCGACACATCATCAGTCAGCTGGATAGTCATCCGATTCTGACACACCTCACTTCACATTAGATTTGGAGGTAGAATCCGAAAACCCCACAGAGTTACCACCAACCACCATTATGGCTGGAACTCCATTTGATCCACTCTTTACCAGCACCATAGGAGAGACGTCTACAGACCCTTCTACTACAGTGCCGTCCATGGAAACAACCACCCCCCTGGGTATGCCCAATATGGGCAACACTCCAAATTTAGGAATGCCCAACACAGGGCCATCTCCTGTTATAGGAATTCCCAACACAAGTCCACCACCTGTTATGGGCATGACCAACATAGGGGTCACACCCCCTCTGGTTCCCACAAAACCTATCCCAAGAATCCCAACTGCTATTCCTAACCCAAGTGTAACCCATGTTGCACTTGGAGGCGCTGGCCCATACTAGACTACACCTATTGGAGGGCACATACCCCCCATACCTAGCATACCTTTAGGTGCTACTGGACCCCACACCACAATGACTAGGCATATCCCAGTTCCAGTCACCACATCTGCTAGCTTACCATACATGGCGAGTCTGAACCTGCCAGACTTAGCTAGGCTCACAAATGACCCCATCAGACATGATCCTGCGTGGCCTCACATGCCCACCAAACTCCCCTCCGACATCCCTAAGTTTGAGGGCAAGGCAGGTGAAGACCCCCAGAACCATATCATGTCCTTCCATTTATGGTGTTCCTCCAACTCCATAGTGGATGACTCAATCCGCCTCCGACTTTTACAGCGCACCTTCACTGGCTCTGCATCCAAGTGGTATATTGAGCAACCCCATGGGACGCATGCCACCTTTACCTCCCTTGCCTCGACCTTCCTGCAGTTTTTCCAGTTACCTGTCCGCTATGATGCGGGAGTCGAGATCCTACTGTCTTGCAGACAGAACACGGCCACCCATATCACTGACCACATTCATGAGTGGCGTCGACGCCGAAGCCTCTGCAAAATCAAATTAGACGACCGTATCTTTTTAGATTGGTTTCTAAAATCCCTCCTCCCGCTCATCGCGAAGGATGTGGCATCTGAAAGACCCCAGTCTGAAGAAGAGGCCATCCTTAAATCCCAGCAGTTTGATCTCATCTACGCCCAGTCGGGTTATCTATACACAATCATACTAGACGCCCCACGACGCGACTCTTCACGCAGTGACGCGCCGGGGGAATCTCATGCCGCCGATGGCATTATTGGCCAAATCACACCCCAACCTAAACCTTTCAGCGCGGTGAGCACCATGCTCGCCCCAGACCTCTCCAGGGCTACATCCAGTTCCGGAGCCACAACTTCTTATGCTCCAACAAATCAGACCCATCACATTCATGGACCCTCTTGTCCACAACATTGCTATGGGAAAGCGCCATCAGCATATGTACCTCCTACATACTATACTCAACCTACCACACATACCCCCATGCAGTTCCCACAACAGCAGATGCATTACCCACAACCAGCTGCAGCAGCTAATCTCACACCTCCAACAGCTCAGGGATACCAACAACCCCAACAGGAAGCTGGACCACCTCCAGCTCCACCTGCATACTACCCACCGCAACCTGCTCCCACACCTGCGGCTCCCCAGAATCCCCCCAATGCTCAAGGGCATGTGTACGCACAACAACATCAGCGCCAATACCAAAATAACCAACGATCCCAGGGTGGGAAACCAAACCGCGGAAGAGGACGTAACCGTGGAAACAACCAAAACCATAACCAAGCTCCACAACCTAACCATCCCCCGCAAAACAATAACGCGGCGCCTGCTCATCGGAATCCTGATCGTCCACCTAAGCAAGCCAAAAATGCTAATTTACGAACAAACCATCCTTGTTCTATTTGCGGTGTCTATGGCCACTATACACACGCTTGCCCACATCTGGAGCGAGCTCGGAAACTATGGACAGATGACGCCCATCGTCAAGGGTAGGCGGCTCCTCAGCCGCCACCCAACCCTCCACCACCTCAACAACAACCTTTGGTGCTACAAAACCCTTTTCCAACACAAGGAGTGGTAAACACTCAGCCGTTAGCCCCCCCACAGGGCAATGTGCAACCACAACAAATCACTTACGCCGCTCCTGATCAACCCATGTTTGATTCAGGCACTCACCACTTATTAATGATGTCCACTACCGACGTCAATATCCAAACCCGTCGGAATCAGTATGGCCCTACCTCCGAAGCCCCCCCCGCCGATAAGGATACTAACGCTCATCCCACCGATCAGACGTTATGGATACCACCTCTTCCACTTGATGGTGCATCTAAAGCACCTCGTTTCCCACTCCGCCGTATCAACAACAACCCCAATGCACGGGCTGCGTCAAATTACAACATCGTAGATGACCTAGCTCAATCTCCCGCAGCCATGTCCACGTTAGAAGTCTTGAAAAACTGTCCTACGCAGCGCAAGACTTTACTCTCCACCATTGGGGCGATTGACCCAAATGATACGAAATTAATGACCTTTGATTTGGACCAGTCCGAACCACGTCTGCCTTCCACTATAGCAGTCCAAGTTTCTGTTTCTATTCGAAATCTTGTCATCCATCGATGTATCATCGACGAGGGTGCCTCCACATGCGTCATGTCCACATTTGTTTGGCAGAAGTTGGGATCCCCTACTCTCCAGCAATCCACCACTGCATTGCGGGCCTACGACGGCCAGTCAGCTCAGCCTCAAGGTTTACTACCCAAGGTCCCCGTCCAATTAGGTGGGAAAACTGTGCTCATTGACATAGAGGTCATTAATGCCCAGCTCGATTATAACCTTTTACTTGGCCGCAGTTACATGTACGCCATGAAAGCGGTCGCCTCATCCGTTTTTCGCACCATGATGTTCCCCCACGAGGGACGCGTGGTCAAAATCGACCAACTCACATACTATGATCCCAATGCCCCCGCAGCACCCGAAAATGTTCTTCCCATGATTGAACAACCAACTTCTAGTGCAACTACCTCCTTTGTCTCTTCTTTGGGACCCAGACTTTACTCAGATACACCAATGACCTCTACATTCCAGGCCATTCCACCACCATCACCGGAGACCCACGTCGCAAACCTCTGTACTCTTTCACAGAATACACAAGCATCCGGTAGTCAACCACCATTGATCCCCAGTCACATCGGTGTTACACCCATCCACACCATCCCCTTTCTATTTCCTCCTTCGGGTGTAGTAAGCGCCCCGGTTATGGCTACCCTTAATCTACCCGGGTTAACATTGGGATTACCCGTGTGGTATATTTCGCCTCCCGTTCGACCGCCGACACCAAACGTCATCCTCCAACCGGTACAACCTATTGTTACCACAAATCAACCTCCTCCTGGTGTCACAACCCCTTCGTCGTCAACGAAACCTCCTCCTAGCCTCAATATCCCTTCGTCGTCAACGAATCCTCCCCCTCCTATCAAGCCCACTGGGGGCAGAGGTCCACAACCATACACTGCTATACCACCTCCTAAGGCAGTTAAACCCCCACCGGTGTTTCGAGCTCCCCCTAAATGCTCATTGTGCGATGAGATAGGCCAAACTCATCAATGCCCACAGTTACCAGCACTCCAAGAGCATATGAATATGTTGGACGATGACGCCGGCATCCCAGTCGTTAGACTTGAGACACCACCTCAACCTCGCGACAAATCACTGCGCACCAACCATCCTTGTGCCATATGCAGTATTTACGGCCACTACTCTCACCATTGTCCCGATCTCCCTGACTATAGAGCAGCATTATACGAGTTAAACAATGTCGATTTGGAGATATCTCCTACCCGAATCAAGGAGATCTACCCCCCGCCATCATCCTCGTCGGAAGAAGTCAATACAATATATATGATTTCAACAACTTTCAAACCAGAACCCCTTGATTTATGGTCTGACTACTTCAATACTGATGAGCAAATTTTGGAGACACTCACTACACCCGACTATCCTTGGGATGATATGCATCATCGCTCGTACTTCCTCCCGGAAGCATCTACATCCACCGCATCTAACCAGCTATCAGTCGAATCGAAAGATTTCATACCCACTAAGGTCGATTGGTTAAAGGACCCCATCTTAGCACCGGATGCCTTTGAAGAAGGGAACATGTCAAACATTTCCCCCACTATACAGATAGACATTTCCACAACACCAGGGAAACCTGAGCTCATCTCGCTGGGCGCATCTTGCACTCAAACAGAAACTCAGGCGTACAAAAAGCTCTTTCAAGAGTTTCGTAATGTCTTTGCCTGGTCCTATACCGAGATGCCTGGTCTCGACCCCACCATCATCGAACACCACATTGATACATGGCCTGAGGTACCCCCTTTTCTCCAGAAACAGCGACCCATTCATCCTTCCAAACTCCCCGCCGTTAAAGCCGAGGTCGAGAAACTTCGCAAAGCAGGATTCATTTATCCTATTCCGTACACCACCTGGGTGTCAAACCCCGTTCCCGTCAACAAAAAGCAAGGATCCCTTAGAGTATGCACTGACTTCCGCGATTTAAACCACGCTTGTCCAAAGGACAATTTCCCCACGCCATTCATTGACCAACTCATTGATGAGTGTGCGGGCCATGAAGTCCTATCCTTCATGGACGGGTTTTCCGAATATAACCAGATTCACATCCGCAAAGAGGATCAGTACAAGACTGCCTTCACCACCCCATGGGGCACCTTTGCCTACAGCGTCATGCCATTTGGCCTAAAAAATGCTGGTGCCACTTTCCAGCGGGCCATGACCTATTGCTTTCACGACTTGGTGCATATCCTCCGAGTCTACCTTGATGACCTCACAGCTCGTTCCCGAAAACGATCAGACCACCTTAACGACCTTCGGCAAGTTTTCCTGCGTTGTCGCAAATATAAAATCCGCTTGAACCCACACAAGTGTGTCTTTTGCGTCCCGGCAGGCCGGTTATTGGGTTTCATTGTTTCCCAAGACGGAATCACTGTCGATCCCCTGAAAGTCAAAGCCATCTTAGAACTTCCGCCTCCTCGCACGCATGACAACTCCAAAGTCTACAAGGGCGATCCAATTTCCTTAGACGCTTCGTTCCTGATTATGCCACCAAAGTCCACGGGTTCTTACGCTTACTTCGTACCCACATACCTTTTGTTTGGGATGAGCAAGCAGACACGGCATTCGAAGCCCTCAAGAAAGCTCTCACACAAGCCCCCTTGATATCCCCACCGGATTTCTCTCAAGACTTCACCCTTTATGTTTCGGCATCTGAACATGCTATGTCAGGAGTTTTGGTCCAAGAAGATGCCTCCCACCAAGAGCATGTGATTTATTACGTCAGCCAGACCTTGTATGGCCCGCCTCTGCGTTACCCATACGAGGAAAGATTAGCCCTAGCCGTAGTCTTTTTCGTAGAAAAATTGCGACACTACATCCTACTCAGTCATACCATGGTCGTGGCTGACTCGAACCCTATGGTCTATCTCCTAACCCGGTGACTCCTACAAGGTCGTGTCGCTAAATGGGTCATTATCCTCCAGGAATATGACCTCACTTTCAGAACCCCCAAAAGCACCAAAGCCCTTGCGCTTGCTCACCTCATCACCGACCTCCCATCCTCTTCAACATCACCCGTTATCCAAACGGACCTGATTGACGAGCAGATCTTCATCATTTCGTCCGACGACCCTTGGTACACAGACATTTTGAATTACCTTCGTACACAAAAATTTCGACCACACATCGATCGTGATGGACGCCGTCGCATACGACACCACGCCCCCCCGATACCTCTTGTTAGGGGATGTACTTTACCGACGTGGCGTTGATACAATCTTACGCCGCTACCTATCCCATAGTGAGGCGGAACAAGTCCTCAATGATTGTCATAGCGGTGCCTGCGGAGGCCATTTCTCCAGTATGGCCACCGCCCAGAAAATCATTCGGGCCGGTTATTTTTGGCCATCATTATTTACTGATTGCATCACCGCAGTCAAGCATTGCCAAAACTGCCAGCTATTTGCCCCCAAAGCAAGAACCCCCCCCCCGCCCCCCTTCATCCAGTCATCACTGTCGGACCATTCTGCAAATGGGCCATCGACTTTCTCGACTACAACCCCACGTCAGCCGGCGGTCACAAACACATCGTTGTGGCTGTAGATTATTTCACCAAGTGGGCAGAAGCCATGCCGACCTATAATTGCAAAGCCGACACTGCAGCACGGTTTTTCTTCAACCATGTTATCGCTCGTTTCGGAGTGCCAAAGCAACTAGTCTCTGACCACGGCTCTCACTTCGAAGATGCTGTCTGGAAGGAATTATCAACCATGTTGAAATTTGAACACCATTTCTCTTCCGCTTACTATCCCCAAGGAAACGGCCAAGTCGAAGCGATCAATAAAATTTTGAAGACCATTCTCCAACGTACTGTAGACAAGCACAAATCCAATTGGCACCACATGCTCTTCCCGGCACTATGGGCCTACCGCACCTCAACCAAAACCGCCACCGGTTTTACCCCTTTCCATTTAGTTCACGGTGTCGAATCCGTCCTCCCTATTGAGTGCCAGATCCCAACCTTACATATCGCCGTTGAACTTCTACCGGACACTTCCCCGATCGAGCAACGTTTACTACTCCTAGAGCAGGCCGATGAAGATCGGCGCACAGCCATTCAAAACATGGAAGCAGCTAAACAACGATCGAAACTAAGTTACGACAAACACGTCCACCCAAGAACCTTTTCTGAAGGAGACCTTGTCCTCGCTTACGATCAAGCTCATGATAAAACAGGAAAGGGAAAGTTCGTGTCTATGTGGCAAGGCCCCTACATCATACACACCTGCCTCGGGCAGGGGGCATACATTCTGACCGATTCAGAAGGCAATCCCCTACGCAACCCACGCAACGGGTTGTACCTTAAACGATTTTACCCATAGACAATCTGATGGACACCATCATCCTTTTTAGTATAGGCATACTTTCTTTATTCACAAAAATCCAAAAAACCTAAATATTTGTTTTTCTCTGTATGACCATAGATGGAGCCTCTTCCACTCTGCCATGTCGGTTTCGCTGATGGTGCAAGCCGTTGGTCTCCCAATCTCGCCTCCGCAGCTTGGGTAATATACTCCCCTTCACATGAGTTAATTCACATTGACGGAGTATGTTTAGGTGTCGCTACCAATAATCAAGCTGAATACGATGCTGTGACCGGTCTCCTGGCCGCTGCTCTCCAAATGAGCATCCGTCACCTCAACGTTTTCTTGGACTCACAGCTCCTAGTTTCCCAGCTCAACAATGATTACCAGGTATGCGATCCCTGTCTTTTCAGAAAATTCCTGTGCACTAAACAAATGGTTAGACAGTTTGAATCCATTTCGTTCACACATGTCCCAAGACACCTCAATAGTGTAGCAGATAATATGGCCAACAATGTCCTCGACTGGCACACCAGTCACATCATGTCATATCCATAAACAAAATGCATCCACGTGCATAACATGTGCCTCCACGGGCATATACAAAAAACAATATTGCATCCACGTGCATAACATGTGCCTCCACGGGCATAAAACAAACAACCAAATAATGCATCCACGTGCATAACATCTGCCTCCACGGGCATACATAAATAAACAACATGCTGCATCCAAGTACATAACATGTGCCTCCACGGGCATATACAAAAGACAAAGGTGCATCCACGTGCATACAAGACAATATATCCAAATATATATCCACACATATATATAAGCCAAATAGTCAACATGTCATAAGTGCCCTCAGCACCCGATATACAAAAAATAAATATACATCTGTCATACAAAAATGCTTCCCCATATGCTCATCAGCATTTTGGGGCAGATACAATATCATCTACTCATCTGGATCCCTAGGATCCTCCGGCTCCTCCTCCGCTGGTCCCGCTGGGTCATGGCGAGCCTGAACTCTCCGCTCTGCCGGCCCCGCTGGATCATCCCGCAGACGTATCCTCCCCTGAACCGGCCCTGCCGGATCATCTCGTCTACCATCCCTGTGCCTCGCCACGAACACCGCTGTCCTCAATAGGAGCGACTGCCACTCAGACGGCGCACCGAAACAACCCTGCAAAATATCCCGATCCAGGTCTCTCCAACCATCCTCAGGGAGTCCAGCTAGGATCCGGGCAAAAGTCTGTCTGACACCATCTATGGCGTCATCGCGAGGGCCAACCCCTCGCCCACGAGCCACAAATCCTCCACCACACGGAGGAGGTACCGCTGCAGGTGGATGGGCGACCACCATCGCCCGCCCCTGACGAGCCACGTAGTCAGGTGGTGGCACTGGACCCACATCTGCACAAAGCAAGTAAGCCATCACATACTATACAATGATAAATCAAACAACATATGATATAATAATCAAATAAAACACTAAACATACCATCTAAACTCTAGGCCTGTCCTGGGGCACGAGGCATCTCTGGGTCACCTCGTTAATCCATGCCGGCGTAAGGGTAGTCCTCAATCACCAGAGGCATCTGCTCCCACTGCTGATAAAAATCCTCCGTGAAGTAGCCACGGACAACACCGCCGCCACGAGGCATCATCTGCCCCCATCTCATCATACGAGGCTCACTCGGAAGACCAGCACGAATGGGTACCCGTGGCCGCAAGGTCAGCACCCGCTCAAAGAAAAAACAGCATAAAAATGAGGCATAACAAAACTCGCCTCCCTCTCTAATGGCCTTGTCCAGATCTCTCCGGACTCCAGCTAGAAACATCTGCCCCCAGGCATAATAAGTACCCTGAAGAACAGAATCCACCATCATCATCTGCCCCCCAGACATACGATGTGGCGCAGCAGCACCCAATATCCGTAGAGCGCAGGCCCCAACAGCTCGCATATCCCACTCACGTAGGGATCGCAGACTAATAGAGCTGTTCTGCAGAACAGCATCATCAACACAAAAAGTCTGTAACAGATCCTCCATATCTATACCTGGAGGCAACCTCGGCAAGATATCGCCCACCTCACCCAAGCGAGGCAACCCAGTCAAAAAATAGACATCAGTGAGAGTAATCTCTAACCTCTGACCCCCAATGATGAATGCACCCTCTGCCGGCACCCACCAACTCACGAGCTTGTTCAGGAGCCGTCTCACTGAACGAATAGGGGGGATCTGAGCAAACTTCAAAAGTCCGCTCATAGCCAGAGTCTGTCTCACCCCTGCATCAGTCTCAATCCTCAGCATGAGATCATCATCGATCTCTCGCTCCCGCCACAAGGACTGTGGTCTCCTCAACATCTTGCCAGCAAACAGAAGAAATTTTTAGCCCTAGCATAAAATTCTTATGAAAAAATCCCATCGCGGCTTTTACATAAAAAGCCGCGATGCCCATCGCGGATTTTCCACCAAAAGCCGCGATGACCATCGCGGGATCCATGCAAAAACCCGCGATGAACATCGCGGGTTTTGGCCGGACAGTCGCGATGAACATCGCGACTATCCCCCATGAACCCGCGATGAACATCGCGGGTTCCAGCCTCAAAGTCGCGATGAACATCGCGACTGCCAGCCTAAAACCCGCGCGGTTCATCGCGGGTTCAGCCCCGAAACCCGCGCGGTTCCACGTTGGAGAGTCAACATGGAATTTCGCGGCCTTCGGGGGCCCGCCGCCAAACAAAAAAGACATAATTGACAAGGCTAAGGAAAATAGAGTTACCTGCAACTCGCTGAATCGAAAACCAACGGTGAAATCTCCCGAAAATTGAGAAATAGCTCTGACAGCTCTATCAAACTCGCACGTAACAATGACACGTCATTTGGGCCCCACGCCCTATTTATAGAAATTCCACCAATTTTCCAACACCCATTGCGGTATCATACGAAGTCCATTTCTCAAACCGTTGGTACCGTTGGAATCAGCACAACGAGAACTTCATGCAGGTTCCTTCCGTTTCCCGTTTTCACGGGGTCCATTTTTTGACTATTTTTTGGCCTCTCTCGTGGCCTCGATTTGCGTGCCACATTGGCCGTTCTCCGTTTTGGACGTGCCATATATCACCAGATTCAGTTTTCCGCGCTCGTGATGATGCTTGAGATCATTTCTCGCTGTCACGTCCTGATTTTTAGGGCATTTCTTCCATGCCCCCTCGTCACCTCGGTTTGCGTGCCACATCGGTCGTTCTTCATTTTGGACGTGCCTTATACCGCCGGATTCAGTTTTCCGCTCTCGTGATGATGCTTGAGATCATTTCTCGCTCTCACGTTTAGATTTTTTGAACATTTTTTCCATGCCCCTCACATAACCTCGGTTTGCGTGCCACATCGGCCGTTCTCCGTTTTCGACAATCCTTATGTCACCGGAACCAATTTTCCGTACTGATAACGATGCTTGAGACCTTTTCTCGCCCCCATCAATCCATGTTTGTTCGGTATAATTTTACCCCTTTTTCGGGCCGAGCAACCCCTTTTACGAAAAAGGCACTTAGGGAGTTTCTGTTAAGCTCTTTTCTGACTCCTACAAACAATGAAAAGATTGCCGAGCAACCTTGTTTCCTTTCATGCTTGTTAAAAGTATCTGAAAGGGCGTCTACCTGGTATAAGTTTACCCCTTTTCTGGACCTCGTAGACTAATTACGAAAAAGGTATACTCTAGTCACATCGGCTAGAAGAGTTCTCCATCCGCATCATTTTATGCTTTTTCGGGCCTTGGAGACTAAAATTATGAAAAAGAAACACCAATAGAGTCCACTTACCGTTTTCAGACTCTCTAAACATGAAAGCAACCATGAGCATGAGCCGTCCTGGGCTCACAAAATCCACAGGACCGTACCATTTTAGAGCACACTTTTATCCCTTCTTGGAGCTCATTAAAACTACGAAGAAGGAATCAATGGTGCCTCTTGGCGCCACGACAGATCACATATACTCATTCGGCACCTTCCCCATTTTGGTCACCTTTGTTCAGAGTATTCTGCAGTATGTCACCTTGATAATTCCTCGACGACCTATCAGCTCGTCCTCCCCCCCAGATTCAATATATACCATTCAGTCAAGGCAATGATCCCCACACCTACAAGTCAGTTCCCTACGCTGCCAGGTCAACCATGTCATCATTCTCTGAACAAAGGAAGTTTGAGTCTACCCATTTTTTGACCCAGTTATTTCCCATTCCCACAAGTATGTCAGTCCTACCATCAGTACTACAACACTTCAGTTTTACACCTCGTGCTCCTATCAAGGAAACATCATTGCCTTGTTAGTTGCCGGTCTCCCTCTGTCGACGACAACCACATTGATTCCAGAGGATAGACCTAGAGGTCCCTGTGTCTTGGACTCATCACCATTTATGATGAGTGCCTACGAATCATTTCGAGAGGAATCTTCAGTGCCTCTCCAAATGATTGTTTCTCACATGCTCGACTTCAACACCTTGATCGCATCGTTGAGACTCGCACAGGGTATTCGCCCGTTCCACTTATTAGTCGAAGACCCCGGATACCTCCTGACTCCTCCACATTTGAGAGTATTCCTACGGATAACACCAGTTGCACTTTTTCTATAGATATCTGGGTTGCGCATGGCGACAGTATTCAGATGTACCCCAGTCTCATACTCCCTTGAGTATACAGTTACATTATTTCTCAGAGATGACTCATAGTCTTTGAATCCCTACAGATGTTGGACACCTTCAGTTTCAGCAGTTCCTCAGTTATTCCTGTGTATCAGTTATTGAGATCAGTTATGATCAAGAGTATATCCCAAAATAATGTTCCCCCTGGACCATTATGATGTACCAGTAGATTCTTTATGTATTAGATCCCCCTTCTTGGGACTAATTGTTATGTATATGTCTTGATACGAGCATGGGAATGCCCGCCTCGTCCATTATCAGAGATTATACCTCATTCATATTGAGGCCATGTAATATTTTTTGTTTCTTGCAGCTTCCAAGGGTCGTGGCTCCAGTCTCCAATCGGTCTCTTCTCCTTCCCAAACCCCTGAAAAAAGACAAAAGAACTATGATGTCTATCGGCCATACGATGAGCTCCTGCCCTCACACATCAGGGGGCAATCTGTTAACACCTAAAAAGTACTCACTAGCTCATTCCCTTATTCACATGACCCATTTGTCCACTTTTCCACCATCTGAGCCTCTGAAACCA
Organism: Larix kaempferi; assembly: GCA_027924585.1. Lineage (NCBI taxonomy): Eukaryota > Viridiplantae > Streptophyta > Pinopsida > Pinales > Pinaceae > Larix > Larix kaempferi. The sequence goes on from BSBM01001022.1 coordinate 5,449,899, forward strand.
ACAAAAGGTCACCAAAAGACCTTAGTACACCCCTTTTTCCATTAAAAAAGATTATTTTTCCTGAAAAGCATAAAAAAACCCTCAAAAAGGGTCCAAATTCTCAAAAATATTAAAAAGGGAATTAAAATATTATTTTTATTCAAAAAAGGAAAAAGGAGGGAAAAGTACCTAAACCATGTTGGTCAATACCATTTGGTTTCCACAAAACCACAAATGGTATTCCCCACCACCAAAACCTATAAAAAGGTGGTAGGGGCTCCTCATTTCAGATCCATCCATTATCTAATCCTTATGCTGCTGAAATCTCCCTTGAGCATTTTAGCCATTGAAGCAACCTTGGAGAAGGAGACCTCTTGGAGTTTGGAGCTACTCATCTTGGGAGTTGCTCAACATCAACCTTCACCATTGAAGGTATTATCGCAAGCACTTGCTTGCCTCCCATTTTTCAATACAAATTCATTCTTTAAGATTTTCTTGTTCTTGTTTTTAAATGTTTAAATTATTTGCTTAGATTCTTACATAGATCCATGATTAGTTTAGTTTAGTTTAGCTTATTGTTATTTAATTCCATTGAAACTGCTGCTACTAGTTAGCAGGTGCCCATAGCACTAATCCTGGTTGCAAAACCGGGCCAACACTTGTGTGGGTGAAGAATTGTTATGCGCATTGAGGGATTGTGATACCGTGAAAGGATGATGCAAGCCTAAGGCAGAGTAGTGGAGCCTTGACCTATAATGGTCGGTGGCGCAGTTACCTTCCATTGGTCGATGACCCAGACGTATGTGCTAGCTCGGCAATGGAGAGGGCCAACCAGGTATGGGACTGGTTGGGCACCACCAAATGCTTGGTAAACCCAGTCGGCGTGAAGGTATACTGGTAGGGCATTAATTATTTGATGATTTGGAACAGCCTGCGTGCTGGCCAAACATATTAGTTCGCAGGAGGATCCCAAGGCTTATAAAGTAAAAGCAGGACCCTGTGGACCAGAGAGGAAATGCACAGTACAGATAAGTATTCATTTTCATTCATTTCTTATTTGAAATAATGAAGGTTTCAAGCATAAATCTTGTAACAGTGGGCTGATGCATTATTGTTTCTTTGTTGGAAACCTTGGTCAATGCAGGAAGCAAGGACCCTGAAAGAACTAAAAGCTGCTTGGTAAATCCAAAAAGTGGCTGGTTGAGCAAGATTATTGATGATTTGGGCAGCCTGCATGCTGGCCAAACATGCGAGATTATTGATGATTTGGAGCAGCCTGCGTGCTGGCCAAACATGCGAGATCATTGATGGTTTGGAGCAGCCTGCGTGCTGGCCAAACATGCGAGATTGTTGATGATTTGGAGCAGCCTGCGTGCTGGCCAAAGATACAAGGTTATTTGATGTTATGGAGCAGCCTGCGTGCTGGACAAACATACAAGACTGTTAGATGTTGAGGGGCAGCCTGCGCGCTGGACAAGCACCCAAATCCATAGGCGACTCCAAGGCTTGTAAAGCAAAGAAGGACCCTATGGAATAAAGTGAAGACATCTAGTGCAGATAAGTATTTGGTTATTGTGTAATTTCTTGCTTATGAATATACATGTGTATATGATTTGGTTATGGTTTCCTATGAAAATAAACTTAACATGTGAATTAATTCAATGTTTGAGTGTAGGTATTGATTGGAAGCAATGACTATGGAAGCATCTTAAGGATGCATGTGGACATGTAACCACCCTAAAGAGCTCAGCATGAGCAGTAATGAAAGATGGGGCTAGTGGAACTGTGTGAGTCCTAGCAGCTAGGAGTTAGACCAACCAAGTGGAGGAACTCCATGGTTGAGAGATCTGGAATAGACCATAGACACTACGTGTCTTAGCCAAGAAGGGCAAGTCGAGCATTCACGTGAAGTGAAAGAGGACAGGAGCATGAAAACCACAGTGGTGGTGTGGGTTCCAGGATAGAACAAAACTAAGAGGAGAAACTCTTACTGCTCCCTCTCTTTCCTTTTTATTGATGCATTTATAAAATTAGAAAATTGTTGAATGCATGCATGATTGAAAGTAAAAGTGGGTTTATTTAGTTAAAGTGAATTGTGAATGCTAATTAATGAACTGTGAATGGATGAACATGAAGGAATTCATGTGTATATTGGGAAAGCATGAAAGTGTGGAAGTCTCATGAGTAAAGCATGGACTATCCATATCAACTAAGGAAAAATCATTGACTGATTTTTTTAAATGTTTGGGTTATGCTTGGCCTAACGAGAATTGTAATGATGAATTTCATAGGTGAAAAATTGAATCAATTGGTTGCAGCCGGTGCAAGCAAGTGTTGCTAGTGAGCAAAGTGTGGTCAGTTGTTTCCATTGACCATGGCGGCAAACCAAAGGCTATTAGGATTGGCTGGAATTCTTCTTCAAACAATTGCCAAGACTCAAGAAAATCTTGGAGAGATGCTCAGGATGCAAAGGCAGCAGAACGAGATGAACCACAAGGTCTTGCAGGACACTCTTCGTCTGCGGAAAGAGGTAAAAAGCATTATGAAAGCAATCCGCAAGGGAAAGAAAAGTGGATCAATGAAGAAGCATTCATCCAATCGTCCGATTAAGAGACGCTCCAGGTGGGAAGACTCAAAGGAAATCGAGCAGGTAAAGATGAAGCAACCACTGAAGTGTTGGAAATGTGGAGGGGATCATTGCCTCCGCAATTGCCCAACAAGAGAACCCCAAGAAGGTAGCAGCCATAAAGCTTTCAAACTTGTGGATGAGCTGGAAGATCCGAATCAGCAGGAGCAGCTCGTGAAAATCAAAGGACTTGGTCTTGAAAGTTCAAAGTAAAGAACAGAATGAAAGGCAGATCTGCAAAGTTTTTGAAGTTTTGGACATGGGTAAATTGTATATGTATACCTAAGTCTTGGAACACCGAGGACGGTGTTGTTCTAAGGGGGAGGGGAATGTAATACCCCCAATTCGACCCTTAGGATATATTAGCCTTTAATGAAATAGTGTGTGTACATGTGATGTATGTTTTCCTAGCGTGGAGCTCAAGGCCAAGGCCCCGCTAATGAAAGCCTGAATTTTGATTAAAGGGCAAGTATTTGATATTTTGATACCATGTGCTCTTAAGCCATGGAAATTGTAATAGGATGTAAATAAACATCAGGCAATATAAAATCCCAAGACTGGCTATGGAGGCAACGAATGAGAAGGGGCCACGTGTATCCACTAGGGAGTGGTGAGGGGGCTATGGGACTAAACCCTAGGCTTCCATTTGTCTTTATGAGAACCCATTGACTTCCCTAGGTGGCATTAATGCTTGTTGTAAGGAAGTGGTTGAGATTTCAGCCCATGGCTTCAATAGAGCATGGGCAGCTCTGAAATTCGTATGGGTAGGTATGGGCTTTGTTTTCCTGTACAAGAAGTCACTCAACCTCATGGGAGGGGGTTTCATTCTCATCCCCATTCCATGGTGGAGGTACCTAGCTTCATTCATCACCCAAAAACGAGCTCCAATGAGGGAAAAAACCAGAAATCGCGACTTGGAATGGACCCACGTTTTGGGAAGCCAAAAACACCCAAAATGGGTATTGGACAGTGAAATCCAATGGGGGATCCATGGGTATGAGCCTTGGGGCGAATTTGGGAGCATTGGCTACCCCAAAATCCATGGGAAAACCCAGTTTGGATAGCCCAGAAAATCAGTGACGGATTTGGGGATTGTTTGTGACAGAGTTGTGAGAAATCCAGTTGTGGATGTATGAACAGAGGATGGGATTGCTGAGTCTAGCTTGAAGTGTATGTGGCTCTGGGATTGAGCTCAGTGGACTAGCATCCTCCTCCATATCCTATTGCATGCTTGAGAAACCCAACTGTGTGTTGGCTTAGCATGGTTGTTTGAGTGAAACCCTTGACTGTGAGCGAGCCATCTAGTTCCTCCTTAGTGGATACACAGCCCAGCTCGGGGGTGATCTCTCACCTGAAAGAATACAGGCTGGACAGAGATCTATGGTTGGGTGGAAAGTTTCTCTCACGTAGCCAGTCGTTGGATATTGCGTTGCAAGATAAGTGCTCTCCGTGACTTTAATTTGTATATATATATCTGGGTTCTGCAATGTGTTATTTGAATGATTATTCTTCATGTTAATGAAATTGAAATGAAGTCTATGCATAGCATATGAATGGGATTGAACCCTTGCATATGGAATCATCTTCAGTTTGTTCTTATGTGTGTTATTACGCTTAATTCCGCTGTGTTTTATTGAAGTCGAATCTGCACACAAAAGTTTTAATTGTTATGTATTTTATGAGCAAAAATATTGGGGGCTAAGTTGACAAAAGCCCGGTATGTTGTTAATGTTTCCTTCCCTGCATGTTCTAAGGAGAAGGGGACATTACATGCGAAGCGGTTAATTAGTTAGATAAGGGTCATATGGACCGTTTTGTAACCATGTAGTTTTGTATAAATAGAAGTAGATTTGTAAGCCTAAGGGCATCATTTTGATCTGTTTTGTATATGCGACATGGTGTATTGACTATTTCTGCAAAGTTCATTCTGCAGGTTCTAATAAATGCATGAAGATGTTCGATTATGGTTCCATTTCTGTCTCTGTCTCTGTGTGATGGTGAATGTGAATGTTTGCAACATGTTTAATACTCTATGGGTTGAATGATTATTGTTGATGCGAATAAGTAGGTTAAATATGTTGTTGTGAATGTTTATTATATGTTGAATCTGCGAATGGTATAATGTGCGAATGATGAGTTAATAGTTTACTGCCGAAGATATAATCTCTAGTTTCTACAAAGGTAATGTGTGTTGGATGCATGTCCTCAACTCCACTGCAGAAACTTGGTTCCTGCAGCCCCCTTGTGCATCTCGGGTGAGACTTCATTCACTCCGCAAGTGTTGCTGGAAGGGTTAACACCCTTCTGGGCCGGTGCGTAAGGGAGTTTGTGTTGGTGTTTGTTGGTGACAGTGTGCAGTGAACCCTTGTTGATCGTCGCTGTGTCAACAATGATCTTTCCTTCATGAGGAAAACAAAACACTCAAAATACTAAGGACATAATAGAGGTCATTGCATAGGTCCAGTTATGTCTTAAAAAAATATTATAATCAATTGGAGCATTGACTACTTCAACCTCCACACAAATGATTTTCCCACCCAACTAGACAGGAAAGGATGGAATAATCCCATGCGGCCTGAAGGATAACCCATCAAAGCAGTAAACAGTGTAGGGGATCGAACGAGTTTTGGAGAGACCAAATATTTCCAACAAGACAAATCCATGACACAAGTCGACACACACTCATCGTGCACTCATACACAACTATCCTTCCAATAGTCTTTATGGAATAGACCACATTAATCTATAATGCCACATGGTATGGGAGACGGGTTTTGGAATTTGACACATCGAACTTAACAACTTGGCCATTCAAAGGATTGGGATTTCCTAAAGTGGACAACAAAGCATTCTCTTGTGACGGGCAAATTTGGAGAACCTCAAGAGCTGACATGGCACACAACGTCTGAGCTCAATCCTCAACAATAGAATAGTAGGGGGTGAATCTAACATTAAGATTATGCAATGCCCTTTTATAAACACATTTTGGCACACGAGGCATAGTTTCTACCACATGTTTCTCTATTGAAAGAGTATTTTGTGGATCAAGAACTTCCTTACCTTTGAATGAAGACTCGGGATTTCCATAGCCCTTGGCCCGAGTTGACAACGAGAAATCATATTTGATCATATTAATATATGATTGATCATAGGAGGGAGAATTTTGGGTGCTCCTTTGAGCATTTCTAGTAGGGTTAGAAGAGCCAAAAGCTAAGTGTTTTCCTTGTGGTAAATGATTAGTCAGAACAACATGCTCTTGTTATTTATGATTCAATAGTTTCTAGGATTCTTCCATCAACGGGCATTGATGAGTAAGGTGATCTTATTTTCAAAGTTTGCAAGGGAACTTAACCTTCCTATGTTCTTTATTTACCCCACCATAATTATTAGTTTGTTTACATTAATCATTATTACCCTCTCCTTTTTTATTAGTATTATTATTCTTTTTCCCACTAGGTTGTTGGTTTCCTTTTTTATTAGCCTGCATAGTATGTATAGAAGTTGTTTGGGAAGGAGAGGTGACAGCAGAAGCTGTACCTTCTACATAAGATTGAATGGAAAAAAATTTAATTTTACTACTAACAACTTTTGCAACATGAACTGAACCAAAAATACCATCCGCATCTGGTCTAGGTTTTGGTTTGGAAGGGCCTGTACTAGACCTTGGTGCATCAGGAATAATCTCATAAAGGATCCCATACTAAGAGTAAATCATTTCTAACTATTGGGCCTTAAAAATTACTTCTTCTTCGTTTGTTACCCTTGAGGTGGAAACATCCTTGTATATATACGGAAGCAAGGATTTGAGAAAACATTCCAACAAAAACCTAGGGGGGATATTGGCCTTAACTGACCTCTTTCACCAATGCCACTCTTGTATATGGTCTAAGATATGGGTGGCTTTGTTTTGTTTGAATTGATACAACAGATTAGTGTTGGCATCATACCGGATGGGAAGCTTAAAGTAGTTCAAGAATACAGTTGTTAAAGAATACCAGGAAACTCAATGTACCATTTTGTAGCCACTCCAGTGAGTGTGAATTGAAACATCCTTAAACGAATAGAATCATTGTTAAGCAATTTCAAAGAGAACCATAAGGGAAAGGTAGTAACATGATGTCTAGGATGTTCACCAGTCTCACCTTCAAATTCTAGAATGCCTGAAAGAAACTTGGTTGGGACTGGAGACCAACTAGGACTATGACACATCGATTCATTCATTAGTTTCGATAAATATGGAAAGTTTAAAGTTTCCAAGAAAGGAATACTTATATGTTGTGTGGAAAAATTATTAGGATAGGAAACTTGCGGTGGGAGATTGCAACTGGCAGGATTCCAAGCAGATTGATAAGGGATTCCCCCTGTCATCACTTTTGTAGCACTTGCTCCTATAAATGGGTTCCATTGGCTATGCAAAGGATTACCCCCAACAATATTTCCCTACATCCATATTTATTGAGCCTGAGACATGTTGCCCCCAGCTGGAATCCTAGTTGAAAGTATAATGTTACTACCTCCTCCACTAAAAAGTGAAAAGGGGGTAGATCTAGAAAGCATAGAGGATGATTGGAAACCACCCATTTGAGTATCGAAACCTATGAACTGGTTTATGCCAGCAACAGGTCCAGAAGATTGGATGGGTCCACTCTCAAAAGAGGGAAAGGATGAGGGAATATGTACTCCACCCCAAGGTAAGCCTTGAAAAGGTATAGAGTAACCATTAACACTAGTAGAAGGATTCTGAAATAGAGGGTTAGAAATAAATGGGAAATTAGGCATACCCAAAGTAGGCATACCAGTTATAAAAGCACTAGAACTGAAAGGTGAAGATACAACAGTACTCATAGGTCAAGTAACTGTAGAACGTAAAGGTAAGGTACCGATGCCAAAAGTAACAATAGGAGATGAGTTGTCTATTGTTTCATTTAACATCTTGGTGCTTATGTGAGGAGGGGAAACCCTCCCAGTACTATAGTTGAAGTGGGGGTATTAACCTCTCTGGAACATCACCCTAGATCATCCATGATTAAACCTCTGCATATGCGATAAGCACTTGTTCTTTGTCTGAAAGGACTAGGAACCTGCACTAAGACTTGATCGTTGGGTCCAGTTAAAGGCTTATTGAAGGGTCTTAAAAAGCCTTCGGCTTGAAGATCTTCACCTCTAGTGATTTGTGGTATAGAAGTGTTATTTATTATAAGTTGTGGTTCACCGATGATATCAATAGATTGTGTTGGCTCGAAAGATCCATTTGTGTTTGTTCGGAACCTTTGTGGATGTTGTGGAAGTTCCACTATGACCGGAGGAAGGTTTTGAATCCTCCTCGAACGGCGAAGTGGTTGATCTTACACACTTAAATATGTTTTCAAATAATTTTAGTCCTAAGGTCAACTGAATGACACACATCACAAATAGCACACCATTAGAAAGAGTCCAAGGAAATCAACCAGACAAATAAAGGGCCTTTTGAATTTTAGTGTGGGTTGATCAAGTCCCACAGCTGAAAAACATAGGTTCGAGAATAGTTACCAAGGCCTTCATTGATAGTCCTTATCAGTGCAAGTCTCCCCATAAGGAAAGGGACACCCTCCAAGGGTATTATTAGTTTGGCTCAACGAGTGTTCAAGGTTGGCAGGAAGCCCCTGCCTTCACCTATGTGGTAGCTAAGACAAGATACTATGGTCACCAATCCGTAATTGGCATTCGTGGGAGCATTCGACGGTTGGAATCATACATATGGGAAGGGTAGCTAAGCCTGAAATATCAATAGAACTGGCACCTCAAGGGGCCTAAAGTTTGGTACTAAATAAATCCTCTTACACACAAAATCCCACAAATGCTTGGTTTAAGTATCAGGGGGGTTTTCCCTTCAACTCAACCTCACACGACCCCTTGCTTAACTCCGGTGTTAGTGGAGCTTCGCAGACACACCTTTACAATGTTGGATTTCTTCCTATCCCTATGAAAATACCACTAAATTTAAAATTTTAAAATGATCTTGGGTTGTTAACTACCAACCTATCCCAAGATCCTAAGCTTAAGCTAAATTGTTGAAACCTATCAAAAAACAATTAAAGTTCTGATTGATTTTAGATTAAGCATTAGTTTTAAGTAGTTCTTTTTACTCAGCGGAGTGGAAATGAAATTGGTGATTTTCTTGACACTTACAAGAATTAAAAACACTTTTAAAGGTATATAAGCATATAAAGCAAAGGAATCTTTCATTGTTTTAGTGTTATTCAACAAATTTCTAAAAACACAAAACTTTTTCCAAAATCTTCTTTTTCTTTTTTCTTTTCATTATTTTAATAAAAAACTACTCAAAAAGAAAACAAACTGCAACTTTTATCTTTTTAGAAACATAAATCAGAAAGTTGTATTTTTTCTTTTCTTTTTAAAAGAAAATTCAAATTTTCAAAAGAAATAAACTTTTTCTCTTTTTACAAAAAGAAAGATAAATTTTTTTGTTTAACTACTGCAATAAAAGAAAGAAATATCAACAAGATTACAGAAAGTTTGCTTCACTTAATGCACAAAGATGCAAGTAAAGAAGCACAAATGACCTTTTCAAAATGCAACAAACAATCAACAAGAAAACTTACAAAGCAATCAACTTTTATCAATTTTTTGTGATGATATGGATAGAAAAGTAAAGGTATAAGCATAAATGTATATAAAAAGTCAGGTTGCTAAAAACTTTACAAAAACACTCTAAAAATAGGATTTGGGGAAAAACCCTAAATCACAAAACATTTAATTTGTTTTTGTTTTGTAAAAAAAAAGAGTTGATTTCTGTAAAAAAAACAAAACAAAATAGTCCTTCACAGTCAACTTAGACAGAAAGTAACCCACATTTCCATTTCAAACAAAGAGAAATTGAAAAAAAAGGAAGCAAAACTAGATGTACGCGGGCTAGACAAGGCCAGGTCGCATGGATGCGAGTGTCTAGTGTTTAGGTCATCTAAGAGACAAAAACATAGTTTTCTGTAGAAATAGTGAATCGTACAGGAAATGTGCGCATTTGCGTGCACTATTACTCGTGTACAAGCACGAGAAAAAGCAAAAAATAAAAATTTTGATGCCCCAACATCAAAATTTCTTCTCATAAGGGTCCTAAGATGGAAAGCTACCAATATGAGATAAGAAATATTCAGAAAAAAAAATACTACCCAAAATGGAAAAACTCCCCTGCGGAGTCACCATTTATGTTTTGGGAATTTAAACTACCCTAGTTGTCTTTGGGACAAACCACCACAAAGCGATACCCAAAAGAAGACTCAAATATGCAAGAAAAATAAATTCAAAACTCTTTGCAAGCAAACTTTCTTGAAATGTACAAAGAAGGTTTAAATTGTAATTTACCCAAAATCCAAATGGTTGATGTAGAATCCCTATGCTAACTTTGCTCCAATAATCTCACCAACTTCTCCAAGATTCAACCTAAAATTAAGCAAAGATTTAAAGAAGAGTAGTTAATGTTGTAAAGGTATAATTTACAAATGAATTGTTGAATAACTCATCCAAATTTCAAGAGTTAAAAACTGAACCTAAACACTTGAACTGGATAGAAAAGAGAGTTCTTTTATAACTAAATAACAAGAAGTTACAAATGGATCGATTTCACATGAATCTCGTTGCAGCATCATTCTAAAACTGAGATCGGAGTCCTTCCACCCAAGCCTTTCACACACTCAATCCGGTTTTGCTATGAGAGGTATACTCAAAATAATATCATCAATCCTTTTGCACAATATGGGCTCTCAAAAGATGACTAAATAACTAGTTTCAAATAGGGGAAAGGGCTTTTGTAAACGAGGGAAAATGGGGCTTTTAGATCTGACGGGGAGGTAGTTAGGGAATTTATGAGGCAATTACTTACGGGATTGGGACAGTGGGAAACGGAAAAAAGCGAAACTTTTCTTGTAAAGTAACTTTCTTTTGATGTTTTACCCTCGAACAATCATGCACGCGGGCTAGACAAAGATAGGTCGTGTGGACGCAAGCTAGATACAGATAGGTTGCATACATCTTGAAAAATACAGTTTCTTAAAAGTTTTTTCCAAGAATGATTGTTGTTCATAGATGATCAGGGACTAAGGGATTCTACAATATAGGTAAATGGATATGATCGGCCATCATAGAATCTATGGGACAAGTGTGACCAAAGAAGCTATAACACTTATGCTTATGTTTCTGATGGGAATGTAGTGTATGGATTTAACACTTGTTCTTCATCATAAACCCATCCCATATTGGGTGGTAGTGTGTGTGATGATTTTAAGGCTGCACTTCCATGCATCCAATTCCCATGGATGACATGAGGCATCCCACTGTATGTGATGGTTCATATGTGTTGGTTAGTTTTCTTTGTGTGTCCCCTTGTCTAGGTCTAAACATATGGGCATCGTTTCCCTTATTCCAATGTCTACTACTTAGGTGAGGTCCTTAGCCTATTTTCCAAGAACATAATTTTCCCTTGGTAGGATTTTTGGGTTCCTCTATTAAGCATTATTTTCCTACTTTTTTAGGTCCACAATGGTCTCAAAATTCATTTGAGAACACACACAAAAACAAACTTAGTCAAATTTTATCGTCCCCTTTCTTGCTCTGGTTGTTTCCCTTGATGCAAAAGATGATTAGCACAAGATGCAATTATCTCTTGCATATTAGAATAACCCATTGAACAAAACCCTCATTTTCAGTGAAGAACTAGTGGATCGTTGATTAAACTCACATTTCTCTAGTCGAAATCATGGATAAGAACCCCATGAATGAAATTTTTTTTCCCAACAATTAGTTTTTCATTTCCTTGATACCTCCATATCATTCCATTTTGTATAAGTAGCTTTTATTTCATTTTGTTTTAGGCTCCAAATCTCAGTCTCTCAGGTGTTGAAACTTTCTTATTCTTGTGGGAAATATTTATATCAGAGACACTAGAAGATTAATGGAGGTGATATTTAAGGAACATGGTGTTGATTTAAGACATGATAGATCTAAAAAATATCATCGGTGGAGCATCCCATCATACTATTCACGAAAATTGCCTGGTATTTGCAAATACAATTGCTAAAGTCGAGCATTATATGTAAAGCAAAGTGAGAGGAGAATGGAGATTTAATTGAATCTTGGAAATTTGAATAGAGATTAACGTAGAAAACAAAGCAAAACATTGATATCTACACCAAATACTTAGGATTGTCATCAACAAAACCTCTCTTTAGTACGCTAGTGGGATAAATGATTGTTGAGACCTAATTTTAATTACAGTCACTTTAAAGTGTCAATAAGCAAAATTTTACTTATGATGTAATTGAAACATAAGATGGAGGTTTAGAACATGAGAAGATGCATAATATGGAAGTTTTAAATATTGACATTTATCCCCATTATAATATCTATTATAGGTGGCACATATCATTTGAGCTCTTAGACGCTTGAAGATGATCCCCTAGTTTGGATAAAAAAATTGAGAATCATAAAAACTCTAATTTAGTTTTCTATTCATATATGTTGAAAATTTGTCAATTCTACATCACAGAGGCATCTCATTTCCTTCTCAATCTCTTAGGTTACTTAGATCATCTATCTCCTTCAATCCTCTATTAATTGTAGAATTTCCCTCATAAGTTTACTCTCTCCATTTGTTTGGTTTCCATCTCTTGTTGGCTCAACTATCATAGATCTATGATTGCTTATCTCTACTCTTATTGTTACCTCATTTCAACCTTAACCACACCTTAAGGGTTATCAAAACAATTATTACAAAGAGAGAACCTCATAAGTGAGGCACGCTTCATCTTCAATACTTGCTAATATTTTTGGTATATTTGTATGGTTGATTTAGTAGTGCAAGTAGTGCATTGCTTTGGAGATGGTTCCCACATTGTTTTGCAAGAAATATCTAGTACTTTATAGCATTTAGTGAGTATCAACATGCTTTTCAACATTTCTTGGCTCTTCACACAAGTGTTTTCATCCCAAGTGGCACCTTCCCCTTTCCTCTATCACACTAGGTTTGGCTTTATTTATATCTTAATAGTTAGAACACATACTTCACGAGGGAAACAAAATATGTTTGTTAGCACTGCATTTCCTTTCTAGTCGTTAAAAGACATTGGAAAACCTAAATGAATTAACTTTAAAACTAACCCATAGACATAGCTTAGTTAAAATTAGATTTAATCAATTAACTTAGTGGCTTCCTTTTCCTTCTTTGGGTTCTCAATCACCCTTAACAATTGAACCACAATTACTCCACTACCTCCATCTCTCCTTTTAGCGGTGGTTCATCCATTATTATGGTAACATGATGCCTCACTTTAACCATTGCACTATAGGGGATAAGCGAAATATTTGGGAAAATATAATAGAATAGGTACCCTTGTGGTTTCTCAATTGAAAGATTCATTTTTTTAATTCTTCTTTAAACTTTATTAAAAAGTGATATTACATAGAGAAATTTTATACAAGACAAAGTTGTAGCTTCCATAATATCAAACAAAAATCACAACCAAGTTAATCCCCCACATTTTTTCGACAAATATTTATAAAAAAAAAACCCATAAATTGTGAATGAAGTCTATGAGGAGGACACACTCCCAGTGATACAACAAATAGCTAGCCAAACAACTCAAAACAAAACTGCTATACCATGAAATGAATCTACAACCACCTTGAAATGGGAGCTAAAGCACAAGGTAGGTGGCAACTCACATCTTTGACCACCAGAAGAGACAATAACACCACCACAAGCAGATACTAAGTCCCATGAGAAGATTTGATTACCATCATAACCAATATATTGAACATGCTCTAACACTAAATGCATATGTTTACCTAACGCTAACACCATGCAAAGAACCAATGTGAGATTGAAGATAAATTGTCACCCAAAGTACACTAACAAAGTGTGTTGTGAAGGAACACTCCCAAGTCTACATCAAAGAACAAATAACCAAATCGTAGGGAGGCCTAAACCCAAGTTACATAGATAATATGTTGCCATGACAAGCCAATGATCTTAACCATAACAAATCCATGAAGGCCATGAAATCTAGATGCCACAACATATGAAACAAATAAATGAAGCCAAAAACCAATAATTATAGTCACCATGAGCAGATGCCACTAGATCCACCACTACCATAACTTAATTTTCCACCACAACAACCATGAAACAACATAATGAATATAAGCGTTCCTATCAACAAAATCCACAAGGAGGGGTAAGAATAAATGCCTCCATTTCCACATAAATCGACCACATTTTGGAACCTACAAATAGGCCTCCATGAACCAATATATTTGGAACTTGCAAACCACACAATATTTTGGAAATGTCTCAACTCCCCACTTTATCACACAAAAACCTCCTTGCTCTACTTGGCCACCATCGACACACATTCTTGTATGTTCGAGGGTGAAAACCTACTAGGGTTTGAGGAGGGAATTGGAGGGGGGCACAGAGACATGGGAAACACTTCTCCTTTCCAATTTTCCATCAATGCTCCATTCTCAACAATGCCCAAATAATTTTGACTATCATTAACTGATATTCTCCTAGATTGAGATATGGTAAACTCATTGCTTAAAAATTGGAGGAAATATCGTAAGAACAAATAAAATATATATTGTTATTTATATAATTTATTTATTTGTGTATTGTGATGCTATATTTAATTATAATATCATCATCTAAGGACTTGTTTGAATCACTTCACTTAGTAATTATGGCTCAATATTTGAATAATTTTAATAGGAATTTTAGGAAAGCATGTGAAAGGACTACTATGGAGTACTACCAATCACTTTTTTACCATTTTTGTAGCACAGTGGAAGAGAGGGGAAGAATGATCAACAAGCAATCAACCGCTATGTTAGTAGGGGACAGGACTACTCCCTTGTGGTTGCCCCCATTGGCACAAGGATCATGGTATATTGGGGTTTATATGTTACCACATATCTATTCTCTCAACAAATGAGGCACATTAACTTTTTAAGATAGAAAGGTATTTATGTTGTATAAACAATTCCAACGCATTAAGGTGCTTGGTAGATGCAACTTATTTTAATGGGTATTATAGGAAAGAATTTGAACGATTGGGGCGGCAGGTGTAGGGGGCGAGGGGTTACTTTTGACCCTTGAGGAAGTAAATTAAGACATATGTATGTGGATTAGGATTTGGTACAAATAATCAAGTAGAATGCTATGCTTTGTTCCTATGATTGAAACAATCTCTTGCTCTAGAAATATATTCTCTTGTGATGATTGGAGATTCACTCCTTATCCTGTCTCAAACTCATCATCGATAGGAAATTCAGGATCAAATAGATAGAAGACTTCATACTGCATCATGGGACTTATTATCCAATTCCAATCCCTTCAAATCTTTCATGTTCAAATAGGACAAAATTCCCTTACGAATGGCTTAACAAATCAAGCCTCTTCTCTTCCTAGAGGGGGTTTAATTGAAGATGAAGGTCCACCTCATCAATGATGGCTCCCCTAATGATGGATTTAATGCATGTATTCATGATCTTATACCACTTGAGTGTATTTACTGTATGGCATGTGAAAACAAGATTATCGATAGAGGCTTTGCTTTCAAATTTAGGGATTCACGTAGTCAGCGGAAGGCTACTAGTATTGGGACCAAGACTGGAGTGAAGTCTTGTTACCCAGTTGCTAGTTTTTGTCATGTTGGAGGTAAGGTATTATGTGGGTACCTTGGTTTTGTGATGGTTTTGAGAACTTCCTAGATTTTATTAGCCTTATCCTTTGTTTGAGGAGATATCCCTTTTGATTACATTGTGGTTTCTAGAGAGGGTTTCTTCTCTCCTACCAATCAAATTCGCCCTGATGTCTAGATGTATTGGGGTTATGAGATTTGGGAGATCTTTGTTCGACCCTCTATAATTGGATGGGAAGATTTTTCTTCTCTGGATCCTTTTATTTATTGTAACGTCCCCCTCACCCAATCCAACCATCGAGAGGGGACATTAATTGATTTCGGGCTCTCAAATTTCACCCCAAAGCCATAATATGAATTTCAACATATAAAATGTGTGCAGAAACGTAAATAAACTTACAGATCGGAATTAAACTCTGTTTGCACACATCTAGCATGCAAATACAAGCATAAACATTATAGGCATCAAATAAAAACATTTCATATTCAAATGGATGAGAATACTTATCTTTATCCAATGCAGATCCACACAACTGGTTGTGTAAGAGAGATTTTCCACCTAACCATAGGCACTTTGTACAACATGTACTCTTTTTGCTGAGAGGCCACCCCCAAGTTGGGTTATGAGGACACCAGGGAAAAGGAAACACCTACAGGCTTCTCACTCTCAACCCACAACCCATTATGCTCTCTATGCTTAGCCAAATGCATGTACAGAGATCTACAAGGGTCTCACTCAGCCCTCATGGCCTTGTATTCTACAATACCTGCCCCACACAACACCCTTATTGGATCAGACATCCCCTTCACTGATCCACGGTTCTCTTGGGTGATCCATCTTGCCTAGTGCTTCTAGTGTGTGCATAGAAGAAGTCCAATCTAATATGTGCTTCTATAGAAGCACATGTACCTTCAATCCATGGCTTCTAAAGCACCTACAAGCAGTAGAAATCAATGGGTAAGGATTCCTAGCTTGCCCCACCTCTCTTCTCACCTTCCAAATCTACAGCACTCTCTCCAAATTCAAATTTATGGGTTAAAAACAATTTTGGTAAGTTTATGGACATGAATGGAGAGCTCTACCTAGTGTAGATCTACATGTAAGAATGAGAGAAATGAGGTTTAACTCCAAGGGATATGATAAAATGGTGAAAAGTGTTGGCACGAGATTAGTCTACATGAAGTGCGGAAGCCGACAACTTCGAAGAAGGACCATCCACGGAAGGAAGGGTCATTCGCGGAGAACGAGGAAGCGCAAGACTAGTTAGGTTGTTAGAAAAGGGTCATTTGGACCATTTTGTAACCGCCTTAGTTGGCTATAAATAAGAATACGAATGTAAGCCTAAGGGAATCTTTTTTATCAAATAGCATTGTGCGGATGAACTCTGTAATGTTTTGCTCTGTTTTCGACAGTTTTGTATAGATCCGCGATAAGATGTTCTGAACTATTTCTACAAAGGTTACACCACAATTTTTGATTAGTTAATGCATGAAGATGTTCGGATCTGTCTTTTTGTCTCTGTTTATGTCAAGTGATGAGTGCTTTATGTTGTTTTCTAAGGTTTCATTGATGTGATCTCTGGTATTTCCCTGTTAATGCGAATGTTAATTGTGTATTGAATATGCGAATGGTGAATACATGGTTAATGTGTGAATGATGAATGTATGTTTGAGTTACGAAGTATGATGCGAAAGAAAATCTCTGGTTTATGATGCAATAGAGTTAGAGCATATGCATGTCCTTTCCCCACTGCGGAAACTTGGTTCCTGCAGCCCCCTTAACCATCTCGGGTGAGACTTCACTTGCTTCGTGGGTGTTGTTGGAAAGGGTAAAACCTTTCTGGGTCGGTGCTTAAGGGTGTTGGGTTGGTGTTTGTTGACGACAGTGCGAAGTGAACCCCTTTCGACAGAACTGTGTCAACAAATGGTTTTGTTGCCAGGACCCTGAAGTTGAAGGAAGAGGACATGCTGTGGCACTCGAGAAAACTAGAGATCTAGGATTGGTTCGATAAGAAGACAGAAGAATTCGCAGAAGGAGAAAATCGAAATCCCGGGCAGACAACAAGTAGTTGGTTGGAAAAGCATATTTATTATGATATCCATGAGATATTTTTATGCGAATTCCTAGTATTACTACACGAGTGGTTGGCTCAGCTAACGTTTCTGAAGAACCATTGCCAAAAGAGTGAGCCTGATCACTAGACCCCAGAATTGATCCAATAGCTAAAACAGGTTGACAATAAGGTATCACAGGCTGTTGACTTTTGGGTAGATAGCATCTTAGAAGGATACATCATTGAGTTTACCATGGACACGATCAAATCATATAGCGACGCAAAAAGGAAATTTTTCAAAGGACCCAGAGGGAGATTCCTGCTATTGCTGAAGCTGTGGATTAAGATACTCGTCTTCGCAAAGGGCATATTCGGGATGAATTCCGACGAGTAGAAAGATCAATGTGCGGAAGTTGTGGGTAACACATGAATGCAGATCCAGTAGAAATATGCGGGTAGATGGACATGAGTGATGACGAATTTTTAAAGGAAGCTGAAGAAGAGTGTGGTACCTTGAGGAGTGGGGTGATATTCCGACGACCAAAGAAGAAGAGGAGAACTAATAGAGAGTCTCCTAAGGGGACCGAAACGGAAGACTGTGAAACAGGACCACAAGGAACAAAGCGACCTTATTACGATGAAGAAGAAAGTGAACAGTCTACCCCAGAATCCGAAGAAGGACGAACCCTAAGATACAACATACCTTCAACTCCGTGCACTACTAAGAACTTGATAAAAGGAAATACAAGTTATTTGCAGAGCTGTCATACGTGCCAAAACAGTAGTAAGAGTAGAGGATCAGTAAATAATAATAGTAGAAGTACAAGAAAGGCAGGTGACGATACAAAGATGCCAACCTTCCATGGTAACGGGACCAAGGATCCCGAACAATACTGTTTTTTGTGCGAGCCAGTATGGACCGTGAAGCAGGTCCAGGATGAAGATATCAAAAAGGGACAGTTAGCGACGACCCTCAGGGGTCGTGTGCTAGACTGATATATGAAGTTTACTAAGGTACCGATGGGAACTCTAGGTAAAAATTTGCTACAAATCAACTCAGGGATGATTGAAGAATTTAGAAAACCAAAATCGAAGTCGCGGTACATTACTGAGCTCAAAGAAATCAAACTGTTTCCTAACAAGTCAGTATGGGAATTTGACTAGCAATACAAAACACTAATGGTGAAAGTGAATTTTCGGATGAGCAATATGCAGCATAAAGAGTGGTTTATCATTGGGTTGGCAATGCACATTCGTGGGTCACTGATGCAACAAAAGGTAGCGACTCATGCAGAAGCGCTGGAGATCGCAATGAAGCTAGAGGCTTCACCAATCGATGAAACAGGTTTAGGCATGGATCGCATACAAGCACAGCTGGAAAAATTGACGATCCAGCTATAAGACATGGAGAAAGGGAAATAGGACCACGAAGACATATGGTGCACTAGATGTAAGACAGAAGGACATCACAAGGATCAGTGCCCAAAATTCTGAGAATATTTGCAATCAGGTGCACCGAATCCCTTCAGTCAGGGAGGGTTGCCTTGGCATCACGTCCGTCACACAAGAGGACATCGACTGAAAGAATGTGTATACCTACAGAAGATGGTGCCAAAACGAGTGAACTTGTATTACAAGTTCTGTCGATCGGTTGGCCACGACAAGAAAGACTGCAAAGCTTACGACCTACTCCAAGAAAGGACTGCAGATACTTTCTTCATGAAAGGGGAGGAGTAGCCATCGGTACAGTAACAACAACAGTATAATCAACCGCAGCCTCAATATAATCCGCAACTGCAGTATGAGCAACCGCAGTATGGTCAATCGCAGTTTGGCCAACCGCAATATCCTCTACCGTAATTTCAATAACCGCAATACGGTCAACTGCAATATCCGCAACCGCAATATGGTTAACCGTAGTACCCTCCATACGGGTCATTGCGAGGAGGATTCAGAGGGGGGTTCTGCGGAGGCCGAGGCGCTAGTGTCGGTCGAGGAGGAGATGTTGGACGAGGTCGAGGACCCATCATATGTTATAGTTGTGGTCAGCAGGGGCATTATCAGAGGGATTGATGAAATCCAACCCCACAGTGCACTTACGACAGCGTTGTGGACCATGGGGTCAAAGACTGTCCTCAGCTCATCTCAAAATGGAAAACTAAGAACCTTCCCCCACCTCCAAAAAATTAGAATCAGAACCAGAATCTTCCACCAGTGGTACAAAAGATATCATCAGAGGTTAGAAGTCAAAATGCGACTATCGGAATAGTGACCCGAGGAGGACTTGTGACAAGGGCTGATAGATCACAGGGTAGCGTCTGACTGATAGCAAGGAAACAAGTCACATTTGATGCGGAAGTAGAAAGGGATATTTTTTTGAAAGAACAGGAAGCAATAAGGTAGGAGGCAGCCACCTCTTGACCAGAAAGAAGTTACTTATGACATGTTGCCGACATTCGACACAACGAGTTCACAGAAAAAGGAGAACACCTTACGAGCCTCCTTAGAGAGTTTCCTGGAGTTGGAAAAAGATCAGGGCGCATTGGCGGAGATATCCAACCTGCTACATCGACGGCAGGGTGTACGACAGGAGCAGACGGTCAATCACATACATTAGAGAAAGACCGGATGAGAGATGCGGATTTCTATGCAAGTAGGAGCGTTCGATGTCGACTCCATTATCTTGGATTTGGGGTCAGATGTAAACATCCTGACGAAACAGACATGGGAAACGATGGGGAAACCATAGTTGGCTTGGTCCTCGGTACATCTATGACTAGCAAACCATAGTAAAGTCACCCCGATTAGTCGACTATTCCAGGTTCCTGTTGAGATCGAGGGACTCAGGACATATGTTGATTTTGACATGATCGAGATTGTTGACAACACAAGCCCCTATCCACTGTTGCTAGGGATAGACTGGGCGATGGAGAATCATGCTATTATCAACTTCAAGAAAAGAACTAT
This sequence comes from Larix kaempferi, assembly GCA_027924585.1. NCBI lineage: Eukaryota > Viridiplantae > Streptophyta > Pinopsida > Pinales > Pinaceae > Larix > Larix kaempferi. The sequence continues at coordinate 5,470,217 of BSBM01001022.1, forward strand.
GTCGTTCGATAACCGAGAGATGATGGTAGTCGCACCTCTTGACCCTGCAGAAGGGCAGAGATATGTTGAGCCGACGAGGGATGAATTCACTAAGGGATGGGACAATCTCTACAATATATCTAAAGTTTATATCAAACCTACTACATATGGAGAACTAGGGTGGCGCAGTAGCAGTTCGGCGTCGTCGGATTCCGATGAAGCACTTGAAAATTGGCAGAAATGGATGCATGAAGTGTCGTTTAGGAGATGCGTACGGATCACTCAGTCGCTACGAAGGGTAGCTATGGAAGAGTGTGAGATACCAATGTACGAGGGATTTCCCAACTTGGTCGCATTTCTCGCTAAATTTGAAGAAAAAGTGGTAGAACCACAGCGACTATTAGCCTTAGAAGAATCCCTGAAGGCTACACCAGCGCGATGGTGGGAAACGCACAAGTCCACCATAACTACCTAGCCACTATGTCGACACCTAATGACGGTTAGGTTTCGCGACACTAATGGACACTGTGGAAGGAAGTATGACGGCAGAGGAGATCCGAAGGAGCATTTGAGTGCATGTGAAAGCCAATGGGGACCACGGGCCAAACAGGAATGGGTCCATGCATTTTTCACACGTTAGATGAAGTACCGCGGAATTGGTATGTCATAGCAGAAATGCGACGCAGAACAAACTCATGGGAACAACTAACAATTGGCTTTAGCCAAACATTCAGTTTCTCCGACGAAAACCCCTTCATCCACATCGCATTATAGGAGGTACAGGAGAAAGTATTCAACACAGTTCCGACAAAGAAACATATGGGACTTCAGTGGACTGTGACACCTCAAATGTTGATGGAATGTTACAACATCACAAGAGAACCAGACAATGAGGATGATCCGAGAGCCACATATATCCCACATTCAGAAGTAAGTTGCAGTGTCGAGGCACCAAATATGCCTTCCGACAAGTTTCAACAGCCATCGCGGACCAAGAAAGTGAACATTGGGTCGGAAGAAAATCCCAAGTTCGCGAGCATCGGAGACTACTAGGATGACTCAACCATTGTGAAGATGACGGACCTATTGCATGAATTTCAGGATTTGTTTCCGACAAAATTCTCGGAGATGAAAAGAATTTTAGGGGACCTAGGGGAGATGAAAATACCACTAAAACCTTATGCGAAACGAGTGAAGTAGCGGCCTTATAAGATGAATCCACAGTAAAAGGAAAGAGTGAAGGCCGATATTGAGAGAATGTTGGAAGCAGGAATTATAGAGCCAGTTGAGGAATCAGAGTAGATCAGTCCAATGGTGGTCTAGGATAAGAAAACCGGCAAAGTCAGAATCTGTGTACATTTAAGAAAGCTAAATGATGCATGCCTACGCGATCCATTCCCGACACCATTTACGGATGAAGTATTAGAAGGAGTGGGCATTCAAGAAATATACTCCTTCACAGATGGATTCTCCGGCTACCAAGAAATAAATATTGCTTAAGAGGATCGACACAAAACAACTTTCGTCACCAAATGGGGTTGCTTTCAATATACGGTGATGCCATTTGGACTGAAGAATGCACTAGCAATTGTTCCAAGATTAGTAGTTTCGGTGTTCAAGGACTACATCCATAAATTTCTTGCAGTATACATGGATGATTGGATAGTGTATGGGTTGGTCAAGCACCACGTTGTGAATCTGCGATTGAAGCTGGAAAGATGTTGACAACACCAAATTTAGTTGAACTTAAAGAAGTGCATTTTTTGCACTCCATTTGGGATTTTGCTGGGGCACATTGTTTGCAAGGAAGGAATGTTGGTCGACCCTGCAAAGATCGCAATTATTGTCGACCTCCCCCCGCCAACAAGAGTCAAGAAATTGAGAGCGACATTGGGGCACACATGATACTACAGGAAGTTTATCAGAGGGTATGTAGCTATCACGGCACCAATGGAGAAGTTGTTGTAGAAAGATGCCAAGTTTGAATGGAATGAAGAGTGCTAGAAGAGTCTGGATATATTGAAAGCAAAGATGGTTGCAACACCCATACTAGCATTTCCAGATTGGACGAAGGAGTTCCACATTCACGTTGATGTGTCATTAATCACACTAGGAGTCATCTTGGCCCAACTAGGAGAAGGCGCAATAGACCACCCGATAGCATTCACAAGTAGAAAGTTGTCTACTGCGGAGAAGATTACACGACCACAGAAACGGAAGGGTTGGCGATGGTCTACGCCTTACAGAATTTTTGGCACTATCTCTTAGGGGGGAATTTTAAAATGTTCACCGATCACTCAGCACTTAAATACCTGGTGAACAAGCCTGTGTTGGGGGGGGGAATCTGTCGATGGCTGTTACTATTCGAGGAATTTGATTTTGAGATAATTGTGAAACCAGGATGACTGAATGCAAGACCAGACCATCTGTCATGGATAGAGTCTGGAGAAGAGCCAAGGAGCATTGACGAAGGATTTTTCGATGCTTAGTTGTTCAAGGTCGGAATGGTCGATGACCATTACGAGAAAATTATTCAGTTTTTGACAACAAGGACGGCGCCGGAGGGATTCACTACCAACCAGAAGAAGCAACTAGTCATCAAAGCTACAGATTTTCAACTGATCACAGGACAACTATATAATATGGGACCGGATGAGATACTTCGACGATATGTCCTTCCGCATGAACAGGAAAGGATTTTAGCGGAAGCTCACGGCGTGATTGCAAGAGGACACTATGGAGGACGTGCCACTGCTAGGAAGATCCTTCGAGAGGGACTATGGTGGCCAACGATGCATGGAGATGCTGTGGACTATGCCAAAAGATGTGACGTATGTCAATGGATAGGGAAGCCATCATGAAGGGATGAAATACCATTGGTACCTCAATTGATGTTGCAAGTGGGAAGTTGACTTCGTGGGACACATCAACCCACCAGGAAAAAGAACAAGGTCGCGCTACATAATCACCGCGACAGATTACTTGACGCTATAGGAGGAAGCTGCACCAGTAAAGGATTGCTCAGTTGCGACTGCAGCACGATTCCTCTTTGACAACGTGGTCACCAGTTTTGGGTGCCCAAATATACTAATGAGTGAACAAGGGACTCATTTTGTCAATTAGACGATCGCAACAATGACGGAGGAGTTTCAAATTCAACACAGGAAGATCACCCCATATCACCCACAAGCTAATGGGACCGTTGAGGAATTCAACAAAATATTAGAGCATGCACTTACGAAGGTATGCAACACAAATCATGATGATTGGAATTTGAATATTCCAGCAATACTCTGGGCGTATCGCACAACTTGCAAACGATTGACCGTCCAAACCCCATTCAAGGTCGTCTATGGGAAGGAAGCTGTAATGCCGATGGAGTATATCGTCCCAAGTCTGCGCATCACAATAGCCACGGGAATGAGCGACGATGGAGCACTGGAAGAACGTCTGACATAGTTGGTACAGCTTGACGAGGATCGGTTCATCGTAGGTTTTCATCAAAAGGTAGAAAAGGATCGAAAAAAGGCTTGGCATGATCGCCATGTTAAACCAAAGCACTTTCAGCGCAGAGATATGCTTCTGCTATATGACAGTAAGTTTGCAAAGCACCCAGGTAAGTTACAAATGCATTGGTTAGGTCCCTACATAATAAATTTTGTCACTCACCGAGGTGCGGTGCAACTACAAAGTTTATATGGGGTATTGTTTCCCAATCTAGTAAACAGGAATAGGTTGAAACCCTATCGCCATGATCAGGTGCATAGAAGTTGAGAACTAGAAGGGTGAACAAAAGAAAGAAAGAAAAAAGTAAATTATGACAAAAAGTGGAAAGCATGACCAGCCAGGTCGCTCGTCGATGCTTCGCACGGTTAGCATGCGGGAGTCAAATCCGAGCATGATTCCTGCAGATCAACATCCCTGGAAGACGGCGGAGGAGTATGATGACACACTTGAGGACAAAATTGAATGACCATGAGAAATATTTCATGAATGATTCAATAATCAGGCGTCAAGGACACAAGGATAAAGCATAAATACAGGCGCAGAGATTAAAGAATGTAAGTCGAGTAAAGAGAGCCCATAAGTCCGAAGAGGAGAATCAATAAGTTGCATGACGCAAATCAGTAATTCAGATGTAGAGAGTTAGGAAGTTGAGTGATAAATCCCAAGGAAGTTGTGGAAAAGGGAAGTGAGATAGTTGCAATGGTGCATTTCGTTTCCAGCGGAAGCACTCCCGATGCACTAAGGGAAAGGACAACGAGTTTCCATGAACAACCAACAAAGAAAGTGGCGCAGACAATGGGGAGGAACGAAGATGAAGTCCCACCCTAGATGTCTAAGAGAGTGGTAGTAGTTGGAAGAACCACGGTCCTCGTGACCACCTGTTATCGGACAATCCACCCGAGCGGACGCGAGTCGGATCTCCCTAGCTCAAAGTGAGTCTAGAACAAATAGAACAGACTACTAATGCATTTCCTAGATCTACTTAAGGATCGAGTACTAGATGGCTTAACTTTCACTGCACAATTTTTTCTCCTGAATGTTGCTCCACGTCTCACGGTCATCAGATCCAAGCTGCAAGACCTGTTAAGACAAGAAACAAGAGAAACCATTAAAATACATCTATACAATAAGAGATCTCAGTAAACAGTTAAGCAAGTAAACTACTCAATATCATTGCACACATGAACAATATTGGTGGAAAGCATTTGTATTACTGCAAATAGAGGAGTACATAATAGAGATATAGAACTACAACCAAGGCTTAACGCTGTAACCCTTCTTCGACAAAGCCGATTGCCATATCCTTCCAAGGAAGTATGAGTTCTCCAATAGGTGAGTGGAGATGTTCTAAGAGCGATTTCACTAGCATGTAGATACCATAGCCTTCCTCCCTTTGGGATGGGAGTGAGCTTCGTTTATATAGGACTAAATGGATAGGGTAGGTTGAGAGATGGTAGGAGAGGCTTAAGGGATCTCTCCAAAGGTTTAGGAACCGAGTGCCAGCTCTTCCAAGAGGTCAGGGATAGGGTCCCAAGTCAGCAAGCTTCGAGGTGGACCTCGAAGAAGCTATTTTTTCCATCTAACTAACTTCGTCGCACCCTGTAATGGAGCAAGGTGCAACGTCGCATGTTGCTAGTGTGCAGCCTGCGATGACCCTTCAAAACTTAGCACATTTGGGTACAAATCCTCCTAGGATGATTACTTAGTCCAGGTATCTTCAGGGGTGTATACACTGAATCTTATGATGAGTAGATTTTGGGTGTAACAAAATGCCCCCCAAAGCATGAAGTTGTTGAAGATAGACAGGTGAAGTGCTTTGATAGAAGTAATGGCAATAGACTCGTCGAGCGAAGGACACTACTGCAGTACAACTGACTCTGAACTGACAATCTCATATGAAGTACAACATGGATGCCGACCAATACATTGCAGATCCATGGTAGTAATGACCGACTGAACACAATCATGGCTATTAGACACAAGCGTAGATCCATGATGAGATGATAACACACCCACAACCAATACAAGTGTGGATCCGTGTGATATAACTCAATACAAACTCCATCGCAACCTGGGTAAAACATGACTCCCCAAGGTCTTCAAGCTAAACCCACAATGATACGAATCTATCCATGTGATTACAAATGTCTTGATGTCGAACATGGTAGAAACCACTTGATTACCGGTCATTGATGTAAACCGTTAACAAGCGCGAGGGAGATCACCATTGATGTCAATGATTTTCAAGGTATCACAGTACATATCATCAAGCGCGAATAAATGAGTTGAAGTCGAATGCAAGATGAAATATTTCAATCAAGAGTCAACGATGTAAACTCATGTTGAAAGCGAGGTAACCTGCCATTGAGGCATGCAGGGCCAAGGTACTTGACTGGTTTCTAGATTCAATCCTCGAATGGTGTGTTGAAGTCGACAAGGATGAATCCATCGAAAGAGGGCCATGATGAATCCCCCATCAATCGACATGAAACACGACAAAATGTATAGGGTAGATCGGATGGTACAGTAACATGCAAGACTGACTCAGAGTAGACCGACGTGATGGAGGGTGTACTGACTATAGATGATAACTGATAGACATATTCTTGAACATGGGCATGGCATGACTTGGCAGTATTGACATGACGAGTGTGACACAAATTCTCAAAGCGACTGATGATGGAAGATTTTCTTTGAATGACTCAAAGGAGTAACGAGACTCAGGAAATAAGTGGAACTCAAGGACAAACGGATGATCCAAGTGTTGTATGCAAATGCAGATGAGTGCCATGTTCAATAAAGACTACATATTGCCACTAATAAGGTATGTAACACAAACACTTTCCTTTTTCCCCATTATGAATAATGAGTGCCTCATGTGTTTTTTACGAGCTTGATGAGGGTAACCAGATGCTCGGTATAGATCATCTCATAGATGAGTCCAATCCCAAATATTTTCCGAACCTGGGATAGGAGGGGTTCGTCCCATGACGGGCCCTTCAATGTGAAAATTTTAATGAGTCCATAGAAGGTAAACTCGGTCGTCATTTCATGTTTAGAGAGTCTGAAAAGAACTAAAGGAGACTCCAATGGTCCTTTTTCGTAAAGTTAGCCTCATTGCCCGAAAAAGGGTAAAACAACGCGGGAGAGGACTCTTCCAGTCATGATTGGATGGAGTATACATTTTTCGTAATTAGTGCCTCCTGGTCTGAAAAAGGGGTAAACTATCACCAAGAATACGACCATTCAAATACTTTAACAAGCATGAACGCAACAAGTTCGCTTGGCAATATGTTCATTTTTTGAGAGCCTGAAAAGAGCTTAACGGTAGACTCCGGGGGGTGTCCTTTTCCGTGGAAGTTTAACGAGCCCAGAAAAGTGATAAATCATAACTCGGTACTTGTTCTCATAGTTCCGTGAGTACGAGAACAAACGAAGAGTAAAATCATCATCACGCAATAATTACAGACTAACCGTTGCAAAAATAATGACAAAATGTTCAAGGGAGTGTTCATACCTGTGATGACCATTGTGACATGAGAAAGGGCACAAAAAACCACTTACAACTCCTGCACACTAGAAAATGTGTCAAATAGCCTCAAATATGACAAAAATGGTCAAAAACTATGATAAATGGCCCAAGAGCATCAAAATATTTGAAAAGGAATATGCCATTCTATTTATAAATAGAAAAATGGGCCAAAAATAGATTTCATTGTTTCATTTGCCAATTTGGGAGGAGAAGTACCAATTTGGAGCCAAAACTTCCTTTACCGATTCCGAGAGCTACGATCCGCCATTTCACCCACCGTCAGGAGCAGGTAAGCCTAAACTTCATCCAGCAACTTTCCAATGGATTAGATTTTGTTTTTAGGTTCAATTTTTGGGTTTTTTTATGTATTCATGGAGGGTTATTGCGCTCTCGGCTCGTCGCAGTTGGCCCTTTCAGGAATTGCGACGAGACCGACTCGGCGCAAGTCCCGAATGAGTGAAGTGCGATGACATCGCACTGTACGCAAAAGTACAGTGCGATGGTAGATTCGCACTTCCCAAACATCAAATTTAATCCAAAATATGAACTTGCAGAGGTTGAAGTTGGATCTAACAATGTTTAAATGCCCTTCTTGGCAGGTTGCTAGCAAGCCAACATGGTTTTAGAGTGGCGGGAACGAGAACACGAAGTAGAAGATGAACAAGCTGCCAATGATCCACAATGCGTGGATTCCTTGAGGAACTACGATTTACTCAAGTTCTTTGAGATTCAGGGGATGAGATCCCAAATCCCATTGCTATCACACATGCTCCAGAGTTGGGATGCGGCCCAACAATATTTCGTGATTGGTGAGCACATCCTCACAATAGATGTTGAGGACATCTATTTCCTTACTGGTTTGTCCTGGAGAGGGGACCCTCTAGCTCTTACTGGAACACGAGCCAGTGACCGCACAGTTGATGACATGGTGTCACAGCATTGTACCACTACTGCTCGAAATTCCAGTGGGAAGATTCTTATCAGGGATTTGGTGAGCCTCCCACTGCGTGCCATACTGTTTACTATTACTAGAGTGGCGGGTAGCCAAGCCCCACACATGGCTACTCGGACTCAGATGCTTTATGCGGAGGACTGCATGTACCCCATGGTTTTCAACTGGTGCGAGGGTCTCCTCGCAAACCTCCGAGCTCAGCTGACCAAGTGTCGACGGGGAGAGCTCAAGCAATTTGGTTATGGATCGATTGTGGTATCATTCCTCTTGGAGCAGATCCCTCTCTTGCGTCCACAGGTAGTACTAGATGACAGGGAGCCTAGAGATCCCCACATGCTTAGATGGGCTGAGGTGATGACTCGTCATGGTGGAGGACCTATCATCAGTTTTGGTCCTGAGTTCTTCATTTGGCTGGAAGGCCAGTTACTCATGGTTGAGGACTTCTCGTATAGTGGTATGGATTTCAGAGAGGATCCTGACTTGGTGCTGCCTGAGGATGCAACATGGGGTGACATAGGTGAGAACAAAAACCCTTGTACTTTTAATTTTGCATATTTACCATTTTTTTGATGCAGTGCTGACAAGTATATAACATGTGTGTGCAGATGTGGGTCCCGTACGGCCGATAGGACTTTCCCTCCTAGCGAGGAGAGATAGAGGTGGGGAAGTAGTTGTGCCCCCAGGTGCTCATGCTGCCATCGAGGAGATGGAGGAGGTATACAGGAACTTGTCCCAGTTGACAGTGGAGATTCCTGAGCCAGCGATAGATGACCTACCGAGACCTATGCAGAGGTTTGGGGTTGGAGCGTTTGTACGCTTCAATTCCCTACTCTGCAAGGTAGCGAGGACCGTGGATTGCTTCCTCACTCAGCGACAGCGGGTTGTCCATGCTAGGGGTGGTGTATGGGTCTAGCGTCAGGCCTGATGACACTATTATACTTGTACTGAGAGCTTAGAGGCCTCAGATTTTTTACTACTGAAAGCTACGATGCTTCAGATTTTGTAGAGACTCACTGAAAGCCATCGTGCTTCAGATTTTGTACCAGCACTACTTTTGAACGATATATATATATACAAACATTCTCGGAGATTTATACATTATGTGTTTTAAAATGATGAGTGATGTGATCTTGTTTACATGTTTGCTTTTATACATTGCATTATTTACATGTTGTGAATGCTTTTACATATTATGAATATTATGTGTGTGTGATGTACCAATCCAAAATGAAGTTGGCCATCAAGTCAGCAACTGTGTTTAACTCTCATGGAATGTGCAGGTACTGAACGGATTCAAATGACCTTTCCAGGAGACGTACTCGTCTGAAGAGACGGAGTAAGGTGGGATCACGGATGGCGTAAACCCGGTTAAGATGGGAAACCACTAATTGAGAATCCATGTGGATGACAATGTGGTTCATACCCAAGGAAATGGCGTTAGCTAGGGTTCTGATTACTGCCTGATACTCTGCGGCGTTGTTGGTCGCAAACCCTAGGCAACTTCCTCCTGAGCTAATGAGCTCACCTATTGGGGAATATAGTAGCCATGCTGCCGAAGCAAGGTTACGGGTATGCCGCTTGATTCATAATCTACACATCAAATAACCTACCCCCAGATTGTCACTTTTCTGATTTATACCTTGTGGGCCCTATTCCACATTTTAAGGGATTTAATCCCCATTTTGGACCACTTGGTATATTTAAACTCAGATCTAGTAAGATCTAGCTGTCGGATTGCCGTGAAATTATAGATCCACACTCCTACTTGACTAACCTACCCAGATCTAAAGTTTGGATGTCATCGGACTTGTCTTGACCCCACTTACCCCACTTTTAGGCCTCCTTGGGTAAAGTCGCACCACCTTGGAGAAGTGAGTTGACCCACTTCTAGGACGTGGGTACTTGAGATTTCAGTGGATTTGGAACGGGAGTAATTCAAAACCTAGGTCTAGTGTGTCACCTCGTCAAATCTTGCCTTGGGGATATCATTCCTTATTTTAAGGGATTGTGGTCCACTTTGGTTAAACCTAGATCTAGTCCTATTCATCCATCAAAACCTTAATCGCCCACTTGTCTCATGCCATAGGAGTCTTTAACCACAAGTCAACCCTACTTTGACTCCATTATCCCAATTCCCAAGGCACTGGTTTCTCTCCAAGTCAATTCGACTTTCCTAGATTGTTGGATTAACTTGTGGTTTGACCTTGTGTGTTGAACTAAACCCTTGATGCCATCATGTATCATGGTCAAGCTTGTCACTTGTACTAGTTAGCCCCAATTTAACCCTTAAACTACCCTGCATTGGACACGGTTCCCAAGGCAGTGGATTTTCCAATATTGAACTAGTACTCTAATCCTAGATCTCATTTCAAATATTATAAGTCACTCCCACATCAAATATGAACCAAAGCTACACTCTTTGAATCCCTCACTTGTCTTGTGACTTCACCCTAAGGTCTAGGAGGTACCATACACCTTACTTCATTTAGAATTAACTTGATTTGGTGTCTTGGTTTTGATCTCTCCAACTTGTCGCTCAGTTCATCAACCATATGGTTCTGAAAATGGGAACCATGATCGGTAACAATTGCCTGAGGAAATCCGAACCGCGCTATTACATGATTGAACATGAAGAGTGCGGCGGTTTTGTCGTCATTCTGGTATGTAGGCATAGCTTCGACCCACTTTGTAAACTAATCCATAGCTACAATGATGTAACTATGCCCCCCGGCCAAGGTAGGCTTACAATGCATAAAGTCAATGCCCCATTTTGCAAAGGGGTCCATAGCAATAACCGGGTGTAACGGGGCAGGATGGGTGCACTTCTTCATATGGAAGTGTTGGCAAGGAGGACATTTTTTTGCGGCCTCAATACAATCTTTGAATATAGTAGGCCAAAAATATCCTACGCGCAAAATATTCTAGGCTGTAGCCATCCCAGAGAGGTGACCGCCACATGCCCCAACGTGACAGTCATTGAGAACGCGTTCAGCCTCATCGTGAGTGAGACAACGTCGAAGAATTGAATCAATGCCACGGCGATACAAAGTATCATTGATGATTAAATAATACTTCACATGGTGACGTATCTTACGATGGTCGTCGCGAGACAGTTGAAGGTTGAAGCATTGGGTTTGAAGATATAATGAGATATCTCCATACCATGGATCAGTCGTACTAATGAGAAACAATGATTCATCCGGAAAAGAGTCATTGTGCCCACATATCAGCTCGACAAACACCAAAGACTTTTTTGACTTGACTTTCTCGAAGAGAAGATCAAATTCTTGCAGTATCACGATCCAGCGTGAATACTTGCCCCCAAGCACCTGACGTGTCAGGACATGGTACATGGGGTTCGAGTCTGCGATGATGGTGGTGGTGCGAAGCAAGATATAGTGCCGAAACTTTTGGACGGTGATGACCGCCGCAAATGTGAGTTTTTTGACATCTGAATATCTAGTTTCAGTGTCAACAAGACCCTTACTTGCATAGTATATTACATGTTCCTAGGCGTTTTGATCCTCCTGTACCAAAACCATGGAGATAGTGGTATCAAAAGCGGCGAGATATAAGATATAATCTCGATAATAATTGGGCGGTTGGAGCACGGGGGGATGCGTGATGGCATGTTTGATACTGTCGAAGGAATTTTGAGCTTGGTCGTCCCAAATGAATGGGACGTCCTTCCTGAGCAATCGCATGTACCCCTGAGTCTTCTCCACGAAATTGCAAACAAAACGTCTTAAATAAGTCTCCTTCCCTTGGAGACTTTGAAGTTTCGTCACATCAGTCGGGGGTGGCAGGTTGATGATGGCCTCCACCTTTAAGGGATCAATGCGGATCCCATCCTTCGAAACGATAAATCCTAAGAGGCGTCCAGACTCAACGCAAAAGATACACTTATGAGGATTCAAACGGATATTATACCGTCTGCATCTGAGGAAAATGGCCGTCAGATGATCAATGTGGAACTCGTGCTGCTTTGAATAAGCAGGGAGATCGTCCAGGTAAGGTTCCACAAAGTCCTTAATGTCATGGAAGGCATACGACATAGCCCACTGAAACGTGGCGCCAACATTTTTAAGGCCAAACGAGAGTTTGCGGTATGCAAACATTCCCCATGGGGAAATGAAAGTTGTCTTATGTTGGTCGGCGGGGTTGATCTCAATCTGATTGTAACTAGAAAATCCATCCATAAATGAGAAGATGACGCTTCCGGCACAATTGTCGATAATCTGGTCGATGAAGGGGGTCAGGTAGTTGTCTTTTGGACAAGCCCGGTTAAGGTCCCGATAATCGACACAGATGTGAATGGTACCCTGCTTTTTGTTCACAGGGACGACGTTTGAGACCCAATCCGTGAATGGGACAGGATAAATAAAACCAGCCTTTAAGAGCTTTTCAATCTCTCCCTTGATTGTTGCCATCTTCCGGGGGTGTACTAGTCGCAACTTTTGGTGTACAGGTTTGATGTCGGGATAGGTTTTTATTTCATGAGAAACAATCGCGGGGTCTATCGTAGGAATCTCCTCATAGGACCAAGCAAATATGTCTCAAAATTGCTTGAATAAGGCCGTGCCAGCGGCTATTTCTTCAGGGGAACACTTATGGCCTATGCGAATGTGTTCCACTATACCAGGTTTCACCGAGATGTCTACCGGGGTGGTTGGCTCAATATTGGCCAAGTTTCCCTTCATGTCCGTAAGACATGTAAGGATGGGGGAATGAGGGAACGGGTAGATATCCGGTGAAAAGAGGGTGTGGATGTTGTCCTCTATGTACTCCAAAGGAGGAAGAAAAGATGACCTATGGTGGAGATCATCCCACGGACTGTCTTCAACATTCATAACTTCCATGATGGACTCGTCTGAATGAAAAGTCTGAAGTAAGAGATCAGCTAGAGATGACGTCCGTCGTAGAGAACAGGATGGAGAGGCCACGGTTAAATGGTCCTCTGGTGCTAATTGGATAGCCTCGTAAATAAGTTCAGCGGGTGAAAGAGACATTATATCTCCAAGCAGGTGTGTTGTGGCTTCATCTGGTACAAGCCAAGCATCGTTAGAGTGAGATGAAATCTCTGTGGAGATCATGTTCACCGTAGCAACATGATTAGGGGGGTCCGCGGCTGGAAAAACGCCCATGAGAGATGAATCTTTCAAAAGGCCAACCCCTATACTCTCATATTGTTTTGACATTTGTCCAATGGAAGGAACATGGTCACCAGGATGAGTAGTAGCATCTGGTGCGCAAAAATCTAATTGGTCAATAGTAACAATTCGTCCTTGATGGGGAAATTGTACTATGCAGAAGACTGAAGAGGCTACCGCCTGCATGGCGTAAAACCAATTGCGACCAAGCAAGAGATTATAATCTATTGGGGCTGAGACCACTTCCACGTTAATGGTTATGGTCTTTCCGCCCAACTCAACTGCAAGAGCTTGTAAGATCCCATGAAAGCCACGCCCGTCGAATGCTTTCAACATGGTGGGAGAACAATTCAATTCGGGGGAGCCGATGGCTCTCCAACAGCGATCGACATGACAGAAGTGGAGGCGCCTTCGTCTAAAAGGGTACGATGGACAATTTTCCCAGCAATGTTCACAGAAACTTGGAATGCGAGCTGGTGAGAGAGCCTCGGCTTGAAGTGGTCAAGTCGGAACATGATGGTATTCGAGGAATCGAGGTCAACTGCACCAATGGCTGCAAGGAGAGTTTTGCGTTGATTAGGATAATTCTGTAAAACTTCTAGGGTAGACATGGCGCAAGGAGCTTGTGCCAAGTCTTCTACAATATTTTAATTTTGTGTCGCCTGAGCGTTGGGATTGAAAACAACTTTTCAAATCGTACTATTGGGAGGTCGCAATATCGAGTCTAAGGAGGGCTTCTCAATGGTGAGAGAAGTTGATGGTACAGTGACATCAGTTAAGGAGTCGGAAGCTTTTCAGTATTATTTCCGGTGGATTCCTTCGAAGGGACCGGTTCGTAAGATTGCGAGCGAGTGTTCAAATTGATCGTCTCATTACGCACCATGAGAACATGCGCGGTATTGGATGGTTCCCCCTGGGATGGGAGGGTTGAGCAATCATCTGTTGGTTCTGAGTAGGAAATGGATCATTGAGGACTGCGGGAGTTGGTTTACCCCAAAGAAATTTTTGTACTTCGTCTCTATGGGGACATTTTTGGAGAAATGGTCATCTCCACACAGTAAACAAGGATACTTTAGTTTCCATTTCTGCTTGGTATCGTCAGGAGCGTTGTTTTGTTCCTGCTGGGTGGAAGAATTTTTGGGTTTCCCCTTGTTCTTCTTTTTACCGCCAGACTTATGAGATGAAGCGGATTGGACAGAATTCACCTCTTCAGTTAGAGCAGGAGTGGTGGATTTGGTGGTGCTGTGGCCATCCTGAGTTGGTAATGGGGAGGAACCGTGAAGGTTGGAAGATCCAACAGTGCTAGAAGCAGGCTGGGTGTTAAGGGAACCAATGATTCCATCAGTTTGGAGTCCCTTATGCGATTTCCCAGGGTCATTAACGTCACGGGGTGCGTAAGGTAGAATACCAAACAAAGTGCCAGACTGAGTGTAGACTAGGTCTAGTACATGGGCACTTGCGATGGCATGTTCTTCGGTGATAGCACCTCACATAGCAACGTCTCTTGCTATGGTAGGGATGAGGGATTTTGTGAACCAGTTTGCTAGGAGCTGATCTAGGATAGGAGCTTGAATGAGACGTCGTCTCCTTCGCCATTCGTGGATATGATCTGAAATATGAGTGGCGGTATTCTGACGGAGCGACGTTAAAATCTCGGTACCAGTTTCATACTGTATGGGCAGCTGGAAATGTGTCAAAAATTTCATGGCAAGAGAACCAAAATCAGGAAAAGAGTAGGGTGGCAACTCAATGTACTCCTTGGCAGCCGAACCGGTGAGAGTCCTTTGAAACAATCTAAGATGAATTGAATCATCCATTAAGGAATTAGATGAACACCATAAGTGGTATGTCATCATGTGGTTTTTAGGGTCTTCACCCGGCTTGCCGTCAAATTTGGGGATATCAGATGGAAGTTTCACAAGAATCGGTGGCCAATTAGATCCATGGTAAATAGGATCGTTGGTTAAACGGGATAGGTCAGGAAGGTCCGAAGTAGCCAGGAAGGACAGCTGTGGGTTAGGCTGCGCGTATTGATAATATGGATAAGGCGTGTAAGGACCAAACTGACAGTAAGGTGTATCAGGAGGAAACTGGATATAGGGGGGGTGTGCCGCTCGGACCGTAAGGGGATCCTCCACCATAAGGTGGTCCATTCCAATAAGGTGGGGGTCCACCTCCACCACCGGGAGGGGGTGGAGGTCCGCCGCCACCACCGGGAGGAGGTGGGGGTCCATAACCGTAATGGGGTGGCCCACCACCGCCTCCACCTAGAGGGGGTGGTGGACCACTTCTGCCACCAGAAGGATGGGGGCCCCCACCACCTCTACCGCCGGAAGGATGAGGGTCTCCACCACCACCGCCACCACCATAGTAATTAGGTCCCCCACCGCCTCCACCTAGAGGGGGTGGTGGACCACCTCTGCCACCCGAAGGGAAATGTCCTCCTCCACCATGATAGGGTGGTCCCCCGCCGCCTCCGCAGGGAGGGGGTGGTGGACCATTCCCGCCACCCCCGGAAGGGTGAGGGATATTGTTGGTAAAATGAGGTGGACCTGCACCAAGGTTAGGTGGGGGGCCGCCGCCTCCAGCAGGAGGTGGGGGAGGGCCGATCGGGGGTGGTGGTAATTGAGGGATAGTCGGTTGGGGTCCGTGTTGCAACACAGGTTTTTGCCCCCATAGAGTGTATGGATTCTTGGGATAAGGTATCCTGTATGGTGCATTTACGGGACTAGATTGACCCAGCGCAGGGTTAACAGAACCTGGATACGCTTGACTCCATGAGGGTTGAGTTACATTGGACGTCCCCTCAACATGAGATAATCCCGTGGTGGATGGTCTAGCGGGTTGGGAAGGTCCGTTAGGGATTCCACCGCCTATGTTCTGGTTAGGAAACGGGGGTTTCCCCCCAGCCACAACAGGTTGACCACTATTCAAAGGTTGAACCAACGTAGGTTGTTGACTAGCTACCGTAGTAATAACATTACCGATGAGATAATTCGAGGGAATGGAATACCCTCCCCTCGAATTTTGAGGTGGGGGAGGAACTGGTAAAGTAATTGTGGTAATAACAGGTGTGTTATACTGTTGTCCTTCCACCGGTTGGTTCACTTGAGGTGCAGGACTGGACTCTTGTGAGGGTTGACCAGTCTTATTAGTGGTCTCATGGTGGGAAGGTTGTTTTGGTGATCCAAAAGATATCGGATGAACTGGGATGTCTATGTCGTCGAATCTTATTTGGAAGTGTCGATTTCGAAACTCTTCAGAGCGTTGCTTGAGACTCTGTCTTCGAAGGTCATCACCCTAAGACGTAATTTTTCCACACGTTCACGAATAGGGCCAAAAATATCGACGGGGTCACGCCTGTAGTAAGGTCTAGAGAGCTTTGGAGTAGTCTAGTTAGGTGGGGATGAGATGGAAAAATGAGCCACTGGGTGGTCTATAGAAGATGTCCAGTAAGCAGCTGAAGGACCAACAACTACTATAGGGTCGTCCTAGGGTCGGTTTATCCATTCCAACGATCCCGGTTATCCCAGGATGACGGGAGCAAGGTCTTGTGAAGTGGGGGTTTGTGCTCCTTCATCCTGCGGTGGATGAGAGGCAGGTGAATCCGGAGGATTTTGTGGAAACAAAAGTCCTCTAAAATTCAGAGTGGGGTTTTCCACTTCAGTAACTACGATCGCGTTACGCTATCCATTCTTACCCTCGAAATAACCTCCAAATTAAGGGGATATTATGGTGATAAGTTTAAGATCCTATGGGATCTTCTCCAGGGAAAATCCACCAGAGCATCAAGATGATCAGCCAGGATGGCTGAAACAGTGTTTCTCCTAAGGGTATGCTAAAAGAAAAGCAGTCCAGAAAAACCTATTCAAACTAAGGCAACAAGTAGACTTATGTGACTGAGTGGATTCAAAAGTCTGGAACCTCATGGGATTATCAAGGCATCGCAAACCGTGATATACTGCAGGGTCCAACAATATGACGCGACAAGGAGGATTGGGACCGTACCCTTGCCTACATACCCGATTACCTGGACAGTACATGCGTGCTAATCTCCTCGAGTGTTGTTCTCGGTGTATTGCTTTGCCAAGACGGCCAAATGGTTAACTCGTTGGTTTCAGGAATCCTAGTGGTGTCTCCCGATATACACAAGGTACATGGGAGCTCAAATCTGTAGTGGTGCTATCTAATGCACAACCGTTCGGCAAGAGACCTTCCGATATACTACCGAGTACGTGATACACCCTTCGATATACGCCAAGTATGGATTATGGTACTTGGTGGGTACGTAAAGGAGCTCAATATACTGATAAGTACGTGGAAGACTACAATACCCCTGGGATACAGTGCTGGAAAATAACGACAACTGCCACGCTTAACGACGCCGGAACACGTCTCTAACTTACACACAAGTTGCTAAAAATTTTACCTAGTTCTACCGTTAATTTTATCTTGGAGGGTTAGGTGAATGCATGAGGTGAGTACATAATCGGAAGCATAATGCAAGCCCTGGCTACTTGCACGAAATATACTTTTCTTTCAATGAATTCTATCTATGGGAAGGAGAAAACTTTTTCCAATAATATTGCCAAAACAAACTCAATGCAACACAATCCCAATTCAAACAAAACTTGACTATGAAAGTATTCTTTTCCTTTTTTCGACAAAACACAAAAAATCACAACACTACTATCCAAATCAAAACATTTTTCCATTTCTTTTTCTTTTCAAATCAAAACGACACTAGGTAATGAAAAGAGAGGATTCTGAAATGGAATATGCAAGTTTTTCAATTTCACTTTCAATGGATTAAAAGCAACAGAAATTAAAAATGCATCTATCTTTCCTTAGCATGGAATCAATTTTGCAAAAATCGAAGCGTACTTTGAGTTTTTCAAGAAAATGAGCGATTCATAATTCGAGAAAAACACAATAGATCATACATTCATTCAACTTTTCCAAAACACAAACGAAAACATTCCAATGCACAACAATTTTCTTCAATAATGCTCAAGAAATTATGGGAAAGAAGCACTTTTTAATTTTTCAATGGATGCATCAAAGAATAAACTTGGTAACAACTGAGCTTTCAGATCTAAATGACTGAAAAGAAAACACCACTTGCAGCACTAGTCCACTCAAAAAACTCAAGAAAATACAAGCACTCGATCAAGCTGAAGGACACACTTAACTCAAAATCAAGCAGCAGCAAGCAAAGCTCAAACAAAATGAAAACGAGATCTGGAAGCTGACCTAATGTAATAATCAGATCAAGGATGGAAGGAAGGGAATGCAAGGGTGAGCGGATGAAGGTGGAGGAGACAAGAGTATCCACCACTACTGGCCTTCAAACTTATCCAAAACGGAACCCAAAATCAATCCAAACACTCAAAACACAAATCAAAAGTTGGATCCTTGGCTGGATCTTGCAGCACAGAGAGAGTTCATACAGCAAACCAAAGTCCAGACTGTCAAATGGAGAGGAGATACCTACATGTAAATTTTTTACAAATCGGCGCACTCTGTACTTGTACACAGTGCGATGTCGCAGTCTACCTACACGGGAAGTGCAACGATATTGCAGTTTACCAATGCATGGGATGCGACGAATAACTAACAGGTAAAGAATAGAGACTCAAAAATGACACAGTGTCGCTCTGTTCCCACTACCCAAGTGCGACAAGCGAAGTCTAGATTCAAGAATGAATCAGATCTCTCAGCAATGAACCATGGAATGGTTTGGGAATGAGTTTTATAAACTCAAAGGTTGCAGATCAGAGTGTTCAATACGAAGATCTGATAGTGAAATCAACTTCAAGAAGTAAATGGAAAAAATAAAAAGGCTTGTGTCAAGCAATTGACTGAAAATGACTCTCAGATTGACAACTACTGACCAGATTCTATACTCCCCAGTATGGTCTCCATATTTGTTATCAGACGATCCACCCGAGCGGACGCGAGCCGGATCTCCCTAGCTCAAAGTGAGTCTAGAACAAATAGAACAGACTACTAATGCATTTCCTAGATCTACTTAAGGATCGAGTACTAGATGCCTTACCTTTCACTTCGCAATCCTTTCTCCTGAATGTTACTCCACGTCTCACGGTCGTCAGATCCAAGCTGCAGGACCTGTTAAGACAAGAAACAAGAGAAACCAGTAAAAGACATCTATACAATAAGAGATATAAGTAAACAGTTAAGCAAGTAAACTACTCAATATCATTACACACATGAACAATATTGGTGGAAATCATTTGTATTACTGCAAATAGAGGAGTACATAATAGAGATATAGAACTACAACCAAGGCTTAATGCTGTAACCCTTCTCCGACAAAGTCGATTTCCATATCCTTGCAAGGAAGTATGAGTTCTCCAATAGGTGAGTGGAGATGTTCTAAGATCGATTTCACCAGCATGTAGATACCATATCCTTCCTCCCTTTGGGATGGGAGTGAGCTTCAATTATATAGGACTAAATGGATATGGTATGGATAGGATAGGTTGAGAGATGGTAGGAGAGGCTTAAGGGATCTCTCCAAAGGTTTAGGAACCGAGTGCCAGCTCTTCCAAGAGGTCAGGGATAGGGTCCCAAGTCAGCAAGCTTCGAGATGGACCTCGAAGAAGCTATTTTTCCCATCAACTGACTTCGTCGCACCCTGTGATGGAGCAAGGTGCGACGTCGCATGTTGCTAGTGTGCAGCCTGGGATGACCCTTCAAAACTTAGCACAATTGGGTACAAATCCTCCCAGGATGATTACTTAGTCCAGGTATCTTCAGGGTTGTATACACTGAATATTATGATGAGTAGATTTTTGGTGTAACACCACCAGAACACCAAGGGTGGAGGCACGCTGGCTCTAGCAGCAGACGGTCAAATGTGCGAAATAGATGTGCTAGAGTAGTTGACCTGTTTCCCAATTTGGTGATGTCAATGAACTTTTCCCTAGACCGAAACAAGCCTGAAGCGCGAGAGAAGGCGCAGAAGGGATAGATGATGAAGGTTTCAGGAGACTTAAGGATGAGTTCGAGAAGTACATGATAGCGACCAAGAGACTGGAGGATGAGCTTGAAGAGTACATGACAGAGAGCTCTAGATGGAAAGAACAGCTTCAGAATTTTAGCACAGTGAAGGATGAGAACAGTTGCACCAGAGGTGTCCAGCTGAGGTAGCTCGAGGGCAAGCCACAAGTTTGTGTTGGGGGCATGTTGGCACGGGATTAGTCTGCATGAATTGCGGAAGACGATAGCTGCGAAGAAGGACCATCCGCGGAAGGAAGGGTCATTCGCGGAGAACGAGGAAGCGCACGACTAGTTAGGTTGTTAGAAAAGGGTCATTTGGACCATTTTGTAACTGCCTTAGTTGGCTATAAATAAGAATATGAATGTAAGCCTAAGGGCATATTTTTGATCGATTAGCATTGTGCGGATGAAATCTATAATGTTTTGCTCTGTTTTTGACAGTTTTGTATGGGTCCGCGATAAGATGTTCTGAACTGTTTTTGCGAAGGTTACACCGTAAGTTTTGATGAGTTAATGCATGAAGATGTCTGGATCTGTCTTTTTGTCTCTATTTATGTCAAGTGATGAATGGTTTATGTTTTTTTCTAAGGTTTCATTGATGTGATCTCTGGTATTTCCCTGTTAATGCGAATGTTAATTGTGTATTGAATATGTGAATGGTGAATACATGGTTAATGTGCGAATGGTGAATGTCTGTTTGAGTTACGAAGTATGATGCGAAAGCAAATCTCTGGTTTATGATGCGATAGAGTTAGAGAAGATGCATGTCCTTTCCCCACTGCGGAAACGTGGTTGCTGCATCCCCCTTAACCATCTCGGGTGAGACTTCACTCACTTCGCAGTTGTTGCTGGAAAGGATAAAACATTTTTGGGTCGATGCTTAAGGGTGTTGGGTTCGTGTTTGTTGATGACAGTGAGAAGTGAACCCCTGTCGACAGAACTGTGTCAACAAAAAGCCAACTGACATAGCTTCTGAAAGTAGAAGAAAGGACTCTTGGCAGCTGCATTCTAACTTCTGTCACAAAAGTGCAATAAACCTCGTGCTTCAATAACTGCATGAGGTGACTTTTCCCACCAACCTCACACATGCATTCAATGATTGGAGAATAGTAAAAAAATGAGATAATTGGCTTATTCACATCACGTGATAGCATTTTGGGTGATTTATAAGGTTGACACTTGGAAGCAAGGATTTAGTCTCCCATAGACCACCTTTGCTCTCCCCCTTTGGTGCTCTTTACACATCCATTCTTCGACCATTTTATTATTTATGCACATAATATCTACATATATTCTAAATCCACATGACAAGCCAACCACATAGTCCAAATAAAAACATATACATCATACATGCCTAGACATTCACTAGTTGGGCCTTGTCCTTGAGCTCTGCACTAGGAATTTGCACTAGCATATTTACATCATTTACATAATTTTGGCTAAATACATTCCAAGTCAAAAATAGGGGTATTACAGTTATGGTGAAGCAATTTCTCTCTATTGGACCTTTTGCAGTACAAGTTTTATAAGGCTAATTAGCGATAGGCAAGTGAATTTGTTTAAGTGTGAAGGCATTGCCCTTGTGAGATTCCTCCTTTGAAACTATAGGCGTCTTTTCATATCTAGTAGTGCTAGTATTTCTAGAGTTCGTAGTAATTCAAATCTCATGGACAACGAAAAGGGTATAGAGAATCTGTCAGAGATAACTTCTTCAACTTAGGCAAGCATACTTGACTTTCAACGACAGATGAGATGGATTAAGGAGCAATTGGAAGGGTTGATTGAAGTTGTTCAGCACCTTACAACTCATACTATAATTTTGGATGGCCATTTGGACTATTTTAATGATACTTCTCAGCATCTCTCTTGCCTAATCTCTATTTTGGATGCTCGACTTGGTAATGTTGAAGGAATTGTTCTTAATTGTGTTGATCAGGTGAAATTCCTTTCAAAGTCTTTTAAAAATCATGAAGATATCCTTGTAGGTAATACTTCTAAGAACGATGAAAATTTAGAAGAGAAAACCGGTGATGGTCTTTCTGTCATACAACTAATTCAAATTATTTCTAGTTTTGAGGATAAAGGTGGCAATGAAAACAATCAAGATAACTAGTTTGAAGGCTCTGAAGAAACAGAGGATGCCTCAAGAGACTCGCAAACAGATGATTCTTCTTAGGATGAAGATGTAGAGGTTTCCATGGATGAAGATTTAGACAATGATGTTGGTAGTCCTATTGAGGATATTGGTGAAGAAGAGATCGAGAATAATTCTGAAGAGAAAATTGAAGAACTTCAACATGTCCAGGTTTCTTATGAAGATACTAGTGACTAGTTTGTCCATTTATGAAAAAAAATTGTTGGTCACTTGTCAAACAATATGTTATAATTTACAGTAGATCAGGAAATTTTTTTTTTTGTCATAACAATTTTCTTAGATGAATGATTGTAACTAAATTTTTGTTTCCTCGAGACTTTGAAAAACCTCAGAACTATTTGAGGATTTTTATAATGCCCTGCTGAATTTATTCAACCTTTTAATATGAAACCGATCTTAATCGTTATTGTTAAAAGAAAAAAATAATGTGAAAGAGGTACAATGGAACATTGCTAATCATATATAAGTGTCATAAACATCATATACTTATTTGACTTATAAAAAATCCTTATAGATAAAAAACATAAGATATTTTAAAGGCAAAAAAAAAAAAAAAAGTTTAATTTGATATTAAAACATAACAATTCAAATTAATGATGAGACATTTTTGCTTCAAGAAAAAAATGTGGTGCTTGAGACTATTTCAAATAATGATTATTGTGATTGCATGAGGTCACATAGTGATCCAGGTGGATATCGGTGGCGGCCCACCTCTTCCTACTGGCTCCAAACAGTCTTCTGGAAATTTTAGTAATTTACTATTTTTAGCAGTTTTTCGGGTCCTAAACTTCGGGAGCCATTTTGAGGCCATAAACGATGTTTTTTTTGAGTATCTGGGACAATAATTTGTCTCAATAGCTGTATTTATCGGAGAGATCTTTCCAACGAGCTATTGTACGCCCCAAATGGATATCGTATGCAAACGTTACGACCCTGGGAAGTTGATGTACTAACTTACCTAAACGGGGCCCACATGACTTTTGGCGCTTCATCTCCTAGGGTTAGGTTTTTGGATGTTTGGGATTCTTTCCCTCATGCTTATGATAAATAGGCCTTTTGGCCTCTCTTTGTAATCATCTTGGCACGAATGAGCATAGCGGCCACAACTCTTCTCAAAGATAGCTACCACCATTCCAGCTATTGTATTTTATAGTATGTTCTATTTCCGCTATTTAATAGAATGTGTGTTTACTGTATCACTGTTTTCTTTGCAATATATCTCTGTATATGCTATCTTATTTCATTCCTGCATAAATCCGGATCAGTGGTATCAGAGCGTTCTGCTCTTTGATTGTGTCTTGGTACATTTCACTGACGAGGTCAAGATACAAAGAGTTGGGTCTCGAACTAGTTTCACTTGGGGAAGACCACTCTCGCCGCCCCAAACGGCCTCCCATGGCAGAAGGAAAGAGAGACGATGGAGAAGTAGATCCTATCAAGTCGTTTCTCGAGCAATCCCTCGCACGACAGAGGAACGAGATGATGGATAATTTCGCCCAGATCCTTCGACGCATGCCAATGGCAACAGATACACCTTCAACAAGCAGTCGTTTCGGAGATGCGACTCCCTTCAAGGTACAAGTTAACTTTGATATCCCTTTATTTGAAGGCCAGATCGATGCCGATGCCATAGATAAATGGTTGAATCTACTAGAAGGGTACTTTTCTGTCCACAATTTTTTTGACAGGGAAAATATCGTCTTTACGCTCCTCAAGGGTGTCCCCCATGTCAAAAATTGGTGGGAAACTTATTGTGAGCAAAACTCATCAGACGAGTCTAGATTGTTTGAATATTCCAATCCCACTTGGGCCTATTTTATAGATGTCGTCAAGGAACAATATTACCCTGTTGGAAACTATGATGACCAATACACAAAATGGACCATTCTACACCAAGAGAGGGACCAAATGGTGTCGAAGTACACCAACAAATTTCATACCTTGCGCACAAAGCTAGGTATCAAGGACTTCGAGCGGTACCTAGTACTGAAATATCGCAGTGGCCTACACCAGTACATACGAACAAAGATGGATTTCCTGGAAATCTCTTCACTCAGATCCGCCTATCGATATGCTGTCAAAATTGAGCAGAAATTTCAGCAAAATAACAAGCGTGACTTTGGACCTGCGCAGAAGCAGGGCAAGGGAAACTCTGGCTCACAGAACCCAGGGCAAGGAAAGGACAACCACTCCCAACCACAACCGAAGAATTGTAATGAAAAGACAAAGAAGGACACCGGGAAGTGGTGCGAGTTCCACAAAATCCCCTGGCTCGACACTGATGAATGTCGCTCAAAACAGTCATTGGTGGCTGAGATCAAAGATTCAGAATGAGATCCCAGTTCTGATTCTGACTCAGAACCTAATTTCATAGCCACGCGGAAAGGGAAGCAGATCATTGATGCAAAACCCAGTGCCGTTTTTGCCACCACACAAATTCAACCAGAGGAGCCTGAAGAGTCGGAGGCAGAGGAGCGCCTTTTCCACTCACAGATGTGGTTGAAGGGAATTTCCCTACACTTTGTTGTGGACAACGGAAGCCAGAAAAACCTGATCTCAACAGAAGCCATCAAGAGACTGGAGCTACCAATAACACCAAACCCACAACCATACACAATTGGATGGCTAAGCCAAGGACGAGGGATCCGCGTCAGTCACCAATGTCGCCTACCATACGACATCAAGCCCTTCAAAGATGAGGTATTGTGTGATGTGGCCCCACTTGAAGTATGTGATGTTCTTTTAGGACAGCCATATATGTGGAAGCGTCATGCTGTATATGAATCACAACCTCACAGTGGCATTGTCTCTTTGGGAGGACAACTTTATCGGATACCACAGATAGTTGCCCCTACCCCAACCAAGCAGGGCAGGAAGATAATCTCCCACACTGGGAAATTTTCTCTATTCGCAATTGCCACTGAAGGAGAACATCAGATCCTAGAGACATCCACAACCTCTGCCCATTATCCCTCTGCTTAGCAAAAACATGAAAAATAGAAGTTCAGTGCAGCATCGCCTATTCGAGTACCTTTGCACCTCAAGGCCACGCATTCAAGGTGCTTCCCCAAAAAGAAACCATCCACACCAGTGCATACCAAGGATACCACAACAACCAAAATTGTTGAACAACTCCAGCGCAGCCAACAACAACAATTACAACCCTCTGAAGATTTCAAAGAAAGGCAACCTTTTCGCTTAAGCAAACGCTGCACCAGGAGCTCAACTCAACACATAGTTCGACATATGATAAGGGATTTAACGCAATCGAGACCATTGCCTCCTAAGGAGGGAGGATTGATCCAAGTGGATATCGGTGGCGTCCCACCTCTTCCTACTAGCTCCAAACAGTCTTTTGGCAATTTTGGTAATTTACTATTTTTAGCAGTTTTTCGGGTCCTGAACTTCCAGAGCCGTTTTGAGCCCCTAAACGGTGTTTTTTTGGGGTATCTAGTATACCCGATAGCTGTATTTATCGGATATATCTTTCCAACGATCTATTGTACGCCCCAAATGGATATCGTATGCAAAAGTTACGACCCCGGGAAGTTGATGTATTAACTTACCCAAACGGGGCCCACATGACTTTTGGCGCTTCATCACCTAGGGTTAGGTTTTTGGATGTTTGGGATTCTTTCCCTCATGCTTATGATAAATAGGCCTTTCGGCCTCTCTTTGTAATCATCTTGGCACGAATGATCATAGCGGCCACATCTCTTCTCAGAGATAGCCAACACCATTCCAGCTATTGTATTTTATAGTCGGTTCTATTTTCGCTATTTAATAGAATGTGTGTTTACTATATCACTATGTTCTTTGCAATATATATCTGTATGTGATTCTGTATATGCTATCTTATTCCATTTCTGCATAAATCCGGATCAGTGGTTTCAGAGCGGTTTGCTCTTTGATTTTTTCTCGATGCATGTCTTCGACAAGGTAAGGATACAGAAAGTTGGGTCTCGAACTAGTTTCACTTGTGGACGACCACTCTCGCCGCCCCAAATGGCCTACCATGGCGGAAGAAAAGAGAGACGATGGAGCAGTAGATCATATCAAGTCGTTTCTCGAGGAAACCCTCACACAACAGAGGAACGAGATGATGGATAATTTCGCCTAGATCCTTCGACGCATGCCGACGACAACAGATACACCTTCGACAAGCAACCGTTTCGGAGATGTGACTCCCTTCAAGGTACAAGTTAACTTTGATATCCCTTTATTTGAAGGACAGATCGATGCCGATGCCATAGATAAATGGTTGAATCTACTAGAAGGGTATTTCTCTATCTACAATTTTTTCGACAGGGAAAATATCGTCTTTGCGCTCCTCAAGGCTGTCCCCCATGTCAAAAATTGGTGGGAAACTTATTTTGAGCGAAACTCATCAGACGAGTCTAGATTGTTTGAATATTCCAATCCCACTTGGGCCTCTTTTATAGATGTCGCCAGGGAACAATATTACCATGTTGGAAACTATGATGACAAGTACAAAAAATGGACAATTCTGCACCAAGAGAGGGACCAAACGATGTCGGAGTACACCAACAAATTTCATACCTTGCGCACAAAGCTAGGTATCAAGGAATCCGAGCGGCACCTAGTACTGAAATATCACAGTGGCCTACACCGGTACATACGAACATAGATGGATTTCCTAGAAATCTCTTCACTCGATTCCGCCTATCGATATGCTGTCAAAATTGAGCAGAAATTTCAGCAAAAGAACAAGCGTGACTTTGGACCTGCGCAGAAGCAGGGCAAGGGAAAATTTGGATCGTAGAACACGGGGCAAGGAAAGGACAACCAGTCCCAACCACAAGCAAAAGAAGGGTAACAAAAACACAAAGAAGGACACCGGGAACTGGTGCGAGTTCCACAAAATCCCCTGGCACAACACTGATGAATGTCTCAAAACAGTCATTGGTGGCTAAGAACAAAGCTTCAGAATTAGATCCCAATTCTGATTCTGATTCAGAAACTAATTTCACATCCACGCGGAAAGGGAAGCAGATCATTGATGTAGAACATAGTGTCATTGTTTCCACCACACAGATTCAACCAGAGGAACCTGAAGAGTTGGAGGCAGAGGAGCGTCTTTTCCACTCACAGATGTGGGTGAAGGGAATTCCCCTACACTTTATTGTGGACAGCGGCATCCAGAAGAACCTGATCTCAATAGAAGTCATCAAGAGACTGGAGCTACCAATAACACCAAACCCACAACCATACACCATTAGATGGCTAAGCCAAGGATGAGGGATCCGCGTCAGTCACCAATGTCGCCTACCATACGACATCAAGCCCTTCAAAGATGAGGTATTGTGTGATGTGGCCCCACTTGAAGTATGTGATGTTCTTTTAGGACAGCCATATATGTGGAACCGTCATGGTGTATATGAATCACGACGTCGCAGTGTCATTGTCTCTTTGGGAGGACAACTCTATCGGATACCAGAGATAGTTGCACCTACCCCAACCAAGTAGGGCAGGAAGATAATCTCCCACATTGGGAAATTTTCTCTATTCGCAATTGCCATTGAAGGAGAACATCAGATCGTAGAGACATCCACAACCTCTGCCCATTATCCTTCTACTCAGCAAAAACAAGAAAAATAGAATTTCAGTGCAGCATCGCCTATTCATGTACCTTTGCAGTGCAAGGCCACGCATGCAAGGTGCTTCCCAAAAAAGAAACCATCCACACCATTGCATACCAAGGATACCACAACAACCAAAATTGTTGAACAGCTCCACCACAGCCAGCAACAACAATTATAACCCTCTGAAGATTTCAAAGAAAGGCAACCTTTTCGCTTCAGTAAACGCCGCACCAGGAGATCAATTCAACACACAGTTCGACATATGATAAGGGATTTAACGCGATGGAGACCATTGCTTCCTAAGGAGGGAGGATTGATCCAGGTGGATATCGGTGGCGGCCCACCTCTTCCTGTATATGCTATCTTATTCCTTTCCTGCATAAATCCGGATCAGTGGTATCAGAGCGGTCTGCTCTTTGATTGTTTCTCGGTGCATGTCCCCGACGAGGTCAAGATACAGAGAGTTGGGTCTCGAACTAGTTTCACTTGTGGAAGACCACTCTTGCTGCCCCAAACGGCCTCCCATGGCGGAAGAAAAGAGAGATGACAGAGCAGTAGATCCTATCAAGTCGTTGCTCGAGGAAGCCCTCGCACGACAAAGGAACGAGATGATGGATAACTTTGCCCAGATCCTTCGACTCATGGCGACGGCAACAGATACACCTTCGAAAAAGCAACCGTTTCGGAGATGCGACTCCCTTCAAGGTAAGGGTTAGCTTTGATATCCCTTTATTTGAAGGCCAGATCGATGCCAATGCCATAGATAAATGGTTGAATCTAGTAGAAGGGTATTTCTCTGTCCACAATTTTTCCGATAGGGAAAATATCGTCTTTGCGCTCCTCAAGGGTGTCCCCCATGTCAAAAATTGGTGGGAAACTTATTGCGAGCAAAACTCATCAGACGAGTCTCGATTGTTTGAATATTCCAATCCCTCTTGGGACTCTTTTATAGATGCCGCTAAGGAACAATATTACCCTGTTGGAAACTATGATTACCAGTACACAAAATGGACCATTCTGCACCAAGAGAGGGACCAAACAGTTTCGGAGTACACCAACAAATTTCATACCTTGCGCACAAAGCTAGGTATCAAGGACTCCGAGCGGCACCTAGTACTGAAATATCGTAGTGGCCTACACCGGTACATACGAACAGAGATGGATTTCCTGGAAATCTCTTCACTCGAAAAGCAAAAGAACAAGCATGACTTTGGACCTATGTAGAAGCAGGGCAAGGCAAACTTGTTAAATTTTCAGAATTTACTTCAATCTGATCTAGGATCTTAACTGAGAGAACAACATGTAGAGAAAATCTACAGCATATCAATCATGGACACAATAATGCAAGCACACAAGAGACACAGAGTTTACTTGGGGAAAACCATAAAGGTGAAAAACCCCAATAACTTCCTCAGAGATAGATAGAGCAATGATACAACCCAAGCATAAGAGATAGACATCTCCTAGCAACAGCTTCTCCTCCTCCACAAGTGCGCCACTCTCCCGAGAATGTGAGAGAGAATAGAATGTGTAAAATGAGAGAGACACACTCTCTATTTATACACTAACTTGACTTGACCTTTACTCAACTAGGTCGACCTCAACTTAACCACTTAACATAATGATGACTGGGCCGACCCCCACTAGGGTGTCTAATAACCCTTTGACCCACATGGCCGACCCCCAATAGGGTGGTCTAATAACCCTTTGACCCACATGACTTATACAGGGCCGACCCCAACAAGGTGGTCTAATAACCCATCAAGTATAAGTTACGACACTTACAATATAAATGACGACACTTCCGTATAGAGGAATAATAACATCTCTATAGGAATACAACCACTTCCGTATAGAGGAATAATAACATCTCTATAGGAATACAATATACATATATGTGAAATACATTCCGAAGTTACATATACATCAACAAAACTATGGCTCACAGAACAAGGGGTCGGGAAAGGACAACCAGTCCAAACCACAAGCAAAGAAGGGTAACGAAAAGACAAAGAAGGACACCGGGAAGTGGTGTGAGTTCCACAAAATCCCCTGGCACAACACTGATGAATGTCGCTCAAACCAGTCATTGGTGGTTGAGATCAAAGCTTCAGAATCAGATCCCAGTTTTGATTATGAATCAGAACCTAATTTCATAGCCGCGCGAAAAGGGAAGCAGATCGTTGATGTAGAGCCCTGTTCCATTGTTGCCACCACACAGATTCAACCAGAGGAACCTTAAGAGTCGGAGGCAGGGGAGCACCTTTTCCACTCACAAATGTGGGTGAAGGGAATTCCCCTACACTTTGTTGTGGACAGCGACAGCCAAAAGAACTTGATTGTCAAGCACTCTATTTGCAGATAAATTAATATCAAACACACAGAGCATATGAAATTTATTGTCAACCCGAGAAAGTCTTTTTATTTCAAAGGATAAGTGCACAATATATGCTTAAACACAAAACCATTAGAAGTGAATACTTTTATCTTCTATCATCCATGTTCATCCCAAGAATCTATGCAATCCCAATTGCCTTCTAACTGCTATACTATAATTCTTTTCTATTATGCATCAAGAAGAAATGATATCAGATCTAATCAACGATTGCAAAAGGAAATCTCATTCGTATTCTAAAATAATCACTTGTCTAATCTAATCAAGCTGGAAATCATAAAGCATGAACTGAACATTACTCTAGAATTTCAAATGAAATAAATTGAAGCAACTGTTCTCAGAAACTGAATTGCGAAATGAAAATCAATCAACACATAACAGGAAAGCTAAATTGTAAGAGCTCCTGGGATCACGTCTCAACTGTAGGATGAACACGGCAGTGTGAACAGAAATTGAAATGTGTAAAGCAACCCTGACTCAGTCGATTGTTATTCTATACCATTCGCCAATCTCACAGAAATGTAATCTTTTACTGAGAAATCCACACAATAAATATTGCTGCTGCGTACAAAAGAAAGAACAAAGCATCACACAACAAGAAAGATAAAATCCTAATTTAACTCAGCAATCTCTGTGGAAGACGGGCCCAGTCTTCACACAGAGACGCTGGTTGAACAACACTCTCTTTAACTCAGAAGTAACCCCTTATATTAACAGAAGAATGAGTACACCGTTTGGCTTGGCTGCTAATACAAAATAAATTAATTGTTTGCTGTCCAACCCCTGGGTCGAGGCAACTCCCCATATTTATACATATAAATTGTAACGTCTAATCCTATAATTGGGCAGCCATGAAGATCTCTGATCTTCAGGCGCCCTAAATAATCTAGCTGTTACAATGCGTGGCAGAACAGAAATATCCAAATATGAGAGAGTTATTAATTGCCCCAAGAGTGGCGGTCCTTCCAGCTCACAGCTGGACTCGAGCAGCGACATACTTAAGATAGCAATTTCTGTTACAGCTGCCCTGTCACGACTGTGCCTTGATTGATGATTCGAGCCCCAAGGAACCTTCTACAAGAAATGAACGTCCCTTCCTTCATGACTTGTTCAGCTCCGATCTTCCTGCAGTCTATTTGTCTCAACTACCTTCATAAATCGCATCATGTTAGCACAAATTAAGAGATGCACAGCTTTAATTATCACAATCATAAGTATTAATACAATAAAACAATAATCGGCCATACCTTGGTAATTTGGGGAATAAGATAAGGACAATAAGTCTAATTGCCAAGATAATTGGTGTAGGACAAGGGAAGGGAAGATGATAAATAATCATCAAAAAGGGCCAATTCTGGGCTCAACATTGATCTCAACAGAATTCATCAAGAGACTGGAGCTACCAATAACACCACACCCACAACCATACACCATTGGATGACTAAGCCAAGGACGAGGGATCCACGTCAGTCACCAATGTCACCTACCATACGACATCAAGCCCTCAAAGATGAGGTATTATGTGATGTGGCCCCACTTGAAGTATGTGATGTTCTTTTAGGACAGCCATATATGTGGAAGCATCATGTTGTATATGAATCACGACCTCACAGTTTCATTGTCTCTTTGGGAGGAAAACTCTATCGGATACCAGAGATAGTTGCACCTACCCCAACCAAGAAGGGTAGGAAGATAATCTCCCACACTTGGAAATTTTCTCTATTCGCAATTGCCACTGAAGGAGAACATCAGATCGTAGAGACATCCACAACCTCTTCCCATTATCCCTCTACTCAACAAAAACAAGAAAAACAGAAGTTCAGTGCAGCATCGCCTATTCGAGTACCTTTGCAGTGAAAGGCCACGCATTCAAGGTGCTTCCAAAATAAGAAACCATCCACACCAGTGCATACCAAAGACACCACAACAACCAAAACTGTTGATCAGCTCCAGCGCAGCCAGCAACAACAATTACAACCCTCTGAAGATTTCAAAGAAAGGCAACATTTTCGCTTCAACAAACGCCGCACCAGGAGCTCAACTCAACACACAGTTCGACATATGATAAGGGATTTAACGAAATGGACCCCATTGCTTCCTAAGGAGGGAGGATTGATCCAGGTGGATATCGGTGGTGGCCCACCTCTTCCTACTGGCTCCAAACTGCCTTCTGACAATTTTGGTAATTTACTATTTTTAGCAGTTTTTCGGGTCCTGAACTTCGGGAGCCATTTTGAGGCCCTCAACGATGTTTTTTGGGGTATCTGGGACCATCAACTATTTTTATCAAATTTGACCCAATAGCTGTAGTTATCAAATAGATCTTTCTAATGAGCTATTGTATGCCCCAAATGGATATCGTATGCAAAATTTACAACCCCGGGAAGTTGATGTACTAACTTACCCAAACGGGGCCCACATGACTTTTGGCGCTTCATCTCCTAGGGTTAGGTTTTTGGATGTTTGGGATTCTTTCCCTCATGCTTATGATAAATATCCCTTTCAGCCTCTCTTTGTAATCATCTTGGCACGAATGAGCATAGCGGCCACATCTCTTCTCAGAGATAGCTACCACCATTCCAGCTATTGTATTTTACAGTATGTTATATTTCCATTATTTAATAGAATGTGTGTTTACTGTATCACTGTGTTCTTTGCAATATATCTCTATATATGATTCTGTATATGCTATCTTATTTCGTTCCTGCATAAATCCGGATCAGTGGTATCAGAGTGGTCTACTCTTTGATTGTGTCTCGGTGCATGTCCCTGACGAGGTCAGGATACAGAGAGTTGGGTCTAGAACTAGTTTCACTTAGAGAAGACCACTCTCGCCACCGCAAATGACCTCCCATGGTGGAATAAAAGAGAGACAACGGAGCAGTAGATCCTATCAAGTCGTTGCTCGAGGAAGCCCTCGTACGATAGAGGAACGAGATGATGGATAATTTCACCCAGATCCTTCGACGCATGCCGACGGCAACAGATACACCTTCGACAAGCATCCGTTTCGGAGATGCGACTCCCTTCAAGGTACAATTTAACTTTGATATCACTTTATTTGAAGGCCATATCGATGCCGATGCCATAGATAAATGGTTGAATCTACCAGAAGGGTATTTTTCTATCCACCATTTTTTCGACAGGGAAAATATCATCTTTGCGCTCCTCAAGGCTGTCCCCCATGTCAAAAATTGGTGGGAAACTTATTGTGAGCAAAACTCATCAGACGAGTCTGGATTATTTGACTGTTCCAATCCCAGTTGGGCCTCTTTTATAGATGTCGTCAAGGAATAATATTACCCTGTTGGAAACTATGATGACCAGTACACAAAATGGACCATTCTACACCAAGAGAGGGACCAAACGGTGTCAGAGTACACCAACAAATTTCATACCTTGTGCACAAAGCTAGGTATCAAGGACTCCGAGCGGTACCTAGTACTGAAATATCGCAGTGGCCTACACCAGTACATACGAACAGAGATGGATTTCCTGGAAATCTATTCACTTAGATCCGCTTATCGATATGCTCTCAAAATTGTGCAGAAATTTCAGGAAAAGAACAAGCATGACTTTGGACCTGCGCAGAAGCAGGGCAAGGGAAACTCTTGCTCACAGAACCCGGGGCAAGGAAAGGACAACCACTCCCAACCACAAGCGAAGAAGGGTAACAAAAAGACAAAGAAGGACACCGGGAAGTGGTGCGAGTTCCACAAAATCCCCTGGCACAACATTGATGAATGTCAGTCAAAACAGTCATTAGTGGTTGAGATCAAAGCTTCAGAATCAGATCCCAGTTTTGATTCTGACTCAGAACCTAATTTCACAGCCACGTGGAAAGGGAAGCAGATCATTGATGCAAAACCCAGTGCCGTTGTTGCCACCACATAGATTCAACCAGAGGAACCTGAAGAGTCGGAGGCAGAGGAGCGCCTTTTCCATTCACAGATGTGGGTAAATGGAATTCCCCTACACTTTGTTGTGGACAGTGGCATCCAGAAGAACCTGATCTCAACATAAGTCATCAAGAGACTGGAGCTACCAAGAACACCACACCCACCACCATACACCATTGGATGGCTAAGCCAAGGACGAGGGATCCGCGTCAGTCATCAATGTCGCCTACCATACGACATCAAGCCCTTCAAATATGAGGTATTGTGTGATGTGGCCCCACTTGAAGTATGTGATGTTCTTTCAGGACAGCCATATATGTGGAAGCGTCATGTTGTATATGAATCATGACCTCGCAGTTTTATTGTCTCTTTGGGAGGACAACTCTATCGGATACCAGAGATAGTTGCACCTACCCCAACCAAGCAGGGAAGGAAGATAATCTCCCACACTGGGAAATTTTCTCTTTTCGCAATTGCCACTGAAGGAGAACATTAGATCGTAGAGACATCCACAACCTCTACCCATTATCCCTCTACTCGGCAGAAAAAATAAAAATAGAATTTCAGTGCATCATCGCCTATTCGAGTACCTTTGCAGTGCAAGGCCATGCATTCAAGGTGCTTCCCCAAAAAGAAACCATCCACACCCATGCATACGAAGGATACCACAACAACCAAAACTGTTGAACAGCTCGAGCGCAACCAGCAACAACAAATACAACCCTATGAAGATTTCAAAGAAAGGAAACCTTTTTGCTTCAGCAAACGCCGCACCAGGAGCTCAACTCAACACATAGTTCGACATATGATAAGGGATTTAACGCAATGGAGACCATTGCTTCCTAAGCAGGAAGGATTGATCCAGGTGGATATCGGTGGTGGCCCACCTCTTCCTACTGGCTCCGAACAGCCTTCTGGCAATTTTGGTAATTTACTAATTTTAGCAGTTTTTTGGGTCCTGAACTTCGGGATCCGTTTTGAGCCCTAAACAATGTTTTTTGGGGTATCTTTTACCAGCAAATTTGATCATCGAATTCGTCCAGACATCTGTATTTGTCGGATAGATCTTTCCAATGAGTTATTGTACGCCCCAAATGGATCTCGTATGCAAAAGTTACGACCCCGGGAAGTTGATGTACTAACTTACCCAAATAGGGCCCACATGACTTTTGGCACTTCATCTCATAGGGTTAGGTTTTTGGATGTTTGGGATTCTTTCCTTCATCCTTATGATAAATAGGCCTTTCGGCCTCTCTTTTTAATCATCTTGGCACGAATGAGCACAGTGGCCACATCTCTTCTCAAAGATAGCTACCACCATTCCAGCTATTGTATTTTACAGTCTGTTCTATTTCCGTTATTTAATTGAATGTGTGTTTACTGTATCATTGTGTTCTTTGCAATATATCTCTGTATATGATTATGTATATGCTATCTTATTACGTTATTGCATAAATCTGGATCAGTGGTATCAGAGCGGTCTGCTCTTTGATTGTTTCTCGGTGCATGTTCCAGACGAGGTCAGGATACAGAGAGTTGGGTCTCGAACTAGTTTCACTTGGGGAAGACCACTCTCGCCCCCCAAACGACCTCCCATGGCAGAAGAAAAGAGAGACGACGAAGTAGTAGATCCTATCAACTCGTTGCTCAAGGAAGCCCTCGCACGACACAGTAACGAGATGATGGATAATTTCGCCTGGATCTTTCAACGCATGCCGACGGCAACAGATACACCTTCAACAAGCAGCCGTTTCGGAAATGCGACTCCCTTCAAGGTACAAGTTAACTTTGATATCCCTTTATTTGAAGGCCAGATCGATGCCGATGCCATAGATAAATGGTTGAATCTACTAGAAGGGTATTTATCTGTCCACAATTTTTCCGACAGGGAAAAGATCGTCTTTGCCTTCCTCAAGGCTGCCCCCCATGTCAAAAATTGGTGGTAAAATTATTGTGAGAAAAACCCATCAGACGAGTCTGGATTGTTTGAATATTGCAATCCCACTTGGGCCTCTTTTATAGATGTCGTCAAGGAACAATATTACCCTATTGGAAACTATGATGATCAGTACACAAAATGGACCATTCTGCACCAAGAGAGGGACCAAACGGTGTCGAAGTACACCAACAAATTTCATACCTTGCACACAAAGCTAGGTATCAAGGACTCCAAGCGACACCTAATACTGAAATATCGCAGTGGCCTACACCGGTACGTACAAACAGAGATGGATTTCCTGGAAATCTCTTCACTCGGATCCGCCTATCGATATGCTGTCAAAATTGAGCAGAAAGTTCAGCAAAAGAACAAGCGTGACTTTGGACCTGCGTAGAAGCAGGGAAAGGGAAACTCTGGCTTGCAGAACACGGGGCAGGGAAATGACAACCAGTCCCAACCACAAGCGAAGAAGGGTAACGAAAAGACAAAGAAGGACACCGGGAAGTGGTGCGAGTTCAATAAAAGCCCCTGGCACAACACTGATGAATGTCGCTCAAAAAAATCATTGGTGGCTGAGATCAAAGCTTCAGAATCAGATCTTAGCTCTGATTCTGACTCCCCTTACAACCAAGAACAAAATATCGGTTTCAATGATGACCGAGGACTGTACAATCTCCTTCACTTGCCCCATCCATCAAAACCTCAGGACAACTCGTTTCAAACCATAGAGGGCAATGATGGCCATACATCATGCCATAGCAAAGATTCATGCTAAAAATATAAAGAAGCAACGCCCTCTCTTATGCTGGCGTTTCATTCTAAAGCTTAAAAGTTTAAGGCATAGGCTCGAAAATTGTGATCACAGTATTGACCACGAAGCAATAAACTTCAAATCAGGCCATCTCAGAACTGTCATTCTTAGAACTATCAAGGAAATGGACAAGAAGATCTCGAACAAGGTCAAAAGGAAAATGGGATATAATCACATGCTTATAATTTAGAAGGAAGTTGAGGAAGCACGAGATTGCTATAAAAGATTAGACCCGATTGAGATCAAAGCAAAGATAAAACAAAATGAGAACAAAGTCAAAGAAGAACAAGGCATCTCGGAAGCAGAGGCAGAGCAAGAGGAACTACGGGAATGGTTTTAAGACCCCAAATAATCCCGCTCAAGAGAAACCAAATATGTCAAAACAACCTTATTGTTCTAGTAGACCAAAGCGTTGATGGGGAAAACACTGGTGGATGGGCAAGAGGAAAGGAAAGAAATCCACCTCTGGAAAGATAAACTGGACCAAAACATGATAAAGATGCAAGCGCAGTAAGAGAAACTTCAAGAAAGAGTGGATCAATTGCAAGAACAGATGGAGAATTTGAACTCTTGGATGCATCAGATGCAAACTCAACTAGGGAATCTCACTCAGAAGATGATCGCTCTGACCAACTTTGAAGACAAAGTCCTTTTGAAAGCCAAGGCTCTAACGGGTAGCACCTCCCACTTTGCTCCTTAAGCACAATAGATTCAACCACACATAGCGACTAGAAACCAGGTTAGCCAAATCCCTAATGAAGAAATCTCTTAACTTCATAAGCAACATAAGACTCATTTTTGAAGTTTATTTTAGCTCTAGTTATCTACAATATTCTTACCTCTTAGATATGAATTTATAAAATCAGATACTACTATCCTGGATGATAATTTTAATCTCTCAAACAATATTTTATAGTCTGGCTTCCCCAAAAGTAGACTGAATAAACTGAATAAACACTATGTTGATGCATAATCTAGAACTATAAAGAAAGACCATAAACAATTTCATTTCGCTTAGATAGTTTGACCAGGTTTCTCTATCTACCTCCATGGTAGAACAAACTTACTCAAAATGTAACACTTTTCTCACTTAATAGAAAGATCCTATCTAACTTTGAAAAGGAAAACCTAAATCATTTAAAAAAAAAAATGGGTTCATATATACATAAAAAAAATTGCTTAGCTCACGATTTTTTTCATTGTTATCTTAATATAATAATGTAAGCATCTCTCGTGAGAGGAATATAAATACGTTCCTTTCACACCCTGTCATTGTGTAAAAGTTTCAACGTTTTTGGATAGCATAGTTGCGTAATAGTTTCAAAATTAATCTTGTACTATGTGTAGATTTTTCTAGTTTTTTATTCCTAAGTTGTTGGGTGTGAGTTGTGTAAAAGTTGTACTATGTGTAGATTTTTCGAGTTTTTTATTCCTAAGTTATTGGGTGTGAGTTGTGTAAAAGTTTATAAATTATATTATATTTAAAAATATATATATAGTTTTATAGTGTGAGTTGTGGAATTTTTTTTTGAATTATATATTATATACATTTAAAATAATTAAAATATATAATTTTGTAGTTTTAGAGTATGGTTATAAATTGTTTTTAATAAATAAGAGTTATGAAAAATAAGTTAATGACACATAATTTAAAGATATTTGGTAAGAGTGAAAGTCAATCTATATAAACTATCAACATATTTCAACTAGCCAAATTTTATTCCATATTGTTACACATTATTATCTTGAAATTGTATAAAAAAACAAAAATCCAAATTTATAATTTTTTTCTCCTCTTAAAAAACAAATGCCTATTTTTTTCTCAACATAGAAAACAATTATACTTATATTATCAAAGTTTAAACAACACAACAGATCTTTCAACCTTCAAAGCACATCAGTGAGGACTTATGCCATCCTTCAATAGACCTGGATCCTACCAAAAATAATATCAAAGTATCTTGCTAGAGCTAGCAGAAATAACACACGAGCTATCAATACCTTGAAAGATATTACAAGGATCATCTAACGAGTATAAAATACTACAAAAAGAAATATATAGAATTGCTTACTGAAACCAAACACGAGGCAAAAAACAACCTACTGATAGGAATTGCAAAATTGAGAAACTGAAACTCAACTACCACAAATGAATAGAGCCTTCTGATATGATAACATACTTTACAGTTTTTGAATAAAAAAGGATGCCTTCAGACCCCTCCAGAGCTTGCTTAGATAACTTATCAGCTTCTATATTGAATTCTCTATAAACATGCTAAAAGGAGATATCGTCAAAATCTACTAGTAGTCTTCTTATTTTCTCTTTCCAGCCTTCCAGAACCACAACATGAAGGTGCCCTTTCTGGAGGGTCCAATCTATGATCACCTTAGAGTCTCCTACTACTTGCATATGAGTCAAGTATTTAGATCGAGCAAAGTTAAATAAACCCCACAATGACAGAAGTTTCCCACAGGTGCTAGTACCCCTGCCATAGTTCAATTTTAAAGAGATAACATGAGCTTCCCTCAAAATCAAGAATGCACCAGCTCCACATTTAGATGCACTTTCTTGGGATGCACCATCAAAATAACCTATTGGCCAATTATATATGAAAGAAGGTGCCCTAACAAATCTCTCCCGATTCCTCTCCTTCCCTTTAATCATTTCCTTATAAGCCCCTTCAACATTAAGATTGACCTTCAAACACTTTTTGACTTATCTTCAAAAAGAACACCATTCCTTTGCTTCCAAATCTCCCAACATATGAAACATGGCAATTCCTTCCAAAGGTAAGCTACAAAAGACCAGATTTGAAAACTTTGAGATAAGGATTGATAGGACCAGTTATGAGATATCTGAAAAATCCTTTGAATTTC
Organism: Larix kaempferi; assembly: GCA_027924585.1. NCBI lineage: Eukaryota > Viridiplantae > Streptophyta > Pinopsida > Pinales > Pinaceae > Larix > Larix kaempferi. Next base: position 5,510,039 of record BSBM01001022.1, read on the forward strand.
CATCCGTACCAATCTTGTAAAGTTACAATGAATCATTATATGGACAACATAGTCAGCTTCATTTTTGCAGAGGAGACAAATATTACGACAACTTCCACCCCTCTTAATATAATTATCCCAAGTTAATATCTTATTTTCCAAAGCTAACCAACAAAATACTTTAATCTTTAAGGGAAGAAGTCATTTCCAAAGAGATGAAAACCACCAATTATGATCAACATCTAAAGCAGAAAAAGTAAATGCATCATAAGCAAGTTTTGCTGTTAGTTTACCATTTTTCTCATTCCAAGTCTAGACCAAAGAGTCCTCATCATCAGAAAGCTGGATACCACCTCTCTGAAGACCTGCTATATAGTTATTCCATTCATCTTTAATGACCCCTTGCAACTCTAGATCAACAACCATTTTCCATTTATGACCTCCTCCAATTCCAACTACAAAAGTACCAACCTGACCTAAGTTCTGAAAGCCTTTAGATCGAAGAGTACTGAACAAATCAATGGAAACCTTATAACAACCGACATCACCAATGTAGGGATCCTCCTCCACTCTAATTAATAAACCATTCCCAGGTTTCCATGCCAGCCATTCCCCCAAGATATGAAATAAGTTTACCAAACAATTCCAAATATTTGAAGCCCCTTTTGTTTTTTCCTCATTTGATCTAATCCAATCAACAACAAGCCTGCGCTTTAAGTATTTTTCAATGATGACCTTGCTCCATAAACTATCAGAGAACAAGTTCATCCATAAACTTTTTGCACCCAGAGCTTGCCCAAAATAGAAGATATTTTTGATAGCCCAACCCCCTAATTTCTTGGGTGTGATCAGCTTGAGTTTCTTTAGGTTTATTTGCTGTCCACATGAAACTTTTTTCCTTATCTTATCCAATATCGATTTTGGAATTTTTGACAGAGATAACCAATACATCGAGATATTTTTTAACAGAGCCTTCACAAGGATTATTCTTCCACCTAACTAAAGCCACCTATTACACTAAATCCAAATTTCTTTTTTCTACCTTTTTCAAAATCCACATTCAATTTTGGACTAAGTAATTATTAGGCTTTAGTATTTAATCAAGATATTTCATTTCATCATTAAGATCACCAGTCTCGTAAGGAAGCAATTATTCAATTTGAACTAAAGTTTCCCAAATGACAAAATCTATCATAACTCAATGATCAAATTAACAATAAAGACAAATGCTAATTAACTTGTGAATATTCTTCCAATAAAAGCATTGATATCTTTGGGTATTGGTAACCTTGAAAACAATTAAGACCAAATATATACTTTGTGTTGGATTTTCATAAAATATGATTTTAATTTATATTTTAATTTAAAGTTTGATATTACACTTTGTACTTACCGAATCGTGCCACTTTAATTCCTGGACGCATCCTGCTCTCTCAGAATTGAGCGCATTTGCATTTGTCATGGAAGTTTAAGGACAGGGACTCCGGACGGCCATGATTGAAAACTGGTGAGCATTTGCATTTGTCATGGAAGTTTAAGGACAGGGACTCCGGACGGCCATGATTGAAAACTGGTGAGCTGCTGAATTCTTTCTTTCTGTCACAAATTTGACGGCAACCGCATTTTCATTATTAGAGAGGTCGCATGGAAAATCACCAATGAACATTTTATGCTTCTCAAAATTCTTGAGACTGCGGTTTCTCTGCTCGAAATTCTTTACGTTTTAAACGCTTTTAAGATTTAATTTCACTCAATTGCATGCACTGGCAGCTAGATTCATGTTCAAATAAGCGTTTTAAAGTTAAACTTGTTCTTCCTTTGCAGAGAATTTGAATATTTTAACAGCAATTACAGACCAAAGGGGAAGAATGACATGGTATTTGTAACGGCCGAGATCTGAAGTTCCCTTGGCATTTTTGAAGGAGTTAAGCTTCAAGCTCATTTCAATTTGTCGGGAGCAGACGGGGACGCACTGTGAGGAGCTCTTTACTATGTCTCAGCGGTGTGCAGAACCTGTTTTCCCTGACAGGCGGCATACGAAAACAATTTATGACAATGTTCACCATAATATTCACATAGATCCTGTATGTCTCTTTAACATTTCTTTTTTAAATTGTATTTTTAAGGCATATAACGGATCTTGACGGCCATTTCATTCTTTTTAATGTTTGTATTTTTAGGTATTTATTATTACTCAATTAAAGTTTCTTGAAGGCCAGTTCTTATCAGCAGACGAATTATAATCTAATTTCAGGCATAGATTTACTGTATATCAGCAGACAAACTAAGCTAAGTTCAGGCAATTCCCGAAGTTCTTTGGTGTTCTCCAATTACTTCTAAGGCACTACACGAAGTATTGGACAAAAATACGTAATTAACTTAAAATATAACCAGGACCGCGTCCCAAAGTCATTCGCAGTATTCCGTTAAGCAATTCGTTCAAGTGAAATTACAGCTGATTGATGATTCAAGCCTGCATCTGTATTTTCTGTGCCCTTTCTGTGGCTGAAATTTACTTTATATTTTTTTCAAGGTAATTTAATAGGAAGAAAGTACAGAACCCACTGTATATGGATTATTTTTCCATAATTTCTGGGAAAAGGCTGTTTGCCAACATTATTCTACGGTTGTTGCTATAAAATAGTGTTCCAAAACATTACTTTCCCAAATTTATTGTTATATGCAAAATGGTTTTTTGTTTTTTATTATTATTTGGGATATTAATAATAAAATAAAGAATCTATATTCTGATATGAGTCATTTTCATACCTGCACTGTTAATAATAAAATAAAACATTTAAATATGAAGTACTAATAATTTAAATATTTTTGGACAAACTCCAAACGAACATTTAAATACTTTTAAGCATTTCGTGCAGACTCCACACACCATCAAGAAACCTGAACGGTCTCACTCTAGCGAACAAATCAATAACTTTTAGATACGGCTCTTTGAATGGAATTTTAATTTGATCTCTTTTGCGATTATTTTGTTGCTAAGGGGTTTGCGCATCTTAAAAACTCCCCCCTTACTTTAATCTAATCTAAAGTAGCTCTTTGATTTGATTTACTCTCCATATCCATCCGCGTACAATGGCCCTACGTTGATTTTAATTTTAATAGAAATATCAACATATTTACAAGGAAATGGATAAAATCCGATGACGAGTTTCTATAAATCATATTTTTATCAGCTGTGCATACATTGTTGAGATGTGGCAATATGTTTCGAAGGTATCCAATACAGTTTTCCATTGGGATGGTGTGGAGATCAAAGCTGTTTTGCAGGATTGGCTAAATAACATTGCTTAGAAAGAATATAAAGCCCTCCCTCTTCTTATGATCTGGGGAGCCTGGTTAGCACTAAACAAAATGATTTTTCAAAATACATATGTCTTCCCCCACATTTACGCTGCAAAAAGTCTTGGTGTTCTTGCACACTTCAAACAAGATACCGAGGCTACACATAAGAACATTTCTCCATTACCACAGATTGACCAATCATATGCTTGGGGATTTTTTGCAAGGGAATCCCAGTTCTGGGGTATTGGAGTCATAGTATTTGTTATCACCTATTTTGTACCATAGTTGGATTATCTGAAGAGCCGCCATTTGACAAACATAATAAATGTTTGTGTTCCAGTGTATCAGATAATCCATCCTTTGTGCCTAGCCAGTTTTGGCTAGTCAGTTTTTGTTTTCAATCGACATGACCATGGCCCCATGGGGTTTGTAATAAAGTGTGCTAGTAGGATTTTTGAGTGTCTTGGTCCCCCATGACTTGATTAAGCAACTGAGGTATTCCAGGGAGTTTTTTTCTTTGTCAATTATACTTTGCCTATAGCCGAGCTATAATCGATGAGGTTTTCTTCTGCTTCCTCCAAAGCTGGAATGCCCGATTTTGAAAATTTTAGCCATGGGGGGTTATTAGAGTGCAACTGATGTATATAAGCCTACTAGACACTATTAGAATAGGTGTCGGTCATGTCCTAGGTCCCTAGAACCCTCGTAAAAATTTTGGAAATTTTCTTACCGGGTCCTCCGGTTTTGAGTTTTTTAATTATTTTTTAAATTTTAATAAATTTATCTATAGTTTAAATAGAGAAATTTCCATTTGTAATATGTCAGTCGTCCGGGGTCCGAATTCAGTGATTGATGGCTCGATTCATAAGCCAAAAATCACACATGACCCATGGACCATCTAAACCCAACTTTCGGATGTCAATTTAGCCTCATAATTAATATTTTCTCTAAAAAGCCATTTACAGAGAAATTATTAATTAAAATAATAAAAATGAATATTTTGGAGATTTCCAAATATCTCCAAAATAATCAGAAAGGAATAAAATAAAAGGCTAATTGACATGGCACTGGGCATTGATGATGATTCCAATCAACTCCACTCGGCTTCAGTCAACTATCTAGTCAGCACAAGTCAAACTCCAATGGGCAATTTGCCCTCCCTCATGCAAAACTCGATTTAGTGTGTTGGCACATGATAAATGGATGGTTGAGTTGTAATGAATGCTAAGGTAGGTGCCCTCCTCAAATTGAGGGCACACTCCACCATGGATTCGAGTTAGCATTCATCACAAGGCTCCAAGCTTTGTTTATGTGGCATTCACGCTTTCCTTAAAGGAGCTCACGCCATCTTCTATTGGAGATCGAGTTTACCATGTGGCATTCGCTGATTTGATGGTGAAGTTTCCAAGATGAGGATGGGGGGCACCTTGCCTAGGTGGAGGCCACCTCCCCATCCACATAGATTTCAAACTCGAGTTCTCTCATATGTTAACTATTGGATGGGGCTCCAAGCTTGTAGATGATTGGATTTTGACTAGATTTCGATTGGATTATTGGCTCTCTCTTTGCCAATTCGAATTAGGGTTTTAGCTTTGTGTTTTGCTATAGAAGAGAGGCCTTTGAGCTCTCTTCTTCATGGAGACTTTGATGCAAGATTACTCTGCACATTTTGTAATAGCTTTTGCTTCACATTTTTAATAAAGATTTCGACTTTGGAGGTCCATGAGCTCTCATTTGTTGGTGTAAATTCATCTCTTGTTGAGGTGATATCTTCTCTAAACCTTTCTCTCAATTATGCATAGTAGTTGATTAATTTGCTAGCTTGTGAAGGCTATTTTTAGCACAATAGAGTAACCATTTGCAGTTCAAGTTGGTTATTTATGCAAAATTTATCAAGATCTAAATGGACATGAGTAGTCGGTTATACAACTTGTTGGTTTAATCTTGATCTTTCTAGCATACTAGCATTGTTCATCTCACTTGTTGTTTGAGTTGTATGGTTGTGATTAGGTGTTGCCAAAGTGAAGAAGGGTAAGAGCTCGGTTGCATCAAGCCCATGCTTCATTTTCAAGTCTTGGCCTAACAGTATTGTGGTTGCAGGATCTACAAAAGTCTCAAAATTTTTCATTTTAAGAAGGCTAGGAAGAGCTCTTCTCAAGTTTTCCATCCATCAAAACTTCTACTTCAACTTGGTTACCTTGGTTCTAAGGGCTATTTTTTTCAAGCCCTCCCTTTTTCTCCTTGACTTTTGCCTTGATCCCCTAGTTCTTTCGCTCCTCATCCCTTGTCTCACTCTAGCTCTCGTCTCCCTCCTTTAGCCTTCCTTTTCCTTTCGTTTTTTTCCTCTAAAAGCTCCCTCTCCTTACCTTCGTTTTTCCCTGCCTTCTTGCATTCATTTTTGGCTTTCTTCCCTTCATTCCGACCTTGCCCTAGCTATCTTCTTTCTGCCTTCCTTGCTCACATCCTAGATCTCCCTCTCGTCTCTCAACTCTAGCTTTGCCTCCTTTCGTTTTTGCCTTTGCTAGCTTCCCATTTCTCCTAAAAACTTTAAAAAACTTTAAAAAGGAGCTTGCATTTCCTAGTTTTAGTTTCATACTAGTTTATTTTAGTTTGTTTACTTGCATGATTAGTTGATTTGCTTGCGTATAATAGATCTCATATTTTGCTAGGCTTGCATTTCATTTTTAAATCTTGCACTTAGTCATTTTTATGTTAGAAGCTACTTTCCATATTGTTATAGTTTGCTTTAGGCTTTAGATCTCATCAAACTTTTAGGTTTGATACTTTCAAGTTATTTGATTTTCTAATGCTAATGGGTATTTGAGTTGCTCCATTGTGATAGATCTCTCTTTGAGAAGATTTGAAGCAAATAGAAGAAAGAAGCTTCTAATACAAGAAGCCATTAAGAAACCAAATGGATGATCCAAACCAAAAAAGTCATTATGGATCCTTTGTAAATAGTTCTTAAAAGCTTTGTTTCAAGTTTTTTTTCCAAGTTATATCTTTCAAAGTCCTTTCAAGGATCTCATTCCCAAGGCAATTGTATTAAATTAATAAAAAAAAAGCTAAGTGGAGGAGTCCTCCACTTTTTGGTTTCTTCTTCCCCATTTGGGGAAGAGTGTTGTACTTTGCTTAGCTTAGATCTCTCTTTCTCTTTTATTTCTTATATTAATATTTTATTTCTATACTCCATTTCCAAGTTTTGACTAGAGTAAGCAAACTTTGGGATTGCATCCCAAAGGCCACATAGCTTTGTGGTAGCTTCTCGTTCCCCATTAGCCTCCTTGCCGAAGTTTCAGCTAGCTGAAAAGTCTCAAGGACTAGTGGTTCTAGTGATCAACCTTGTTTGGAGGCAGATCCCACCTTTAGATTAATCTTGTTTGGTAGAACATTAAGTCTTTTGCATTTATTATTATTGCAATCATCTTGTTTCTTTTAAATATCTGTCATTTCACTTTCAGTTTCTTGAGCTTAATTTTTGTTCTTCAAGTTACAACTACTTTCTTTTTCATAAAAGGAACTAAAGTCTCTTGAACTTGGCCAAAATCTAAGTCAAGAGCACTCTTTGTCGGAGAGCATTTAGTTGTTGCATTTCCCTTGCATTAGGCATTTAGATTAATTAAAGTCTCTTGAACTTTGGTCTTAAGACTAAGTCAAGAGCGCTCTCTATCGGAGAGTTGAATTGTGCTCCAATAATAAAATATTCCAACTCACATCCCTTCATAATAAATTTATTTTGGTCGATTATCCAACACCCGTATGCTCTGCCAACCTAAAAGGGTTGGGCTAGTACTCAGAAAGGTGTTGGATTTGATAATCTCACAAGTGATAATTTTGATAAAACTTTACCTCAACCAACGAACCGGCGTTGCCCTTCGAAAAATACTGAGGTTGTTTCCTGAAACAGGTGGTGCCGAAATCCCGTTGTCAGACTCAAGGGTGGTCAAGCCAATTGAACACTTACCCTTTTTGCAATCTGGGCGGCTTCGACCTATCATCTAAGAGGTTACCAGTACTATTTTTGGACTTTTGAAATCCTTGTTCTTAGCCTAATAATCAAGACCACTAAAAAATTATAATTTACTAAGATAATTTGCACAACGATCTCATGAACAACTACCTTTCAAGACCCACACATTCAGCATCACACACTTGTTATTCTTTGACTCCATAAGGCACTGGTTATTTAAGTATTATATCTTGATCAGGACCATTTGTCCTTGTGGTTTTACTTTATCTTGCAGATGCATTATTTAAACTTTAATTCTTGAAAAGTACTTGTTATCACACAACTTGTAGTTGCCCCTAGTGGTATCCCATCCGGGACGGTAGAGGAGATGGGCAACTAAAGAGGTGACCCAAGAGATGCCACGGTTCCCAATGCAAGGTGGGAGTCACGTCAACCGAGGCACTCTTCAATTTAGATCTAGATAAATCAAGACCTAGGGGGAGACCCTATAACCAATCAAAGATGATTAGGCCCAAACAAAGGTTCCTAGGGATGAGTAAATGGTAAGTTACGGAAACCAATGCAAGGTAAAGTGGACCTAGAAATTAAAGTATGGTTAAAGGTGGTTTTAGAAATGATTAGTGTTTCAACCAATGTATGATTTAGGCCACATGATTAGTTATGATGACAAGATATAGTACCATATGGTACACAAGTGGGTCTTACCTTCTTGGGATATGTGAAATGGCTTAAAGTGGACCCACAAGGTGAAATTAAGGGATGCAATTGGCACTAGAGGATATGTAATGAGTAGATCTATGGATCTAAGTTGAAATTAGGAGTACCCACTTACTAGATCTAAGGTTTGACACAATCCCCAAGGAGTGCGATTTGCTTAAGGAAGACTAGTGTCTTGTTGGATGGGTTAATGGAGTCAAAAGATATGTCAAAGTGTAGATCGGGACACCTAGAGGTCAAGTCAAGTGGGCTAATTGAGATAGAATGGTTGGATCTTGCTAGATCTAGGATTTCATGAAATGACCCAAGTGGACCACAATCCCTTAAAATAGGGAATGCTATACCCAAGGCAGATCGTCACAAAATGATACTCTAGATATAGGTTTCAAGGTATGCCCGTTCCAAATCCACTGAAATATCAACTACCCAGGTCCTAGAAGTGGGCAAACTCAGTCACCCAAGGAAGTGCGACCTTGCTCAAGGAGGGCTAAAAGGTGGATAAGGTGTGTCAAATCAAGTCCAATGGCCACCAAAATGTAGATCCAAGTAGTTTAGGCACTGATCTATGTGGATCTAGAAAATCAAGCCAATCCAAGGGTTAGATCTTACTAGATCTAAGTTTTAAGGTGCCAAGTAATTCAAAAGGGGGTTTTAATCCCTTAAAATGTGGAATGATGCCCACAAGGTAGAAATCACCCAAGTAAAAGTCTAGGGGTAGGTTATCAAGTGTGTAGATTGCAAATCAAGTGGGATCTCACCTACCCACATGCTAGATCTAACCCAACAAGCCTCTCCAAGGAAGTGCGATTTGGTTCAAGAGGGCTATATTGCCTTGAAAAGTGTGTTAATTTTAACCCAATCACCACCAAACTATAGATCCATCTAGGGGTGGATGATATAGAGGTGGGTTTTTAAGATCTTTTCAAAAGCAAGGCTAGATCTAAGTAGATCTAAGAAAAACCAAAAATTGGGGTTTGTGACCAATGAAGAAAGAATGAATGAAAGAGGCACATACCTTGTAGATCTTACCTCAATTGCTTGTGGCCATCTTGCAAATTGATAGCATTCTCCTATGTGTATATTCAAGAGTGCAATTTTGTTGCTCCAAGCCAAACGTCCTCCTCAAAGAAGCCAAATCGTCCTCCTCCTACAAGACAAGATCAAGAGAAACAAGTCAAGCAAGATGATTATGAAAATGGTAGAAAGATGTAATAGAAAGCATCAACTATGTCCCAAAGATACAATAATGATACTCCCTGTCACAAGATCAACCCAAGAGAGAATATGTGGATCCCTCCAACAATAACCCTCAAGAAATCGCCCTCCTCTCCACCAATTCGACTTTCCTGCAAGAAAACTAGTAGAAGCACCAAAATCCACAATGATACATAGAAGAGATACTGTATACTCAAGATGCAAGAGAATCCACAAGACAAGAGAGATATGCTCCACAAAGAAGTGTTCTATTCCAATATTCCAGAGCTCCAAAGGTGAGCTATACAATAGGGGGTCTCCTCCTTATATAGGATAATAAAGACCAAAACCCTATACCACTTTATAGTACTACATCAAATGAATGGTTGAGATTAAAAGATCTCAATACATGATCAATGGCTAATAATGAATCATAATTATATATCACATGGATCACCCTATATAATGATGACGCCCTAACTAAATGGTACAAAGTGAGGATGACGTCATCCACTAGAGGGGTAAAAGTACAAAAATCCACCTCATAATGACTAGGACATAACATAAGAAGCACATGGTGGGGCCAGGAGGCATCAATCCTTACTAGCTCATCCCCAAGGCACAATAAAATAATAAAATATGTCCAAGATAATATAAATGATCAAATCTGTCCTCAAAAATCTGTGACAGACAAGTAGTAAAAGACCTCCTGTGATCTCTGTGGGCCTACCCACATGGTGAAAACTGGCTGGAAGATAGTGGGATCACCCTGGAAGACCTCTGTGAAAACCAAGTGCCAAAACCTTGTCTCAATTTCCCAAATCAAATTCCTCAGTGACCACTTTATTCCATTTTTTAACTGCCTCAGTAACTGTGAAAGTGCCAAAACTTCCTCCGAAGGCATCTGCGCTGTCCAACTGAGCCCACCAGGCTCTCCAGAAGGGGGGGGTAAATGGTATAAACAAGTGGCTGGACCACCCCCTCCTCATACAGCGCCCTAGGTGAATTGGCCTCTCCTGGCCCCCGTTGCTCATGCTAGGAAATCAGCCCCAAATCTGGTCAACAAATGTAAAACTGCATCAATCACTGTCAGAAGTGCCCAGAACTGAAAGATAAGTCTCTCATTGGATCTAGAAGACCCAATTCCACTAGGAATGTGTACTCATACACCATGAGTTGCCCTAATGGGCCATCTGTAGGGTCCACCATATATGGACAGTGTATAATATGATGATCTGGAGTAATAAATAAAACTATTGAACTGCATCAATCATCATCTGCATCATATATCCATCATATGGCATCATCATCAAGAGTATGTGGGTCCATCAATCATCATCTATAAGCATATGTGGCCCACATCATCACAGATCCCAAGAAATGACCATAGTCAAACTAGGTTTGACTAGGTCCATATATAACCAAGGAAAAATCATATCAGTAGACTAAGACATGTTCCTCTAATCATTCTCACAGCTTAGCTCAAAGTATAACATCCATTCAGTGGCACTAATTAAGTTAGCATATTCCTTTGTTATATGAAATTACTTGCACAATAGTTTAAATGACAAACTCACCCATTGGACATGGTCAAACTGCTAGTGAGGGATGAAGGCTAGGAACAAGGTTGGGCCAAGGGGTTGACTTGTCTAAGTCAACTCAAAAATACTTTGGATTGGGAGAAGGGGAAAACTACAAACTCTGTGCTGGACAAAATAACACGGGGGATGGCTGTGCCTCACAAATGGATAAGTTGTTTAGAGAGTGCTTATTCAACTTAGGCATCATGTCTACATCAAGTTGAGCCAGGTTCATTAGGATCATTCAATTTCATTTCATGGCCTTTTTGGCCTACATAACCCTTTGGATCCCAGGTGTGCTGATAAGCACAACTAGTTGCAGCTTGCATCCAAGGCATGTTTTCATATACATATAAGGTCAGCAATTGTTTAGATATAGCTTTTAAGAACTATTGCTTTTTGGACCTTTCTTATACTCTTCAAGGAGTATTTTTAGCAGTTCATCGCTCTTTCCCTTTTTAGTTTCGATGGGCGAATTTATAAGTTTCCATAAGTAGTACATGAGCTTTCAGTTTTAGCCAACAACATCTCAAGTGACTAGGGGGAGTTCGAGCCAATGCCAAACATCGGGACAACCAACCAGAATGATTTAGGCCTGCAATCCAACTCACCAAAGGCAAGTTTTGTCACCAACTTAGAGCCGAGACATTGAACATACAGGGATGCGGTCCAAACACAGAGGTAGAAAAATGGGGAAGTCCTCAGTACCAGAAAGTCAAATGAGACAGGTCAAGGTTTAAAGTCAAACAAGGAAAGTCATGTATGGATGGAGTCAAGTGAGTATGGAGCCTACACTAGCAGACAATTGGTGTCAGGAAAGACCATATCTATGTAAGGTGGTAAACCAGTGAGTTTTGTCAAACAACCTAAGTGTGCAAGTAAATGTCCATTTTATGATTTATAGTTCATTTTAAACAGTTTGCCACATCAGGAATAATATACCAAGCAGATGCCGTGAACATGAATAAATTAACAAGATAATAATCCACAGTCAATGATAAAATATCCATAGGTCATATAACATCATCACAATAATAATCATCATATATCATCTGAAACACTACTGCAATACATCTCTAGGCACTGAACTGAAACTGTATGGGATAAAGGGTCACATCGGTCATCAGATTTGAACTCTCAAGGCTCAGCCTTTACACAAGGTCTAACATAAGTCTGAATAATACACTGCTCTGATCATGAGTGATCTCAAAATATACAATCATCATAGCCAAGCTCTGAATAATGGAAGCTCTGGAATGTGCAGATATCTGCTAAGCAAGAATAGTAGCCCTTCTACTATGGTGTGATAACAGATGGCTCTATCAGCAAATACAAAGCTAGGTTGGTGGCAAAAGGTTTCTCCCAAGTCCAAGGAGTGGACTACACTGAGAACTTTGCACCGGTTGCAAAGATGGATTCCATCCGCCTAGTTTTGGCAATTTCCGCATCCAAGCACTGGGAAGTGCACCACATGGATGTGAAGAGTGCTTTTCTACATGAAGATCTTGCTGAAGAGGTATATATGAAGCATCCAGAAGGTTACACATCAGATCCATCATTAGTTTGCAGATTGAAGAAATCTTTGTATGGTTTAAAACAAGCCCCAAGAGCTTGGTATGCAAAGATGGACTCCTTCCTTCTTTCTTAGAATTTCAAAAGATGCAAATTTGATCTGAATGTGTACCTACAGCAAGTTAAAGGTAATTTGTTGGTTATTGTACTTTATGTTGATGATCTTCTCATTACTGGTAGCACTCTTACTTCAATAAACAAGCTAAAAACTTCCTTAAATCTAGCTTTTGACATGAGCAATTTGGGCTTGCTGAGTCACTTTTTGGGCTTGGAGATAGCTCAAAATTTTGATGGGATCACTATATCTCAGCAAAAGTATGCTTCCGACCTGTTATTAAAGTTTAATATGGCTGAATGTAAGGCAGCCCCGTTCCCATTCCTCTCAGGAATCAGTCTTGAGGAGGGAAATTCTACACCGCTTGTAGATTGCACTATGTATCGACAGTTGATTGGTTCACTTCTTTACTTGACACAATCAAGGCCTGACATTTCATATGCCGTGAGTGCTGTGTCAAGGTATATGCAGCAGCCCCATGAGCTTCATTGGCAGGCAGTCAAGCGGATCTTGCAGTATGTGCAAGGTATGAAACATTTTGGCATCCACTATGCTGTAGATTCTGAGCTTGATTTCATTGGTTTTACTGATTTAGATTGGGCATGTGATAGCATTGATCGGAAGTCCACTTCCAGATATGTTTTCATGATTGGTCATGGCCCTATTTGTTGGTCCAGCAAAAAGCAGGCAGCCATTGCACTTTCTTTAGCAGAGGCAGAGTATCGAGGGGCAGTCAATGCCTGCATTCAGGCAGTTTGTTTGCAGGGTATTCTTTCTGAGTTTGGTTTTGGTGGCACTACTTCGACTGTCTTCTTTTGTGACAATCAAAGTGCTATCAAGATCTCCACAGATCCAGTTCAGCGGCAGAGGACCAAACACATTGAGATTCATATGCACTACATTCGAGAGTTGGTGCATGATCGCACTATCATTCTGCAATATTGCCCTACCGATGAGCAAATTGCAGACATCTTCACCAAGAGCTTCACTGAGAAGAAGTTCTCTTACCTCCGTTCACTGTTGGGGGTGAGTTCCATCATGGTGGAGACAGATTGATCCATTATTATGTTTTAGCTTGAGGGGGGGTGTTATCACATACATAGTAGTCGGGCTACCATACATTATTTTTTTGATGCCAGTACACTATTCAGCCAGTTCCCTTACATTTGAGATGCTGAGATGAGCATCTACATTGGATCACTATCAGATTGTGAACAACAGTGTATATTCCCCATGCCATGACTGAGTCTCAGGACACTCAGAGAGATGACCGATGTAGCCATTATACCATTGGTACAGAGCAGTCAGTAGTGCCCAGAGTTACAGCAGTTGTTTCAGAGGACATATGATGGTACAGGTTGATGAGCATTCAGGTATATGACTCAGCAGGTATATCATTGTGTTATGGTTATATTGCTTTTATACTTATTCTTATAGCATGTCTTAGCACTTAGTATCATGGTCTGGCGATCATATAGATATGGGGACCTGGTTGATTTTATTATATATATATTATATTTGTCCCTACTCAGACTTAAAAGTTCACTATTCGTACTCATTGGTTTTACCCTCCTTAGGGAGAATAGAGGTGATCATTCCACCATACCTTGGCTTGCTAGTGTTGGCTCCATTATTCATTGTCTTCATCCATCCATTGCCTACCTTTTAGTTTATCACCCTGACTTACTACTTGACTAGTGGCATGGAGGACTTTTCCCCACTGTAGCCTCTGTATTGGATGAGCTTCCCTGTTTATTGTGTCTCGACGCTGAGTTGGTGACAAAACTTACTTATGGTGAGTTGGAGTTCCTTGGAATTCCCCCTAGTCACTAAAGTTGTGTTGGCTAAACCTGAAACTTTTAGTGCTGCCATGAATACAAAATCTGGAAAATGAAATGCTATATCTTGTATGAAAAGCTCATTCATGCAATGTGTTTCTAAACACACATGAATCAAAGGCATACCAAATGAAAATGGCCATGAAAATAAAATGTTATATCTTTTGGAAAAATAAATACCTAGGTAAACAAGCTGTCCATGACACACCTAGAAGTGCTCAGGTAAACAAGTGCCTTAAAAACACACCTGCAGCAGAAAGCCTAAAATAAATGTAAATCTATGCAATGTGTTTATAAACACACATAGACCAAGGCTATGGAAACTTCAGGCCCAAAAAGCAATGGAACTTAAATGCTATATCAAAACAATTGCTGGCCTTGTTTGTATTATGGATTGTGCGCATCTGTTAAAGGTGAAGAAACCCTCTTTGAACAACTCATCCATTTGTGAGACACCACCATTCCCTGTGTTGATTGCTCATTCAGTATATACTATGGTGTGTATTCCCTTTCCCTTTGCCAAAGTGTCACAAAGTTAAGTCAGTCAAGTCATCCCTTAGCCTAGCCAGTTATTTTAGCCTTCACCCTTCACTAGCAAATTGATCACAGCTATGAAGTGAGTATGATCTTGAAAGTCTTGTTTGAGTAATAATAATAATTAATGACACTATATATTTGGATTTAGATCGCCAGTAATGATTACTTTGTGTTATAATTGTTATTTGAATAAGTTGTAGAGCATGCATTAACCTTTGACACTTTGCAGCAGCTTCTGATGATGATCTGAGTTCTATTTGGTCATGTTGACTTGGTTAGGCCTAGTTTGACCAAGGTCAAACATAGGACATGAGATGGTTGGACCTTATGATGATATGGACAGATGATATATGGTCTATGTATACATACATGATGATTCTATGCAGCAGCTACAGGGTTATGATGATGATTCTTGGTTTACAGCAGTATTTGATCATTTACAGATTATTATTATTAGCCTTGTTCCAGTATATTGGATATATATTTTGATCATGCAGAGACTCATATGGTGTATGAGTACACATTTTGGATGGATTTGGACCTTTTGAGTCCGATGAGACAGTTTGTTTTCATTTCCGGGCACTTACAGTGATGATTGAGCCTCAGTAGGCTATCCCAGTGCAGTTTTGGTCTGTTAGAGGCCCTGTCAGAGCAGATGTGATTTTTATCCAGTTGACCTAGGGTGCTGTGCTTGGAGGGGGTGGTCCAGCAACTTTTTTTACCATATTACCCCCCTCTCGGACACACTGGTGCCCTCACCGTGACAGCGCAGGCACTCCAGGAGGCAGTTTGGGGCAGTTTCACGCTTCCCGAGGCATTTCAGGATTGGTAGAAATGGCTATTGAGGAAATTGATTTGGGCTACTGAGGCAATTTTATGGCATGGGATGATCAGTGATGATAGATCGGGGTCTTCCACACTTCCTCCAGCAGTTTCAGCTTCATCGGGGCCCGCATCCATCACTTATGGTACTTTCTGAGGATTTCTGAGGTCTTTTGAGGCCTACGATTTGACCATGGAGGCACGATTTGGTACATTGATGATTATTTTATGATTATTGTGCTATGGGGATTGACCAAGGAGGGATAAAATTACCCCTTGGACCCACCATAAGCCCCCGATTGTGTTTTGTCATCATGATTTGGTGGGATTCCCCTCTTCTAGGGCGATTTTGTCCACTCATATAATATTTTATTAGTGATCCATGTATTTTATTGTTGAGCTCATCTCAACCATTGATTAGACATTTGTATCTTTTAATCTTAGCCACTCATTCAAAAAGTGGTTAGGATTTTGATGCCTCTCCTTCCTATTTAAAGAAGAGAGCTTCTCATTGTAAGGGGTCTTTGGCTCTTGGATTATTGGTATAGAAAAACTTTCTTGTGGAAATTCTTGTGGTCTCCTTTGCATCTGGTGCTCTTAGATGGTGATTGGAAAGTCTATTGCAACCTAGCATTTGGAATTTGTGGTAAGATCTATCTATTTTGGAAATCATTGTTTGTCTACAGGAGGGTGACTTCAACAAGGGTGATTTTGCAAGGCTTCTTCAAATCGACTTTCTTGGCATTCGCTTGTATCAAGGGGTTATCATTAGCATCATTGTGATCTATGCTTTCTTTCTGTTACTTCTCTTGTGGCATTAGTCTTATCTCTTGATTGCATCAAATCTGATATTGTTGACGTTTGTTGTGCAGGAGAGAGGGCGCATTGGCTTCTTGGACTAAATCGATTGCATAGAAAACTACCTCAAAGCTTCTCAAATTGATCGGATTTGCATAGATCATCATCATCAAGGCATCTACAAGGTTACCCAGGTAAGATCCACAGGTTTGTTTCTCTTACCTTGATCCAATCCATTGACATAGCTCATAAATTGATAAAACCCTAATTACTCTAAAACCCCCGTTTTACATTTTCTCAGATCTACTTGGATCTAGTGGGTTGTTGGGCATAATATTGAAAACCCACCTCTATAGCATCTACGGCATCCCGGATCTGTAGTTTGGTGAGGATTGGCTTCCGTTTGACCCTCTTCCCGTGCCAAACTAGCTTTCCCAAGCAAGGGCGCACTTCTTGGTGAGGGTGAGTTGACCTAGATCTAGGTGGTGGGTAGTTGAGATCCCGCTTGATTCATAATCTACACATCAAATAACCTACCCCCAGATTGTCACTTTTCTGATTTATACCTTGTGGGCCCTATTCCACATTTTAAGGGATTTAATCCCCATTTTGGACCACTTGGTATATTTAAACTCAGATCTAGTAAGATCTAGCTGTCGGATTGCCGTGAAATTATAGATCCACACTCCTACTTGACTAACCTACCCAGATCTAAAGTTTGGATGTCATCGGACTTGTCTTGACCCCACGTACCCCACTTTTAGGCCTCCTTGGGTAAAGTCGCACCACCTTGGAGAAGTGAGTTGACCCACTTCTAGGACGTGGGTACTTGAGATTTCAGTGGATTTGGAACGGGAGTAATTCAAAACCTAGGTCTAGTGTGTCACCTCGTCAAATCTTGCCTTGGGGATATCATTCCTTATTTTAAGGGATTGTGGTCCACTTTGGTTAAACCTAGATCTAGTCCTATTCATCCATGAAGACCTTAATCGCCCACTTGTCTCATGCCATAGGAGTCTTTAACCACAAGTCAACCCTACTTTGAATCCATTATCCCAATTCCCAAGGCACTGGTTTCTCTCCAAGTCAATTCGACTTTCCTAGATTGTTGGATTAACTTGTGGTTTGACCTTGTGTGTTGAACTAAACCCTTGATGCCATCATGTATCATGGTCAAGCTTGTCACTTGTACTAGTTAGCCCCAATTTAACCCTTAAACTACCCTGCATTGGACACGATTCCCAAGGCAGTGGATTTTCCAATATTGAACTAGTACTCTAATCCTAGATCTCATTTCAAATATTATAAATCACTCCCACATCAAATATGAACCAAAGCTACACTCTTTGAATCCCTCACTTGTCTTGTGACTTCACCCTGAGGTCTAGGAGGAACCATACACCTTACTTCATTTAGAATTAACTTGATTTGGTGTCTTGGTTTTGATCTCTCCAACTTGTCGCTCAGTTCATCAACCATATGGTTTTGAAAATGGGAACCATGATCGATAACAATTGCCTGAGGAAATCCGAACCGCGCTATTACATGATTGAACATGAAGAGTGCGGCGGTTTTGTCGTTATTCTGGTATGTAGGCATAGCTTCGACCCACTTTGTAAACTAATCCATAGCTACAATGATGTAACTATGCCCCCCGGCCGAGGTAGGCTTACAATGCATAAAGTCAATGCCCCATTTTGCAAAGGGGTCCATAGCAATAACCGGGTGTAACGGGGCAGGATGGGTGCACTTCTTCATATGGAAGTGTTGGCAAGGAGGACATTTTTTTACGGCCTCAATACAATCTTTGAATATAGTAGGCCAAAAATATCCTACGCGCAAAATATTCTAGGCTGTAGCCATCCCAGAGAGGTGACCGCCACATGCCCCAACGTGACAGTCATTGAGAACGCGTTCAGCCTCATTGTGAGTGAGACAACGTCGAAGAATTGAATCAATGCCACGGCGATACAAAGTATCATTGATGATTAAATAATACTTCACATGGTGACGTATCTTACGATGGTCGTCGCGAGACAGTTGAAGGTTGAAGCATTGGGTTTGAAGATATAATGAGATATCTACATACCATGGATCAGTCGTACTAATGAGAAACAATGATTCATCCGGAAAAGAGTCATTGTGCCCACAGATCAGCTCGACAAACACCAAAGACTTTTTGACTTGGCTTTCTCGAAGAGAAGATCAAATTCTTGCAGCATCACGATCCAGCGTGAATACTTGCCCCCAAGCACCTGACGTGTCAGGACATGGTACATGGGGTTCGAGTCTGCGATGATGGTGGTGGTGCGGAACAAGATATAGTGCCGAAACTTTTGGACGGCGATGACCGCCGCAAATGTGAGTTTTTTGACATGTGAATATCTAGTTTCAGTGTCAACAAGACCCTTACTTGCATAGTATATTACATGTTCCTGGGCGTTTTGATCCTCCTGTACCAAAACCATGGAGATAGTGGTATCAAAAGCGGCGAGATATAAGATATAATCTCGATAATAATTGGGCGGTTGGAGCACAGGGGGATGCGTGATGGCATGTTTGATACTGTCGAAGGACTTTTGAGCTTGGTCATCCCAAATGAATGGGACGTCCTTCCTGAGCAATCGCATGTACCCCTGAGTCTTCTCCACGAAATTGCAAACAAAACGTCTTAAATAAGTCTCCTTCCCTTGGAGACTTTGAAGTTTCGTCACATCAGTCGGGGGTGGCAGGTTGATGATGGCCTCCACCTTTAAGGGATCAATGCGGATCCCATCCTTCGAAACGATAAATCCTAAGAGGCGTCCAGACTCAACGCAAAAGATACACTTATGAGGATTCAAACGGATATTATACCGTCTGCATCTGAGGAAAATGGCCGTCAGATGATCAATGTGGAACTCGTGCTGCTTTGAATAAGCAGGGAGATCGTCCAGGTAAGGTTCCACAAAATCCTTAATGTCATGGAAGGCATACGACATAGCCCACTGAAACGTGGCGCCAACATTTTTAAGGCCAAACGAGAGTTTGCGGTATCCAAACATTCCCCATGGGGAAATGAAAGTTGTCTTATGTGGGTTGGCGGGGTTGATCTCAATCTGATTGTAACTAGAAAAGCCATCCATAAATGAGAAGATGACGCTTCCGGCACAATTGTCGATAATCTGGTCGATGAAGGGGGTCAGGTAGTTGTCTTTTGGACAAGCCCGGTTAAGGTCCCGATAATCGACACAGATGTGAATGGTACCCTGCTTTTTGTTCACAGGGACGACGTTTGAGACCCAATCCGTGAATGGGACAGGATAAATAAAACCAGCCTTTAAGAGCTTTTCAATCTCTCCCTTGATTGTTGCCATCTTCCGGGGGTGTACTAGTCGCAACTTTTGGTGTACAGGTTTGATGTCCGGATAGGTTTTTATTTCATGAGAAACAATCGCGGGGTCTATCGTAGGAATCTCCTCATAGGACCAAGCAAATACGTCTCAAAATTGCTTGAATAAGGCCGTGCCAGCGGCTATTTATTCAGGGGAACACTTATGGCCTATGCGAATGTGTTCCACTATACCAGGTTTCACCGAGATGTCTACCGGGGTGGTTGGCTCAATATTGGCCAAGTTTCCCTTCATGTCCGTAAGACATGTAAGGATGGGGGAATGAGGGAACGGGTAGATATCCGGTGAAAAGAGGGTGTGGATGTTGTCCTCTATGTACTCCAAAGGAGGAAGAAAAGATGACCTATGGTGGAGATCATCCCACGGACTGTCTTCAACATTCATAACTTCCATGATGGACTCGTCTGAATGAAAAGTCTGAAGTAAGAGATCAGGTAGAGATGACGTCCGTCGTAGAGAACAGGATGGAGAGGCCATGGTTAAATGGTCCTCTGGTGCTAATTGGATAGCCTTGTAAATAAGTTCAGCGGGTGAAAGAGACATTATATCTCCAAGCAGGTGTGTTGTGGCTTCATTTGGTACAAGCCAAGCATCGTTAGAGTGAGATGAAATCTCTGTGGAGATCATGTTCACCGTAGCAACATGATTAGGGGGGTCCGCGGCTGGAAAAACGCCCATGAGAGATGAATCTTTCAAAAGGACAACCCCTATACTCTCATATTGTTTTGACATTTGTCCAATGGAAGGAACATGGTCACCAGGATGAGTAGTAGCATCTGGTGCGCAAAAATCTAATTGGTCAATAGTAACAATTCGTCCTTGATGGGGAAATTGTACTATGCGGAAGACTGAAGAGGCTACCGCCTGCATGGCGTAAAACCAATTGCGACCAAGCAAGAGATTATAATCTATTGGGGCTCAGACCACTTCCACGTTAATGGTTATGGTCTTTCCGCCCAACTCAACTGCAAGAGCTTGTAAGAGCCCATGAAAGCCACGCCCGTCGAATGCTTTCAACATGGTGGGAGAACAATTCAATTCGGGGGAGCCGATGGCTCTCCAACAGGCGATCGACATGACAGAAGTGGAGGCGCCTTCGTCTAAAAGGGTACGATGGACAATTTTCCCAGCAATGTTCACAGAAACTTGGAATGCGAGCTGGTGAGAGAGCCTCGGCTTGAAGTGGTCAAGTCGGAACATGATGGTATTCGAGGAATCGAGGTCAACTGCACCAATGGCTGCAAGGAGAGTTTTGCGTTGATTAGGACAATTCTGTAAAACTTCTAGGGTAGACATGGCGCAAGGAGCTTGTGCCAAGTCTTCTACAATATTGTAATTTTGTGTCGCCTGAGCGTTGGGATTGAAAACAACTTTTCAAATCGTACTATTGGGAGGTCGCAATATCGAGTCTAAGGAGGGCTTCTCAATGGTGAGAGAAGTTGATGGTACAGTGACATCAGTTAAGGAGTCGGTGGCCAATTAGATCCATGGTAAATAGGATCGTTGGTTAAACGGGATAGGTCAGGCAGGTCCGAAGTATCCAGGAAGGACAGCTGTGGGTTAGGCTGCGCGTATTGATAATATGGATAAGGCGTGTAAGGACCAAACTGACAGTAAGGTGTATCAGGAGGAAAGTGGCTGTAGGGGGGTGTGCCGCTCGGACCATAAGGGGATCCTCCACCATAAGGTGGTCCATTCCAATAAGGTGGGGGTCCACCTCCACCACCGGGAGGGGGTGGAGGTCCGCCGCCACCACCGGGAGGAGGTGGGGGTCCATAACCGTAATGGGGTGGCCCACCACCGCCTCCACCTAGAGGGGGTGGTGGACCACTTCTGCCACTAGAAGGATGGGGGGCCCCTCCACCTCTACCGCCGGAAGGATGAGGGTCTCCACCACCACCGCCACCACCATAGTAATTAGGTCCCCCACCGCCTCCACCTAGAGGGGGTGGTGGACCACCTCCGCCACCCGAAGGGAAATGTCCTCCTCCACCATGATAGGGTGGTCCCCTGCCGCCTCCGCAGGGAGGGGGTGGTGGACCATTCCCGCCACCCCCAGAAGGGTGAGGGATATTGTTGGTAAAATGAGGTGGACCTGCACCAAGGTTAGGTGGGGGGCCGCCGCCTCCAACAGGAGGTGGGGGAGGGCCGATCGGGGGTGGTGGTAATTGAGGGATAGTCGGTTGGGGTCCGTGTTGCAACACAGGTTTTTGCCCCCATAGAGTGTATGGATTCTTGGGATAAGGTATCCCGTATGGTGCATTTCCTGGATTAGATTGACCCAGCGCAGGGTTAACAGAACCTGGATACGCTTGACTCCATGAGGGTTGAGTTACATTGGACGTCCCCTCAACATGAGATAATCCCGTGGTGGATGGTCTAGCGGGTTGGGAAGGTCCGTTAGGGATTCCACCGCCTATGTTCTGGTTAGGAAACGGGGGTTTCCCCCCAGCCACAACAGGTTGACCACTATTCAAAGGTTGAACCAACGTAGGTTGTTGACTAGCTACCGTAGTAATAACATTACCGATGAGATAATTCGAGGGAATGGAATACCCTCCCCTTGAATTTTGAGGTGGGGGAGGAACTGGTAAAGTAACTGTGGTAATAACAGGTGTGTTATACTGTTGTCCTTCCACCGGTTGGTTCACTTGAGGTGCAGGACTAGACTCTTGTGAGGGTTGACCAGTCTTATTAGTGGTCTCGTGGTGGGAAGGTTGTTCTGGTGATCCAAAAGATATCGGATGAACTGGGATGTCTATGTCGTCGAATCTTATTTGGAAGTGTCGATTTCGAAACTCTTCAGAGCGTTGCTTGAGACTCTGTCTTCGAAGGTCATCACCCTAAGACGTAATTGTTCCACACGTTCATGAATAGGGCCGAAAATATCGACGGGGTCATGCCTGTAGTAAGGTCTAGAGAGCTTTGGAGTAGTCCAGTTAGGTGGGGATGAGATGGAAAAATGAGCCACTGGGTGGTCTATAGAAGATGTCCAGTAAGCTGCTGAAGGACCAACAGCTACTATAGGGTCGTCCTAGGGTCGGTTTATCCATTCCAACGATCCAGGTTATCCCAGGATGACGGGAGAAAGGTCTTGTGAAGTGGGGGTTTGTGCTCCTTCATCCTGCGGTGGATGAGAGGCAGGTGAATCCGGAGGAGTTTGTGGAAACAAAAGTCCTCTAAAATTCAGAGTGGGGTTTTCCACTTCAGTAACTACAACCGCGTTACGCTATCCATTCTTACCCTCGAAATAACCTCCAAATTAAGGGGATATTAGGGTGATAAGTTTAAGATCCTATGGGATCTTCTCCAGGGAAAATCCACCAGAGCATCAAGATGATCAGCCAGGATGGCTGAAGCAGTGTTTCTCCTAAGGGTATGCTAAAAGAAAAGCAGTCCAGAAAAACCTATTCAAACTAAGGCAACAAGTAGACTTATGTGACTGAGTGGATTCAAAAGTCTGGAACCTCATGGGATTATCAAGGCATCGCAAACCGCGATATACTGCAGGGTCCAACAATATGACGCGACAAGGAGGATTGGGACCGTACCCTTGCCTACATACCCGATTACCTGGACAGTACGTGCGTGCTAATCTCCTCGAGTGTTGTTCTCGGTGTATTGCTTTGCCAAGACGGCCAAATGGTTAACTCGTTGGTTTCAGGAATCCTAGTGGTGTCTCCCGATATACACAAGGTACATGGGAGCTCAAATCTGTAGTGGTGCTATCTAATGCACAACCGTTCGGCAAGAGACCTTCCGATATACTACCGAGTACGTGATACACCCTTCGATATACGCCAAGTATGGATTATGGTACTTGGTTGGTACGTGAAGGAGCTCAATATACTGATAAGTACGTGGAAGACTACAATACCCCTGGGATACAGTGCTGGCAAATAATGACAACTGCCACGCTTAACGACGCCGGAACACGTCTCTAACTTACACACAAGTTGCTAAAAATTTTACCTAGTTCTACCGTTAATTTTATCTTGGAGGGTTAGGTGAATGCATGAGGTGAGTACATAATCGGAAGCATAATGCAAGCCCTGGCTACTTGCACGAAATATACTTTTCTTTCAATGAATTCTATCTATGGGAAGGATAAAACGTTTTCCAATAATATTGCCAAAAAAAACTCAATGCAACACAATCCCAATTCAAACAAAACTTGACTATGAAAGTATTCTTTTCCTTTTTTCGACAAAACACAAAAAATCACAACACTACTATCCAAATCAAAACAATTTTCCATTTCTTTTTCTTTTCAAATCAAAACGACACTAGGTAATGAAAAGAGAGGATTCTGAAATGGAATATGCAAGTTTTTCAATTTCACTTTCAATGGTTTAAAAGCAACAGAAATTAAAAATGCATCTATCTTTCCTTAGCATGGAATCAATTTTGCAAAAATCGAAGCGTACTTTGAGTTTTTCAAGAAAATGAGCGATTCATAATTCGAGAAAAACACAATAGATCATACATTCATTCAACTTTTCCAAAACACAAACGAAAACGTTCCAATGCACAACAATTTTCTTCAATAATGCTCAAGAAATTATGGGAAAGAAGCACTTTTTAATTTTTCAATGGATGCATCAAAGAATAAACTTGATAACAACTGAGCTTTCAGATCTAAATGACTGAAAAGAAAACACCACTTGCAGCACTAGTCCACTCAGAAAACTCAAGAAAATACAAGCACTCGATCAAGCTGAAGGACACACTTAACTCAAAATCAAGCAGCAGCAAGCAAAGCTCAAACAAAATGAAAACGAGATTTGGAAGCTGACCTAATGTAATAATCAGATCAAGGATGGAAGGAAGGGAATGCAAGGGTGAGCGGATGAAGGTGGAGGAGACAAGAGTATCCACCACTACTGGCCTTCAAACTTATCCAAAACGGAACCCAAAATCAATCCAAACACTCAAAACACAAATCAAAAGTTGGATCCTTGGCTGGATCTTGCAGCACAGAGAGAGTTCATACAGCAAACCAAAGTCCAGACTGTCAAATGGAGAGGAGATACCTACATGTCAAATTTTTACAAATCGGCGCACTCTGTACTTGTACACAGTGCGACGTCACAGTCTACCTACACGGGAAGTGCAACGATGTTGCAGTTTACCAATGCATGGGATGCGACGAATAACTAACAGGTAAAGAATAGAGACTCAAAAATGACATAGTGTCGCTCTGTTCCCACTACCCAAGTGCGACAAGTGAAGTCTAGATTCAAGAATGAATCAAATCTCTCAGCAATGAACCATGGAATGGTTTGGGAATGAGTTTTATAAACTCAAAGGTTGCAGATCAGAGTCTTCAATACGAAGATCTGATAGTGAAATCAACTTCAAGAAGTAAATGGAAAAAATAAAAAGGCTTGTGTCAAGCAATTGACTGAAAATGACTCTCAGATTGACAACTACTGACCAGATTCTATACTCCCCAGTATGGTCTCCATATTTGTTATCAGACGATCCACCCGAGCGGACGCGAGTCGGATCTCCCTAGCTCAAAGTGAGTCTAGAACAAATAGAACAGACTACTAATGCATTTCCTAGATCTACTTAAGGATCGAGTACTAGATGCCTTACCTTTCACTTCGCAATCCTTTCTCCTGAATGTTACTCCACGTCTCACGGTCGTCAGATCCAAGCTGCAGGACCTGTTAAGACAAGAAACAAGAGAAACCAGTAAAAGACATCTATACAATAAGAGATATAAGTAAACAGTTAAGCAAGTAAACTACTCAATATCATTACACACATGAACAATATTGGTGGAAAGCATTTGTATTACTGCAAATAGAGGAGTACATAATAGAGATATAGAACTACAACCAAGGCTTAATGCTGTAACCCTTCTCCGACAAAGTCGATTTCCATATCCTTGCAAGGAAGTATGAGTTCTCCAATAGGTGAGTGGAGATGTTCTAAGAGCGATTTCACCAGCATATAGATACCATATCCTTCCTTCCTTTGGGATGGGAGTGAGCTTCAATTATATAGGACTAAATGGATATGGTATGGATAGGATAGGTTGAGAGATGGTAGGAGAGGCTTAAGGGATCTCTCCAAAGGTTTAGGAACCGAGTGCCAGCTCTTCCAAGAGGTCAGGGATAGGGTCCCAAGTCAGCAAGCTTCGAGATGGACCTCGAAGAAGCTATTTTTTCCATCAACTGACTTCGTCGCACCCTGTGATGGAGCAAGGTGCGACGTCGCATGTTGCTAGTGTGCAGCCTGGGATGACCATTCAAAAATTAGCACAATTGGGTACAAATCCTCCTAGGATGATTACTTAGTCCAGGTATCTTCAGGGGTGTATACACTGAATATTATGATGAGTAGATTTTGGGTGTAACACCACCAGAACACCAAGGGTGGAGGCACGCTGGCTCTAGCAGCAGACGGTCAAATGTGCAAAATAGATGTGCCAGAGTAGTTGACCTGTTTCCCAATTTGGTGATGTCGATGAACTTTTTCCTAGACCGAAACAAGCTTGAAGCGCGAGAGAAGGCGCAGAAGGGATAGATGATGAAGGTTTCAGGAGACTTAAAAATGAGTTCGAGAAGTACATGATAGCGACCAAGAGACTGGAGGATGAGTTTGAAGAGTACATGATAGAGAGCTCCAGATGGAAAGAACAGCTTCAGAATTTTAGCACAGTGAAGGATGAGAACAGTTGCACCAGAGGTGTCCAGCTGAGGTAGCTCGAGGGCGAGCCACAAGTTTGTGTTGGGGGCATGTTGGCACGGGATTAGTCTGCATGAATTGCGGAAGATGATAGCTGCGAAGAAGGACCATCCGCGGAAGGAAGGGTCATTCGCGGAGAACGAGGAAGCGCACGACTAGTTAGGTAGTTAGAAAAGGGTCATTTGGACCATTTTGTAACTGCCTTAGTTGGCTATAAATAAGAATATGAATGTAAGACAAAGGGCATATTTTTGATCGATTAGCATTGTGCGGATGAAATCTATAATGTTTTGCTCTGTTTTTGACAGTTTTGTATGGGTCCGCGATAAGATGTTCTGAACTGTTTTTGCGAAGGTTACACCGTAGGTTTTGATGAGTTAATGCATGAAGATGTCCGGATCTGTCTTTTTGTCTCTGTTTATGTCAAGTGATGAATGGTTTATGTTGTTTGTAAGGTTTCATTGATGTGATCTCTGGTATTTCCCTGTTAATGCGAATGTTAATTGTGTATTGAATATGTGAATGGTGAATACATGGTTAATGTGCGAATGGTGAATGTCTGTTTGAGTTACGAAGTATGATGCGAAAGCAAATCTCTGGTTTATGATGCGATAGAGTTAGAGAAGATGCATGTTCTTTCCCCACTGCGGAAACTTGGTTGCTGCATCCCCCTTAACCATCTCGGGTGAGACTTCACTCACTTCGCAGTTGTTGCTGGAAAGGATAAAACATTTTTGGGTCGATGCTTAAGGGTGTTGGGTTCGTGTTTGTTGATGACAGTGAGAAGTGAACCCCTGTCGACAGAACTGTGTCAACAAAAAGACAACTGACATAGCTTCTGAAAGTAGAAGAAAGGACTCTTGGCAGCTGCATTCTAACTTCTGTCACAAAAGTGCAATAAACCTCGTGCTTCAATAACTGCATGAGGTGACTTTTCCCACCAACCTCACACATGCATTCAATGATTGGAGAATAGTAAAAAAATGAGATAATTGGCTTATTCACATCACGTGATAGCATTTTGGGTGATTTATAAGGTTGACACTTGGAAGCAAGGATTTAGTCTCCCATAGACCACCTTTGCTCTTCCCCTTTGGTGCTCTATACACATCCATTCTTCGACCATTTTATTATTTATGCACATAATATCTACATATATTCTAAATCCACATGACAAGCCAACCACATAGTCCAAATAAAAACATATACATCATACATGCCTAGACATTCACTAGTTGGGCCTTGTCCTTGAGCTCTGCACTAGGAATTTGCACTAGCATATTTACATCATTTACATAATTTTGGCTAAATACATTCCAAGTCAAAAATAGGGGTATTATAGTTATGGTGAAGCAATTTCTCTCTATTGGACCCTTTGCAGTACAAGTTTTATAAGGCTAATTAGCGATAGGCAAGTGAATTTGTTTAAGTGTGAAGGCATTGCCCTTGTGAGATTCCTCCTTTGAAACTATAGGCGTCTTTTCATATCTAGTAGTGCTAGTATTTCTAGAGTTCGTAGTAATTCAAATCTCATGGACAACGAAAAGGGAATAGAGAATCTGTCAGAGATAACTTCTTCAGCTTAGGCAAGCATACTTGACTTTCAACGACAGATGAGATGGATTAAGGAGCAATTGGAAGGGTTGATTGAAGTTGTTCAGCACCTTACAACTCATACTATAATTTTGGATGGCCATTTGGACTATTTTAATGATACTTCTCAGCATCTCTCTTGCCTAATCTCTATTTTGGATGCTCGACTTGGTAATGTTGAAGGAATTGTTCTTAATTGTGTTGATCAGGTGAAATTCCTTTCAAAGTCTTTTAAAAATCATGAAGATATCCTTGTAGGTAATACTTCTAAGAACGATGAAAATTTAGAAGAGAAAACCGGTGATGGTCTTTCTGTCATACAACTAATTCAAATTATTTCTAGTTTTGAGGATAAAGGTGGCAATGAAAACAATCAAGATAACTAGTTTGAAGGCTCTAAAGAAACAGAGGATGCCTCAAGAGACTCGCAAACAGATGATTCTTCTTAGGATGAAGATGTAGAGGTTTCCATGGATGAAGATTTAGACAATGATGTTGGTAGTCCTATTGAGGATATTGGTGAAGAAGAGATCGAGAATAATTCTGAAGAGAAAATTGAAGAACTTCAACATGTCCAGGTTTCTTATGAAGATACTAGTGACTAGTTTGTCCATTTATGAAAAAAAATTGTTGGTCACTTGTCAAACAATATGTTATAATTTACAGTAGATCAGGAAATTTTTTTTTTTGTCATAACAATTTTCTTAGATGAATGATTGTAACTAAATTTTTGTTTCCTCGAGACTTTGAAAAACCTCAGAACTATTTGAGGATTTTTATAATGCCCTGTTGAATTTAT
This sequence comes from Larix kaempferi, assembly GCA_027924585.1. Lineage (NCBI taxonomy): Eukaryota > Viridiplantae > Streptophyta > Pinopsida > Pinales > Pinaceae > Larix > Larix kaempferi. The sequence continues at coordinate 5,538,887 of BSBM01001022.1, forward strand.
TCAACCTTTTAATATGAAACCGATCTTAATCGTTATTGTTAAAAGAAAAAAATAATGTGAAAGAGGTACAATGGAACATTGCTAATCATATATAAGTGTCATAAACATCATATACTTATTTGACTTATAAAAAATCCTTATAGATAAAAAACATAAGATATTTTAAAGGCCAAAAAAAAAAAAAAGTTTAATTTGATATTAAAACATAACAATTCAAATTAATGATGAGACATTTTTGCTTCAAGAAAAAAATGTGGTGCTTGAGACTATTTCAAATAATGATTATTGTGATTGCATGAGGTCATATAGTGATCCAGGTGGATATCGGTGGCGGCCCACCTCTTCCTACTGGCTCCAAACAGTCTTCTGGCAATTTTAGTAATTTACTATTTTTAGCAGTTTTTCGGGTCCTGAACTTCGGGAGCCATTTTGAGCCATAAACGATGTTTTTTTGAGTATCTCGGACTATAGTTTGTCTCAATAGCTGTATTTATCGGAGAGATCTTTCCAACGAGCTAATGTACGCCCCAAATGGATATCGTATGCAAACGTTACGACCCTGGGAAGTTGATGTACTAACTTACCTAAACGGGGCCCACATGACTTTTGGCGCTTCATCTCCTAGGGTTAGGTTTTTGGATGTTTGGGATTCTTTCCCTCATGCTTATGATAAATAGGCCTTTTGGCCTCTCTTTGTAATCATCTTGGCACAAATAAGCATAACGGCCACATCTCTTCTCAAAGATAGCTACCACCATTCCAGCTATTGTATTTTATAGTCTGTTCTATTTCCGCTATTTAATAGAATGTGTGTTTACTGTATCACTGTTTTCTTTGCAATATATCTCTGTATATGCTATCTTATTTCATTCCTGCATAAATCCGGATCAGTGGTATCAGAGCGTTCTGCTCTTTGATTGTGTCTTGGTACATTTCACTGACGAGGTCAAGATACAAAGAGTTGGGTCTCGAACTAGTTTCACTTGGGGAAGACCACTCTCGCCGCCCCAAACGGCCTCCCATGGCGGAAGGAAAGAGAGACGATGGAGAAGTATATCCTATCAAGTCGTTGCTCGAGCAATCCCTCGCACGACAGAGGAACGAGATGATGGATAATTTCGCCCAGATCCTTCGACGCATGCCAATGGCAACAGATACACCTTCAACAAGCAGTCGTTTCGGAGATGCGACTCCCTTCAAGGTACAAGTTAACTTTGATATCCCTTTATTTGAAGGCCAGATCGATGCCGATGCCATAGATAAATGGTTGAATCTACTAGAAGGGTATTTTTCTGTCCACAATTTTTTTGACAGGGAAAATATCGTCTTTACGCTCCTCAAGGGTGTCCCCCATGTCAAAAATTGGTGGGAAACTTATTGTGAGCAAAACTCATCAGACGAGTCTATATTGTTTGAATATTCCAATCCCACTTGGGCCTATTTTATAGATGTCGTCAAGGAACAATATTACCCTGTTGGAAACTATGATGACCAATACACAAAATGGACCATTCTACACCAAGAGAGGGACCAATTGGTGTCGAAGTACACCAACAAATTTCATACCTTGCGCACAAAGCTAGGTATCAAGGACTCCGAGCGGTACCTAGTACTGAAATATCGCAGTGGCCTACACCAGTACATACGAACAAAGATGGATTTCCTGGAAATCTCTTCACTCAGATCCGCTTATCGATATGCTGTCAAAATTGAGCAGAAATTTCAGCAAAATAACAAGCGTGACTTTGGACCTGCGCAGAAGCAGGGCAAGGGAAACTCTGGCTCACAGAACCCAGGGCAAGGAAAGGACAACCAGTCCCAACCACAACCGAAGAATTGTAATGAAAAGACAAAGAAGGACACCGGGAAGTGGTGCGAGTTCCACAAAATCCCCTGGCTCAACACTGATGAATGTCGCTCAAAATAGTCATTGGTGGCTGAGATCAAAGATTCAGAATGAGATCCCAGTTCTGATTCTGACTCAGAACCTAATTTCATAGACGCGCGGAAAGGGAAGCAGATCATTGATGCAAAACCCAGTGCCGTTTTTGCCACCACACAAATTCAACCAGAGGAGCCTGAAGAGTCGGAGGCAGAGGAGCGCCTTTTCCACTCACAGATGTGGTTGAAGGGAATTTCCCTACACTTTGTTGTGGACAACGGAAGCCAGAAAAACCTGATCTCAACATAAGCCATCAAGAGACTGGAGCTACCAATAACACCACACCCACAACCATACACAATTGGATGGCTAAGCCAAGGACGAGGGATCCGCGTCAGTCACCAATGTCGCCTACCATACGACATCAAGCCCTTCAAAGATGAGGTATTGTGTGATGTGGCCCCACTTGAAGTATGTGATGTTCTTTTAGGACAGCCATATATGTGGAAGCGTCATGCTGTATATGAATCACGACCTCACAGTGGCATTGTCTCTTTGGGAGGACAACTTTATCGGATACCACAGATAGTTGCACCTACCCCAACCAAGCAGGGCAGGAAGATAATCTCCCACACTGGGAAATTTTCTCTATTCGCAATTGCCACTGAAGGAGAACATCAGATCCTAGAGACATCCACAACCTCTGCCCATTATCCCTTTGCTTAGCAAAAACATGAAAAATAGAAGTTCAGTGCAGCATCGCCTATTCGAGTACCTTTGCACCTCAAGGCCACACATTCAAGGTGCTTCCCCAAAAAGAAACCATCCACACCAGTGCATACCAAGGATACCACAACAACCAAAATTGTTGAACAACTCCAGCGCAGCCAACAACAACAATTACAACCCTCTGAAGATTTCAAAGAAAGGCAACCTTTTCGCTTAAGCAAACGCTGCACCAGGAGCTCAACTCAACACATAGTTCGACATATGATAAGGGATTTAATGCAATCGAGACCATTGCCTCCTAAGGAGGGAGGATTGATCCAAGTGGATATCGGTGGCGTCCCACCTCTTCCTACTAGCTCCAAACAGTCTTTTGGCAATTTTGGTAATTTACTATTTTTAGCAGTTTTTCGGGTCCTGAACTTCCGAAGCCGTTTTGAGCCCCTAAACGGTGTTTTTTTGGGGTATCTGGGATACCCGACAGCTGTAGTTATCGGATATATCTTTCCAACGAGCTATTGTACGCCCCAAATGGATATCGTATGCAAAAGTTACGACCCCGGGAAGTTGATGTATTAACTTACCCAAACGGGGCCCACATGACTTTTGGCGCTTCATCTCCTAGGGTTAGGTTTTTGGATGTTTGGGATTCTTTCCCTCATGCTTATGATAAATAGGCCTTTCGGCCTCTCTTTGTAATCATCTGGGCACGAATGATCATAGCGGCCACATCTCTTCTCAGAGATAGCCAACACCATTCCAGCTATTGTATTTTATAGTCGGTTCTATTTTCGCTATTTAATAGAATGTGTGTTTACCGTATCACTATGTTCTTTGCAATATATATCTGTATGTGATTCTGTATATGCTATCTTATTCCGTTTCTGCATAAATCTGGATCAGTGGTTTCAGAGCGGTTTGCTCTTTGATTTTTTCTCGATGCATGTCTTCGACAAGGTAAGGATATAGAAAGTTGGGTCTCGAACTAGTTTCACTTGTGGAAGACCACTCTCGCCGCCCCATACGGCCTACCATGGCGGAAGAAAAGAGAGACGATGGAGCAGTAGATCATATCAAGTTGTTTCTCGAGGAAACCCTCACACAACAGAGGAACGAGATGATGAATAATTTCGCCTAGATCCTTCGACGCATGCCGACGACAACAAATACACCTTCGACAAGCAACCGTTTCGGAGATGTGACTCCCTTCAAGGTACAAGTTAACTTTGATATCCCTTTATTTGAAGGCCAGATCGATGCCGATGCCATAGATAAATGGTTGAATCTACTAGAAGGGTATTTCTCTATCTACAATTTTTTCGACAGGGAAAATATCGTCTTTGCGCTCCTCAAGGCTGTCCCCCATGTCAAAAATTGGTGGGAAACTTATTTTGAGCGAAACTCATCAGACGAGTCTAGATTGTTTGAATATTCCAATCCCACTTGGGCCTCTTTTATAGATGTCGCGAGGGAACAATATTACCATGTTGGAAACTATGATGAAAAGTACAAAAAATGGACCATTCTGCACCAAGAGAGGGACCAAACGATGTCGGAGTACACCAACAAATTTCATACCTTGCGCACAAAGCTAGGTATCAAGGAATCCGAGCGGCACCTAGTACTGAAATATCACAGTGGCCTACACCGGTACATACAAACAGAGATGGATTTCCTGGAAATCTCTTCACTCGATTCCGCCTATCGATATGCTGTCAAAATTGAGCAGAAATTTCAGCAAAAGAACAAGCGTGACTTTGGACCTGCGCAGAAGTAGGGCAAGGGAAAATTTGGCTCGCAGAACACGGGGCAAGGAAAGGACAACCAGTCCCAACCACAAGCAAAAGAAGGGTAACAAAAACACAAAGAAGGACACCGGGAAGTGGTGCGAGTTCCACAAAATCCCCTGGCTCAACACTGATGAATGTCGCTCAAAACAGTCATTGGTGGCTGAGATCAAAGATTCAGAATGAGATCCCAGTTCTGATTCTGACTCAGAACCTAATTTCATAGCCGCGCGGAAAGGGAAGCAGATCATTGATGCAAAACCCAGTGCCGTTTTTGCCACCACACAAATTCAACCACAGGAGCCTGAAGAGTCGGAGGCAGAGGAGCGCCTTTTCCACTCACAGATGTGGTTGAAGGGAATTTCCCTACACTTTGTTGTGGACAACGGAAGCCAGAAAAACCTGATCTCAACAGAAGCCATCAAGAGACTGGAGCTACCAATAACACCACACCCACAACCATACACAATTGGATGGCTAAGCCAAGGACGAGGGATCCGCGTCAGTCACCAATGTCGCCTACCATACGACATCAAGCCCTTCAAAAATGAGGTATTGTGTGATGTGGCCCCACTTGAAGTATGTGATGTTCTTTTAGGACAGCCATATATGTGGAACCGTCATGGTGTATATGAATCACGACGTCGCAGTGTCATTGTCTCTTTGGGAGGACAACTCTATCGGATACCAGAGATAGTTGCACCTACCCCAACCAAGTAGGGCAGGAAGATAATCTCCCACATTGGGAAATTTTCTCTATTCGCAATTGCCACTGAAGGAGAACATCAGATCGTAGAGACATCCACAACCTCTGCCCATTATCCTTCTACTCAGCAAAAACAAGAAAAATAGAATTTCAGTGCAGCATCGCCTATTCATGTACCTTTGCAGTGCAAGGCCATGCATGCAAGGTGCTTCCCAAAAAAGAAACCATCCACACCATTGCATACCAAGGATACCACAACAACCAAAATTGTTGAACAGCTCCACCGCAGCCAGCAACAACAATTATAACCCTCTGAAGATTTCAAAGAAAGGCAACCTTTTCGCTTCAGTAAACGCCGCACCAGGAGATAAATTCAACACATAGTTCGACATATGATAAGGGATTTAACGCAATGGAGACCATTGCTTCCTAAGGAGGGAGGATTGATCCAGGTGGATATCGGTGGCGGCCCACCTCTTCCTGTATATGCTATCTTATTCCTTTCCTGCATAAATCCGGATCAGTGGTATCAGAGCGGTCTGCTCTTTGATTGTTTCTCGGTGCATGTCCCCGACGAGGTCAAGATACAGAGAATTGGGTCTCGAACTAGTTTCACTTGTGGAAGACCACTCTTGCTGCCCCAAACGGCCTCCCATGGCGGAAGAAAAGAGAGACGACAGAGCAGTAGATCCTATCAAGTCGTTGCTCGAGGAAGCCCTCGCACGACAAAGGAACGAGATGATGGATAACTTTGCCCAGATCCTTCGACTCATGGCGACGGCAACAGATACACCTTCGAAAAAGCAACCGTTTCGGAGATGCGACTCCCTTCAAGGTAAGGGTTAGCTTTGATATCCCTTTATTTGAAGGCCAGATCGATGCCAATGCCATAGATAAATGGTTGAATCTAGTAGAAGGGTATTTCTTTGTCCACAATTTTTTCGACAGGGAAAATATCGTCTTTGCGCTCCTCAAGGGTGTCCCCCATGTCAAAAATTGGTGGGAAACTTATTGCGAGCAAAACTCATCAGACGAGTCTGGATTGTTTGAATATTCCAATCCCTCTTGGGACTCTTTTATAGATGCCGCTAAGGAACAATATTACCCTGTTGGAAACTATGATTACTAGTACACAAAATGGACCATTCTGCACCAAGAGAGGGACCAAACAGTTTCGGAGTACACCAACAAATTTCATACCTTGCGCACAAAGCTAGGTATCAAGGACTCTGAGCGGCACCTAGTACTGAAATATCGTAGTGGCCTACACCGGTACATACGAACAGAGATGGATTTCCTGGAAATCTCTTCACTCGAAAAGCAAAAGAACAAGCATGACTTTGGACCTATGTAGAAGCAGGGCAAGGCAAACTTGTTAAATTTTCAGAATTTACTTCAATCTGATCTAGGATCTTAACTGAGAGAACAACATGTAGAGAAAATCTACAGCATATCAATCATGGACACAATAATGCAAGCACACAAGAGACACAGAGTTTACTTGGGGAAAACCATAAAGGTGAAAAACCCCAATAACTTCCTCAGAGATAGATAGAGCAATGATACAACCCAAGCATAAGATATAGACATCTCCTAGCAACAGCTTCTCCTCCTCCACAAGTGCGCCACTCTCCCGAGAATGTGAGAGAGAATAGAATGTGTAAAATGAGAGAGACACACTCTCTATTTATACACTAACTTGACTTGACCTTTACTCAACTAGGTCGGCCTCAACTTAACCACTTAACATAATGCTGACTGGGCCGACCCCCACTAGGGTGTCTAATAACCCTTTGACCCACATGGCCGACCCCCAATAGGGTGGTCTAATAACCCTTTGACCCACATGACTTATACAGGGCCGACCCCAACAAGGTGGTCTAATAACCCATCAAGTATAAGTTACGACACTTACAATATAAATGACGACATTTCCGTATAGAGGAATAATAACATCTCTATAGGAATACAATATACATATATGTGAAATACATTCCGAAGTTACATATACATCAACAAAACTATGGCTCACAGAACAAGGGGTAGGGAAAGGACAACCAGTCCAAACCACAAGCAAAGAAGGGTAACGAAAAGACAAAGAAGGACACCGGGAAGTGGTGTGAGTTCCACAAAATCCCCTGGCACAACACTCATGAATGTCGCTCAAACCAGTCATTGGTGGTTGAGATCAAAGCTTCAGAATCAGATCCCAGTTTTGATTATGAATCAGAACCTAATTTCACAGCCGCGCGAAAAGGGAAGCAGATCATTGATGTAGAGCCCTGTTCCATTGTTGCCACCACACAGATTCAACCAGAGGAACCTTAAGAGTCGGAGGTAGAGGAGCACCTTTTCCACTCACAAATGTGGGTGAAGGGAATTCCCCTACACTTTGTTGTGGACAGCGACAGCCAAAAGAACTTGATCTCAACAAAATTCATCAAGAGACTGGAGCTACCAATAACACCACACCCACAACCATACACCATTGGATGGCTAAGCCAAGGACGAGGGATCCACGTCAGTCACCAATGTCACCTACCATACGACATCAAGCCCTCAAAGATGAGGTATTATGTGATGTGGCCCCAGTTGAAGTATGTGATGTTCTTTTAGGACAGCCATATATGTGAAAGCATCATGTTGTATATGAATCACGACCTCACAGTTTCATTGTCTCTTTGGGAGGAAAACTCTATCGGATACCGGAGATAGTTGCACCTACCCCAACCAAGAAGGGCAGGAAGATAATCTCCCACACTTGGAAATTTTCTCTATTCGCAATTGCCACTGAAGGAGAACATCAGATCGTAGAGACATCCACAACCTCTGCCCATTATCCCTCTACTCAACAAAAACAAGAAAAACAGAAGTTCAGTGCAGCATCGCCTATTCGAGTACCTTTGCAGTGAAAGGCCACGCATTCAAGGTGCTTCCAAAATAAGAAACCATCCACACCAGTGCATACCAAAGACACCACAACAACTAAAACTGTTGATCAGCTCCAGCGCAGCCAGCAACAACAATTACAACCCTCTGAAGATTTCAAAGAAAGGCAACATTTTCGCTTCAACAAACGCCGCACCAGGAGCTCAACTCAACACACAGTTCGACATATGATAAGGGATTTAACGAAATGGACCCCATTGCTTCCTAAGGAGGGAGGATTGATCCAGGTGGATATCGGTGGTGGCCCACCTCTTCCTATTGGCTCCAAACTGCCTTCTGACAATTTTGGTAATTTACTATTTTTAGCAGTTTTTCGGGTCCTGAACTTCGGGAGCCATTTTGAGGCCCTCAACGATGTTTTTTGGGGTATCTGGGACCATCAATTATTTTTATCAAATTTGACCCAATAGCTGTGGTTATCAAATAGATCTTTCTAATGAGCTATTTTATGCCCCAAATGGATATCGTATGCAAAAGTTACAACCCCGGGAAGTTGATGTACTAACTTACCCAAACGGGGCCCACATGACTTTTGGCGCTTCATCTCCTAGGGTTAGGTTTTTGGATGTTTGGGATTCTTTCCCTCATGCTTATGATAAATAGCCCTTTCGGCCTCTCTTTGTAATCATCTTGGCACGAATGAGCATAGCGGCCACATCTCTTCTCAGAGATAGCTACCACCATTCCAGCTATTGTATTTTACAGTATGTTATATTTCCGTTATTTAATAGAATGTGTGTTTACTGTATCACTGTGTTCTTTGCAATATATCTCTGTATATGATTCTGTATATGCTATCTTATTTCGTTCCTGCATAAATCCGGATCAGTGGTATCAGAGTGGTCTGCTCTTTGATTGTGTCTCGGTGCATGTCCTTGACGAGGTCAGGATACAGAGAGTTGGGTCTAGAACTAGTTTCACTTAGAGAAGACCACTCTCGCCACCACAAATGACCTCCCATGGTGGAATAAAAGAGAGACGACGGAGCAGTAGATCCTATCAAGTCGTTGCTCGAGGAATCCCTCGTACGATAGAGGAACGAGATGATGGATAATTTCACCCAGATCCTTCGACGCATGCCGACGGCAACAGATACACCTTCGACAAGCATCCGTTTCGGAGATGCGACTCCCTTCAAGGTAAAATTTAACTTTGATATCACTTTATTTGAAGGCCATATCGATGCCGATGCCATAGATAAATGGTTGAATCTACCAGAAGGGTATTTTTCTATCCACCATTTTTTCGACAGGGAAAATATCGTCTTTGCGCTCCTCAAGGTTGTCCCCCATGTCAAAAATTGGTGGGAAACTTGTTGTGAGCAAAACTCATCAGACGAGTCTGGATTGTTTGACTGTTCCAATCCCACTTGGGCCTCTTTTATAGATTTCGTCAAGGAATAATATTACCCTGTTGGAAACTATGATGACCAGTACACAAAATGGACCATTCTACACCAAGAGAGGGACCAAACGGTGTCGGAGTACACCAACAAATTTCATACCTTGTGCACAAAGCTAGGTATCAAGGACTTCGAGCGGTACCTAGTACTGAAATATCGCAGTGGCCTACACCAGTACATACGAACAGAGATGGATTTCCTGGAAATCTCTTCACTTAGATCCGCTTATCGATATGCTCTCAAAATTGTGCAAAAATTTCAGGAAAAGAACAAGCATGACTTTGGACCTGCGCAGAAGCAAGGCAAGGGAAACTCTTGCTCACAGAACCCGGGGCAGGGAAAGGACAACCACTCCCAACCACAAGCGAAGAAGGGTAACAAAAAGACAAAGAAGGACACCGGGAAGTGGTGCGAGTTCCACAAAATCCCCTGGCACAACATTGATGAATGTCAGCCAAAACAGTCATTAGTGGTTGAGATCAAAGCTTCAGAATCAGATCCCAGTTTTGATTCTGACTCAGAACCTAATTTCACAGCCACGTGGAAAGGGAAGCAGATCATTGATGCAAAACCCAGTGCCGTTGTTGCCACCACATAGATTCAACCAGAGGAACCTGAAGAGTCGGAGGCAGAGGAGCGCCTTTTCCATTCACAGATGTGGGTAAAGGGAATTCCCCTACACTTTGTTGTGGACAGCGGCATCCAGAAGAACCTGATATCAACATAAGTCATCAAGAGACTGGAGCTACCAAGAACACCACACCCACCACCATACACCATTGGATGGCTAAGCCAAGGACGAGGGATCCACGTCAGTCATCAATGTCGCCTACCATACGACATCAAGCCCTTCAAATATGAGGTATTGTGTGATGTGGCCCCACTTGAAGTATGTGATGTTCTTTCAGGACAGCCATATATGTGGAAGCGTCATGTTGTATATGAATCATGACCTCGCAGTTTTATTGTCTCTTTGGGAGGACAACTCTATCGGATACCAGAGATAGTTGCACCTACCCCAACCAAGCAGGGAAGGAAGATAATCTCCCACACTGGGAAATTTTCTCTTTTCGCAATTGCCACTGAAGGAGAACATCAGATCATAGAGACATCCACAACCTCTACCCATTATCCCTCTACTCGGCAGAAAAAATAAAAATAGAATTTCAGTGCATCATCGCCTATTCGAGTACCTTTGCAGTGCAAGGCCATGCATTCAAGGTGCTTCCCCAAAAAGAAACCATCCACACCCGTGCATACGAAGGATACCACAACAACCAAAACTGTTGAATAGCTCGAGCGCAACCAGCAACAACAAATACAACCCTATGAAGATTTCAAAGAAAGGAAACCTTTTTGCTTCAGCAAACGCCGCACCAGGAGCTCAACTCAACACATAGTTCGACATATGATAAGGGATTTAACGCAATGGAGACCATTTCTTCCTAAGCAGGAAGGATTGATCCAGGTGGATATCGGTGGTGGCCCACCTCTTCCTACTGGCTCCAAACTGCCTTCTGGCAATTTTTGTAATTTACTAATTTTAGCAGTTTTTTGGGTCCTGAACTTCGGGATCCGTTTTGAGCAATAAACAATGTTTTTTGGGGTATCTTTTACCAGCAAATTTGATCATCGAATTCGTCCAGACATCTGTATTTGTCGGATAGATCTTTCCAATGAGTTATTGTACGCCCCAAATGGATCTCGTATGCAAAAGTTATGACCCCGGGAAGTTGATGTACTAACTTACCCAAACGGGGCCCACATGACTTTTGGCGCTTCATCTCATAGGGTTAGGTTTTTGGATGTTTGGGATTCTTTCCTTCATCCTTATGATAAATAGGCCTTTCGGCCTCTCTTTTTACTCATCTTGGCACGAATGAGCACAGTGGCCACATCTCTTCTCAAAGATAGCTACCACCATTCCAGCTATTGTATTTTACAGTCTGTTCTATTTCCGCTATTTAATTGAATGTGTGTTTACTGTATCATTGTGTTCTTTGCAATATATCTCTATATATGATTCTGTATATGCTATCTTATTACGTTATTGCATAAATCTGGATCAGTGGTATCAGAGCGGCCTGCTCTTTGATTGTTTCTCGGTGCATGTTCCAGACGAGGTCAGGATACAAAGAGTTGGGTCTCGAACTAGTTTCACTTGGGGAAGACCACTCTCGCCCCCCAAACGACCTCCCATGGCAGAAGAAAAGAGAGACGACGAAGCAGTAGATCCTATCAACTCGTTGCTCAAGGAAGCCCTCGCACGACAGAGTAACTAGATGATGGATAATTTCGCCTGGATCTTTCAACGCATGCCGACGGCAACAGATACACCTTCAACAAGCAGCCGTTTCGGAGATGCGACTCCCTTCAAGGTACAAGTTAACTTTGATATCCCTTTATTTGAAGGCCAGATCGATGCCGATGCCATAGATAAATGGTTGAATCTACTAGAAGGGTATTTATCTATCCACAATTTTTCCGACAGGGAAAAGATCGTCTTTGGATTCCTCAAGGCTGCCCCCCATGTCAAAAATTTGTGGTAAAATTATTGTGAGAAAAACCCATCAGACGAGTCTGGATTGTTTGAATATTGCAATCCCACTTGGGCCTCTTTTATAGATGTCGTCAAGGAACAATATTACCCTATTGGAAACTATGATGATCAGTACACAAAATGGACCATTCTGCACCAAGAGAGGGACCAAACGATGTCGGAGTACACCAACAAATTTCATACCTTGCGCACAAAGCTAGGTATCAAGGACTCCAAGCGACACCTAATACTGAAATATCGTAGTGGCCTACACCGGTACGTACAAACAGAGATGGATTTCCTGGAAATCTCTTCACTCGGATCCGCCTATCGATATGCTGTCAAAATTGAGCAGAAAGTTCAGCAAAAGAACAAGCGTGACTTTGGACCTGCGCAGAAGCAGGGAAAGGGAAACTCTGGCTCGCAGAACACGGGGCAGGGAAATGACAACCAGTCCCAACCACAAGCGAAGAAGGGTAACGAAAAGACAAAGAAGGACACCGGGAAGTGGTGCGAGTTCAATAAAAGCCCCTGCCACAACACTAATGAATGTCGCTCAAAAAAATCATTGGTGGCTGAGATCAAAGCTTCAGAATCAGATCCTAGCTCTGATTCTGACTCCCCTTACAACCAAGAACAAAATATCGGTTTCAATGATGACCGAGGACTGTACAATCTCCTTCACTTGCCCCATCCATCAAAACCTCAGGACAACTCGTTTCAAACCATAGAGGGCAATGATGGCCATACATCATGCCAGAGCAAAGATTCATGCTAAAAATATAAAGAAGCAACGCCCTCTCTTATTCTGGCGTTTCATTCTAAAGCTTAAAAGTTTAAGGCATAGGCTCGAAAATTGTGATCACAGTATTGACCACGAAGCAATAAACTTCAAATCAGGCCATCTCAGAACTGTCATTCTTAGAACTATCAAGGAAATGGACAAGAAGATCTCGAACAAGGTCAAAAGGAAAATGGGATATAATCACATGCTTATAATTTAGAAGGAAGTTGAGGAAGCACGAGATTGCTATAAAAGATTAGACCCGATTGAGATCAAAGCAAAGATAAAACAAAATGAGAACAAAGTCAAAGAAGAACAAGGCATCTCGGAAGCAGAGGCAGAGCAAGAGGAACTACGGGAATGGTTTCAAGACCCCAAATAATCCCGCTCAAGAGAAACCAAATATGTCAAAACAACCTTATTGTTCTAGTAGACCAAAGCGTTGATGGGGAAAACACTGGTGGATGGGCAAGAGGAAAGGAAAGAAATCCACCTCTGGCAAGATAAACTGGACCAAAACATGATAAAGATGCAAGCGTAGTAAGAGAAACTTCAAGAAAGAGTGGATCAATTGCAAGAACAGATGGAGAATTTGAACTCTTGGATGCATCAGATGCAAACTCAACTAGGGAATCTCACTCAGAAGATGATCGCTCTGACCAACTTTGAAGACAAAGTCCTTTTGAAAGCCAAGGCTCTAACGGGTAGCACCTCCCACTTTGCTCCTTAAGCACAATAGATTCAACCACACATAGCGACTAGAAACTAGGTTAGCCAAATCCCTAATGAAGAAATCTCTTAACTTCATAAGCAACATAAGACTCCTTTTTGAAGTTTATTTTAGCTCTAGTTATCTACAATATTCTTACCTCTTAGATATGAATTTATAAAATCAGATACTACTATCCTAGATGATAATTTTAATCTCTCAAACAATATTTTATAGTCTGGCTTCCCCAAAAGTAGACTGAATAAACTGAATAAACACTATGTTGATGCATAATCTAGAACTATAAAGAAAGACCATAAACAATTTCATTTCGCTTAGATAGTTTGACCAGGTTTCTCTATCTGCCTCCATGGTAGAACAAACTTACTCAAAATGTAACACTTTTCTCACTTAATAGAAAGATCCTATCTAACTTTGAAAAGGAAGACCTAAATCATTTACAAAAAAAAAATGGGTTCATATATACATAAAAAAAAATTGCTTAGCTCACGATTTTTTTCATTGTTATCTTAATATAATAATGTAAGCATCTCTCGTGAGAGGAATATAAATACGTTCCTTTCACACCCTGTCATTGTGTAAAAGTTTCAACGTTTTTGGATAGCATAGTTGCGTAATAGTTTCAAAATTAATCTTGTACTATGTGTAGATTTTTCTAGTTTTTTATTCCTAAGTTGTTGGGTGTGAGTTGTGTAAAAGTTGTACTATGTGTAGATTTTTCGAGTTTTTTATTCCTAAGTTATTGGGTGTGAGTTGTGTAAAAGTTTATAAATTATATTATATTTAAAAAAATATATATAGTTTTATAGTGTGAGTTGTGGAATTTTTTCTTGAATTATATATTATATACATTTAAAATAATTAAAATATATAATTTTGTAGTTTTAGAGTATGGTTATAAATTGTTTTTAGTAAATAAGAGTTATGAAAAATAAGTTAATGACACATAATTTAAAGATATTTGGTAAGAGTGAAAGTCAATCTATATAAACTACCAACATATTTCAACTAGCCAAATTGTATTCCATATTGTTACACATTATTATCTTGAAATTGTATAAAAAAACAAAAATCCAAATTTATAATTTTTTTCTCCTCTTAAAAAACAAATGCCTATTTTTTTCTCAACATAAAAAACAATTATACTTATATTATCAAAGTTTAAACAACACAACAGATCTTTCAACCTTCAAAGCACATCAGTGAGGACTTATGCCATCCTCCAATAGACCTGGATCCTACCAAAAATAATATCAAAGTATCTTGCTAGAGCTAGCAGAAATAACACACGAGCTATCAATACCTTGAAAGATATTACAAGGATCATCTAACGAGTATAAAATACTACAAAAAGAAATATATAGAATTGCTTACTGAAACCAAACACGAGGCAAAAAACAACCTACTGATAGGAATTGCAAAATTGAGAAACTGAAACTCAACTACCACAAATGAATAGAGCCTTCTGATATGATAACATACTTTACAGTTTTTGAATAAAAAAGGATGCCTTCAGACCCCTCCAGAGCTTGCTTAGATAACTTATCAGCTTCTATATTGAATTCTCTATAAACATGCTAAAAGGAGATATCGTCAAAATCTACTAGTAGTCTTCTTATTTTCTCTTTCCAGCCTTCCAGAACCACAACATGAAGGTGCCCTTTCTGGAGGGTCCAATCTATGATCACCTTAGAGTCTCCTACTACTTGCATATGAGTCAAGTATTTAGATCGAGCAAAGTTAAATAAACCCCACAATGACAGAAGTTTCCCACAGGTGCTAGTACCCCTGCCATAGTTCAATTTTAAAGAGATAACATGAGCTTCCCTCAAAATCAAGAATGCACCAGCTCCACATTTAGATGCACTTTCTTGGGATGCACCATCAAAATAACCTATTGGCCAATTATATATGAAAGAAGGTGCCCTAACAAATCTCTCCCGATTCCTCTCCTTCCCTTTAATCATTTCCTTATAAGCCCCTTCAACATTAAGATTGACCTTCAAACACTTTTTGACTTATCTTCAAAAAGAACACCATTCCTTTGCTTCCAAATCTCCCAACATATGAAACATGGCAATTCCTTCCAAAGGTAAGCTACAAAAGACCAGATTTGAAAACTTTGAGATAAGGATTGATAGGACCAGTTATGAGATATCTGAAAAATCCTTTGAATTTCCATCCGTACCAATCTTGTAAAGTTACAATGAATCATTATATGGACAACATAGTCAGCTTCATTTTTGCAGAGGAGACAAATATTACGACAACTTCCACCCCTCTTAATATAATTATCCCAAGTTAATATCTTATTTTCCAAAGCTAACCAACAAAATACTTTAATCTTTAAGGGAAGAAGTCATTTCCAAAGAGATGAAAACCACCAATTATGATCAACATCTAAAGCAGAAAAAGTAAATGCATCATAAGCAAGTTTTGCTGTTAGTTTACCATTTTTCTCATTCCAAGTCTAGACCAAAGAGTCCTCATCATCAGAAAGCTGGATACCACCTCTCTGAAGACCTGCTATATAGTTATTCCATTCATCTTTAATGACCCCTTGCAACTCTAGATCAACAACCATTTTCCATTTATGACCTCCTCCAATTCCAACTACAAAAGTACCAACCTGACCTAAGTTCTGAAAGCCTTTAGATCGAAGAGTACTGAACAAATCAATGGAAACCTTATAACAACCGACATCACCAATGTAGGGATCCTCCTCCACTCTAATTAATAAACCATTCCCAGGTTTCCATGCCAGCCATTCCCCCAAGATATGAAATAAGTTTACCAAACAATTCCAAATATTTGAAGCCCCTTTTGTTTTTTCCTCATTTGATCTAATCCAATCAACAACAAGCCTGCGCTTTAAGTATTTTTCAATGATGACCTTGCTCCATAAACTATCAGAGAACAAGTTCATCCATAAACTTTTTGCACCCAGAGCTTGCCCAAAATAGAAGATATTTTTGATAGCCCAACCCCCTAATTTCTTGGGTGTGATCAGCTTGAGTTTCTTTAGGTTTATTTGCTGTCCACATGAAACTTTTTTCCTTATCTTATCCAATATCGATTTTGGAATTTTTGACAGAGATAACCAATACATCGAGATATTTTTTAACAGAGCCTTCACAAGGATTATTCTTCCACCTAACTAAAGCCACCTATTACACTAAATCCAAATTTCTTTTTTCTACCTTTTTCAAAATCCACATTCAATTTTGGACTAAGTAATTATTAGGCTTTAGTATTTAATCAAGATATTTC
The DNA here is from genome assembly GCA_027924585.1 of Larix kaempferi. Taxonomy (NCBI): domain Eukaryota; kingdom Viridiplantae; phylum Streptophyta; class Pinopsida; order Pinales; family Pinaceae; genus Larix; species Larix kaempferi. The sequence continues at coordinate 5,555,662 of BSBM01001022.1, forward strand.
ATTTCATCATTAAGATCACCAGTCTCGTAAGGAAGCAATTATTCAATTTGAACTAAAGTTTCCCAAATGACAAAATCTATCATAACTCAATGATCAAATTAACAATAAAGACAAATGCTAATTAACTTGTGAATATTCTTCCAATAAAAGCATTGATATCTTTGGGTATTGGTAACCTTGAAAACAATTAAGACCAAATATATACTTTGTGTTGGATTTTCATAAAATATGATTTTAATTTATATTTTAATTTAAAGTTTGATATTACACTTTGTACTTACCGAATCGTGCCACTTTAATTCCTGGACGCATCCTGCTCTCTCAGAATTGAGCGCATTTGCATTTGTCATGGAAGTTTAAGGACAGGGACTCCGGACGGCCATGATTGAAAACTGGTGAGCATTTGCATTTGTCATGGAAGTTTAAGGACAGGGACTCCGGACGGCCATGATTGAAAACTGGTGAGCTGCTGAATTCTTTCTTTCTGTCACAAATTTGACGGCAACCGCATTTTCATTATTAGAGAGGTCGCATGGAAAATCACCAATGAACATTTTATGCTTCTCAAAATTCTTGAGACTGCGGTTTCTCTGCTCGAAATTCTTTACGTTTTAAACGCTTTTAAGATTTAATTTCACTCAATTGCATGCACTGGCAGCTAGATTCATGTTCAAATAAGCGTTTTAAAGTTAAACTTGTTCTTCCTTTGCAGAGAATTTGAATATTTTAACAGCAATTACAGACCAAAGGGGAAGAATGACATGGTATTTGTAACGGCCGAGATCTGAAGTTCCCTTGGCATTTTTGAAGGAGTTAAGCTTCAAGCTCATTTCAATTTGTCGGGAGCAGACGGGGACGCACTGTGAGGAGCTCTTTACTATGTCTCAGCGGTGTGCAGAACCTGTTTTCCCTGACAGGCGGCATACGAAAACAATTTATGACAATGTTCACCATAATATTCACATAGATCCTGTATGTCTCTTTAACATTTCTTTTTTAAATTGTATTTTTAAGGCATATAACGGATCTTGACGGCCATTTCATTCTTTTTAATGTTTGTATTTTTAGGTATTTATTATTACTCAATTAAAGTTTCTTGAAGGCCAGTTCTTATCAGCAGACGAATTATAATCTAATTTCAGGCATAGATTTACTGTATATCAGCAGACAAACTAAGCTAAGTTCAGGCAATTCCCGAAGTTCTTTGGTGTTCTCCAATTACTTCTAAGGCACTACACGAAGTATTGGACAAAAATACGTAATTAACTTAAAATATAACCAGGACCGCGTCCCAAAGTCATTCGCAGTATTCCGTTAAGCAATTCGTTCAAGTGAAATTACAGCTGATTGATGATTCAAGCCTGCATCTGTATTTTCTGTGCCCTTTCTGTGGCTGAAATTTACTTTATATTTTTTTCAAGGTAATTTAATAGGAAGAAAGTACAGAACCCACTGTATATGGATTATTTTTCCATAATTTCTGGGAAAAGGCTGTTTGCCAACATTATTCTACGGTTGTTGCTATAAAATAGTGTTCCAAAACATTACTTTCCCAAATTTATTGTTATATGCAAAATGGTTTTTTGTTTTTTATTATTATTTGGGATATTAATAATAAAATAAAGAATCTATATTCTGATATGAGTCATTTTCATACCTGCACTGTTAATAATAAAATAAAACATTTAAATATGAAGTACTAATAATTTAAATATTTTTGGACAAACTCCAAACGAACATTTAAATACTTTTAAGCATTTCGTGCAGACTCCACACACCATCAAGAAACCTGAACGGTCTCACTCTAGCGAACAAATCAATAACTTTTAGATACGGCTCTTTGAATGGAATTTTAATTTGATCTGTTTTGCGATTATTTTGTTGCTAAGGGGTTTGCGCATCTTAAAAACTCCCCCCTTACTTTAATCTAATCTAAAGTAGCTCTTTGATTTGATTTACTCTCCATATCCATCCGCGTACAATGGCCCTACGTTGATTTTAATTTTAATAGAAATATCAACATATTTACAAGGAAATGGATAAAATCCGATGACGAGTTTCTATAAATCATATTTTTATCAGCTGTGCATACATTGTTGAGATGTGGCAATATGTTTCGAAGGTATCCAATACAGTTTTCCATTGGGATGGTGTGGAGATCAAAGCTGTTTTGCAGGATTGGCTAAATAACATTGCTTAGAAAGAATATAAAGCCCTCCCTCTTCTTATGATCTGGGGAGCCTGGTTAGCACTAAACAAAATGATTTTTCAAAATACATATGTCTTCCCCCACATTTACGCTGCAAAAAGTCTTGGTGTTCTTGCACACTTCAAACAAGATACCGAGGCTACACATAAGAACATTTCTCCATTACCACAGATTGACCAATCATATGCTTGGGGATTTTTTGCAAGGGAATGCCAGTTCTGGGGTATTGGAGTCATAGTATTTGTTATCACCTATTTTGTACCATAGTTGGATTATCTGAAGAGCCGCCATTTGACAAACATAATAAATGTTTGTGTTCCAGTGTATCAGATAATCCATCCTTTGTGCCTAGCCAGTTTTGGCTAGTCAGTTTTTGTTTTCAATCGACATGACCATGGCCCCATGGGGTTTGTAATAAAGTGTGCTAGTAGGATTTTTGAGTGTCTTGGTCCCCCATGACTTGATTAAGCAACTGAGGTATTCCAGGGAGTTTTTTTCTTTGTCAATTATACTTTGCCTATAGCCGAGCTATAATCGATGAGGTTTTCTTCTGCTTCCTCCAAAGCTGGAATGCCCGATTTTGAAAATTTTAGCCATGGGGGGTTATTAGAGTGCAACTGATGTATATAAGCCTACTAGACACTATTAGAATAGGTGTCGGTCATGTCCTAGGTCCCTAGAACCCTCGTAAAAATTTTGGAAATTTTCTTACCGGGTCCTCCGGTTTTGGGTTTTTTAATTATTTTTTAAATTTTAATAAATTTCTCTATAGTTTAAATAGAGAAATTTCCATTTGTAATATGTCAGTCGTCCGGGGTCCGAATTCAGTGATTGATGGCTCGATTCATAAGCCAAAAATCACACATGACCCATGGACCATCTAAACCCAACTTTCGGATGTCAATTTAGCCTCATAATTAATATTTTCTCTAAAAAGCCATTTACAGAGAAATTATTAATTAAAATAATAAAAATGAATATTTTGGAGATTTCCAAATATCTCCAAAATAATCAGAAAGGAATAAAATAAAAGGCTAATTGACATGGCACTGGGCATTGATGATGATTCCAATCAACTCCACTCGGCTTCAGTCAACTATCTAGTCAGCACAAGTCAAACTCCAATGGGCAATTCGCCCTCCCTCATGCAAAACTCGATTTAGTGTGTTGGCACATGATAAATGGATGGTTGAGTTGTAATGAATGCTAAGGTAGGTGCCCTCCTCAAATTGAGGGCACACTCCACCATGGATTCGAGTTAGCATTCATCACAAGGCTCCAAGCTTTGTTTATGTGGCATTCACGCTTTCCTTAAAGGAGCTCACGCCATCTTCTATTGGAGATCGAGTTTACCATGTGGCATTCGCTGATTTGATGGTGAAGTTTCCAAGATGAGGATGGGGGGCACCTTGCCTAGGTGGAGGCCACCTCCCCATCCACATAGATTTCAAACTCGAGTTCTCTCATATGTTAACTATTGGATGGGGCTCCAAGCTTGTAGATGATTGGATTTTGACTAGATTTCGATTGGATTATTGGCTCTCTCTTTGCCAATTCGAATTAGGGTTTTAGCTTTGTGTTTTGCTATAGAAGAGAGGCCTTTGAGCTCTCTTCTTCATGGAGACTTTGATGCAAGATTACTCTGCACATTTTGTAATAGCTTTTGCTTCACATTTTTAATAAAGATTTCGACTTTGGAGGTCCATGAGCTCTCATTTGTTGGTGTAAATTCATCTCTTGTTGAGGTGATATCTTCTCTAAACCTTTCTCTCAATTATGCATAGTAGTTGATTAATTTGCTAGCTTGTGAAGGCTATTTTTAGCACAATAGAGTAACCATTTGCAGTTCAAGTTGGTTATTTATGCAAAATTTATCAAGATCTAAATGGACATGAGTAGTCGGTTATACAACTTGTTGGTTTAATCTTGATCTTTCTAGCATACTAGCATTGTTCATCTCACTTGTTGTTTGAGTTGTATGGTTGTGATTAGGTGTTGCCAAAGTGAAGAAGGGTAAGAGCTCGGTTGCATCAAGCCCATGCTTCATTTTCAAGTCTTGGCCTAACAGTATTGTGGTTGCAGGATCTACAAAAGTCTCAAAATTTTTCATTTTAAGAAGGCTAGGAAGAGCTCTTCTCAAGTTTTCCATCCATCAAAACTTCTACTTCAACTTGGTTACCTTGGTTCTAAGGGCTATTTTCTTCAAGCCCTCCCTTTTTCTCCTTGACTTTTGCCTTGATCCCCTAGTTCTTTCGCTCCTCATCCCTTGTCTCACTCTAGCTCTCGTCTCCCTCCTTTAGCCTTCCTTTTCCTTTCGTTTTTTTCCTCTAAAAGCTCCCTCTCCTTACCTTCGTTTTTCCCTGCCTTCTTGCATTCATTTTTGGCTTTCTTCCCTTCATTCCAACCTTGCCCTAGCTATCTTCTGCCTTCCTTGCTCACATCCTAGATCTCCCTCTCGTCTCTCAACTCTAGCTTTGCCTCCTTTCGTTTTTGCCTTTGCTAGCTTCCCATTTCTCCTAAAAACTTTAAAAAACTTTAAAAAGGAGCTTGCATTTCCTAGTTTTAGTTTCATACTAGTTTATTTTAGTTTGTTTACTTGCATGATTAGTTGATTTGCTTGCGTATAATAGATCTCATATTTTGCTAGGCTTGCATTTCATTTTTAAATCTTGCACTTAGTCATTTTTATGTTAGAAGCTACTTTCCATATTGTTATAGTTTGCTTTAGGCTTTAGATCTCATCAAACTTTTAGGTTTGCTACTTTCAAGTTATTTGATTTTCTAATGCTAATGGGTATTTGAGTTGCTCCATTGTGATAGATCTCTCTTTGAGAAGATTTGAAGCAAATAGAAGAAAGAAGCTTCTAATACAAGAAGCCATTAAGAAACCAAAGGGATGATCCAAACCAAAAAAGTCATTATGGATCCTTTGTAAATAGTTCTTAAAAGCTTTGTTTCAAGTTTTTTTTCCAAGTTATATCTTTCAAAGTCCTTTCAAGGATCTCATTCCCAAGGCAATTGTATCAAATTAATAAAAAAAAAGTTAAGTGGAGGAGTCCTCCACTTTTTGGTTTCTTCTTCCCCATTTGGGGAAGAGTGTTGTACTTTGCTTAGCTTAGATCTCTCTTTCTCTTTTATTTCTTATATTAATATTTTATTTCTATACTCCATTTCCAAGTTTTGACTAGAGTAAGCAAACTTTGGGATTGCATCCCAAAGGCCACATAGCTTTGTGGTAGCTTCTCGTTCCCCATTAGCCTCCTTGCCGAAGTTTCAGCTAGCTGAAAAGTTTCAAGGACTAGTGGTTCTAGTGATCAACCTTGTTTGGAGGCAGATCCCACCTTTAGATTAATCTTGTTTGGTAGAACACTAAGTCTTTTGCATTTATTATTATTGCAATCATCTTGTTTCTTTTAAATATCTGTCATTTCACTTTCAGTTTCTTGAGCTTAATTTTTGTTCTTCAAGTTACAACTACTTTCTTTTTCATAAAAGGAACTAAAGTCTCTTGAACTTGGCCAAAATCTAAGTCAAGAGCACTCTTTGTCGGAGAGAATTTAGTTGTTGCATTTCCCTTGCATTAGGCATTTAGATTAATTAAAGTCTCTTGAACTTTGGTCTTAAGACTAAGTCAAGAGCGCTCTCTATCGGAGAGTTGAATTGTGCTCCAATAATAAAATATTCCAACTCACATCCCTTCATAATAAATTTATTTTGGTCGATTATCCAACACCCGTATGCTTTGCCAACCTGAAAGGGTTGGGCTAGTACTCAGAAAGGTGTTGGATTTGCTAATCTCACAAGTGATAATTTTGATAAAACTTTACCTCAACCAACGAACCGGCGTTGCCCTTCGAAAAATACTGAGGTTGTTTCCTGAAACAGGTGGTGCCGAAATCCCTTTTTCAGACTCAAGGGTGGTCAAGCCAATTGAACACTTACCCTTTTTGCAATCTGGGCGGCTTCGACCTATCATCTAAGAGGTTACCAGTACTATTTTTGGACTTTTGAAATCCTTGTTCTTAGCCTAATAATCAAGACCACTAAAAAATTATAATTTACTAAGATAATTTGCACAACGATCTCACGAACAACTACCTTTCAAGACCCACACATTCAGCATCACATACTTGTTATTCTTTGACTCCATAAGGCACTGGTTATTTAAGTATTATATCTTGATCAGGACCATTTGTCCTTGTGGTTTTACTTTATCTTGCAGATGCATTATTTAAACTTTAATTCTTGAAAAGTACTTGTTATCACACAACTTGTAGTTGCCCCTAGTGGTATCCCATCCGGGACGGTAGAGGAGATGGGCAACTAAAGAGGTGACCCAAGAGATGCCACGGTTCCCAATGCAAGGTGGGAGTCACGTCAACCGAGGCACTCTTCACTTTAGATCTAGATAAATCAAGACCTAGGGGGAGACCCTATAACCAATCAAAGATGATTAGGCCCAAACAAAGGTTCCTAGGGATGAGTAAATGGTAAGTTACGGAAACCAATGCAAGGTAAAGTGGACCTAGAAATTAAAGTATGGTTGAAGGTGGTTTGAGAAATGATTAGTGTTTCAACCAATGTATGATTTAGGCCACATGATTAGTTATGATGACAAGATATAGTACCATATGGTACACAAGTGGGTCTTACCTTCTTGGGATATGTGAAATGGCTTAAAGTGGACCCACAAGGTGAAATTAAGGGTTGCAATTGGCACTAGAGGATATGTAATGAGTAGATCTATGGATCTAAGTTGAAATTAGGAGTACCCACTTACTAGATCTAAGGTTTGACACAATCCCCAAGGAGTGCGATTTGCTTAAGGAAGACTAGTGCCTTGTTGGATGGGTTAATGGAGTCAAAAGATATGTCAAAGTGTAGATCGAGACACCTAGAGGTCAAGTCAAGTGGGCTAATTGAGATAGAATGGTTGGATCTTGCTAGATCTAGGATTTCATGAAATGACCCAAGTGGACCACAATCCCTTAAAATAGGGAATGCTAAAGGTAGATCGTCACAAAATGATACTCTAGATATAGGTTTCAAGCTAAGTCACCTGACACGGGGACACGGGACACGTAGGACACGAAAATACGAGAGTCCGACACGGACACGGTGACCCCCGAAATCAGGACACGTAGGATACGTTTTATATACATATATATATATTTTTTAAAATATATTAAAATTTAAAAATATAGACATATAGATCCAAAAATATTTAGAAACTAGAACATTTACAAATATTCAATAGAAATTAGAATAAAAACACATTAATGATTACACATTTGTCATTCACAAATCATGATTCACAACACATTTGTCATTCACAAATCACAATGAGACACAGATGCATGTCGGAACCATATTTCTCATTAAGTCATCAAAATCAAAATGTATACATAATTAGTGACCCTTTGTTGAATATTGAAACTAATATGACAATCTGACTATGGGGCAACTTATGTAAGAGGGTACTGTTTGACCAATTTGCTATTGTCCATGTCAATATCTCCAATATTTGCTTGATGCCAGACATTCCCATTGGGCAAGGTAGGTTGAAGGAAATCTGATCAAACTAGTACATTTGGAGGAGCAATGCAATCCTCGTCGTTAAAGGAAACTGTCTCTCTGAGAAACAAGACCAATTATCTTTATTTTTAAAGGTAATGGAGATAGAGAGGGGTCCTCCCGAATGAGACTAAACACTAGTGGAATATGTTATTACTTGCGACTTAAAGGTTGAAAATAAAAGTATGTTGGATGATCCTATGTAAAGTGGACATTCATACCTTTTGAACACCTTACATAATTCTTAGGGACACTAATTTTCCTACCTCACGGAAGAAATATTTCTAGGTTAACATTTATGTTGTAGTACACTACTTGCTTCTCTTACACCTCACTCTATGTTGCATGGGTATTGGAAACGTTTTTGAAATGTGTGCAAGTTTCAGAAATTGCATCTCTAAAATCTCAGGAAATGGAGGAATTAAAAAGATGCTTCCTCTCTACTTTAGTGTCAAGCGTCCATCCTTCGACCAAATGCAAATGCTCTCAACCAAATGCTTCCTTGCAAATGACAAAAAGAAAGGCAAATTTCTATTTTTAAGTGAACCCGGACGCCCTTCTCCACCAAAAACGTGTCCTGTTTTTCAAAAACGTGTCCGACAGTCGGGATTCGATGCAACTGCGTGTCCGATTCGTTGTTAAGTTCGTGTCCCGATTCAGGATTCGATGCAAGGTCGAATCGGACACGAATTCCAATCGAATCGTGTCCGATTCGACCGATTCGGGACACGGCAAGGGTTATCAACGAATCCTGTTTCTGAGGTTTCAAGGTATGCCCGTTCCAAATCCACTGAAATATCAACTACCCAGGTCCTAGAAGTGGGCAAACTCAGTCACCCAAGGAAGTGCGACCTTGCTCAAGGAGGGCTAAAAGGTGGATAAGGTGTGTCAAATCAAGTCCAATGGCCACCAAAATGTAGATCCAAGTAGTTTAGGCACTGATCTATGTGGATCTAGAAAATCAAGCCAATCCAAGGGTTAGATCTTACTAGATTTGAGTTTTAAGGTGCCAAGTAATTCAAAAGGGGGTTTTAATCCCTTAAAATGTAGAATGATGCCCACAAGGTAGAAATCACCCAAGTAAAAGTCTAGGGGTAGGTTATCAAGTGTGTAGATTGCAAATCAAGTGGGATCTCACCTACCCACATGCTAGATCTAAACCAACAAGCCTCTCCAAGGAAGTGCGATTTGGTTCAAGAGGGCTATATTGCCTTGAAAAGTGTGTTAATTTTAACCCAATCACCACCAAACTATAGATCCATCTAGGGGTGGATGATATAGAGGTGGGTTTTTAAGATCTTTTCAAAAGCAAGGCTAGATCTAAGTAGATCTAAGAAAAACCAAAAATTGGGGTTTGTGACCAATGAAGAAAGAATGAATGAAAGAGGCACATACCTTGTAGATCTTACCTCAATTGCTTGTGGCCATCTTGCAAATTGATAGCATTCTCCTATGTGTATATTCAAGAGTGCAATTTTGTTGCTCCAAGCCAAACGTCCTCCTCAAAGAAGCCAAATCGTCCTCCTCCTACAAGACAAGATCAAGAGAAACAAGTCAAGCAAGATGATTATGAAAATGGTAGAAAGATGTAATAGAAAGCATCAACTATGTCCCAAAGATACAATAATGATACTCCCTGTCACAAGATCAACCCAAGAGAGAATATGTGGATCCCTCCAACAATAACCCTCAAGAAATCGCCCTCCTCTCCACCAATTCGACTTTCCTGCAAGAAAACTAGTAGAAGCACCAAAATCCACAATGATACATAGAAGAGATACTGTATACTCAAGATGCAAGAGAATCCACAAGACAAGAGAGATATGCTCCACAAAGAAGTGTTCTATTCCAATATTCCAGAGCTCCAAAGGTGAGCTATACAATAGGGGGTCTCCTCCTTATATAGGATAATAAAGACCAAAACCCTATACTACTTTACAGTACTACATCAAATGAATGGTTGAGATTAAAAGATCTCAATACATGATCAATGGCTAATAATGAATCATAATTATATATCACATGGATCACCCAATATAATGATGACGCCCTAACTAAATGGTACAAAGTGAGGATGACGTCATCCACTAGAGGGGTAAAAGTACAAAAATCCACCTCATAATGACTAGTACATAACATAAGAAGCACATGGTGGGGCCAGGAGGCATCAATCCTTACGAGCTCATCCCCAAGGCACAATAAAATAATAAAATATGTCCAAGATAATATAAATGATCAAATCTGTCCTCAAAAATCTGTGACAGACAAGTAGTAAAAGACCTCCTGTGATCTCTGTGGGCTTACCCACATGGTGAAAACTGGCTGGAAGATAGTGGGATCACCCTGGAAGACCTCTGTGAAAACCAAGTGCCAAAACCTTGTCTCAATTTCCCAAATCAAATTCCTCAGTGACCACTTTATTCCATTTTTTAACTGCCTCAGTAACTGTGAAAGTGCCAAAACTGCCTCCCAAGGCATCTGCGCTGTCCAACTAAGCCCACCAGGCTCTCCAGAAGGGGGGGGTAAATGGTATAAACAAGTGGCTAGACCACCCCCTCCTCATACAGCGCCCTAGGTGAATTGGCCTCTCTTGGCCCCCGTTGCTCATGCTAGGAAATCAGCCCCAAATCTGGTCAACAAATGTAAAACTGCATCAATCACTGTCAGAAGTGCCCAGAACTGAAAGATAAGTCTCTCATTGGATCTAGAATACCCAATTCCACTAGGAATGTGTACTCATACACCATGAGTTGCCCTAATGGGCCATCTGTAGGGTCCACCATATATGGACAGTGTATAATATGATGATCTGGAGTAATAAATAAAACTATTGAACTGCATCAATCATCATCTGCATCATATATCCATCATATGGCATCATCATCAAGAGTATGTGGGTCCATCAATCATCATCTATAAGCATATGTGGCCCACATCATCACGGATCCCAAGAAATGACCATAGTCAAACTAGGTTTGACTAGGTCCATATATAACCAAGGAAAAATCATATCAGTAGACTAAGACATGTTCCTCTAATCATTCTCACAGCTTAGCTCAAAGTATAACATCCATTCAGTGGCACTAATTAAGTTAGCATATTCCTTTGTTATATGAAATTACTTGCACAATAGTTTAAATGACAAACTCACCCATTGGACATGGTCAAACTGCTAGTGAAGGATGAAGGCTAGGAACAAGGTTGGGCCAAGGGGTTGACTTGTCTAAGTCAACTCAAAAATACTTTGGATTGGGAGAAGGGGAAAACTACAAACTCTGTGCTGGACAAAATAACACGGGGGATGGCTGTGCCTCACAAATGGATAAGTTGTTTAGAGAGTGCTTATTCAACTTAGGCATCATGTCTACATCAAGTTGATCCAGGTTCATTAGGATCATTCAATTTCATTTCATGGCCTTTTTGGCCTACATAACCCTTTGGATCCCAGGTGTGCTGATAAGCACAACTAGTTGCAGCTTGCATCCAGGGCATGTTTTCATATACATATAAGGTCAGCAATTGTTTAGATATAGCTTTTAAGAACTATTGCTTTTTGGACCTTTCTTATACTCTTCAAGGAGTATTTTTAGCTATTCATCGCTCTTTCCCTTTTTAGTTTCCATGGGCGAATTTATAAGTTTCCATAAGTAGTACATGAGCTTTCAGTTTTAGCCAACAACATCTCAAGTGACTAGGGGGAGTTCGAGCCAATGCCAAACATCGGGACAACCAACCAGAATGATTTAGGCCTGCAATCCAACTCACCAAAGGCAAGTTTTGTCACCAACTTAGAGCCGAGACATTGAACATACAGGGATGCGGTCCAAACACAGAGGTAGAAAAATGGGGAAGTCCTCAGTACTAGAAAGTCAAATGAGACAGGTCAAGGTTTAAAGTCAAACAAGGAAAGTCATGTATGGATGGAGTCAAGTGAGTATGGAGCCTACACTAGCAGACAATTGGTGTCAGGAAAGACCATATCTATGTAAGGTGGTAAACCAGTGAGTTTTGTCAAACAACCTAAGTGTGCAAGTAAATGTCCATTTTATGATTTATAGTTCATTTTAAACAGTTTGCCACATCAGTAATAATATACCAAGCAGATGCCGTGAACATGAATAAATTAACAAGATAATAATCCACAGTCAATGATAAAATATCCATAGGTCATATAACATCATCACAATAATAATCATCATATATCATCTGAAACACTGCTGCAATACATCTCTAGGCACTGAACTGAAACTGTATGGGATAAAGGGTCACATCGGTCATCAGATTTGAACTCTCAAGGCTCAGCCTTTACACAAGGTCTAACATAAGTCTGAATAATACACTGCTCTGATCATGAGTGATCTCAAAACATACAATCATCATAGCCACGCTCTGAATAATGGAAGCTCTGGAATGTGCAGATATCTGCTAAGCAAGAATAGTAGCCCTGCTACTATGGTGTGATAACAGATGGCTCTATCAGCAAATACAAAGCTAGGTTGGTGGCAAAAGGTTTCTCCCAAGTCCAAGGAGTGGACTACACTGAGAACTTTGCACCGGTTGCAAAGATGGATTCCATCCGCCTAGTTTTGGCAATTTCCGCATCCAAGCACTGGGAAGTGCACCACATGGATGTGAAGAGTGCTTTTCTACATGAAGATCTTACTGAAGAGGTATATATGAAGCTGCCAGAAGGTTACACATCAAATCCATCATTAGTTTGCAGATTGAAGAAATCTTTGTATGGTTTAAAACAAGCCCCAAGAGCTTGGTATGCAAAGATGGACTCCTTCCTTCTTTCTTAGAATTTCAAAAGATGCAAATTTGATTTGAATGTGTACCTACAGCAAGTTAAAGGTAATTTGTTGGTTATTGTACTTTATGTTGATGATCTTCTCATTACTGGTAGCACTCTTACTTCAATAAACAAGCTAAAAACTTCCTTAAATCTAGCTTTTGACATGAGCAATTTGGGCTTGCTGAGTCACTTTTTGGGCTTGGAGATAGCTCAAAATTTTGATGGGATCACTATATCTCAGCAAAAGTATGCTTCCGACCTGTTATTAAAGTTTAATATGGCTGAATGTAAGGCATCCCCGTTCCCATTCCTCTCAGGAATCAGTCTTGAGGAGGGAAATTCTACACCGCTTGTAGATTGCACTATGTATCGACAGTTGATTGGTTCACTTCTTTACTTGACACACTCAAGGCCTGACATTTCATATGCCGTGAGTGCTGTGTCAAGGTATATGCAGCAGCCCCATGAGCTTCATTGGCAGGCAGTCAAGCGGATCTTGCAGTATGTGCAAGGTATGAAACATTTTGGCATCCACTATGCTGTAGATTCTGAGCTTGATTTCATTGGTTTTACTGATTTAGATTGGGCATATGATAGCATTGATCGGAAGTCCACTTCCGGATATGTTTTCATGATTGGTCATGGCCCTATTTGTTGGTCCAGCAAAAAGCAGGCAGCCATTGCACTTTCTTTAGCAGAGGCAGAGTATCGAGGGGCAGTCAATGCCTGCATTCAGGCAGTTTGTTTGCAGGGTATTCTTTCTGAGTTTGGTTTTGGTGGCACTACTTCGACTGTCTTCTTTTGTGACAATCAAAGTGCTATCAAGATCTCCACAGATCCAGTTCAGTGGCAGAGGACCAAACACATTGAGATTCATATGCACTACATTCGAGAGTTGGTGCATGATCGCACTATCATTCTGCAATATTGCCCTACCGATGAGCAAATTGCAGACATCTTCACCAAGAGCTTCACTGAGAAGAAGTTCTCTTACCTCCGTTCACTGTTGGGGGTGAGTTCCATCATGGTGGAGACAGATTGATCCATTATTATGTTTTAGCTTGAGGGGGGGTGTTATCACATACATAGTAGTCAGGCTACCATACATTATTTTTTTGATGCCAGTACACTATTCAGCCAGTTCCCTTACATTTGAGATGCTGAGATGAGCATCTACATTGGATCACTATCAGATTGTGGACAACAGTGTATATTCCCCATGCCATGACTGAGTCTCAGGACACTCAGAGAGATGACCGATGTAGCCATTATACCATTGGTACAGAGCAGTCAGTAGTGCCCAGAGTTACAGCAGTAGTTTCAGAGGACATATGATGGTACAGGTTGATGAGCATTCAGGTATATGACTCAGCAGGTATATCATTGTGTTATGGTTATATTGCTTTTATACTTATTCTTATAGCATGTCTTAGCACTTAGTATCATGATCTGGCGATCATATAGATATGGGGACCTGGTTGATTTTATTATATATATATTATATTTGTCCCTACTCAGACTTAAAAGTTCACTATTCATACTCATTGGTTTTACCCTCCTTAGGAAGAATAGAGGTGATCATTCCACCATACCTTGGCTTGCTAGTGTTGGCTCCATTATTCATTGTCTTCATCCATCCATTGCCTACCTTTTAGTTTATCACCCTGACTTACTACTTGACTAGTGGCATGGAGGACTTTTCCCCACTGTAGCCTCTGTATTGGATGAGCTTCCCTGTTTATTGTGTCTCGGCGCTGAGTTGGTGACAAAACTTACTTATGGTGAGTTGGAGTTCCTTGGAATTCCCCCTAGTCACTAAAGTTGTGTTGGCTAAACCTGAAACTTTTAGTGCTGCCATGAATACAAAATCTGGAAAATGAAATGCTATATCTTGTATGAAAAGCTCATTCATGCAATGTGTTTCTAAACACACATGAATCAAAGGCATGCCAAATGAAAATGGCCATGAAAATAAAATGTTATATCTTTTGGAAAAATAAATACCTAGGTAAACAAGCTGTCCATGACACACCTAGAAGTGCTCAGGTAAACAAGTGCCTTAAAAACACACCTGCAGCAGAAAGCCTAAAATAAATGTAAATCTATGCAATGTGTTTATAAACACACATAGACCAAGGCTATGGAAACTTCAGGCCCAAAAAGCAATGGAACTTAAATGCTATATCAAAACAATTGCTGGCCTTGTTTGTATTATGGATTGTGCGCATCTGTTAAAGGTGAATAAACCCTCTTTGAACAACTCATCCATTTGTGAGACACCACCATTCCCTGTGTTGATTGCTCATTCAGTATATACTATGGTGTGTATTCCCTTTCCCTTTGCCAAAGTGTCACAAAGTTAAGTCAGTCAAGTCATCCCTTAGCCTAGCCAGTTATTTTAGCCTTCACCCTTCACTAGCAAATTGATCACAGCTATGAAGTGAGTATGATCTTGAAAGTCTGGTTTGAGTAATAATAATAATTAATGACACTATATATTTGGATTTAGATCGCCAGTAATGATTACTTTGTGTTATAATTGTTATTTGAATAAGTTGTAGAGCATGCATTAACCTTTGACACTTTGCAGCAGCTTCTGATGATGATCTGAGTTATATTTGGTCATGTTGACTTGGTTAGGCCTAGTCTGACCAAGGTCAAACATAGGACATGAGATGGTTGGACCTTATGATGATATGGACAGATGATATATGGTCTATGTATACATACATGATGATTCTATGCAGCAGCTACAGGGTTATGATGATGATTCTTGGTTTACAGTAGTATTTGATCATTTACAGATTATTATTATTAGCCTTGTTCCGGTATATTGGATATATATTTTGATCATGCAGAGACTCATATGGTGTATGAGTACACATTTTGGATGGATTTGGACCTTCTGAGTCCGATGAGACAGTTTGTTTTCATTTCCGGGCACTTACAGTGATGATTGAGCCTCAGTAGGCTATCCTAGTGCAGTTTTGGTCTGTTAGAGGCCCTGTCAGAGCAGATGTGATTTTTATCCGGTTGACCTAGGGCGCTGTGCTTGGAGGGGGTGGTCCAGCCACTTGTTTTTACCATATTACCCCCCTCCCGGACACACTGGTGCCCTCACCGTGACAGCGCAGGCACTCCAGGAGGCAGTTTGGGGCAGTTTCACGCTTCCCGAGGCATTTCAGGATTGGTAGAAATGGCTATTGAGGAAATCGATTTGGGCTACTGAGGCAATTTTATGGCATGGGATGATCAGTGATGATAGATCGGGGTCTTTCACACTCCTCCAGCAGTTTCAGCTTCATCGGGGCCCGCATCCATCACTTATGGTACTTTCTGAGGATTTCTGAGGTCTTTTGAGGCCTACGATTTGACCATGGAGGCACGATTTGGTACATTGATGATTATTTTATGATTATTGTGCTATGGGGATTGACCAAGGAGGGATAAAATTACCCCTTGGACCCACCATAAGCCCCCGATTGTGTTTTGTCATCATGATTTGGTGGGATTCCCCTCTTCTAGGGCGATTTTGTCCACTCATATTATATTTTATTAGTGATCCATGTATTTTATTGTTGAGCTCATCTCAACCATTGATTAGACATTTGTATCTTTTAATCTTAGCCACTCATTCAAAAAGTGGTTAGGATTTTGATGCCTCTCCTTCCTATTTAAAGAAGAGAGCTTCTCATTGTAAGGGGTCTTTGGCTCTTGGATTATTGGTATAGAAAAACTTTCTTGTGGAAATTCTTGTGGTCTCCTTTGCATCTCGTGTTCTTAGATGGTGATTGGAAAGTCTATTGCAACCTAGCATTTGGAATTTGAGGTAAGATCTATCTATTTTGGAAATCATTGTTTGTCTACAGGAGGGCGACTTCAACAAGGGCGATTTTGCAAGGCTTCTTCAAATCGACTTTCTTGGCATTCGCTTGTATCAAGGGGTTATCATTAGCATCATTGTGATCTATGCTTTCTTTCTGTTACTTCTCTTGTGGCATTAGTCTTATCTCTTGATTGCATCAAATCTGATATTGTTGACGTTTGTTGTGCAGGAGAGAGGGCGCATTGGCTTCTTGGACTAAATCGATTGCATAGAAAACTACCTCAAAGCTTCTCAAATTGATCGGGTTTGCATAGATCATCATCATCAAGGCATCTACAAGGTTACCCAGGTAAGATCCACAGGTTTGTTTCTCTTACCTTGATCCAATCCATTGACATAGCTCATAAATTGATAAAACCCTAATTACTCTAAAACCCCCATTTTACATTTTCTCAGATCTACTTGGATCTAGTGGGTTGTTGGGCATAATATTGAAAACCCACCTCTATAGCATCCACGGCATCCCGGATCTGTAGTTTGGTGAGGATTGGCTTCCGTTTGACCCTCTTCCCGTGCCAAACTAGCTTTCCCAAGCAAGAGCGCACTTCTTGGTGAGGGTGAGTTGACCTAGATCTAGGTGGTGGGTAGTTGAGATCCCGCTTGATTCATAATCTACACATCAAATAACCTACCCCCAGATTGTCACTTTTCTGATTTATACCTTGTGGGCCCTATTCCACATTTTAAGGGATTTAATCCCCATTTTGGACCACTTGGTATATTTAAAATCAGATCTAGTAAGATCTAGCCGTCGGATTGCCGTGAAATTATAGATCCACAGTCCTACTTGACTAACCTACCCAGATCTAAAGTTTGGATGTCATTGGACTTGTCTTGACCCCACTTAGCCCACTTTTAGCCCTCCTTGGGTAAAGTCGCACCACCTTGGAGAAGTGAGTTGACCCACTTCTAGGACGTGGGTACTTGAGATTTCAGTGGATTTGGAACGGGAGTAATTCAAAACCTAGGTCTAGTGTGTCACCTCGTCAAATCTTGCCTTGGGGATATCATTCCTTATTTTAGGGGATTGTGGTCCACTTTGGTTAAACCTAGATCTAGTCCTATTCATCCATCAAGACCTTAATCGCCCACTTGTCTCATGCCATAGGAGTCTTTAACCACAAGTCAACCCTACTTTGACTCCATTATCCCAATTCCCAAGGCACTGGTTTCTCTCCAAGTCAATTCGACTTTCCTAGATTGTTGGATTAACTTGTGGTTTGACCTTGTGTGTTGAACTAAACCCTTGATGCCATCATGTATCATGGTCAAGCTTGTCACTTGTACTAGTTAGCCCCAATTTAACCCTTAAACTACCCTGCATTGGACACGGTTCCCAAGGCAGTGGATTTTCCAATATTGAACTAGTACTCTAATCCTAGATCTCATTTCAAATATTATAAGTCACTCCCACATCAAATATGAACCAAAGCTACACTCTTTGAATCCCTCACTTGTCTTGTGACTTCACCCTAAGGTCTAGGAGGAACCATACACCTTACTTCATTTAGAATTAACTTGATTTGGTGTCTTGGTTTTGATCTCTCCTGTCGGGAGTAGATCGGGTCTCCCCCTTTGTTGTCTGGGCTAGACAACATAAAGTGAAGGTTGCCTCGACTGGCGTGACAACCAATCCATTGGAGGTCAAGGTGATCGTGGTTGCACCTTTGAGTTGCCCTTCACTATTGCCATCCATGAGTGGATACATCCATAGGGGTAACTACAGCTTAGGTGATAATAGGGTGCTTTCTTCCCACTGGGTTTTCCCTCTTTCCTCACTTAGCTTATTTTCAGCATTTTTTGGATTATTGTATTGGGGTGACCTTTGGTCTTAGTAACCACGGCCCTACATTATTTTTTTTGTAGATGATAGTCTAGCTTGAGGGGGGGTGTTCGGATATCTACATCATCATTTTCAGGACCTTGCATGCAATTAGGGTTTGCATGCATTTTGCATGCATCCCAGTCACCAGGTTGATGCCTCCAGCACCTTATCCACTTTATTCTAGCACCCGGGAGCTTCTTCCATCAGAGTTTTAGCTCTCCTAGTCATGAAGGCGTCCACTTCTCACCTACTGCCAGAGAAGGGCGCACTTCTTTACCTACCCACTCAGTTTACACTCAGTTAGCACCGATTCTCCTTGATTTGAGGCTAGTTTCACTTCTGACTGACTGTTTCACTCCGTTGGACCTCCAGATTGACTAGATGACTTGTTCTGACTTCAGTTAAGCCTCCCATGCGCCCTCCACTGAGTCTCCTTCCCTATATCAGTGCTGCACACTTCAGTTACACTTGTTACACTCAGTTAGAGTCAGATTGACACCTGGATGACTGGTTCTTGTGCATTGATGACCACCACTGATTGATGATGAGGACTCCTAGTTGGAGCCAAGCTACACCATTCAGTAATTTGATTGACCTTCTTAGTCAATTTGAATTGCTCACTCATTGTTAGATGATTGTATTGTAATTATTCACCCTTATTGGGATATTGAGCACTGATGCATGTTTTGCACAGTTTTACACCATATTTTCTATGTTCATCTGTTGTGATTGATTTACTTGTTCATTAGATCTGCTTTGACTAATTTTACAAGATCTAGGGGTAAATGGAGTCAGATTCCCACCAAATTTGGTCTCCAAGGTTTATTAACTATTTGTGGGGTGAGTTTTAATTATTAAGCCCAAGTTATCGCCAGATCTATCAGATCTAAAAATCTAGGGTTTTGAGATATAAAGGTTTGAAGTGACCAATGAGTAAAATGCATGAAACTAGATACATAACTTGTAGAACATACCTCAAAAGCTTGCGATCATCTTGCAAATTGATAATCTTTCCCAAGTGAGGCAATCAAGAGTGAGATCCAAGTGCTCCAAGTGAAATCACTATCCTTCCAAGTCGTCCAGTGCACCCTTCCCTGTCCAAAATGATCTATAATGAGAATCAATTAAACATGGAAAAAGCTATACGGAAGAAGATATGAAACAAAAAGCATCAAATATGTCACGAAGATACAATAATGATACTCCCTGAGACAAGGATGTTGGACACAATGGTCACACTGAGAGGGGGTGAATCAATGTGTAAGCAATTAAACCCCTTTTTCACTTTTACAAATTAAGTAGAGTCTATCAAGGCATTATGGTACAAGTACATCACTACATTCATCACATGTTATATTGTAATATAAGCATAAATCAGTAAATCATAGTAGCAAACACATCATAGGAGAAACACTAGAATTGTATGAAGGATTTATTTATGTTTGATATGATTTACAATGGAAGACATCAATCTTCGCGATTACAATCAACACCAATTGATACAAAGAGCGCCATCTCTAACAATAGGACCCAGCCTGGTCTTCTTAGGTGCAACTGAGAAAGGGTTGAGGAATCCAATCCTCGGGTGTACAAGCAAGACACTGCTTGCAATAAGGAACAATCACATCACCACTACTGCCACTGTCAAGTCAACTGCAATCACTACCAATCAACTGTTGTCGTGTCAAGGTCCGTCACTTGTCAAGCTGTCACTTTCATAAAATCAACTATCATTGCTATGATTGTGTAATCATGACTGAGCTGAGCACATCACTGAGTAAACACCAGATCATTGTATACATATCATCATACATTCACATATCATCACTGTGTATGCATATCATATATCATCACTGAGTATGCAAATCTTCATTGTGTATGCATATCATATATCATCACTGTGTATGCAAATATTCACTGTGTATGCATATCATATATCATCACTGTGTATGCAAATCTTCAGTGTATTATCATATCTTTGTAATACTGTGTATACTTTTGCTACACTTTTTGGAGGCAAACTGAATTTCAGGCCTTTAAGATATCCACCGAAATGCTTAGTAAATAGACTAGTCTGAAATTCAGACTTCTGTGGTGGCCTCAGAGCAATCTGAAATTTCCTCAGTCCACTTCTGTAACCGAAAATCATAGAAAAAGATAAAACACTTGACGGCTGTATAAACCCGAATTTTAGAGAGGATCAATCTTAGTTTAACCACCGAAATTTCCTCAGGCTGTGGCTGCCTTAGATCAATCCTTAAACCCCGTTTTCTGATTCCTTCCTGACTGTGGATCTGCTGCTTCCTCAGAGACACACGAAATCAGAGATTACTTCCAAAAGCTTGCTGTTGTAGCTGATCCGAAAATCAAAGCAACAAAAAAGGACCAAAAAAAAAAATCTTCAAGGACTTTGATTGCAGCTGCCTCAGACACTGTGTACCAAATTTCAGAGAGAAAACTGCCTCAGATCAAATCCGAATTTCAGAGCACTTGATCTTGATTTTTAAGTGAATGACAAGTGTATATTTATATATTCCAACTTGGAGTTTGACTGGGCCGACCTGTTATGAATATAAGATTATTTGTTTTTAAATTAATTAAAATCTCTTTTCCCTTTTGGCTGGTCGACTCTTGTACTTGTATTCCATGCCACTATTTTTAGGATCAATATAACTTGTTTTTATATCTATTAATGCTTTAATATTAATATGATCCGCCCTAGAGCCTTTGTGGACCTTCTTTATGATAATCAATGGGTTTCCAAAACATCCAAGGGGGTCCAAGCTACGTGACCATATGTCAAGAGCTTTAAGGGTTATCAAATCATCATGGTCAAGGTCTCTGTTGTCCGCCGAGATGCACACCATCAGGGGAAATCTTTCGAAAGTTGTTCCCTCACTACAAGTGGGGAAAGTGTGGCCTTGGGGGCAAGCAATGAGCCAGGTACTGTCACCTGAATCCCAGCTCCTCCGTTTAGGCTAACTTCTAACGAAGCCAAGAGGGGTAGTCCCTACAAAGAGTTGTCTATGGTTCAATGTGTTTTATTGTTTTTGGTGTATGGGGATGCAGATGGGTGTTTTTTAGGAGTTTTGAATGAAAGATCACAACTTATAAAAGACACAAGATAAAAAGCAATCCACGTTGCGAAACAGTATATGAATTTGATAGTATAAATAAAGACTTGTGAGAAATAAAACATCCACTGATCAATCACTTAAACAAAGGACAAATGGCCCCGAATAATAATGAAAGTATAAACAAAACTAGTGCCTTATGGAGTTGATAACTTTATGTGTAGTGCTGGGGGATGCTAAGAATACAAGTCTTAGTAACTGTTCGTGAGATCGTTTTGCAAATTATCTTGGTAAATTAAGAATTTCAGTGATCTGGATTATTAGGCTAAGAACAACAAGGTAAATCAAAAGACCGGAAAGGTATACTTTCAGTGGCTTCCCCTTATGATGGTAAGACAGACTGCCCAGATTTCAAAGAGTAGGTGTCTAAATAATTAACCACTCTGATGTCTCGACAACTGTAATTTCCAGCCCCACCAGGTTTAGGAACTTTGTCCACTACCTGAGTATGTCTTGAAGAAGGCAACGTCGGTTCGTTGGTTGTGGGGTGAAAATTTTATTATGTTATCGAAAAAATTATCAAATTCAACACCTTTCTGAGTACTAGCCCAACCTTTTCAGGTTGGCAGAGCATACGAGTGTTGAATAGCAACCAAGATAAATTATTATGGGGGAGTATGAGTTGGAAATTTTTATTATTAGAGCACAATATTCAACTCTCCAATAGAGAGCGCTCTTGACTTTGTCTTATGACAAGGTTCAAGAGACTTAGCTATTCTATATACCTAATGCAGGGAAAAATGCAAATCTTATTATGCTCTCCGACAGAGAGTGCTCTTGACTTGGATTATTGCAAGTTCAAGAGGCTTTGTTCTTTATTAAAACAGAGACAGTTTGCATGTAAAGAAAAACACTTTCCTCAAAGTAAACAACTAATGAAAGGAAAAAATCAAATGAAAGAGAAAGAACAAAGCCAAATTGAGTAACTAACCAAGAAATGAACAACAAGGTGGGATCAACCTCCGAACAAGGTGACCACTAGAACCACCAGTCCTTGAGACCTTCCAGCTAGCTAAACTTCGACAAGGAGTCTAATGGGGATAGAGAAGCTACCACAAAATAATGTGGCCCCTCGGGATGAAATCCCAAGGTTGCTAACTCAAGTCAAGACTTGGAAATGGAAATTACTCTAAGTACAAAAAATGAAATTTAATCTATGAAACTTATACAAGTCTAACTAAAGCATGCATGAAATAGGCTTCTCCAAATGGGGAAGGAGAAACAAAGTGTGGGAGGCCTTATCCCACCTAGCCTTTTTATTAATCAAGTACAAGTGCCTTGGGAATTTAACCCTTGAAAGGACTTTGAGAGAAATAAACTGGAAAATTTGAAACAAGCTCTTAAGAGCTATTACAAAGGATAAGTAATGATTTCTCGGTTTGGATCATCCTCTTGGTTTAGAACTTTTTCTCTTCTACTTGCTTCAGAAATTCTTGAGTTTCTCTTTTCTCAAAATAACTATCACAATAGTGAACTCAAATATCCATTAGCATTAGTCAAAATAAAATAAATTTGAAACTAAAATCAGACCTTGGGAGAGGCAAGACAAACTCATCGTTTATGATATAAAAAGCACGTTTTTTAACGAAATAACTTGATATTTTTTGGGAAACAAAATTTAAATATTTTTTAATATTTTACGCTAATTTTTAGAATCTGGAAAATAGCAGAAAATTGCAGAAAATCAGTAAAAAAATCAGCAAGTACAAAATGGCACGCTTTTCGAGAAAAAATCAAAAAATAAAAAATTTTGAAATTTTTTAATTTTTCAAGCTAATTTCCAGAATTGAAAATTAGCAGAAAATTGTAAAAATTAGTCAAAAAACAGCAAGCCTAAAATGGCACGCTTTTCGAGAAAAACACTAGAAAAATGATAAAAAATGATTTTTCGAAATTTTTTAATATTTTTCAAGAAATTCCAGAATTGAAAAAATGCCTCAAAATACAGAAAAAACCAGCAAACAAAAAGTGAAAAATATGCACGTTTTTCGAGAAAAATAGTGCAACGTTTCTCAAGGCAAAAAAGAAGATGAATTTACAACTTTGGAAAATGAAACTAGATCTTTAAATATGGGCCTTTAAAAAGATGGATCTAGCTTTGAAAAAGTAGATCTAAGGCTAGAAAGCCTAGATCTAACTTAGTAGAAGCCAAGCAAGCTTGAAATATAAATTTTAGGGACTAGATAATTTCTACAAAAAAGTGGAAAAGAAATAGAATAGAACCTTGAAAATTCGAAATCCACTTGTAGTAACCAATGTAACCAAGAGAAAATTTTGAAATAGTTTGTTTGATGGATGAGGCAAGCAAACCCTTTGTGGCTATGTTTATTCTTTTGGAAGTAGAAATGCCTTGTAAATCCTGCACAATGAAAGCATTAGATGAAAAGAGCTCTTGTTTTGTGAAGAGAGGATAGATGCAACCGAGCTCACACCTTTCTCCACCTTTGGTGATCCCTGAAAAGCCACAAACTTCAAGATGCAAGTGATATCAAATACTAGAATGCTAAATCAAATGAAGATCCAAAAGACATTAGTATAACTTACTACGTCCTGTCTGCTTTAGATAATCAAATATCTTGCATAGATAACCAAATTAAAGACGATAAATGGCTAACCTTGCATGCTAGATTGATAACCTTCCTAAGCTAGCAATGACAAAATACACTTGCATAAAGAAAGAGTGAGGGTTAGAGAAATATCACCTCCCACAAGATGAATTCACAATGCTAATAACTCATGCATATACCTCCAAAGTCACTTTTATTCCAAACTTAAACAAATAGTACTTTACGATATTTTGGCAGAGTTCTCTTGCCCAAAATCTCCATGAGAAATGAGGAGCCAAGCACCTCATTATATACAAAAACTAGCCAACTAAAACCCTAATTCGAATTTGCCTTGAGAGAGACAAATGGCACTTTGAGAAAATCAAATTCCAATCACAAACTCCAAAAATTTCAAGCTTGGAGTGATATCTACCCATAAACTCTAGTTTGGAGGTGATGTGGATGGGGAGGTGGCCGCCACCTTGGCAAGGCGCCCCCCATCCTTCATTGTTAACTCCACCATCCCAATAGCAATCCTCCACATCACAAAAAACGTCAAGCTTAAGGAGAGGGCAAATTTCTTCATGAAGATGCTTTGACAGTGCTCCGATACTTGACTAAAATGATTGGGAGTTGATTGCAATCATCATAAGTGCTCAGTTCCTTGTCATTTTGACTGTTTGTTTATTTGATTTGGTCTTTTTTGGAGAGATTTAAATTATCTCCAATTTATTATTTTCTGAATATTTTAATTAATATTTTTGATTTTTTTTATTTTTTGAGAAAATATTAATTATGAAGCCAAATAATTGTCTGAAACTTAGGGTAAGCTGGCCCGGGGATCATGAATGATTTTTGGCTTAAGGTTCAAGCCTTCAATCACTGAAAACGTTTCCCCGGATGACTGACATATTACAAATTGAAATTTTTCCATTTAAACTTATGGAAAAATTTATTTAAAAGATTAAAAATAATTAAAAACCCAAAACCGGAGGACTTGGTAAATTTTTTCCAAATTTTTTTCTGAGGGTCCTAGTGACTTAGGACATGACCATAGTCTATTCTAACAGTGTCTAGTAGGCTTATATACATCTGTTGGGCTCTAATAAACCCCCATGGCTCAAATTTTCAAAATCGGGCATTCCAGCTTTGGAGGAAGCGGGAGAAAACCTCATCGATCATAGCTCGGCTATAGGCAAAGTATAATTGACAAGGGAAAAAACTCCCTGGAATACCTTAGTTACTTAACCAAGTCATGGGGGACCGAGCCACTAAAAAATCCTACTAGCACACTTTATTACAAACCCCGTGGGGCCATGGTCATATCGACTGAAAATAAAAACTGGCTAGCCAAAATTGGCTAATTATTGTCTTCTGAAACCCCGATACTCCTGGAAGTGAACACTGATGTGTTCCATCACTGGCGGCTCAATGGAGTTTCATCTATTTGTACAAAATAGGTGATAACAGTCTCCATATCAAAAACACATCCAATGACTCCAATATATCTTCATTACCAAATAATACCAAAATCCCCAAAGATAAGGGTAATAACCCCACATGACTTCCACAAAATTGTGGGATATCAAATCATGCTTCAAATTCCAAGTGAGTGCTTCTTCAATACATCAAAGATTCCATACATCATTGTCAAGGTCCTCCATTTAGCTTGTGGGAAAAATATCAACAAGCAACCAAGTATGTGGGCTTCATGATCCCATTAAGCCACAAATGACCACAGAATGGGTCATTTGGACCATTTGGGCCATCAGATGTTCCAATGCCCAAACTATCATGTCCTTCTTACCATGTCAACAACCTTGTTACTCCTTTGTATTTAATGGCTTGTCATCAATGACAACCATACTCAACAAAGGAACAATCAAAAGGCAAGATATGGGGTTTCCCCACAATAGCGTCCCCTCAAATTGTCCTCCTCTTCACCCACACGACCTCCCTGCATAGAAAACGTTTGAAGCACACAAATCCAAAATGATAACACAGAGAAAAGATTGTATATTCAACTTGCAAGAGCATCCAACAAAGCTAGAGAAGTAGATATGCAAAAGTAGTATTTTATTCCAAGAGTTCAAGAGCCCAAAGGTGCATTTACAATAGGGGTGTCTCTTCCTTAAATAGGAATGAGAGAGACGAAAACCCTAAACCACTTTATGAATGAGTGGTGGAGATCAAAAGATAGATACAATACAATCAACGACTAAGATGAGCCGGAACAATAAAACACGGATCGACTCACTAAGAGAGGTGCGCACTGACTAAAAGTGGCCCTAGGGGGGGTGCGCACTGCATAAAAATGACTAGGACAAGTGTGTACCACATAAGATGACTAGGACAAGCAACTAGGAGCACATGGTGGGGCTAGGAGGTTTTATTATCCTTCACTAGCATCACCCCATGGCACAATGATATAAAAAATTACTCAATAACATGTCCAAGTGATCAAATGACCAAATCGTGGCCCCCTCACTGAGAGAATAATACATCAAATCACAACCCAGAGAGTGTGTGGACTCCACTGAATGCTGCAAGCTGACTTGGAAGAAGTGGGATACATCACAAATGACCTCTAAGAGTCTAAACAAACCTCATGCCAAAAACTTGCCTCAATAGCCCAAATCGATTTCCTCAATGACCTTTTTATCCCATTTTTATTCCATCTGAAAACCATCAAAATGCCTGTAACTCATTGCCTGATGCCCGGGCACAAAATCTGACTGTACCATCATGTCTGGAGATGGGGGTAATCTGGTAATAACAAGTGGTTGGACTACCCCTCTCCTCTATAGTGCCTGTTATCACATATATAGTAACCGGGCTACCATACATTATTTTTCTGATTCCAGTACACTATTAAGCCAGTTCCCTTGCATTGAGATGATGAGATGAGCATATACTATGGATCACTATCAGATTATGGACAACAGTGTTATTTCCCATGTCATGACTGAGTCTCAGGACACTCATAAAGATGGCCGATGTAGCTATTTAGCCATTTGTGCAGAGCAGTCAATAGTGCCCAGAGTTACAGCAGCAATTTTAGAGGACAGATGATGGCTTAGATGATGAGCATTCAAGTATATGACTCAGCAGGTATATTATGGTGTTGTGGTTATATTGCTTTTATTTTCATTCTCTTAGCATGTCTTAGCATTTAGTATTATGATTTGGCGATCATATAGATATGTGGACCTGGTTGTACTATATATATATATCATATTTTGCCCTACTCAGACTTAGAAGTTCTTGACCTATACTCATCGGTTTTACCCTCCTTAGGGAGATTAGAGGTGATCATTCCCGCCATACTTTGGCTTGCTAGTGTTGGTTTCATTATTCACTGTCTTCATCCATCCATGACTTACCCAGTTTGTTCATTACCTTGACTTACTACTTGACTTGTGGCATGGAGGACCTTTCCTCACTGTAGCCTCTGTATTGGATGAGCTTCCTTGTTTATTGTGTCTCGGCTCTGAGTTGGTGACAAAACTTAGCTTTGGTGAGTTGGATTTCCTCATGAAGTCCCCCTAGTCACTAAAGATGTTGTTAGCTAAACTTGAAACTTTTAGTGCTGCCATGAATACAAAGTATGGAAATAAAATGTTGTATCTTGTATGAAAGCCCATTCATGCAATGTGTTTCTCAACACACATGAATGAAAGGCAAGCCAAATGAAAATGGCTATGAAATATCAAATGTTATATCTCTTGTGAAATGTAAAATACCTAGGTAAACAAGCTGTCTAGAGACACACCTAGAAGTGCTCAGATAAATAAGTGCCTTAAAAACACACCTGCAGCAATAAGCCTTATGAAATGTAAATTTATGCAATGTGTTTATAAACACACATAGATCAAAGGCTATGGAAACAATAGGCCCAAAAAGCAATGGAACTTAAACTCTATATCAAAAAGATTGCTGGCCTCATTTGTATTATGGATTGTGTGCATCTGTCAAGGTGAATAAACACTCTTTGAACAACTTACCCATTTGTGAGACACCTCCATTCCCTGTGTTATTGCTTGTCCACTATATGCTATGGTGTGTATTCCCTTTTCCATATCCAAAGTGTCACAGTGTTAAGTCAGTAAGTCATCCTTTGACCTAGCCATTTTATTCTTAGCCTTCACCCTTCACTAGCAAATTGATCACAACTATGAAGTGAGTATGGCCTTGAAAGTCTAGTCTGAGTAATAAGTAATAATTAAAGACCTATTATATTTGGATTTAGATCGCCAGTAATGATTACTTTTTGTTATAATTGCTATTTGAATGGATTGTAAAACATGTTTTAACCTTTGACACCTTGCAGCAGCTTGATGGCAGTTTGAGAGTTATATTTTGGTCATGTTGACTTGGTCAAACCCAGTTTGACCAAAAGTCAACCACAGGACATGAGGTGGTAGACCACAGGTGATACAGATAGATGATATATGGTCTGGTACAGGTCACCATGGTGGGTTTATGCAGTGGCTTCAGACATGAGGTTTATGGTATGATGATGATTTGTGCTTTTCAACACTTTTACAGATTATTATTATTTGGTCTACCGGATATGATGAGCATTTATTTTGGACCATGCAGAGGTCTATATGGTGTATGAGTACACACCTTAGATGGATTTGGACCTTCTGAGTCCAATGAGACAACCTGTTTTTAGTTTCGGGCAGTTACAGTGATGTTTTAGTCTCAGTTGGCTATCCTAGTGCAGTTTTGGCCTGTCAGAGCAGTGATGAGATTTGATTGGTTCACGTAGGGCGCTGTACATGGAGGGGGTGGTCCAGCCACTTGTTATTACCATATTACCCCCCTCCCAGACACATTGGTGAGCTTACCTTGACAGTGCAGGCACTCCAGGAGGCAGTTTGGGTAGTTTCACACTTCCCGAGGCAGTCCAGAAATGGTGAAAATGGCTACAAAGGAATTCGATTTGGGCTACTGAGGCAAGGTTATGGCATGATATGATGATTGATGATGAGTGGGATGTCTTCCACACCTTCTCCAGCAGTTTCAGCTTCCGGTGGGACCCACACCCATCACTTTTGGCATTTTATGATGATTTCTAGAGCCTTCCAAGGCTCACGACTTTCCCAGAGGGGCACGATTTGGTGTCTAGAGTGATTATTTAATATTATTGTGCTATGAGGATTGACCAAGGGTGTTAGAAATTATCCCTTAGACCCACCATGAGTTATTTCTTATGTTTTATCATTGACATTTGGTGGGGACCCCCCTATTATGGGTGATTTGTCCAATATTATATTGTATTATTGAGTTGATCCATGTATTGTATTGTTGAGCTCATCTCAACCATTGATTAGATCGTTTGATTTTTTAATCTTATCCACTCATTCAAAAAGTGGTTAGGATTATGGCCTCTCTCCATCCTATTTAAAGGAGAGAGCTTCTCATTGTAAAGGGGACTTTTGGCTCTGGATTATTGGAATAGAAAAGATTATTGCATCTATCTGTTGTGTTGTGGTGAAATGCTTTTGGAGTTCGTTCGTTGATTATTCCTTTGCACTGGGTTTTTGGAGATCTTGTCTTGCTATCTTTTGTACCACGATTTTGTCATCTACAGGTGGAGGCCGAATTGATTTGAGGAGAACGTATTGGTAGGGGAGGACCCTCCCTACCTCTTTCTTGGGTTTCTTCATTGGTAACAGGGAGTATTACTGTCTTTGACCTTCTATTTCATGTTACTATTGCATTTCGTTTGTATTTCCTCCATACTTGATCTTTCTGATTGAATCGATTTCCTTGGTTTTACAGGTAGAGGAGGTCGCACTTGTGGGCTAGGGCATCATTTTGGCAAGCAAAATCAACAAT
Source organism: Larix kaempferi (assembly GCA_027924585.1). Lineage (NCBI taxonomy): Eukaryota > Viridiplantae > Streptophyta > Pinopsida > Pinales > Pinaceae > Larix > Larix kaempferi. The sequence continues at coordinate 5,585,478 of BSBM01001022.1, forward strand.
TTCTCATTTGATCTACTGAGATCTAGCCATTGGATGACCTTAACTTTCAAGATCCATCAAGCTTGACACCTCAACATCCCTGATTTATAATTTGGTGGACATCCAACTCCATATGGCCCATTTTCCAAGGCACTAATCTTCTCCAAGCCAATTCGACTTTCCTGGATTGTTGGGTTAGCTTGTAGTTTGATCTTGTCTTGTTTGCTTGAGTATCTTGACATTGTCATATCCTTCCATCAAGCTCATCTTTGGTACTGGTTAGCCCCAATTTGGTCCTTAACTACCCTGCATTGGACACGGTACCCAAGGCAGTGGATTTTCTCATAATTGACTAGTACCCTGATCCTGGATCTTATTTCAAACATCAAAAGTCACTCACATATACATAATGGACCAAAGGTACTGTTATCACCTAAGATGTAGTTGCCCCTATGGATGGATCCAGTCATGGATGGCAATAGGAAAGGGCAACTCAAAAGGTGCAACCACGATCACCTCGACCTCCAAATATGTATGGTTGTCATGCCAGTCGAGGCAACCTTCGCTTTATGTTATCTAGCCCAGACACAAAGGGGGAGACCCGATCTACTCCCGACAGGAGAGATCAAAACCAAGACACCAAATCAGGGTATTTCTAAGTGAAGTTAGGTGTATGGTTTATCCTAGACCTAAGGGTAAAGTCACAAGCCAAGTGAGGGGTTCAATAGGTATAGCTTTGGTTCATAGTTGAAGTAAGAGTGACTTATAATGTTTGGAGTGAGATCTAGGTTGAGTGTACTAGGTCAATGTCAAAAGATCCACTGCCTTGGGAACTGTGTCCAATGCAGGATAGTTAAGGTTTGTATTGGGGCTAACTAGTACATGAGACAAGCTTGACCATGGTTCATGATGTCTTCAAAGGTATAGTCTACCATGCATAGGTCAAACCACAAGTCAATCCAACAATCTAGGAAAGTTGAACTACCTTGTAGAGAAACCAGTGCCTTGGGAATTGGGAAGTGGAGTCAAAGTAGGGTTGACTTATGGTTTAGGACTCCTACAACATGAGATAAGTGGGCAATATAGTTCTTGATGGTTGAATATGTCTAGATCTAGGTTTGACCCAAGTGGACCACAATCCCTTAAAACAAGGAATGCTATCCCCAAGGCAAGATTTGACAAAGTGATAGTCTAGACCTAGGTTTTGAATTATTCCGGTTTCAGATCTGCAATAATCTCAAGTACCCAGTTCCTAGAAGTGAGTGAACTCACTTCTCCAAGGTGGTGCGACTTTACCCAAGGAGGCTTCAATTGGGGTTTAGGTGGGTCAAATCATGTCGGATGGCATCCAAACTTTAGATCCGGGTAGATCGGTCAGGTAGGAGTATGGATCTATAATTTCGTGGTAATCCAACGGTTAGATCTTAGTAGATTTGAGTTTAAGGGTTCCAAGTGGTCCAAAAAGGGGATTAAATCCCTTAAAATGTGGAATGGGGCCCACAAGGTAAATTTCAGAAAAGTGACAACCTGGGTGTATGTTATTTGATGTGTAGATGTCAAATCAAGTGGAATCTCAAACACCCATCGCTTAGATCTAGGTCAACCTGCTCAAACTAGGAAGTGCGCCTTGCTTGGGAGAGGCTAAGTTGGCCTGGGAAGGGGGTCAAATGGAAGCCAATCCTCACCAAACTATAGATCCGGGATGCCGTGGATGCTATAGAGGTGGGTTCTAAATATTACGCCCAACAACCCAATAGATCTAAGTAGATCTGAGAAAATGCAAAAATGGGATTTTAATTAATTAGGGTTTTAAATGTTTTTGACAATTGGATAGATCATGGAGATAGAACTTACCTTGAGATCATACCTGAATGATGTGGATGAGATGCCTTGATGTTGAGGAAAATTCCCGCAGAGATCAAATGAGAGATTGTTGATTTGCTTGCCAATTTGATGCCCTAGTCCACAAGTGCGCCTTCCTCTATCTGTCAAACCAAGGAATGAAGATTCAATCAGTAAGAGCAAGTATGGAAGAAATACAAGAGAAATGCAAATAGTAACATGAAATAGAAGGTCCTGGGACAGTAATACTCCCTGTTACCAACGAAGAGATCCAAAGAAGAAGTAGGGAGAGTCTTCCTCTACCAATACCTCCTCCTCCAAGCAAATCGGCCTCCACCTGTAGATGCAAAATCGTGGTACAAAAGATATGGCAAACAAGATCTCCAATAACTCAGTGCAAAGGAAGAACCAACGAACGAACACCAAAAACATTCACCACAACATTGGAGATAGATGCAATAATAATTTTCTATTCCAATAATCCAGAGCCAAAAGTCCCTTTACAATGAGAGGCTCTCTCCTTTAAATAGGAAGGAGAGGCACCAAAACCCTAACCACTTTTTGAATGAGTGGCTAAGATTATAAGATACAAAAGTCTAATCAATGGTTGAGATGAGCTCAACAATATAATACATGGATCACACATAAAATATAACATAAGTGGACAAAATCGCCCTAGAAGAGGGGAATCCCACCAAATCATGATGATGAAATATCATAAGAGGCTTATGGTGGGTCCAAGGGGTAATTTTATCCCTCCTTGGTCAATCCCCATAGCACAATATCCAATAAATAATCATGAATGTACCAAATCGTGCCTCCATAGTGAAGTCGTGGTCCTCAAAAGACCTCAAAAAATCCACAGAAAGTGCCATAAGTGATGGATGCGGGCCCCGATGAAGCTGAAACTGCTGGAGAAGGTGTGGAAGGTCCCGATCTATCATCACTGATCATCCCATGCCATAACTTTGCCTCAGTAGCCCAAATCGATTTCCTCAATAGCCATTTCTACCAATCCTGAAATGCCTCGGGAAGCGTGAAACTGCCCCAAACAGCCTCCTGGAGTGCTAGCGCTGTCAAGGTGAGGGCACCAATGTGTCCGGGAGGGGGGTAATATGGTAAAAACAAGTGGCTGGACCACCCCCTCCATCATCAGCGCCCTAGGTCAACCGGATAAAAGTCATCTCTGCTCCGACAGGGCCTCCGACAGACCAAAACTGCACTGGGACAGCCTACTGAGGCTCAATCATCACTGAAAGTACCCGGAACTGAAAAAAAACTGTCCCATTGGACTCAGAAGGTCCAAATCTATCCAAGATGTGTACTCATACACCATATGAGTCTCTGCATGATCAAAATAAATATCCAATATACCGGAACAGGGCCAATAATAATGCGCTGTACATATACAAACACTGCTGTAACCTCAGAATCATCATCATAACCCTGTAGCTGCTGCATAGAATCATCCTGTATGTGTACATAGACCATATATCATCTATCCATATCATCATAAGGTCTAACATCTCATGTCCCATGGTCCTCCATGGTCAAACTAGGTCCAACCAAGACCAAATATAACTCAGTCCATCATCCAAGGCTGCTGAAAAGTATCAAGGTTAATACATGCTTTACAACTTATTCAAATAGCAATTATAACACATAATGATCATGACTGGCGATCTACATCCAAATATTTAGTGTCGTTAATTATTATTATTATTACTCAGACTAGACTTTCAGGACCATACTCACTTCATAGTTGTGATCAATTTGCTAGTGAAGGGTGAAGGCTGAATTAACTGGCTAGGCTAAGGGATGACTTAACTGTCTTGACTTTGTGACACTTTGGCAAGGGAAAGGGAATACACCATAGTATATACTGAATGAGCAATAACACAGGGAATGGCGGTGTCTCACAAATGGATGAGTTGTTTAAAGAGGGTTTATTCACCTTCACAGATGCGCACAATCCATAATACAAATAAGGCCAGCAATCGTTTAGATATAGCATTTAAGTTCCATTGCTTTTTGGGCCTGAAGTTTCCATAGCCTTGATCTATGTGTGTTCACAAACACATTGCATAGATTTACATTTTTTCTTTTAGGCTTTCTGCTGCAGGTGTGTTTTTAAGGCACTTGTTTACCTGAGCACTTCTAGGTGTGTCATGGACAGCTTGTTTACCTAGGTATTTATTTTCCACAAGATATAACATTTTATTTTTATGGCCATTTTCATTTGGCATGCCTCTCATTCATGTGTGTTTAGAAACACATTGCATGAATGGGCTTTTCATACAAGATATAGCATTTCATTTTTCAAGATTTTGTATTCATGGCAGCACTAAAAGTTTCAGGTTTAGCCAACACAACTTAAGTGACTAGGGGGAATTCACAAGGAACTCCAACTCACCATAGGTAAGTTTTGTCACCAACTCAGAGCCGAGACACAATAAACAAGGAAGCTCATCCAATACAGAGGCTACAGTGGGGAAAAGTCCTCCATGTCACTAGTCAAGTAGTAAGTCAGGGTGATAAACTAGAAGGTAGGCCATGGATGGATGAAGACAATGAATAATGGAGCCAACACTAGCAAGCCAAGATATGGTGGAATGATCACCTCTATTCTCCCTAAGGAGGGTACATACCAATGAGTATGAATAGTGAACTTCTAAGTCTGGGTAGGGACAATATAATATGTATAATATATCAACCAGGTCCAAATATCTATATGATCGCCAGATCATGACACTGAGTGCTAAGACATGCTATAAGAATAAGTATAAAAGCAATCTAACCATAACACCATGATATACCTGCTGAGTCATATACCTGAATGCTCATCAACCTGTACCATCATCTGTCTTCCGAAACTGCTGCTGTAACTCTGGGCACTACTGACTGCTCTGTACCAATGGTATAATGGCTACATCGGTCATCTCTCTGAGTGTCCTGAGACTCAGTCATGGCATGGGGAATACAACTGCTATCCACAATCTGATAGTGATCCAAAGATAGCTGCTCATCTCATCATCTCAAAGTAAAGGAACTGGCTGAAATGTGCTCTGGAATCTGAAAAATAATGTATGGTAGCCCGGCTACTATATATCGTGATAACATCTGGCTCCAGCTGGGACAAGTGCTCTAAGGGAGAGAGCGCTTGAGAACCTCAAAATCTCTGGTCTCGAACTGCTCTGCATCAATCTTCAATCCAGCACTGCACCATCCTTGCTTTCAGCTCTTATCTTGCACCTGTTCCTGCTCTCACAAACACTAGAATACCATCATGGAGCATGTATGGGACAAATATAAAATAAAACTGAAAATGACTTCTACTCTAAAAATAGAAACTGAACTACGCAAAAATATAAACTAACATGGCATATATTATTTATTCATCATTCATTATTTTTATTACTGTGCAGGAGGAAAAGAGAACTTCTTTTAAACAGGCAATCTCAACTTGCACAGGTAGCCATAAATGTAAACAAAAACTAAAAATTCTTTAATGTATGCAGGAGAAGAGACAAGCTTAGGCAGGAGCAAGGCTCAACTCAATCAAACAGAAAAACAAGCAGACACTCCAAGCAGAAAAGAAAAGGGGCAATACTCATCACACAGAAAAAGAAAAAGCACACAAATCCTATTGCTCAAGTGAGCTTATTTGGTCCTACCTACCCTACTCTAACCATTTAGCACAAATGTTAGGTAAAATCATAAATCCAGTGCAACCACTCATCAAATAAGTTAATGATTTTTCTTTGATTTTTGTTGATAGAGCAAGTCAGGATTGGATTAAAGATTACTGAATTTGAGAGCACAATCTTCCTAACTTGTTTAGAAATTGAAGAAGGATTTGAATGGAGCAAAATGAAATCATGCCAAAGAGAAAAATGATTGATGCAAACATCCTCCATCAAAGAACTGATAGGATCATAAAATTTATGCAAGTTAAACTCAGGGATGGATGGAGGGAAGACATAAGACATGTGATTCGATTCATTTTCACACAAATCAACTTCTTCATTTACTTCTCTCACATATTCAATTTGATTCTCCTTGGGACTGATGATCAAATAGAAACCAAGTGGGGACAAATCAAGGTTTGAAAGACGGAAAATCAAAACTAGACCAATTTGATGCTCAAAAATGGAGAAAAGATGGAATTGATCTTTAAACACCTTTTCTAGCCACCAAGAATGATTAATAACTTGACAACAAGCATTATGGTTCAAAAGTGACTGAAAAGGGAAATGAAGTGCTTTTTCTCCAAACATGTAATCATGCTTATACTTTCTGTTGAAAACTTCAAAAGCAAAAGATTGACTAGGCCACCAACCCCAAAAAGATTGAAAAAGATGGGTAGGGAGGGTGGAAGCAATTTCTCCCAGATGGATAGAAAAATTTGGCCTTGGAATTTGACAAAAGGAAAGGCCTTTTAAAGCAAAATTGTTTATTTTGGGAATGATAAACTTTTGATCAAGTCTTATACTTACAAACCAAGGACAAGATTTCAATTCTAATAAATGGATGAAGCTGTTTTGACTAAGGATTGGAAAATTTTTAAAGACTCATTATAAGAAGTGGAACAAAGATTAGAGCATCTAGTGTGATCTACTGGCTCATCCTCTCCTTCTATTGATTCATCATTAAAATCACAAGAGGATACTTGATCTTTTTCATTAAATTGATCAGGGATAAAATTAACAAAGTTATTTAGAACATCCTGATTATTTGCACAATGATCATGTGAAAGCACTACTAAAGGGTCTTGGTCAATGTTTCCACTTTCTTCTTCTTCAATAAGGTGATAAGGAATTGAATGATCATTAAATATGGAATGATTAATGAGCTTCTCTGAGGGAGGAACTTCAATAGACTGACTGACTAAAGGCTCATCCTTAGAAATTTCCTCAGGATCAAGACTAGGGCTACCTAAAAAGAATTTTGAAAACTTATGATTTATACAATGATTATGGATTTGACTATCAATCAACTCAAAAGTGGAAGACTTATCCTCAAAAGAAATTGAGCAGGAGGGGTCATCTTCGGGTGTTGACAATTCACTCGATGTTTGATTATTAACAGATTCAACAATAGGATCAAAAAGGGGAAGGTTTTGATTTGAAAAATATATATCATCGGATTCACTTCCCCATCTTTCTAAGAAACTTTGCTCAAACATGTCATACCCGGAAATGCTATTGGACTTCAAATTTAAGAACCAGATCTCAGCTCTTTCTTTGAAGGAGGAAGCCAATAGTTTCATACACACATCCTCATGGGTTATGGATAAATCTTTAATAATTTCCCTAAAAAGTTCAAGGTGTCTTTTAGCAGATACTTCATGACTTCCATCAAATTTAGACAACCTTTCACGGGCTTGATGAGGGATGTGATGAGGATACCCAACAATTTTTGAGAAGTCAAAAACTTTCCAACGACCAAAAGTCCTAGGCCGCTCAGAAGCAGCCATGGATGGCAAAAAAAAATTTTATTTTTATTTTTTATTTTTTTTAAATCAAGAACCTAAAAACCAAATGATGCACCCCATGGGTTCTAGATAATGATAGGATCGATCACCAGTGGAGTCGCTTATGTGGAGTCGCCAGGTAGATTTTAAAACTCTTCTACCAAGATGTATGTCGTTTAAAGTGCAGGGAGAGAGTGAGACACAAAGGTGTGTTGAACCAAGGTAGGCCTCTACCTCCCCGGCAACGGCGCCAAAATGTTATCACCTAAGATGTAGTTGCCCCTATGGATGGATCCAGTCATGGATGGCAATAGGAAAGGGCAACTCAAAAGGTGCAACCACGATCACCTCGACCTCCAAATATGTATGGTTGTCACGCCAGTCGAGGCAACCTTCGCTTTATGTTATCTAGCCCAGACAACAAAGGGGGAGACCCGATCTACTCCCGACATGAGAGATCAAAACCAAGACACCAAATCAGGGTATTTCTAAGTGAAGTTAGGTGTATGGTTTATCCTAGACCTAAGGGTAAAGTCACAAGCCAAGTGAGGGGTTCAATAGGTATAGCTTTGGTTCATAGTTGAAGTAAGAGTGACTTATAATGTTTGGAGTGAGATCTAGGTTGAGTGTACTAGGTCAATGTCAAAAGATCCACTGCCTTGGGAACTGTGTCCAATGCAGGATAGTTAAGGTTTGTATTGGGGCTAACTAGTACATGAGACAAGCTTGACCATGGTTCATGATGTCTTCAAAGGTATAGTCTACCATGCATAGGTCAAACCACAAGTCAATCCAACAATCTAGGAAAGTTGAACTACCTTGTAGAGAAACCAGTGCCTTGGGAATTGGGAAGTGGAGTCTGTTGTCCGCCAATATGCACACCAGCAGCGGAAATCTTTCGAAAGCTGTCTCTTCACTACAAGTGAGAGAGGTGTGGCCTTGGGGGCAAGCAATGAGCCAGGTACTGTCACCTGAATCCCAGCTCCTCCGTTTAGGCAAACTCCTAACGAAGCCAAGGCGGGTAGACCCTAAAAAAGAGTTTTACTAAGGCTCTTTGTGTATTTATGTGTTTTAGGTGTTGTGATGCGGATGGGTGTTTTTTTTTTTAGGAGTTTTTGAATGAGAGACAATTATAAAAGTTAAAAATAAGACAAGATAACGCAATCCACGTTGCAAACACAAGATGAAAGATACACTTGGACAATAAGCAGATCACTTCACAAAAATATAAGCAGATACTCCAATGTTGATATTTAAGCAAGCAAAATACAATATGAAGGACCAGTGCCTTATGGAGTCAGAAAATAAAAGTGATTGTAAACTTGACACAAGTGCTTGAAATGGAAAGTTTGTGAGAACGTTGTGCAGCTTATCTTGGTAAATTGAAAATTTTAGTTGTCTTGATTATTAGGGCTAAGACCAAAGGTATCAAGAGATGGTGGAACCCTACCCAAGAAAGATACTGGCAACCCTGAATGACATGTCGGAAGCACCCAGATTCGATAAGGATTGGTGTCCAATGTTTGAACCGCCCCTGAGTCTGACAGTGGGAATCCGGCGCCACCCCTCGCGGGAAGAACAGTATTTTGCCTTGGTTGAGGTTGTGGGAAAAATTTTAATTAAATTTATCGATCGTTATTATCAAGTCTTTCACCTTTCTGAGTACTAGCCCAACCGTTTCCGGTTGGCAGAGCATACGGGGTGTAGGACAAACCAAGATAAATTAATTAGGGGAGTGTGAGTGGAAAATTTTATTTATTAAAAGAACCTTGTTCAACTCTCCGACAGAGAGCGCTCTTGACTCGGTCTTATGACCACAGTTCAAGAGACTTGCTAAATTAACAATGCCTAATGCAGGGGATGATGCAAGACTAAAAATGCCCTCCGATAGAGGGTGCTCTTGACTTGGATTTGGCCAAGTTCAAGAGACTTTGGTTTATTTTAAGCAAACAAGAGCAGTTGTGTTGTGAAAAGCAGTAAAATAACTTGAGAAAGATGAAACCACTTGATAACTTGAAAGATATAATTAATGCTTTTAACAATAACTACTTTGCCAAATAATATGAGATAAAACTAAAACTAGTGTTCTACCATACAAATTCTAATCTACTAGGTGGGATTGATCCCCGAAACAGGATCAACCGCTAGAAACCACCAATCCTGGAAACCTTCCAGCTAGCTGGATGTCCACAAGAAGTTGATGGGGGAGCGAGAAGCTACCACAAAACTATGTGGCCTTTGGGATACGATCCCAAAGTTAGCTATTCTCTGGTCAAGGATTGGAAGAGAAACAATATAATGATAAAAATTAAACTAAGCTACCCAAGAATCTCTTTCAGGTTCAAGACCCTACTCGGGAAAGCATGGGGGTAAGTAAAATATGAGATATAATCAAGATAAACTTATTTAAGCAAAATTTAAACTAAGAACATAAAAATGTAAATCTAAGCTAAAAACAACCACAAGACCCAACACCCTTCCCCAAATGGGGAAGAAGACCCAAAAAGTGGAGGCCTCCTCCACTTAAAAAATTTTATTTGATAAGTACAAGTGCCTCAAGGGAAAATCCTTGAAAGGTCTTTCGAGAATGATGATACTTGGAAAAATATTGAAGAAGATATAGATTCTACTTGTTATTACAAAGGATAAGTGTATCAAAATTTGGTCATTCTTATGTCTTCTTCACTTTGTTTTGCTTCGATCCTCTTGTTTCAAGATCTTATCAAGTACTTCTCTCTCAAATGGCCTACACGAGTTCAAGAACATCTAAACAAGGCACCCATTAATCATTAGTAAAAAATAAATCGAAATTGAAACTATTTGAGTCTATATTGAAGATTTTAACTCTAAGATGGAAAATGCATGAAAATTTGTCATAAAATGTTAACTATGGCAGAACGGACCAGCGAACAAAATTGCTCCTAAAAATGCTAGAAATGAGATCTAAGACTAAAAATTTTTTGGAAAATTTTATAAATTTTTTTTCTATCTTTAAAAAGGGAAACTAGATGCAAACTTAACAAATGCTAGAATGAGATCTAGTATGATTTTTTAGAACTATCTTTTCAATGTATGCCAATGATCTACTAGATGCAATAATTTAAGATTTATCAAATCAAATTGAACTACTCTAACAAACACTAACTTATCCAATTCGTTTTTGCTTTTTTGTGTGATTTTTAGGGCACTTTGGAGGTGGACGAGAAGAGGGAGAAAGGGCAAACCTAAAGGCAAAGGTGGAGAGGCAAAGGGAGATCAAAGTAGGGCAAAACGAAAGCGAAGAGGGAGGATAAAAAGGGTGGACGAGAGGAGCTAAAGGATGACTTTCCTAGGGTGGACAAGAAAGCAAGAGGACCAAAACGAAAGGGGGAGGAGAGGGGACGAGAGCAAGAGAATGGGGCTAGAAGAGATAGAATGAAACTAGGGCAAGGAGGAATAGGCTTAGCATGCAAATGGGAAAAGGAGATCAAGGAGCAAAAGACAAGGCTTGAAGAGAAAGCCTATAGTAACAAGGTTTTGAAAATAGAAATTTTGATTGATGAGAAACCTGAGAAGAGCTCTTCCTAGCCTTCTTAAGATGAAAAGATCTTGAGATTTGTAGATCCTGCAACCACAAAGTATTAGGCCAAAACTTGAAGATGAACAAGGGTTTGATGCAACCGAGCTCTTACCCCTCTTCACTTTAGGCAACACCTAAATCACAAACCCAAACACTCAACCAACAAGTGAGATCAACAATGCTAGAATGCTAGAAATATCAAGATTAAATCAACAATTTGTATAACCAACTACTCATGTCCATTTAGATCTTGATAAACTATGCATAAATAACCAACTTAAATTATGAATGGTTACTCTATTGTACTAAAAATAGTCCTCACAAGCTAACCATTGATCAAATACCATGCATAATCAAGAGATGGGTTTAGAGAAGATGTCACCTCAACAAGAGATGAATTCACACAAAAGATTGAAAGCTCATGGACCTCCAAAGTCGAAATCTTTATTGAAAATATTAAGCCAAAGCATATTACAAATTTTTGCAGAGTAATCTTGCATCAAAGTCTCCATGAGATAATAACCCAAATGGGCCTCTCTTTATACTAAAACTGAACACCTAAACCCTAAATCGAATTGGTGGTGAGCAATGAGGTCGATTTCCAATCAATAGGTGGCTTGGAGCAAGAGACAAAGCTAAAGTCGAGCTTGTGGTTGGTGTGAAGAGCAAAGGTGGCAAACTCGACTTTAATGGAACCATAGGGAGTATCAACCACCAATAAACGAGCTACAACAAGGATAGGTGCGAGCTCGCATGAGGAGTGACGTGAGGAGTGGTAGAGGTGCGAGTTAGAGGATGGATGGCAAGTGTCATATGGTAGGTACTAACTCAAACCTAAAGAGAGCCAAGCTAATTGATTGCCTAACTAACCAATAGATAAGCTACAACAAGGCCATACGTGAGCTTGGTAGGTGGACGTGAGGATCAACGTGAGGATGTGGAGATGGCGAGTTGGCAATGGTGGAGACATGTGGTAGTTTGGTAGATGCTAACTCGAATGGTAAAGGAAGCCAAGCCTATGGAAGATTGGTGAGTCAATGAGGGCGCCCCTCTCTTACATAAATGCTAACCACCAACCCATCTATCAACTGACACATCACTAAGTCGAATTATGCATGAGGGAGGGCGAATTTGCTCAAAGAGATTCTTTGCTGGTGACTGGGTGAGTGACTGGATGGGCTTGGAGTTGATTGGAATCTTCCTTAATGCTCATTGCCATGTCATTTAGCCCTTTATTTTAATCAAATTGATTAATTTTGGAGAGATTTGGATTATCTCCAAAATAATCAATTTTATTATTTTAATTAATAATTTCTCTGTAAATGACTTTTCAGAGAAAATATTAATTACGGGGCGGAATTGACATCCGAAAGTTGGGTTTAGCTGCTCCATGGGTCATGTGTGATTTTTGGCTTATGAAACGAGCCATCAAACACTGAATTCGGACCCCGGATGACTGACATATTACAGACTCAAATTTCTCTATTTAAACTATAGAGAAATTTAATTAAAATTTAAAAATAATTAAAAAATTAAAAACCCCAATTTCGACGCGTCCGGTAAAATTTTTTCGAAATTTTTTCTGGGGGTCCTAGAGACCTAGGACATGACCAAAACCTATTCTAATAGTGTCTAGTAGGTTTATACATTATAGTTGGACCCTAATAACCCCCCATGGCCAAATTTCCAAAATCGGGCATTCCAGCTTTGGAGGAAGCGGGAGAAAAACCAAGAGATTATATTTCGCCTGAAGCAAAGTATAATCTGACGGTGAAAAAACTCCCTGGAATACCTTAGTTGTTTAATCCAGTCATGGGAAACCGAGCCACTCAGACCCTACTAGCACACTTTGATACAAACCCCCATGGGGCCATGGTCATGTCGACTCAAAAACAAAACTGGCTAGCCAAAACAGGCTAGACCCAAATATAATGAAACCCAGATACTCTAGAAGTGAACACTGATGTGTTCCAACACTGGCGGCTCAATAAGGTTTCAACTATTGTACAAATCAGTTGATAACAGAGTCAAAGTAGGGTTGACTTATGGTTTAGGACTCCTACAACATGAGATAAGTGGGCAATATAGTTTTTGATGGTTGAATATGTCTAGATCTAGGTTTGACCCAAGTGGACCACAATCCCTTAAAACAAGGAATGCTATCCCCAAGGCAAGATTTGACAAAGTGATAGTCTAGACCTAGGTTTTGAATTATTCCGGTTTCAGATCTGCAATAATCTCAAGTACCCAGTTCCTAGAAGTGAGTGAACTCACTTCTCCAAGGTGGTGCGACTTTACCCAAGGAGGCTTCAATTGGGGTTTAGGTGGGTCAAATCATGTCGGATGGCATCCAAACTTTAGATCCGGGTAGATCGGTCAGGTAGGAGTATAGATCTATAATTTCGTGGTAATCCAACGGTTAGATCTTAGTAGATCTGAGTTTAAGGGTTCCAAGTGGTCCAAAAAGGGGATTAAATCCCTTAAAATGTGGAATGGGGCCCACAAGGTAAATTTCAGAAAAGTGACAACCTGGGGTGTACGTTATTTGATGTGTAGATGTCAAATCAAGTGGAATCTCAAACACCCATCGCTTAGATCTAGGTCAACCTGCTCAAACTAGGAAGTGCGCCTTGCTTGGGAGAGGCTAAGTTGGCCTGGGAAGGGGGTCAAATGGAAGCCAATCCTCACCAAACTATAGATCCGGGATGTCGTGGATGCTATAGAGGTGGGTTCTAAATATTACGCCCAACAACCCAATAGATCTAAGTAGATCTGAGAAAATGCAAAAATGGGATTTTAATTAATTAGGGTTTTAAATGTTTTTGACAATTGGATAGATCATGGAGATAGAACTTACCTTGAGATCATACCTGAATGATGTGGATGAGATGCCTTGATGTTGAGGAAAATTCCCGCAGAGATCAAATGAGAGATTGTTGATTTGCTTGCCAATTTGATGCCCTAGTCCACAAGTGCGCCTTCCTCTACCTGTCAAACCAAGGAATGAAGATTCAATCAGTAAGAGCAAGTATGGAAGAAATACAAGAGAAATGCAAATAGTAACATGAAATAGAAGGTCCTGGGACAGTAATACTCCCTGTTACCAACGAAGAGCTCCAAAGAAGAAGTAGGGAGAGTCTTCCTCTACCAATACCTCCTCCTCCAAGCAAATCGGCCTCCACCTGTAGATGCAAAATCGTGGTACAAAAGATATGGCAAACAAGATCTCCAATAACTCAGTGCAAAGGAAGAACCAACGAACGAACACCAAAAACATTCACCACAACATTGGAGATAGATGCAATAATAATTTTCTATTCCAATAATCCAGAGCCAAAAGTCCCTTTACAATGAGAGGCTCTCTCCTTTAAATAGGAAGGAGAGGCACCAAAACCCTAACCACTTTTTGAATGAGTGGCTAAGATTATAAGATACAAAAGTCTAATCAATGGTTGAGATGAGCTCAACAATATAATACATGGATCACACATAAAATATAACATAAGTGGACAAAATCGCCCTAGAAGAGGGGAATCCCACCAAATCATGATGATGAAATATCATAAGAGGCTTATGGTGGGTCCAAGGGGTAATTTTATCCCTCCTTGGTCAATCCCCATAGCACAATATCCAATAAATAATCATGAATGTACCAAATCGTGCCTCCATAGTGAAGTCGTGGTCCTCAAAAGACCTCAAAAAATCCACAGAAAGTGCCATAAGTGATGGATGCGGGCCTCGATGAAGCTGAAACTGCTGGAGAAGGTGTGGAAGGTCCCGATCTATCATCACTGATCATCCCATGCCATAACTTTGCCTCAGTAGCCCAAATCGATTTCCTCAATAGCCATTTCTACCAATCCTGAAATGCCTCGGGAAGCGTGAAACTGCCCCAAACAGCCTCCTGGAGTGCTAGCGTTGTCAAGGTGAGGGCACAAATGTGTCCGGGAGGGGGGTAATATGGTAAAAACAAGTGGCTGGACCACCCCCTCCATCATCAGCGCCCTAGGTCAACCGGATAAAAGTCATCTCTGCTCCGACAGGGCCTCCGACAGACCAAAACTGCACTGGGACAGCCTACTGAGGCTCAATCATCACTGAAAGTACCCGGAACTGAAAACAAACTGTCCCATTGGACTCAGAAGGTCCAAATCTATCCAAGATGTGTACTCATACACCATATGAGTCTCTGCATGATCAAAATAAATATCCAATATACCGGAACAGGGCCAATAATAATGCGCTGTACATATACAAACACTGCTGTAACCTCAGAATCATCATCATAACCCTGTAGCTGCTGCATAGAATCATCTTGTATGTGTACATAGACCATATATCATCTATCCATATCATCATAAGGTCTAACATCTCATGTCCCATGGTCCTCCATGGTCAAACTAGGTCCAACCAAGACCAAATATAACTCAGTCCATCATCCAAGGCTGCTGAAAAGTATCAAGGTTAATACATGCTTTACAACTTATTCAAATAGCAATTATAACACATAATGATCATGACTGGCGATCTACATCCAAATATATAGTGTCGTTAATTATTATTATTATTACTCAGACTAGACTTTCAGGACCATACTCACTTCATAGTTGTGATCAATTTGCTAGTGAAGGGTGAAGGCTGAATTAACTGGCTAGGCTAAGGGATGACTTAACTGTCTTGACTTTGTGACACTTTGGCAAGGGAAAGGGAATACACCATAGTATATACTGAATGAGCAATAACACAGGGAATGGCGGTGTCTCACAAATGGATGAGTTGTTTAAAGAGGGTTTATTCACCTTCACAGATGCGCACAATCCATAATACAAATAAGGCCAGCAATCGTTTAGATATAGCATTTAAGTTCCATTTCTTTTTGGGCCTGAAGTTTCCATAGCCTTGATCTATGTGTGTTCACAAACACATTGCATAGATTTACATTTTTTCTTTTAGGCTTTCTGCTGCAGGTGTGTTTTTAAGGCACTTGTTTACCTGAGCACTTCTAGGTGTGTCATGGATAGCTTGTTTACCTAGGTATTTATTTTCCACAAGATATAACATTTTATTTTTATGGCCATTTTCATTTGGCATGCCTCTCATTCATGTGTGTTTAGAAACACATTGCATGAATGGGCTTTTCATACAAGATATAGCATTTCATTTTTCAAGATTTTGTATTCATGGCAGCACTAAAAGTTTCAGGTTTAGCCAACACAACTTAAGTGACTAGGGGGAATTCACAAGGAACTCCAACTCACCATAGGTAAGTTTTGTCACCAACTCAGAGCCGAGACACAATAAACAAGGAAGCTCATCCAATACAGAGGCTACAGTGGGGAAAAGTCCTCCATGTCACTAGTCAAGTAGTAAGTCAGGGTGATAAACTAGAAGGTAGGCCATGGATGGATGAAGACAATGAATAATGGAGCCAACACTAGCAAGCCAAGATATGGTGGAATGATCACCTCTATTCTCCCTAAGGAGGGTACATACCAATGAGTATGAATAGTGAACTTCTAAGTCTGGGTAGGGACAATATAATATGTATAATATATCAACTAGGTCCAAATATCTATATGATCGCCAGATCATGACACTGAGTGCTAAGACATGCTATAAGAATAAGTATAAAAGCAATCTAACCATAACACCATGATATACCTGCTGAGTCATATACCTGAATGCTCATCAACCTGTACCATCATCTGTCTTCCGAAACTGCTGCTGTAACTCTGGGCACTACTGACTGCTCTGTACCAATGGTATAATGGCTACATCGGTCATCTCTCTGAGTGTCCTGAGACTCAGTCATGGCATGGGGAATACAACTGCTATCCACAATCTGATAGTGATCCAAAGATAGCTGCTCATCTCATCATCTCAAAGTAAGGGAACTCGCTGAATAGTGTACTGGAATCAGAAAAATAATGTATGGTAGCCCGGCTACTATATATGTGATAACAGGTACTGTTATCACATATATAGTAGCCGGGCTACCATACATTATTTTTCTGATTCCAGTACACTATTCAGCCAGTTCCCTTACATTGAGATGCTGAGATGAGCATCTATTATGGATCACTATCAGATTTTGGACAGCAGTATGTATTCCCCATGCCATGACGGAGTCTCAGGACACTCAGAGAGATGATCGATGTAGCCATTATACCAGTTGTGCAGAGCAGTCAGTAGTGCCCAGAGTTACAGCAGCAGTTTCAGAGGACAGATGATGGTACAGGTGATGAGCATTCAGGTATATGACTCAGCAAGTATATCATTGTGTTATGGTTATATTTCTTTTATATTTATTCTTATAGCATGTCTTAGCACCTAGTGTCATGATCTGACGATCATATAGATATGTGGACCTGGTTGATCATATTATATATATTATATTGTCCCTACTCAGACTTAGAAGTTCACTATTCATACTCATTGGTTTTACCCTCCTTAGGGAGAATAGAGGTGATTATTCCACCATATCTTGGCTTGCTGGTGTTGGCACCATTATTCATTGTCTTCATCCATCCATTACCTACCTTTTAGTTTATCACCCTGACTTACTACTTGACTAGTGGCATGGAGGACTTTTCCCCACTGTAGCCTTTGTATTGGATGAGATTCCCTGTTTATTGTGTCTCGGCTCTGAGTTGGTGACAAAAACTTACCTATGGTGAGTTGGAGCTCCTTGTGAATTCCCCCTAGTCACTAAAGATGTGTTGACTAAACCTGAAACTTTTAGTGCTGCCATGAATACAAAATCTGGAAAAATGAAACTTTTTGTCCACTTATATTATATTTTATTAGTGATCCATGTATTTTATTGTTGAGCTCATCTCAACCATTGATTAGACATTTGTATCTTTTAATCTTAGCCACTCATTCAAAAAGTGGTTAGGATTTGATGCCTCTCCTTCCTATTTAAAGGAGAGAGCTTCTCATTGTAAAGGGACTTGTGGCTCTGGATTATTGGAATAGAAAATTATTATTGCATCTATTTCCTAGTGTTGTGGTGAATGTTTTTGGTGTTCGTTCGTTGATTCTTCCTTTGCACTGAGTTATTGGAGATCTTGTTTGCCATATCTTTTGTACCACGTTTTTGCATCTACAGGTGGAGGCCGATTTGCTTTGAGGAGGAAGTATTGGTAGGGGAAGACTCTCCCTACTTCTTCATTGGATCTCTTCGTTGGTAACAGGGAGTATTACTGTCCCAGGACCTTCTATTCTATGTTATCATTTCATTTTACTTGTATTTCCTCCATACTTGACCTCTTTGATTGAAATCGATTTTCCTTGGATTGACAGGTAGAGAAGGGCGCACTTGTGGGCTAGGGCATCAATTTGGCAAGCAAAATCAACAATCTCTCATTTGATCTCTGCGGGAATCTTCCTCAACATCAAAGCATCTCTCTTCATCACTAAGGTATGATCTCAAGGTAAGTTCTATCTCCATGATCTATCCACTTGTCTAAAACATTTAAAACCCTAATTAATCAAACCCCCACTTTTACATTTTTTCATATCTACTAAGATCTAGTGGCTTCTTGGGTAAGATATTGAAAACCCACCTCTATAGTATCCACCGCATCCCATATCTATAGTTTGGTGAGGATTGGCCTCCATTTGACCCTCTTCCCAAGGCATTTAGCCTCTCCAAGCAAGGGCGCACTTCCTAGTTTGGTGGGTTGACCTAGATCTAGTATGTGGGTAGTTGAGATCCTACTTGATTCATGATCTACACATCCAATAACCTACCCCCAGATTGTCACTTTTCTGATTTCTACCTTGTGGGCCCTATTCCACATTTTAAGGGATTTAATCCTCATTTTGGACCACTTGGTATCTTCAAACTCAGATCTAGTAAGATCTAGCCATTGGATTGCCTTGAAATTGTAGATCCATACTCACTTGCTTAAACCACTTGGATCTAAAGTTTGGATGCCATTGGACTTGTCTTGACCCCACTTATCCCACTTTTAGGCCTCCTTGGGTAAAGTCGCACCACCTCGGAGAAGTGAGTTGTCCCACTTCTAGGACGTGGGTACTTGAGATTTAAGTGGATTTGGAACGGGAGTAATTCAAAACCTAGGTCTAGTAGGTCACCTTGTCAAATCTTGCCTTGGGGATAGCATTCCTTGTTTTAAGGGATTGTGGTCCACTTAGGTCAAACCTAGATCTAGACCTATTCATCCATCAAGACTTTAATTTCCCACTTGTCTCATGAAATAGGAGTCCTTAACCACAAGTTAACTTTACTTTGACTCCATTATCCCAATTCCCAAGGCACTGGTCTCTCTCCAAGTCAATTCGATTTTTCTAGATTGTTGGATTAACTTGTGGTTTGACCCTTGATTGGTGAGCTAAACCCTTTGATGCCATCATACTTCATGATCAAGCTTGTCACTTGTACTAGTTAGCCCCAACTCAACCCCTAAACTACCCTGCATTGGACACGGTTCCCAAGGCAGTGGATTTTCTCCCATTGACTAGTACTTTAATCCTAGATCCTATTTCAAATATCATAAGTCACTCTCACATCAACAATGAACCAAAGCCATACTCATTGAACCCCTCACTTATCTTGTGACTTCATCCTAAGGTCTAGGATAAACCATACACCTTACTTCACTTAGAATTAACTTGATTTGGTGTCTTGGTTTTGATCTCTCCTGTCGGGAGTAGATTGGGTCTCCCCCTTTGTTGTCTGGGCTAGATAACATAAAGTGAAGGTTGCCTCGATTGGCGTGACAACCATATATTGGAGGTTGAGGTGATTGTGGTTGCACCTTTTGAGTTGCCCTTCCCTATTGCCATCCATGAGTGGATACATCCATAGGGGTAACTACAATTTAGGTGATAATAGGTACACTGCTTAAACCCCTTGATCCAACCTATTACTCATCTTGTGACTTCATCCATAGATCTAGGGTTCACCATACACCTTACATACTTCATCTATATTTGATTTGATCTGGTGTTTTGGTCCAATCTCTCCTATCAGGAGTGGATCTGGGTCTCCCCCTTTGTTGTCTTGGGCTATATAACATAAAGTGAAGATTGCCTCGATTGGCGTGACAACCATCCATTGGGAGTCGAGGCTATCTTGGTTGCACCTCTTTGGTTGCCCATTCCCTCTGCCATCCATCTTGGATCTATATTTAGGGGCAGCTACAAGTTAGATGATAACAACGCCCTAGGTAAATGTGCTAGCTTAATGCAGCTGCTGGACAGGCCATTTCTGCATGGCAAAACCGGTCAAAAGTGGTAATCTGACCATATCATCACTGAGAGTGCTTGAAACTAATAAATGAGTGTCTCAATGGACTCAGAAGGTCCAAATCTACTAGAGATGAGTACCCATACACCCTGTGGAAACCTGTAATATCATCTGTATCCTCAGCCATACTCGGACAATAATAAAATAAATGGTCTGGGAATAATAATAACCATAAAAAGTACATCAACCATCATTTGAAACTTGTGTCCACTGTATGGAGTCATCAAAGGTGCATAATAGAACCATAGATCATCATCATATAACATCACTGGTCCAACTCATCACGGATCCCAATGTTGACCTGGTCAAACTAGGTTTGACCAGGTCAAAACTGATCAAAATATGACCCAAGCTAGAAAAGCCTGCTGCTGCAAGTGCAAATGGTTAAGCCATGCTCTTTTAATCATTCTAATAGAAAGACCTAAAGTATTAAGCATCATTTCACTGGCAGTTAATAGATAATTATAACAAGCATAAGTTTAAATAATCATTTACTTACAAAAGAACCTCAGGAATATACTCATTCTGTAGACATGATCATTTTGCTAGCAAAGGGTGAGGGTGAAGAATGTAGGGCTAGGATAAGGGGATGACTTGACTGACTCAACACTGTGATAATTTGGATATGGGACAAAGGGAAATACACACTTAAGCATATGTCAGATAATAAACACACAAATGGGATAAGTCGTTTAGAGGAGTGCTTATTCAACCTTGACAAATGTCTACAACTCACATCCAAGCTGTATCAGCTCCGTGAGGATCTTTTCTAGAGCCACCATGGACTGGGTGCCCAACTAACCGTAACTTGAGGTTCTAGGGGACACTTAGAATTAGCTATCCCTTACTCCATCTCATATCACAACCCATGGGCTCCGTGAGGAATTAATCATTACATTTCATTTCCTTGGCCAATAGTCTTTGGATTTAGCATACATTTAATCACTGCTTTCTTTAGGCCTATATGACCCTTTTGGGGATTTTGCATGTGCTTAAAAGCACAACTACTCAAGCTTTCATCCAGGGTGCTTTTCATTTCAGTTTCCATTTCATTTCATTTCATAGCCCTTTTGGGGATTTTGCATGTGCTTAGAAGCACAACTACTCAAGCTTTCATCCAGGGTGTTTTTCATTTCAGTTTCCATTTAATTTCACAACCCTCTTTAATTGTGCTGAGAAGCACAGTTTGTAAAGTATTTTCATGGGCTTTCATAAGAGATATAACAATAGTTTCCATATGTAATGATGGTAGTACAATTTGTTTCAGGTTTTAGCCAACACAATTCAAGCAACTAGCGGGACTCTCTACAATCAAGATCAAACATCGGGGCAACTGACTAGAGTGATCAAGGTATCAAATCCAACTCACCAAAGGGTAAGTTTTGTCGCCAACTCAGAGCCGAGACACAAACTAATAGGGATGCTATCCAACACAGAGGCAAAAGTGGGGAGGTCCTCCATATCACAGGCTGAGGTGTAAGTCAGGGTAAAAACCAATCAAGGGAGAGATAATGGATGGATGGGGAAAGTGAAGGTGATGCCTAAGCTAGCAAACCATAAAGGTGGGAATGATCATGTCCACACTCCTAAGAGGGTAAAACCAACGAGTATAAAACACGAGCTTCTAAATGTAAGTAACAAAACCATTTAGATAATCAATAATAATCATATTCATTTCATACATATATACTGCCAGATCACGATCACTGGATACTAAGTCAAGCTATCAAAATGACTAAAAGAGCAAGATAATAAAACCAAAGCAAATCATATACCTGCTGGGCCATATACCTGTACCTGCTATCTGGATCATCAATAACCACTGAAACACTGCTGCTGAAACTTTGGGCACTGCACTGCTCTGTATGGGATGAAAGGTCATCTCGGTCATCAAATTTGAGGTCAAGAGGCTCAGTCTTGGCATAAGGTTCACTGCATGTCTGATCCGGGGCTGCTCTGATATGTGAGTGTTAAAAAATACTGTTCATCATAGGCTGATCTCATGTAAAGGCCTAGCTCAGAAAAATATAATGAACTGCTCTGCAATCATGGTAGCCCGGCTACTATGGATGTGATAACAGGCCCTTAAAAAATTCTATGACATTGAGGTCAACTTTACATGGACTTGTATCTTTCAGTAAACTTCTTGAATTATTTCTTTGAAAATTGTAAAAGTGAAAGTGTGCAACAAGTGTTAGCAATTCCTTGGAAGGCACAGGGATTGGTAAGAGGGAAGCTTAAAAGTTCCTTGAAGTAGAATTGTTTCATGGAATGTAAATTGACGATAAATTCCAAAATAGTATCTGCAAGAGGAAAATAGCCCAAGCCTATTTACAATTGAAATTATAGCTATAGCCTATAACAGATTTATTATTTTGAAATTATAACAAATCATAAATTTACAACTGCAGCACCTAGCTTATGTCCTTTACATACCAAATTGAAATATTTTTACATAGTTGTATAGGATTCAAGATTTTCTTTTCATTGAAAGGATTATTGAATTTTGGATCTCGTCATCAATCAACTGGTTATTAAGGTCTGTTTTTATTAACATATCATATTAATGTAAGTGTGATGCAGGATCAGACTGTGAATAATCTTCCTAAGCATTTTGATGATTATAATGCAAGGGAAGATACATGCAATTGGAACAGAAAATGTAATATTTTTTAATGACAATACTGTAAGCTGTTGGATGTTTAATCATATAGGCATGTGGTGTATGCTAATTTCATTGATCACACCACTGGAAACCTCTTACGAAATATGAACTCGGCACATGCATAGGTTATGTACATGATGTATGTTGTTAGAATATTCCAATGTTAACAGGCTACCATAGTAAAGGAACTATATCTTATTCACAATTACTTCAGTAGTTAAGAAAAAACTTTTAGGATCTATACCCTTTGTTACTGGCATTATGATTTCAGTTTAGCATAATTTATATATGCATTCGATTCTAATTGACATATGCTTCAGGGACAGTCCACAGAGTTTATGATTCTGATGGTTGGATTTACTGAAGAATACCCCATGTTTCAACATTGAAACATAGAACATGTATTTTTTGTAGAGAAATAAACTAGAAATGGTGATTGCTGCTATCTAAGTCGAACATATTTGAATTAAACCCAAGAGAAGTATTCTGTTTTGTATCCTATTAATCTCGGTCTGAATTCAAAATTAATACATTGCCACCATTGCAAAGTTTAACATATTTTCTTGGTTTGCTGCAGCTTTGTCTGAGGTTTGTAGATACTGAACAGTTTCAGAGGTAAGATAGGGTCTTGTAATTGTAATATATATTTTTCAAGATACAGTATAAAGAGCACTGTTAGTATTCTTAGAACCATACCATTCTTTGGATTCCTCAAGTGACCTGTACTTGGACTGCAGGCTTCGGGACATTAAGCAATTAGGTGAGGCTCTTCCTGTTTACTCTTTTCGGTAATTGTGGGTACGCTAATTTCTGGTGGTGCTCTTTCAACTTCTACAAGTATGTTTTGACAATGTCTGCTCTTCCATTTTATCCATTGATATTAGGGCTAGGACATAAATTAATTGGAGGCAATATCAATGATCCTATTCCTAGCTACTTGATAATGTTGTTTCTAGTTTCTACTGAAAGAGATCTGTTTTACACACTTCTCAAATTAGAGAGACATTGTCTCCAAGGATCAACTAGAGGGAGTCTAGGAAATATATAACTTGAGGTTTGAGCCCATACTACCATTGCCATATTGTAGCTGGTTATTGTAATCTACAGGGACAATCTCAAGTTAAGAGTTCATAGTTTTCTTTATTTTGTACAATATGCAAGCTTGTTAGAGAAGCAGGCTTTTACTTCAACTAAATTAAGGTGATACATAATGGTTTCGATAACAATGATATTACATGAGCACCATCTCCATTTCTCTTCCTTATAGAGGTGACTTTATATCTTTCAAAATGTAAAGAATTTTGTTTTGCACATTTTGCACATTTTGCATATTAGAGAAATATTAATGATTTATGAATCATGTAAACCGTGTTTCCAAATCTAGTGTTTTTTATTTTTTATTTTAGGAGTCAGCTGTGTTTGTAGTACGGAGGGTTTCTTTCCAATGCCCAACTGTTTCTATTTTTGGGTTATCAATGTTTTTTTCTCAAAGTCAAGTGATATGTTTTAACCCTAACATGTTTCAATTGTTAAATTGTAAACCTGCAAACATGACAGAAAGAGCAGACACCATAAAGATTTAAAAAAATTACATTGTGTCTCTTTGTATTTTTGTATCAATATAAAAACTTTCTATATATTTTTAAAGAAATATACAGGGCTGCCAAAAGCTCTTACGAGTGTACAGTAGGCTCTGGTTATCTAGAGCTTAGAGCAAAGAAACTAAGGGAGCTGTGAAACCAAACCCGGCTTCTCATCTATTGGGGTTTGAGCTGCTGAAATTTGCAGACTCTTCCCTTGACGTCTTACCTCTCTTTTTCCTGTTATCACAAAGTTAGTAGCAGCCACGAAAGGTATCCTATCCGGGACAGTAGAGGTGGGCAGCTAAACCAGTGACACTCGCAAGGGCCTCGTTCACCACTTGATTCAAGGGTTGTCACACCGAATGGGATCTTGTCACTTTAGATCCGGTTGAAAGCAAGATCAAGGGGGAGACCCTAACCAGCCTATGAGGGCTAGCAAACCAACACAAGACTCACTAAGTGATGCTAATGGGATGAAGCAGTGAGATCTTGATCTAGGGATTTTATGTGGGATATATGAGTTAAGGATCGGTTGAGGAGGCTTAGACAAAGGATCAATGCTCAACCTTGAAGAAAATACACCACAATGAGGTTTACAGTAGTAGATCTAGATAGATCTAGTACCAATAACAAATACCCAAATGAGATCCACCTAGGGTTTATGCAATAAAATATGAGATGGACAAATTGGGAGAGTTTAAGGGGCAAAAGACACTTAGATTGATTGCTTGAGGTTAGATCTAGGCTTTAGGGATCAATCAAGCAATACCCAAATGATAGATCTAGAAAAATAACCAAGTACCCAAGGAGGGTGAATGGCCTAGACGAGCACCCGTGCTAGATCTAGGGCAACATGGAGTCAGTTTTGGTCTCTAGGGGTTTTCAATTATTTTAAACTTGGGTTTTGATTCTTAAGTTTGAATGATCGCCGGATCTATCAGATCTAGAAAACGAGGGTTTTAACTTTGAGATTTATGTGACTAATGGAATAGAAACTTGAAAATCAAAGCAAAACTTTGTAGATCTTACTTGGAATTCTTGCGGCCTTCAAGCACATTGATGATCCTTTCACCTAGTTACAATTTCAAGCGAGATCCAAGTAGTTCCGAGCTAAAACGTGTAAATCCAAGGAGGAAGTGCGCCCTCTTCAACCTGCAAATTCAAACAACCAAAGTTATATTTGATCCACAAGTAAAGGAAGAACTATGCAAGACATCTCAAAGAAAATAATTCAAAGGATAAAATCACAATTGGCTACTCCCTGAGGTGAAGCGATTTTCCCAAGAGATGATGGAGAAACCCTCACAATCGAAACCCTCCAAGCAAGTTGCACCCCTGCTGTTTCCACCGAAACGCACACCTGGGGGGAAGTGCAACATAAATCTTTCGAAGCTGCTTGGTGTGACCCTAGGGGCAAGTCTCGAGTTAGGTGCTATCACCCGATCATAACTCCATTTAGGAAAACTCCTAACCGAAGCCAAGGGTGGTACACCCTGCTAAAAAAGGTTTCTAAGTCTTTTTTAAGTTTATGTTTTAGTGATGGGAAAGAGTGTTATTTAGGAGTTTATGAATGAATTAGCAAAATTTTAACCAAGTTTGCTTGCACATAAGTTGAAACACATTCACAGCATGAAGTAAACAACAATTTATTAGATAAAAATAACAATATGGAAATACTTGTTGCAGATGAATGAAACCAGTGCTAATGGATGTTGAAATATTGTAACTTCGAAGAATATTCTATTGTATTTTATTATTATTTATTCGGAGATGTTTTATTCCTCCGTCAGGATGTTTTTATTGTATTTGGTCATCATAGAGTCATGAGGTAAAACCTCCTTTGTAAGTCGGGTCGATAGAACCCTCCAGAAAGTAATATTATATTGTTTCGAGTCTTCCTAGGTAAGTTGGCCCAGTGAAGTTTGTTGGGGCCGACCTAGTTAGTGAAAAAGTCAAGTGGAAGATAGAGTATAAATAGGAGTGATGTGCTCCTCATTTGGACACACACACACTCACTTGTGTAATTCACATAGGAGAGAGAGAGAGAGATATATGCAAGGAGAAGGAGCACTTATTTGGGGTTTTGTCTTTGTACTTTTGATCATCTATATTGAGGAAGTTTTTGCTGGGTTTTCTTCCCCTAGAGGGTTTCCCAGGATAAATTTGTGTCTATCTTGTGATTGTGTTTCTTTCAGTGATCCTGTATATGCTATTGTTGTGAAATTGAATTGAATACTGATGTTATCTATCTTAGCATATTGAATCTTAACATCGTATCAGAGCTAGCCTGAATAAGACAACTTTCACAAGGTAAAACTCTCTCTCTTCTCCCTCCGGCAAGAAATTAGGGTTTTTGTCAAAGTTGGAATTTTGGAAATTTGATTGCATAGGGAAGTGTGCCTCTCCAAGAGCGAAATTTTGATACCAGGATCAAAATTTTTGAGTGGGTAAAACTCTCGGAAAGTCAAACCCTAGTTTGACTTTGGACCAGAAAAACCAAAAAACCAGAATATTAGAAAAAGCTAGAAATTGCAGATCCAAAATTCGCAAGTCAATTTTGAAGGGTGAAAATTTGGAATCTCCAGAAACCAAGTGTACCATTGAATTCGCCTCAGTCAAGCACATCTCTTGGTAAGGTTAGTTTTGCATTTTGAGAAATTTTATTTTTTGGTGACCTCCTGGATAAGATGGCCCCAAGCACTAAGCTTGAGGATAAGCTAGAAGGCATAGATAATTTTCGAGCATGGAAATATAGGATTGGCCTCATTGTTGAAGAGAATGATCTTGCCAAATACATCAAGGAAGAAGTTGCAGAACTTGAAGAGGATGAAGCTAAGGAGAAGCAAAAGAAGGACCTGATTAGGGCAAAGAGGATCATTGCTGATTCTATCAAAGACCACTTGATTCCTCAAGTGTCATCCAAGAAGACCCCAAAGGAGATGTATGATGCCCTAGCCAGAATGTATGAAGGAAGGAACATCAATAGGAAGATGAATTTGAGAGCTCAATTAAAGAGTACCAAGATGGGCCAAGGAGAACCCATCCAAGACTACTTCACAAGGGTCTTCCAGTTCAAGGAGAAACTAGAATCCATTGGAGACTCCCTTGATGAAGATGAGCTAGGTATGACTGCTCTCAATGGTCTCACTAGACCTTGGGATTCATTCATCCAGACTATGTGTGCCAGAAAGGAAAGCATGAAATTTGACATTGTATGGGAAGATTGCATCCAAGAGGAGGCTAGAGTAGCCAATAGAGAAGCTCTACTTAAAGAAGATGATCAAGCCCTAGCCACCCATACCAAGAGAGGAAGAAGTCAATCAATCTTCAAGAAGGAAAGCCACAAGGAGTCTCAACCTCCCAAGAAGTTCCAAAGGACAAGAGGAAACAATCCAAGAAGAAACTACTCCAACTTTCAATGTTTCTGTTATCACACCATAGTAGCAGGGCTACTATTCTTGCTTAGCAGATATCTGCACATTCCAGAGCTTACATTATTTAGAGCTTGGCTATGATGACTTTGTACTTTGTGATCACTCATGATCAGAGCAGTGTATTTTTCAGACTTATGTTAGACCTTGTGTCAAGGCTGAGCCTTGAGAGTTCAGATTTGATGACCGATGTGACCCTTTATTCCATACAATTGCAGTTTAGTGCCTAGAGATGTATTGCAGTAGTGTTTCAGATGGTATATGATGATTATTCTTATGATGATGTTGTATGACCTTATGGATTTATGATCATTGACTGTGGATTATTATCTTGTTGCTTTAGTCATGTTCACAGCATTGGCTTGGTATATAATTCATAATGTGGCAAACTGTATAAAATGGACTATCTTGATAATAATTTAAAATGGACTTTTTACTTGCACATATTGATTGTTTGACAAAACTCACTGGTTCACTACCTTGCATAGATGTGGTCTTTTTTGACACCATTTGTCTGCTAGCTTAGGCTCCACCTTCACTTGACTCCATCCATCCATGACTTTCCTTATTTGGCTTTAACCCTTGACTTGTCTTACTTGACTTTCTGGTATTGAGGACTTCCCCTTTTTTCTACCTCTGTGTTTGGACTGCATCCCTGTACGTTTGGTGTCTCGGCTCTGAGTTGGTGACAAAACTTGCCTTTGGTAAGTTGGATTGTAGGCCTAAATTATTCTGGTTGGTTGTCCCGATGTTTGGCACTGGAACTCCCCCTAGTCACTTGAGATGTTGTTGGCTAAAACTGAAAGCTCATGTACTACTTATGGAAACTTATATAGATTTGCCCATGGAAACTAAAAAGGACAAGAGCAATGAATTGCTAAAAATACTCCTCGAAGAGTATAAGAAAGGTCCAAAAAAACAATGGTTCTTAAATGCTATATCTAAACAATTGCTGACCTTATATGTATATGTAAACATGCCCTGGATGCAAGCTGCAATTAGTTGTGCTTATCAACACACCTGAGATCCGAAGGGTTATGTAGGCCAAAAAGGCCATGAAATGAAATTGAATGATCCTAATGAACTTGGATCAACTTGATGTAGACATGATGCCTAAGTTGAATAAGCACTCTCTAAACAACTTACCCATTTGTGAGGCACAACCATTCCCCGTGTTATTTTGTCCAGCACAGAGTTTGTAGTTGCCCCTTTCTCCCAGTCCAAAGTATCTTTTAGTTGAGTTTAGACAAGTCACCCCCTTTTCCCAACCTTGTTCCTAGCCTTCATCCTTCGCTAGCAGTTTGACCATGTCCAATGGGTGAGTTTGTCATTTAAACTATTGTGCAAGTAATTATAAATAACAATGGAATATGCTAACATGATTAATGCCACTGAATGGATGCTATACTTTAAGTTAAGCTGTGAGTATGATTAGAGGAACATGTCTTAGTCTATTGAGATGATTTATCCTTGGTTGTATATTGACCTAGTCAAACCCAGTTTGACTATGGTCATTTCTTGGGATCCGCGATGATGTGGGCCATATATATACCTATTGATGATGATGGATGGTCCCACATACTCTTGATGATAATACTGTATGATGGACATATGATTCAGATGATGATTGATGCAGTTCAGCAGGTTTTATTATTACTTCATATCATCAGATTATGCACTGTCCATATATGGTGGACCCTACAGTTAGCCCATCAGGGAAACCCATGGTGTATGAGTACACATTCTTAGTAGATTTGGGTCTTCTGGATCCAATGAGACACTTATCTTTCAATTCCGGGCACTTCTGACAATGATAGATGCAGTTTTACACTTGTTGACTAGATTTGGGGTTGATTTCCCAGCCTGAGCAGCAGGGGCCATGAGAGGCCAGTTCACCTAGGGTGTTGTATGAGGAGGGGGTGGTCCAGGCACTTGTTATTACCATTTATCCCCCCTTTTGGAAAGCCTGGTGGGCTCAGTTTGACAGCGCAGGTGCCCTAGGAGGCAGTTTCAGCACTTTCACAGTTATCGAGGTAGTCCAGAAATGGGATAAAAGGGTCACTGAGGAGTTCGATTTGGGCAATTGAGGCAAGGTTTTGGCACTTGGTTTTCATAGAGGTCTTCCAGGGTGAACCCCCTATCTTCCAGCTAGTTTTCATCACTTGGGTGGGTCCACAGAGGCCACAGGAGGCCTTTTACTGCTTGTCTGTCACAGATTTTGAGGACAGATTTGATCATTTGTATATATTTTGGATATTTTATATTATTTTATTGTGCCATGGGGATGAGCTAGCAAGGATTGATGCCTCCTAGCCCCACCATGTGCTTTATGAGTCATGTCCTAGTCATATGAGGTGGGCCCATGTTCTTTTACCCCCTCTAGTGGATGACGTCACCCTCCTTGAGTATCTTTTAGTTATGACATCATCATTATATTGAGTGATCCATGTGATTATATTGTTAGGCTCATTTTAGCCATTGATTATGTATTGAGATATTTTAATCTCAACCACTCATCTTTTGTAAAGTGGTTTTGAGATCTAGGGTTTTGGTCTTTATTATCCTATATAAGGAGGAGACCCCCTATTGTATAGCTCACCTTTGGAGCTCTGGAATATTGGAATAGAACACTTCTTTGTGGAGCATATTTCTCTTGTCTTGTGGATAATCTTGCATCTTGAGTATACAGTATCTTTTTTATGTATCATTGTGGATCTTGGAGCTACATCTTGTTTTCTTGCAGGAAAGTCGAATTGGTGGAGAGGAGGGCGATTTCTTGAGGGTTATTGTTGGAGGGATCCACATATTCTCTCTTGGGTTGATCTTGGTGAAAGGGAGTATCATTATTATATCTTTGTGACATAGTTGATGCTTTCTATTATATCTTTCCATCATTTTCATAATCATTTTACTTGGCTTGTTTCACTTGATCTTGTCTTGTAGGAGGAGGATGATTTGGCAATCTTGGAGGTGGACGTTTTGGCTTGGAGCTCTTGGATCTCACTCTTGAATATACACATAGGAGAATGCTATCAATTTGCAAGGTGGCCATAAGCAATTGAGGTAAGTTCTACAAGGTATGTGCCAAGATCCATCCATTCTTCTTCATTGGTCATGTTATCACCTAAATTGTAGTTACCCCTATGAATGTATCCACTCATGGATGGCAATAGGGAAGGGCAACTCAAAGGTGCAACCACGATCACCTCGACCTCCAATATATGGTTGTCACGCCAGTCGAGGCAACCTTCACTTTATGTTATCTAGCCCAGACAACAAAGGGGGAGACCCGATCTACTCCCGACAGGAGAGATCAAAACCAAGACACCAAATCAAGTTGATTCTAAGTGAAGTAAGGTGTATAGTTTATCCTAGACCTTAGGATGAAGTCACAAGACAAGTGAGGGGTTCAATGAGTATAGCTTTAGTTCATTGTTGATGTGAGAGTGACTTATAATAATTAAAGATAAGATCCGGGATTAGAGTACTAGTCAATGTGAGAAAATCCACTGCCTTGGGAACCGTGTCCAATGCAGGGTAGTTTAGGGGTTGAATTGGGGCTAACTAGTACAAGTGACAAGCTTGATCATGATAAATTATGGCATCAAGGGTTTAGTTCACCACACTAAGGTCAAACCACAAGTTAATCCAACAATCTAGGAAAGTCGAATTGACTTGGAGAGAAACCAGTGCCTTGGGAATTGGGATAATGGAGTCAAAGTAAGGTTAACTTGTGGTTAAGGACTCCTATTGCATGAGACAAGTGGGAAATTAAAGTCTTGATGGATGAATAGGTCTAGATCTAGGTTTGACCTAAGTGGACCACAATCTCTTAAACAAGGAATGCTATCCCCAAGGCAATATTTGACAAAGTGACCTACTAGACCTAGGTTTTGAATTATTCCCGTTCCAAATCCACTGAAATCTCAAGTACCCATGTCCTAGAAGTGGGACAACACCCTTCTCCAAGGTGGTGCGACTTTACCCAAGGAGGCCAAAATGTGGGTTAAGTGGGTCAAGACCCTAGTTTTAAAAATCGCCAAAATCGGAATCGGAATCGGCCGATTCGCCGATTTATGGCACGACCGGTTCAAACCGGTTTCCAAACCGGATCGGTGGCAAAAAATCGGCCGGAAAAACCGATTTATGTAAAAAATCGGTCCGGGTAGACAAATCGGTCCGGTTAGACCGATTTACGTAAAAAATCGACCGGGCCCGTGGGGCTTTAAACACTGTTTTTTTTTAAAAGTTTTCTTTTTAATATTTAAAATTTTAAACCTAAACTAGTTACTAACCTACCCAACCCGACCCATCCCAACCTACACTCACTACTTTACACTTATCACTGAAGTTAGCAGCCGTGTGGGAGTATCCGGAGGCTGGAGAAACCGTCAACTTGTGGTCTGTGTCAACCCTGTGAGTCGTGACGGGCCCTATTAGTGTTACCTGTGCAGTGACCGTGAGCTAGACAGTGGAGGTTTGGAGCATTGCGGTGGAGTTTAGGCCCTGGGGTGGGTGCGTGGTTTGGTTGTGCCATAGGAGATGTTATCACATATATAGTAGCCAGGCTACCATACATTATTTTTCTCATTCCAGTACACTATTCAGCTAGTTCCCTTGCATTTGAGATGCTGAGATGAGCATCTATATTGGATCACTATCAGATTGTGGACAGCAGTTATATTCCCCATGCCATGACTGAGTTTCAGGACACTCAGAGAGATGACCGATGTAGCCATTATACCATTGGTACAGAGCAGACAGTAGTGCCCAGAGTTACAGCAGCAGTATCAGAGGACAGATGATGGTACAGGTTGATGAGCTTTCAGGTATATGACTCAGCAGGTATATCATAGTGTTATGGTTAGATTGCTTTTATACTTATTCTCATAGCATGTCTTAGCACTTAGTGTCATGATCTGGCGATCATATAGATATATGGACCTGGTTGATCTATTATATATATTATATTGTCCCTACCCAGACTTAGAAGTTCACTATTCATACTCATTGGTACATACCCTCCTTAGGGAGAATAGAGGTGATCATTACACCATACTTTGGCTTGCTAGTGTTGGCTCCATCATTTCATTGTCTTCATCCATCCATGGCCTACCTTTTAGATTATCACCCTGACTTACTACTTGACTAGTGGCATGGAGGACTTTTCCCCACTGTAGCCTCTGTATTGGATGAGCTTCCTTGTTTATTGTGTCTCGGCTCTGAGTTGGTGACAAAACTTACCTATGGTGAGTTGGAGTTCCTTGTGAATTCCCCCTAGTCACTAAAGTCGTGTTGGCTAAACCTGAAACTTTTAGTGCTGCCATGTATACAAAATCTGGAAAAATGAAATGCTATATCTTGTATGAAAAGCCCATTCATGCAATGTGTTTCTAAACACACATGAATGAGAGGCATGCCAAATGAACATGGCAATGAAAATGAAATGTTATATCTTGTGGAAAATAAATACCTAGGTAAACAAGCTGTCTATGACACACCTAGAAGTGCTCAGGTAAACAAGTGCCTTAAAAACACACCTGCAGCAGAAAGCCTAAAAGAAAAACGTAAATCTATGCAATGTGTTTGTAAACACACATAGATCAAGGCTATGGAAACTTCAGGCCCAAAAAGCAATGGAACTTAAAAGCTACATCTAAACAATTGCTGGCCTTATTTGTATTATGGATTGTGCGCATCTGTGAAGGTGAATAAACCCTCTTTAAACAACTCATCCATTTGTGAGACACCGCCATTCCCTGTGTTATTGCTCATTCAGTATATACTATGGTGTATTCCCTTTCCTTTACCAAAGTGTCACAAAGTCAAGACAGTTGAGTCATCCCTTAGCCTAGCCAGTTAATTCAGCCTTCACCCTTCACTAGCAAACTGATCACAACTATGAAGTGAGTATGGTCCTGAAAGTCTAGTCTGAGTAATAATAATAATAATTAACGACACTATATATTCGGATGTAGATCGCCAGTTATGACCATTATGTGTTATAATTGCTATTTGAATAAGTTGTAGAGCATGTATTAACCTTGATACTTTGCAGCAGCCTTGGATGATGGTCTGAGTTATAGTTGGTCTTGGTTAGACCTAGTTTGACCATGGAGGACCATGGGACATGAGATGTTAGACCTTGTGATGATATGGATAGATGATATATGGTCTATGTATACATACATGATGACTCTATGCAGCAGCTACAGGGTTATGATGATGATTCTGGGGTTGCAGCAGTGTTTGTATATGTACAGCGCATTATTATTGGCCTTGATCCGGTATATTGGATATTTATTTTGATCATGCAGAGATTCATATGGTGTATGAGTACACATCTTGGATGGATTTGGACCTTCTGAGTCCAATGGGACAGTTTGTTTTCAGTTCCGGGCACTTACAGTGATGATTTAGCCTCAGTAGGCTGTCCTAGTGCAGTTTTGGTCTGTCGGAGGCCCTGTCGGAGCAGATGTGATTTTTATCCGGTTGACCTAGGGCGCTGATGATGGAGGGGGTGGTCCAGCCACTTGTTTTTACCATATTACCCCCCTTCCGGACACACTGGTGCCCTCACCTTGACAGCGCCAGCACTCCAGGAGGCTGTTTGGGGCAGTTTCACGCTTCCCGAGGCATTTCAGGATTGGTAGAAATGACTATTGAGGAAATCGGGCTACTGAGGCAAAGTTATGGCATGGGATGATCAGTGATGATAGATCGGGACCTTCCACACCTTCTCCAGCAGTTTCAGCTTCATCGGGGCCCGCATCCATCACTTATGGCACTTTCTGTGGATTTTTTGAGGTCTTTTGAGGACCACGACTTCACTATGGAGGCACGATTTGGTGCATTCATGATTATTTTTGGGTTATTGTGCTATGGGGATTGACCAAGGAGGGATAAAATTACCCCTTGGACCCACCATAAGCCTCTTATGATATTTTGTCATCATGATTTGGTGGGATTCCCCTCTTATAGGGCGATTTTGTCCACTTACATTATATTTTATTAGTGATCCATGTATTTTATTGTTGAGCTCATCTCAACCATTGATTAGACATTTGTATCTTTTAATCTTAGCCACTCATTCAAAAGGTGGTTAGGGTTTTGGTGCCTCTCCTTCCTATTTAAAGGAGAGAGCCTCTCATTGTAAAGGGACTTTTGGCTCTGGATTATTGGAATAGAAAATTATTATTGCATCTATCTCCAGTGTTGTGGTGAATGTTTTTGGTGTTCGTTCGTTGGTTCTTCCTTTGCACTGAGTTATTGAAGATCTTGTTTGCCATATCTTTGTACCGCGATTTTTGCATCTACAGGTGGAGGCCGATTTGCTTGGAGGAGGAGGTATTGGTAGGGGAAGACTCTCCGTACTTCTTCTTTGGAGCTCTTCGTTGGTAACAGGGAGTATTACTGTCCCAGGACCTTCTATTTCATGTTACTATTTGCATTTCTCTTGTATTTCTTCCATACTTGATCTTACTGATTGAATCTTCATTCCTTGGTTTGACAGGTAGAGGAAGGCGCACTTGTGGGCTAGGGCATCAAATCGGCAAGCAAATCAACAATCTCTCATTTGATCTTTGCGGGAATCTTCCTCAACATCAAGGCATCTCATCCACATCACTCAGGTATGATCTCAAGGTAAGTTCTATCTCCATGATCTATCCAATTGTCAAAAAATACTTAAAACCCTAATTAATCAAAACCCTTTTTTTACATTTTCTCAGATCTACTTAGATCTAGTGGGTTATTGGGCATAATATTGAAAACCCACCTCTATAGCATCCACGGCATCCCGGATCTATAGTTTGGTGAGGATTGGTTTCCGTTTGACCCCTCTCCCATGCCAACTTAGCTTCTCCCAAGCAAGGCGCACTTCACTAGTTGAGCAAGTTGACCTAGATCTAGGTGATGGGTGTTTGAGATTCCACTTGACTCGTCATCTACACATCCAATAACATACACCCAGGTTGTTACTTTTCTGAAATTCACCTTGTGGGCCCCATTCCACATTTTAAGGGATTTAATCCCCATTTTGGACCACTTGGAACCCTTAAACTCAGATCTACTAAGATCTAACCGTTGGATTACCACGAAAATACAGATCCATACTCCTACCCGACCGATCTACCCGGATCTAAAGTTTGGATGCCATCCGACTTGTTTTGACCCACCTAACCCCACTTTTAGGCTTCCTTGGGCAAAGTCGCACCACCTTGGAGAAGTGAGTTGACTCACTTCCAGGAACTGGGTACTTGAGATTTTTGGAGATTTGAAACCGGAATAATTCAAAACCTAGGTCTAGACTATCACTTTGTCAAATCTTGCCTTGGGGATTGCATTCCTTGTTTTAAGGGATTGTGGTCCACTTTGGTCAAACCTAGATCTAGACACATTCATCCATCAAAACCTCTATTGCCCACTTGTCCCAAGTCCTAGGAGTCCTAAACCACAAGTCAACCCTACTTTGACTCCACTTCCCAATTCCCAAGGCACTGGTTTCTCTCCAAGCTAATTCAACTTTCTTAGATTGTTGGATTGACTTGTGGTTTGACCTATGCATGGTGAACCAAACCCGTGAAGCTGTCATGGTCAAGCTTGTCACTTGTACTAGTTAGCCCCAATACAACCCTTAACTTCCCTGCATTGGGCACAGTTCCCAAGGCAGTAGATCTTCTGACATTGAACTAGTACACTAGCCCTATATCTTACTACAAACATTATAAGTCACTCTTACATCAACCATGAACCAAAGCTATACCTATTGAACCCCTCACTTGGCTTGTGACTTCATCTTTAGGTCTAGGATAAACCATACACCTAACTTCACTTAGAAATACCCTGATTTGGTGTCTTGGTTTTGATCTCTCCTGTCAGGAGTAGATCGGGTCTCCCCCTTTGTTGTCTGGGCTAGATAACATAAAGCGAAGGTTGCCTCGACTGGCGTGACAACCATATATATTGGAGGTCGAGGTGATCGTGGTTGCACCTTTTGAGTTGCCCTTCCCTATTGCCATCCATGACTGGATCCATCCATAGGGGTAACTACATCTTAGGTGATAACAGGAGACTCAGGGAGACTCGGAGAGGGCTATGCAGTGTGTGCAACTGCACACTGCAGAGTGCAGACTGTGCAAGCCTCAAGGTATTTCAAATTATGAATTTCAGACTGTGCAGTGTGCACTGCACACTTGTTTTTTTTGTTTTTTCTTATCTTTTTAATTTAATTTTAAAGTTTACTGTTTAATTTAATTTTAAAATTTTTAATAAACATAAAGCAAAATTTGTAAACACAAGTTGTCCAAACCTGCCACGATTTCGCCCAGAATTTTTAGAATCTCAAATAACAGTATTAATCCTGGAAAATGTTGTTTTTCTTAAAAAAATTAAATATTTTATGTATTTTTGAGCAAACCGATTCATTAAATTCAAATCGACCGATTTATGACCGATTCCGATTCCGATTTCGAGTTGACCCTCGACCGATTCCGAGTCCGATTTCGATTTTTCAAACTTTGGTCAAGACAAGTCCAATGGCATCCAAACTTTAGATCCGGGTAGGTTAATCAAGAAGGAGTGTGGATCTACAATTTCAAGGCAATCCGACGGCTAGATCTTACTAGATCTGAGTTTAAAGATACCAAGTGGTCCAAAATGGGGATTAAATCCCTTAAAATGTGGAATAGGGCCCACAAGGTAGAAATCAGAAAAGTGACAATTTGGGGGTAGGTTATTGGACGCGTAGATCATGAAACAAGCGGGATCTCAACTACCCATCAACTAAATCTAGGTCAACTCACCCTCATCAAGAAGTGCGCCCTTGCTTGGAGAAGCTAGGTTGGCTTGGGAAGAGGGTCAAATGGAAGCCAATCCTCACCAAACTATAGATTCGGGATGCCGTGGATGCTATAGAGGTGGGTTTTCAATATTATACCCAACAACCCACTAGATCTAAGTAGATCTGAGAAAATGTAACAATGAGGGTTTGAAGAAATAAGGGTTTTATCAATTTATGAGCTATGTCAATGGATTGGATCAAGATAAGAGAAACAAACCTGTGGATCTTACCTGGGTAACCTTGTAGATGCCTTGATGATGATGATATATGCAAACCCGATCAATTTGAGAAGCTTTGAGGTAGTTTTCTATGCAATCGATTTAGTCCAAGAAGCCCATGCGCCCTCTCTCCTGCACAACAAACGTCAACAATATCAGATTTGATGCAATCAAGAGATAAGACTAATGCAACAAGAGAAGTAACAGAAAGATAGCATAGATCACAATGATACTAATGATAACCCCATGATACAAGCAAATGCCAAGAAAGTCGATTTGAAGAAGCCTTGCAAAATCGTCCTTGTTGAAGTCGCCCTCCTGTAGACAAGACAATGATTTCCAAAATAGATAGATCTTACCACAAATTCCAAATGCTAGGTTGCAATAGACTTTCCAATCACCATCTAAGAACACCAGATGTAAAGGAGACTGTTATCACCTATTTTGTACAAATAGTTGAAACCTTATTGAGCCGCCAGTGTTGGAACACATTAGTGTTCACTTCCAGAGTATCTGGGTTTCAGAATGCAGCAGTTAGCCAGTTTTATTTTTGAGTCGACATGACCATGGCCCCATGGGGGTTTGTAATAAAGTGTGCTAGTAGGATCTGAGTGTCTCGGTTCCCCATGACTTGATTAAGCAACTAAGGTATTCCAGGGAGTTTTTTCCCTTGTCAATTATACTTTGCCTATAGCCGAGCTATAATCGATGAGGTTTTCTCCCGCTTCCTCCAAAGCTGGAATGCCCGATTTTGAAAATTTTAGCCATGGGGGGTTATTAGAGTCCAACTAGTGTATATAAGCCTACTAGACACTATTAGAATAGGTTTTGGTCATGTCCCAAGTCTCTAGGACCCTCAGAAAAAATTTCGAAAAAATTTTACTGGGTCCGTCGAATTTGGGTTTTTAATTATTTTTTAAATTTTAAATAAATTTCTCTATAGTTTAATTAGAGAAATTTCAATTTGTAATATGTCAGTCATGCGGGATCCGATTTCAGTGATTAAAGGCTCCAGACTTAAGCCAAAAATCATTCATGATCTTCAGACCAGCTAACCCTAAGTTTCAGACAATTATTTGGCCTCATAATTAATATTTTCTCAAAAAATCAAAAAATGAGAAATATTAATTAGAATATTCAAAAAATAATAAATTGGAGATAATTTAAATCTCTCCAAAAAAGGGCCAAATTGAATAAAGTAAAAGTCAAAATGACATGGCAAAAAGCATTTATGATGATTGGAATCTTCACCCACCCGATTCAGATCAGTTTCGGAGCACTGGGAGTGATCTACAGTTGAGAAATTCGCTCACCTTCATGCAAATTCGTTTTTGTGATTTGGCAATTGATTAATGGGTTGTTGGATTATGAAATCAATGCATGTGGGGCTCCTTCCTCAAATTATGGGCTCCAAACTCAAGTTTAAAGATGAGTTAAGACTCCAAGCTCGATTTGGTTGGTGTTGACATGGATTTGATTGGTTTTTGATGGAGTTTTTGGCTCTCCTCATCACCAATTCGAATTAGGGTTTTAGCATTGAGTTTTGTTATATAAGAGAGGCCATTTGGGCTTTCTCTTCATGGATTTTTATGCATCGAAACTCTGATGAAATTGTAAGCACTTTTTATTGAGAATAAAGTTGAGACTTTGGAGGTCAAAAACGTGGAGGCTCTTGATGTGCATTGCTTCACTTGATATTTGAGGTGATATTGTTTTACATTCTATTTGAGGCTCTTATGTTGTAGATCATGTTCAAGATGGCTAACAATCTAGCACAAGTAGCATGTATCTAGTTCTTTTCACTTAAATATTTTGTTTCAAATATATTATCCATGCTCAAGGTTCTTGTAGGTATATCTTCACTCTATAATAAGACCAAAGGAGTTTTAGCTTTTGGATTTGAGAAACAAAGGGAGTTTGGATCTTCTCCATCAAACATTCAAAACACAATATTGGCCTCTTGTTACTTTGGGCTTCTATTTCTTCAAGCCTTCTTGGTTGCTCCTTGAGTTTTTTGCTTTGACTTGCTAAGCCCTCTCTAGCCCTTCTAGCCTTGATCTGAGATTGTTCTTGTCTTCAAGCCATAGATTAGTTTGCCATAAGGTTGAAGTTCCTTCAACCTTGGGGAATAACTTGGGATTTGTTCCCTTGTGCTCTCTTCAACACTCGTTGTCGGCGTATCACCGGTTAACCGGAGGATTTCCAAGGCGGTGTTTTTACCATCTCAAGTGTCCACTTGAAGTCCTTGCCCTAGATCTACTTCTCCATAGGTTTGTCTTCATCCTACCATCCTTCCATTTCGTTTTTGCCTTCTATTTGCTCCATTCGTCCACCCCTTTTTAGCTTGCCTCATCTCCTCTCCATCCCATTCATCCCACTTCAACTTTGGCTTTCCTCTCTTTGCTTTCGTCCTCCTAATCTCCTCTTCCTCTCGTCCATCTAGTTCCTTCTAGCTTTCGTCCTAGCTATCCTCTAGCCTCTCATCTCCCTCCTTGTCTCCCCTAGATCCCCTATCGTCCATTCCCATCTTGCCCTACAACACATAACAAACAACAAAAACAAACAAGTGTTAGAAGTAAGTGAGTGGTTAGTGTTAGGATCTAGTAGTTGGTAGTTAGTTTGTTAAACTTTAAATAGTTGATTTGCATTTCAAAGTGAGTATTTTATACTATTGCTAGTTAGTGGTTAGTTTGTTTCAAGCTTTAATAGCTATTTATGTTTGTTCAAGGTAATTGCTATAGATCTTTTCCTAAGTTATTACCTAGTTTCAAATTTTGTAACATGCAAATTTATTGATCTTCATTTTCATAAACTTGTGGGTTGCCATTTATCTACTTGAGGACTGTCATAACAACTCGTGGGCTGCCATTTACCTTGGTTGGACTGTCATAAAGACCTTTTCTATTGGCTGCCAACTTAAACATCATTGAGCTGACTGTCATAAGTCATTGACCGCCACTTAAACTTTGATTTTGACTGTCCTAAAACGGTGTGTTGACTGCCACCCAAAGTTAAAGAAGTTTATTTGGCTGCCATCATTTGATTAGACAGTCCTAGAGGAGTACAAAACAGTCATTGAAAATTTTATTATTGGTTGCCACTTCACTTTTTTCATTTTACTTTGCAAATAGCTAGTATCAATTTTTTATTTGATTTTTTAATTCTAATGGGTATTGGAGCTATTAGTTTGTGATAGACTTGTTTCAGGGAGTAGAAGTCAAGAAGCTTCCAATCGAGAAGCCATCAAGAACACAAGAGGACAAAAAACAAAGCTAGATCATTCTTATCCTTTTGTAATAGATCTTAGTCTATTTTCAAGTTTTTACAAGTTATTTATTTCGAAAAAGTTCCTACAAGGGTCTTATTCCTAAGGGCAATTGTATCTCCATAATAAAATTTGCAAGTGGGGTTTTAAAGCCCCCACATTCACTTCCCCATTTGGGGAAGCCTTGTGGTCTCGTCTCATTGATTGGTTTGAT
This sequence comes from Larix kaempferi, assembly GCA_027924585.1. NCBI lineage: Eukaryota > Viridiplantae > Streptophyta > Pinopsida > Pinales > Pinaceae > Larix > Larix kaempferi. Next base: position 5,626,825 of record BSBM01001022.1, read on the forward strand.
TCTTAGCTTTAGATCAGTTATATGCTAGTTTTATTTCAATAAATTATCTTCCATATTTACTGACCCCCATGCTCTCCCGAGTAGGGTCTTTGACTTGAAATAGACTCTTGGGTAGTTTAGATTTACTGTCATTTAATTTTATCTCATATCTTCTCTTCCAATCATTGACCAGAGAATAGCTAACTTTGGGATTGTATCCCAAAGGCCACATAGTTTTGTGGTAGCTTCTCACTCCTCCATCAACTTCTTGTGGACATCCAGCTAGCTGGAAGGTTTCTAGGATTGGTGGCTTCTAGTGGTTGATCTTGTTCGGAGATCGATCCCACCTATTAGACTAGAATTTGTGTGGTAGAACACTAGATTTGCTCAAGTTTTCATTTTATTTGGCAAAGTAGTATTGTTAGTAGTATTCATATCTTGCTGATCAATCATATTATTTAAATCTTTTTCAAGTTGAGATATACTGCTATTACAATTCACCTGCTTCTTAAAACGAACCAAAGTCTCTTGAACTTGGCCAAATCCAAGTCAAGAGTACTCTCTATCGGAGGGCATTTTAGTTTTGCATTATCCCTGCATTAGGCATTTGTTAAAATAGCAAGTCTCTTGAACTGTGGTCATAAGACCAAGTCAAGAGCGCTCTCTGTCGAAGAGTTGAACTAAAGTACTCTTAATTTAAAACTTTTTCAACCCACACACCCCTTAACTAATTTACCTTGGTTTCTGTCCTACACCCGTATGCTCTGCCAACCAGAAACGGTTGGGCTAGTACTCAGAAAGGTGGAAGACTTGCTAATTCACAAGTGAAAACCTAATTAAAACTTTATCCCAAGACCTCAACCAAGACAAATTACTGTTCTTCCCATAAGAGGTGGTGCCGAAAATCCACTGGTCAGACTCGGGGGCGGTTCAAACATTGGACACCTATCCTCTTGAATCTGGGTGCTTCCGACCTATCACCTAGGGTTGCCAATAGTTTTCTTGGATAAGGTTCCACTACCTTTTGACACCCTTGGTCTTATCCTAATAATCAAGAACATCTAAAACACTTAAAATTTACCAAGAACAATTTCAAAACGTTCTCACAAACAGCTACTTTCGACTTATTCTTTTAGCATCACAAGTATTTTATTTGACTCCATTTGGCACTGGTCTTTAATATTTCTTACATATCTTTTGAATCTGGACCATATGTCCTTGTCACTTGTTTAATCTCAATCTTGTGGATGCTTTACTTTAAATTCTAAGTCAAAGTATACTGTTATATTCTGAATTTGTATCTTGTGAAATTTGCAACGTGGATTGCGTGTTTAATTCTATTCTAGTCACTATCAAAAAACTCCTAAACAACATCCATCCGCATCATAACACCAAAAACATTTAACACACAAAGAGCCGTAGACAACTCTTTTTTAGGGACTACCCCCCTTGGCTTCGTTAGGAGTTTGCCTAAACGGAGGAGCTGGGATTCAGGTGACAGTACCTGGCTCATTGCTTGCCCCTAAGGCCACACCTCTCCCCACTTTCCAGTGAGGGAGACAACTTTCGAAAGATTTCTGCTGCTGGTGTGCAGTTTGGCGGTCAACAGAGACCACAAGAATTTCCACAAGAAAGTTTTTCTATACCAATAATCCAAGAGCCAAAGACCCCTTACAATGAGAAGCTCTCTCCTTTAAATAGGAAGGAGAGGCATCAAAATCCTAACCACTTTTTGAATGAGTGGCTAAGATTAAAAGATACAAATTTTCAATCAATGGTTGAGATGAGCTCAACAATAAAATACATGGATCACTAATAAAATATAATATGAGTGGACAAAATCGCCCTAGAAGAGGGCAATCCCACCAAATCATGATGACAAAATATAATAAGAAGCTTATGGTGGGTGCAAGGGGTAATTTTATCCACCCTTGGTCAATCCCCATAGCACAATAATCATAAAATAATCATCAATACACCAAATCGTGCCTCCATCGTCAAATCGTAGGCCTCAAAAGACCTCAGAAATCATCAGAAAGTGCCATAATTGATGGATGCGGGCCCCGATGAAGCTGAAACTGCTGGAGGAGGTGTGGAAGACATTGATCTATCATCACTTCTCATCCCATGCCATAACATTGCCTCAGTAGCCCAAATCGATTTCCTCAATAGCCATTTCTACCAATCTTGAAATGCTTCGGGAAGCGTGAAACTGCCCCAAACTGCCTCCTGGAGTGCCTGCGCTGTCAAGGTGAGGGCACCAGTGTGTCCGGGAGGGGGGTAATATGGTAAAAACAAGTGGCTGGACCACCCCCTCCAAGCACAGCGCCCTAGGTCAACTGGATAAAAATCATATCTGCTCTGACAGGGCCTCCGACAGACCAAAACTGCACTAGGATAGCCTACCGAGGCTCTATCATCACTGTAAGTGCCCGGAACTGAAAACAAACTGTCTCATCGGACTCAGAAGGTCCAAATCCATCCAAAATGTGTACTCATACACCCTATGAGTCTCTGCATGATCAAAATATATATCCAATATACCGGAACAGGGTAAATAATAATAATCTGTAAATGATCAAATACTGCTGTAAACCATGAATCATCATCATAACCCTGTAGCTGCTGCATAGAATCATCATATACATGTATATAGACCATATATCATCTATCCATATCATCATAAGGTCCAACCATCTCATGTCCTATGGTTGACCTTGGTCAAACTAGGTTTGACCAAGTCAACATGACCAAATATAACTCAGACCATCATCGGAAGCTGCTGGAAAGTGTCACAGGTTAATGCATGCTCTACAACTTATTCAAATAACAATTATAACACAAAGTAATCATTACTGGCGATCTAAATCCAAATATATAATGTCATTAATTATTATTATTACTCAGACTAGACTTTCAAGATCATACTCACTTCATAGATGTGATCAATTTGCTAGTGAAGGGTGAAGGCTAAAATAACTGGCTAGGCTAAGGGATGACTTGATTGACTTAACTTTGTGACACTTTGGCAAAGGGAAAGGGAATACACACCATAGTATATACTGAATGAGTAACAACACAGGGAATGGCGGTGTCTCACAAATGGATGAGTTGTTCAAAGAGGGTTTATTCACCTTTAACAGATGCGCACAATCCATAATACAAACAAGGCCAGCAATTGTTTTGATATAGCATTTAAGTTCCATTGCTTTTTGGGCCTGAAGTTTCCATAGCCTTGGTCTATGTGTGTTTATAAACACATTGCATAGATTTACATTTATTTTAGGCTTTCTGCTGCAGGTGTGTTTTTAAGGCACTTGTTTACCTGAGCACTTCTAGGTGTGTCATGGACAGCTTGTTTACCTACTAGGTATTTACATTTCCAAAAGATATAACATTTTATTTTCATGGCCATTTTCATTTGGCATGCCTTTCATTCATGTGTGTTTAGAAACACATTGCATGAATGGGCTTTTCATACAAGATATAGCATTTCATTTTCCAAATTTTGTATTCATGGTAGCACTAAAAGTTTCAGGTTTAGCCAACACAACTTTAGTGACTAGGGGGAATTCCAAGGAACTCCAACTCACCAAAGGTAATTTTTGTCATCAACTCTGAGCCGAGACACAATAAACAGGGAATCTCATCCAATACAGAGGCTACAGTGGGGAAAATTCCTCCATGCCACTAGTCAAGTAGTAAGTCAGGGTGATAAACTAAAAGGTAGGCAATGGATGGATGAAGACAATGAATAATGGAACCAACACTAGCAAGCCAAGGTATGGTGGAATGATCACCTCTATTCTCCCTAAGGAGGGTAAAACCAATGAGTATGAATAGTGAACTTCTAAGTCTGAGTAGGGACAAATATAATATATATATAATAAAATCAACCAGGTCCACATATCTATATGATCATTGATCGCTAGATCATGACACTAAGTGCTAAGACATGCTATAAGAATAAGTATAAAAGCAATATACCCATAACACAATGATATACCTGCTGAGTCATATACCTGAATGCTCATCAACTTGTACCATCATATGTCCTCTGAAACTACTGTTGTAACTCTGGGCACTACTGACTGCTCTGTACCAATGGTATAATGGCTACATCGGTCATCTCTCTGAGTGTCTTGAGACTCAGTCATGGCATGGGGAATATATACTGCTGTCCACAATCTGATAGTGATCCAATATAGATGCTCATCTCAGCATCTCAATGCAAGGGAACTGGCTGAATAGTGTACTGGCATCAGAAAAATAATGTATAGTAGCCCGACTACTATATATGTGATAACAGGTCACAAACCCTTAAAAGTTAAAACTCTCATTTTTGTATTTCTTAGATCTACTTGGATCTAGCCTAGCTTTTGAAAAGATATTGAAAACCCACCTCTATAGTATCCATGACAATTCGGATCTATAGTTTGGTGGTGATTGGGTTCCATTTGACACACTTTTCAAGGCAAAATAGCCCTCTTGAGGCAAATCGCACCCCTTGGGAGAAGCTAGTTGGGTTAGATCTAGCACATGGGCAGGTGAGATCCCACTTGATTCACACTCTCCTTACTTGATAACCTACCCCTAGTGCTTCACCTTGTTGATTTTTGCCTTGTGGGCCTCATTCCTCATTTTGAGGGTTGTGCGCCACTTGGGTCAATTTGGTGATGCATTTTAAATCTCAGATCTATGGAGATCTAGCCATTGGATGCCCTTGATTTTCAATATCCACACTCATACTTGCCTAAACTACTTGGATCTAAAATTTGGTGGCCTTTGGACTTGTTTTGACACACTATTCCATGCATTTAGCCTTCCTTGGGCAAAGTCGCACTCCGTGGGTGTTGTGTCGTGAAAGTATTGCTAAGGCTTGTTGTATATTTTAAATTATTAATGAGTATTATGGGAATGGGTTAATTCTTGGTTTGGCCAGACTTTGCCTTACTTCCTTGGAATGGGCATTGTGACAGTTCTACCAAGTGTCCAACCAGGCGAGGATGAACCTTCTTACGACAGCCTACTGACTCTATAGTAAACCTCACGCGACCTTCCGAATCCGTAGAAATTAGACTTGGTAGGATTGCCCTATTAAAGCTAGCTACTCTACGTCCTTTTTTGATTGACCCAACTGTTCAGACTAAGCTGGAGCGGTCAAGAGCATATTTCGGATTTCGAGCGTTGGTTGATTTTATTTAAAATGTGAGGTGAGTTGTTAAACTAAACTAAGCAAAAAGAATCTCTTTTTCACACACCAAAGAATGGTGCAATACTTCGGGAAAGCAAAGAGAAAATTTTATTAAGTTTGTTTTATGAACAATTGTTGAACAAAGCATCAAACAGAAGATAAGTAAATCAAATTTGAAATAGGTCATTTGAGGACGTTTGTGTGCTTTGGTGATGTTATTTAATTACTAATTACTTAAAGAAACTAATCTAAAGCAAACAAAAAAAATCGAAAAAATGTGAATCCCCCCTGGGGGATGGGGGCAGGTGCTGGAATAGCCTGCTGAGCTCTTTTTATTTTGAAATGACCCAAAAACCACTCTAAAAGTGTCTTTGGATTTGCTACAAAAAATTACAAAAATTGTGGGTTGAATGATGAACAAAAAATAAAAAAAATTCAACTAGTAAGACAAGCTAGAAAGCTTGCCTTGCTAGGATCTTTGGCTGCCCTCTTTCAAGTTGCAAGCCAAATCGTGCAAGCCCTAATAGGCTAGATGTATCTTTGCAATATAATCACTCTTCCTTAACTAACAAGATCTTTCAATTTTTTGATGCAAACTTAAGGAAAATACTTTTCACTAATGAATAATGAGATTTAAACTTTAATAATGTGATATCCTTAATGAAACAAAGCTAGATCTACTTCTTTCGAATATCAATTATATTGCTTAGATCCAGAAGAAAATAGAACAAATAACCAATAATATTTTGAGAGAGATTGAACTAAGGTGAGATAACCCATTTTTGAGTGAGAAAGATTGGGCAAATGGAGACCACATGCGAGTGGGCACGCGAGGGACTACACTTCCTTTGGGATGAATCCATAGATCGACAAAGCTAACATGCATGCCTCCTCTATGAGATCCAGTTACTTGCAAGAACACTTCACAACAACACCATGCACAGGAGGATTAAATGGCACTGATATGAATCATGTAAAAGATATTTAACATAAACATTCAAACAAGACATGCATAATGTTCAAAATACTTCATATGATTGATAATGAGAAACAAAATATAGATTTTATTCCTTACCCTACTGAAATAGTAAATTTCTTTCAAAGGTCAGTGCGAATCCGAACAATAAGCAAAATTTATGAAGAGACACAGATTACCTCCACGGGATTTGAAACATCAAACATCCACACATTTGACACGAGCCCACAACATAGCCTCCAAAGCCTTCTCTTTATTCTCAAGAACACAATAAAAATTTACAACACAGGAACAAAGGTTCCACCTTCAGATCCTGAACAATGGAGTAAAGCTCTTGTTTAAATAGCAAAAACCATGTAGAGGGGGGTGCAAATCCCAAGAGAGGGGCGCATCTAGCAAGAGGGAGTTGAACTGGATTGATTGGATCCTGATTGATAGTTGATGAAATTCAAATGCATGAGGTTGCGCCACATCTGGAGATGGTAGGCGCCCTTAACCTCGTAGAAATCACATCCAATCGTAAGCTTCCACCTCACAAAGTCGCCCCATGCAGAGAGAGATGGCGAATTCCTTGATGGAGAGTTAACTGGATCTTAACTGAATTGATTGAATCTGTCTATTTCGGAGCTCAGTCACCTTAGCTTTGACTGTCCAGTCACTTTAGTTCAACTCCAGACCAACTTCGGACCAATCCCACTGTTTTAGGAACTCGACCTTTTTTATTTAATGTCTTTTTGACATTTATTTTGTCTTTTTTTATTTTTCTGAGTAAATATCATTTTTTGAGATAAATACTTACTCAAAACTTAGGGAAAGTGGGTTTATGGGTTAAATGGGTGCTCTGGCTTAGAAAACGAGCATCCCATTGTCAAATTTCACCCATAGACCACTTATCTATTACATTTTGAATGTTTTCAATTAAACCATATAAAAAATGGTTTAATTTATTGAAAAAATATTTGTTTTAATTAAACCAAAAAAATGGTCCAATACCGCGATTTTTTTTTTTTTAAAGTTGAAAATAAACACCTAGGGACCTAGTACATGACCATATGACTTTATTTTAGTGTCTAGCATGTTTATATATGTTGAAAAATGGACTTTAATAACCCCCCAAGGCCTAACCACCACTTTGGGCATTCCAGCTTTGGAGGTGTAGGAGAAAAACTCGTCAACTATACTCGGCTAAAGGCAAAGCATAATTGACAAGGGAAAAAACTCCTTGGAATACTTTCATTGGTTTTTAAGTCCTAGGGAACCAAGTCACTCAAAGGACCACCATGCTAGCACACTTTATTACAAACCCCGTGGGGTATGGACATGCATTACAAATTTAAAAAGGGGTCCTGAAAATGCCTGGTTTGGAACTTCTGAACACTGATATGCACAAGTATTTGTGCAACATTGGCGGCTCTCTAGAAGTCCAACTGAAGTGCAACTCAGTTGGTAACTGTTACCAACTGAGTTGCACTACAGTTGGACTTCAGTGAGCCGCCAGTATTGCACATTTACTTGTGCCTTTTTCAGAGTTCAGAAGTTCCAAGTTTGGCCTTTTCAGGGCCCATTTGTCAGTTTTTTGTAGTACATGACTGTGCCCCACGGGGTTTGTAATAAGCGTACTAGCATGGTGGTCTTTGAGTGGCTCGGTTCCCTAGGACTTGACAACCAAAGAAGGTATTCCAAGGAGTTTTTTCCCTTGTCGATTATGCCTTGCCTTTAGCCGAGTATAATCGATGAGGTTTTCTCCTGCTCCTCCAAAGCTGGAATGCCCAAAGTGGGGGTTAGGCCTTAGGGGATTATTAGAGCCCATTTTGTAACATGTATAAACATGCTAGGCGCTAGAATTTCATCGTTTTGTCATGTACTAGGTTCCCCTGAAGTTTCAGTCGATTCCGAGAAAAAATATTTTTCGCATTTTTTAAGCCATTTTTTAATGGTTTAATTAAAAAAATTCAAAAAGTGATAAAAGTGGTATCCAGAGTCGGAATTTGGTGGATGCTCGTTTTCAAGCTCAGAGCACCCTCTTTACCCTGATACCCGGTTTTCCTACATTTCGGGCGACCGAAAACCCCCGCGGAGCAGTTTTGTCTATCAGAGCTATAAAGTGGCATTTTAATGCTAAAAGAGCATCAAATTGCACCTTGGTCAAAATTCAAATTTATTAAAAAATTGGAAAAGGAATATGCCAAGTGACATGCCATGACATCATCTTAAGTGGGCGACTACATCAAAAGGAGAAAGCATAGGTTATAAAAGTTAAAATTTGAACATTTTCATGCTACGTAAAGCCTTCACGTGGGGCCTTTCTCTCCATGGCCGTGAGCGAATTCATTGGAGGAGAAGTCAAGTTTATGGTTGGCGTTAAGGCTATCAAACTTTATGTTATAAGTCATGAAGGGTTGAACAAGTAAATTAAAACCGTGCTATGCCCACCATCCTTCACGTGGGACCGACAGCTTGCATATCCATTTGCGCATTTGGTCGTGGCATAAGTTCAAAAGGGTGGGAGCCTACCTCTCGTAAGGTGGCTGGACCAACGTAATAAGTTTCCAATTAAATTAACCAACGGAGCCCGCTACCTCTACGAAGCTTGGAAACGTTGAATGTGCATTTACTCTTCCTCACGTGGGCCATACGGTTCTGTTCAAAGGTTTTTTTTTTTTATGGCGTGGACCACCCCATGTGACATGGCACAGTTTGGATAAGTTGCTAAGTGTAAACTCCTGTCAACCCTACCATCCATGATGGCATATCCATACATTTTTATTTTTATTTTCTCTTCACGTGGGCCATCGCTCATATGGCTAAGTTTTTTGTGAGTGAGGATAGGTTCAAAGTGAGGGGCAACCAACTCGAATGACTTGGCATCATCTTTTGGTTCAGCTGCTAAATTTAAAGCATCCAATCGCATAACTCACACAAAAAGGATCCAGCAAATCATGGAAACATCATATTTTGCTCTCTTCTTTCCTCACGCGTGGTCTCTTTCCAAGTGGGCAGCTTTCAGCAGTTTCCTTCTTGAGGTGTTTTTGTCCATTTGAAATGGTGTTTATCCATTGGGTGAGAGCTTTGCTTGCTCTACAAGTTAGGAGCTTTGTCTCTTAGGGTTTTGCGCCCTAGCTGGGTTGGCATCTTCTATAAATTGAGGAGCTTGGCTCCATTGTAAAGATCTAAAGGTGGAACCTCTGCTCTGGTATTGTTGTATCATTTTCTGAATATTTGAGTAATAAAATAAGGCTTTGGAGGCTAGTCCTGAAGTGTTCTGTGGAGGCATGATGTGTTAAGCTTTGCTTATGAGGTAATCTGCATTGATTTCGTATGTCTTATATATTGTTGAGATAGATCTGTCTTTGGAAGGAAATTAATTTCAGTAAGAACATCAGGTAATGCTTTATAGATTATTTGTTGTTGTTGAATGGTAGAAAGACTAACAAAGATTATAGATTCTTGTTTGAACTTACATCTTCGATTATTCTTTTTATTTGCAGACACAGGTATTTTTAATCTCCTTGTACAAGTGTTGTGAGATCTTTTTGCAGGTAACCTATGCTGGAGGAAGTACCAAGCATGTTAGCTTGCTCGTCTTCTAGAATCTTCGAACAAAGATCCATCTCTCCGGTCCTTCAAGAGAACAACTCCATTGCCCAAAATTAATGCTCAAACCCCCAAGGGTTCATCTTCAAGATCCATCTTTCTAATCTAAATTGGTTACGGTTCCCTTTTTTACTCTAGATCTCAAGTTTGAATATCATAAGAAGTAGATCTAGTTTCCTTAAGCTTGCACCTAATTCAAAAAATCTAAGTTTTGCTAAGGAAAAGTGCTTATAAAAGAAATATCTAGCATCGTTTAGGCTTGCATTTGGCTTGCACCTTGAAAGAGGGCAGCCAAAGATCCTAGCAAGGCAAGCTCCCTAGCTTGTCTTCCTAGTTACCTTTTGTCTCATTTCATTGCAACTTTTAGAATTTTTTTTTTGTTTAGACTTAGTTTGCATTTAGAAGAAGGGTAAGCTCTTAGATTTTTTTTTTTTAGGCATTTCATAAATTTTTTAGCTCGCTGGTTTTTTTGGTTCTGCACATAAAAAGTTAATTTAAAGTTAGTTTAAAAACTCAAAAGTTGCCCAAAAAATATGTTTTTTGCATACTAGTTGCATTGGTTTTGATTTTAACAGTTTGTAGCATTATCAGAACACTCTTAAAGTGTTCTGATTATCATTTTCTGACCAACATACTTCGCTGATCTGTTTTGATTTCATAACAGGTTGAAGTAAGAAAATTAATAAAACTTGCATTTGGAGCTTCCTGAACCACCCAGAGAGAACCAGTTTCAAGCACCATCGTTATTTCTCTCAAACATTGTAAACTGACTTGTTCCCTAATGATAAAGGGCAAGCAGTATTTCTCTTAAGTTTCCAAGTTGTAATCAAAAAAATAAAAAGAGCACAGCAGGCAATTCCAGCGCCTGAACCCAATCCCCCCAGGGGGGATTCGCACCCTTGTTTATTTTTTTATTTTTTTTATTTTTTCGTTTTAGATTAGTTTTCTTTCAAGCAGTAGTAATTAGATAACTCACTCAAGCACACAACGTCCTCCGAGGACCTGTTTATCTTTTTTATATGCTTTTGTGTTTATTTCAAATTATTATCCTGTGCTTAAAATTTAATCCTAAAATTAACCCCCCTTGCTTTATGCTTGGGGTTTAGTGTAGGTTAATCATCCACTCATACCTATTTAATAAAACGAACAACGCCCCAAACTCGGAGTATGCTCTTGACCATTGCAGCTTAGTCGGAACAGTTGGCTCAATCAGAAACGGGTGCAAGGTAATTAGTGTTAATAGGATAATCCATCAGAATCCAATCCTAAGAACTCGGGAGGTTGCATGGACTGAATCCACAGAGTCAGTAGGTTCTTAAGCGGGTTCATCCTCGCCTGGTTGGACACTTGGTAAGGTTGCTAGAGCACTCAGTTCGAAGTTTAGGTTTTCTTTTGGGCCAAACCAAGAATCAACCCACTCCTTAACTACTCATTTAATAACTATAAAATTTACCAACCGAGCCACTGCAATACTTTCACTGAGACTACACAAGCAACCCCACACGACAGTACTTACAGGCATTTTTACATTCTCGGCACTGGTCTTTAATTTTCTGTGTTTAAGTCAATCATAAATGTCGTGAATGCTTATTTATCTTATATTGGGTTAGCTATTTGATTTAATTCACAAGCAGTGCTTTGTTGTTATAATTTTATCATCTCGTCATCTTTAACTCCTAGAATAGACTTTTATCTTTTGTTGTAGATTAAAAGCCTTAGATTATTTTTCATAGGGACCACCCCCCTTGGCTTCGCTAGGAGTAAGCCTAGACGGAGGAGTCGAGTAATCAGGTGACAGCACTTGACTCTCACTTGCCCCCAAGGACACACCGAGCGGCTTGAAGGTTTCCTGCCGCGTCCCCCCCAGGTGTGTATTAGGCGGCAACAGTAACATAAGGTATCTTCATATCTCAGCATACAGTGGCCTTTTTGTCTACATGCAACCTTCATCCTTCCGAGAGCACCACTATTAGCCTAGTTACTGAATATAGGCTTCTGATTCAAATCCGGGATCAAGTTATCAGTAAAACCATTATCAAAAGGGCGCCTTCTCTTGCATGGGAGGCTTTCCTAGAGGAGGACTCACACTTTATGTCTTATAGTTGATGCATGGTCTGCATGCAGCTTCTATAGTGATCAGAGGGGGATTCTAACCCTAGTGCAGATCTTCTAGAGCTATTTCCCATCATTATAGCACTTATACTTCCACATCAAGACTGAAGAAGGCGCATTAATTGCAAGGGCACATTATTGGAGCGAGAACCATTCATATCTGATCAGTTATTTCTTCATGCATGGCTTGCATGCTTAGCTCATATTGATCTACATCAACTACCCAAGCTATTGGTACTTACATGCATCATTTCTATCCCTATTTATAGCATATCTGAATATTTGGATTATTTAGGGCTTATTGGCAAACCCATGCACTTGCATGCATGATCAGGCTATCATAGAACAATACTTGCATTCATATTTTATTATAGTATTGATTTACAAGACCTCAAATAAGCAAGAAACCACCATTAGAGAAATTTTGAGGTAAAAAATGGGCCTCAAAACAAATAAAATGTACTATAAAAACCAACCAATCAAATTCTAGTAGATGACATCATCCCCCACGGTTGAGGTGGCATTGCATGAGTTAAGAATGCTTATTTGTCAAATTTTCTATGGTGGATGAAAACTCATAGTTAACCAAGGTAGTGGTATAAGTATTTTTAAGTCATAAAATAAAGTACTCATAATGAAAGTCCTTTAACATTCTTTCATAAAATAATATTATTGTCATTTTCAAGTAAAGTACTCATAATAAATGTCTTTTCACACTTTTTTTCCTTTCACCATTTCTCATAAAATAATATTATTGTCATTTTCGAGTAAAATAATCATAATTCATAAAGGTCATTTCACATTTTTTCCTTTCACGTTTTTTTATAAAATAATATATTGTCATTTTCATGTTTTTAATTTTAAATTATATATTCACTCCATTCTATTTAATATCATAATGTCAAACTAATATATATATATATATATATATATATATATTCCTTTCACATTTTTTATAAAATAATATTTTTATCATTTTCATATTTTTAATTTTTAATTATATATTCACTTCATTTTATTTAATATTATAATGCCAAACTAATATGCATATATATATATATCATTGTACGTTTAAAATAAATTAAATTCATGAATGATATTAATATGAAAAATGTATGTTAGTTATATATAACTATAACTATCTAAATTGTCCATTTTATTTCAATAATAATACATGACAACATATTATAATATTTCTAAAAAAATCAAATTCATCACAATTTTCAAAGCTTTAAAGAAACATGTTTTACAAAATAATAATGTTTTAAAGATAATATTAATAGTTAAAAAAAATTATATATTTTTAGTACTCAGTTTTAAAGAATAAATTAAGTCTTATATTATTTTCTACGAGAGACTTAACTATAACATTCATTTACAATAAAATAAATATCCCATTTTTTTTATGATTTTGATATTAATTTACCAATCTAGATTTAAAGAATAAGGGCTTCCTAATGAACACTTCGTATTGGTGACTTAAAAAATAAAAATCTCACATCTTAACTAATGATCGATATAGTAGTTACATCTCAAATACATAATAAATACATTGGCCACACGTATAAATCACTCCAAGGCAAAGTAAACTTCACAACAATCTACACTGACATGCTTGGGTTTAACATTTCCATCCCTGGTTAGTTGTGGAATGTGAATATTCAACTTGTCTATATCTACACTTTTAACATAATAGTACACATTTTTTTGAAGTCAATTTTTATATGTAAATTTATCTATTATATGGTTACCAACTATTTTGTATTTTCTATATGAATTTTAAGCCATGTTATATGCATCAATGGGCATGCTACAATCTTACAAGTGAAGACTGGCTTTGAATGTATATCATTTGATAAGGTCTATGCTATCTGGTATATCCTGGAGCAATGCATTCTCGTTTTGAACATTCTCTGGGTGTCTATTGGCTTTCCAGCAAAGCAATTGAATGCCTTCAACAATACCAGGTAAACAAATATTGTGGATCTTGCTTGCAGAAAGTTATTTGATAAGAGATGCATTATATGAACATACTGACATATGACACAAGAACATCTCACTGAATTGTTTTATTATCTGTATAGCGATCAGAGCTTGACATCGACCAATCTGATATCATGACTGTGAAGCTAGCTGGTAATTGTGTTCATCACGAAGAATTTTAATTGAGTCTGATTTTAATATATTATCTGTCCAATTGGATGGAGTGCTATTATATTAATATCGTGTGAGGGTACATTCCTTCCTGATGCATGAGGCCTTTTAAAAAAATTCTTCAATTCTTGGCATTGCAGGGCTACTTCATGATATTGGTCATGGGCCATTTAGCCACACGTTTGATGGGGCTTTCCTTCATCGAGTTCTGCCAGGATCAAATTGGTGAAGTCTCTAGTTTTTGTTGCTTTTTAACATATACTTAACTACTTTTTATCTGTATTGAAATTTGTGGATACAGTCATTATTATAGCAAAGTACCTTTAGGCTTTTATAGATATCTTTTTTGTTGTGTTACCTTCAAAATATTTACTTCAGAAATATACAAAGTCCAATCATCAAGCACAAACTCTAGGGCAACTTAAGGACATCACCCATTGTCACCTTGATGATTGTCCTCCTTATTTTATGTCAGTTCTCCTCTGGGAAAAGGGGGGAATTCCCTAAACAAGACTACAAATCTGTCCTTGTGAAGCTCATATAAAAATCAGAATTGTAGAATGAAGTTATTTTTTGGTCTTTAGGTAATAAAGTGAGCAGCCAAGTAAGACTTAGTGCCTTGTTCTTTGGGAAAATGAAATCAAGAACATAATTTGGTGAAGAAGCTTGATGTGTGACAGAAATCAACAAAGGTATGTAGTACATAAACCCTCCTGATCAAATCAACCACATTGATATATAAAGTTGAACGAAAAGCTCATAAAGATGCCATTTCACCTCTAATTAAACATAGACTAGTACATTGTGCAACCATTAATGTGAAGGAGAACATCAAACAGTATTTAGCAAATAGAATAACATGCAGCCTTTTCTTCATTAACAAATCTGGTTACAGCAAGAGATCAAGGAGGGCAAAATGCCTCTCGTAAAACCCAATGTTCCCCCAAGTTTCCAGGACGCGGGGGCGCAGGAGCAGGGAAACGCACATTGGGGACGTGTGGAGACCACCCCCAAATTTTAGCAAAATTCAGGGGGGACGGGGGGACGTCCAGGTCATAATAAAAAATATAAAAATTAATCTTATAAATTATTAAATCCCAGCAATAACAATTCAATGATTCATTCCATGTAAATCACTAAAAGTAAATAATAAATACGAAATACTAAATTCATCATTTTGCAATGTAAATCAGAATGTAACAAATTAATAATACAAACATGTTACACAATTCATCATGATCGTTTTCAAATTTGTCATTTGAATCTTGATATTCATATTTCTAATTTTGGTCATTCTAATTGAAAAATTGAATCAATGATATTGCATACTAAAATAGTAAAATGGTAAATTACTAAAGACTAAGTCTGAAATAGAGACTAAAATAGCAATCAAAATTAAAATTTCGTATTTTTAAATTGAAATTGGGAAAATCATGGGGGGCGTCTAGGAGCCCCCTAGTTTCGAGAGGGAGCGTGTGGGAGCCCCCCTTCACCGGAGCGCGTTGCAGAATAGGGGGACGCTCTCCCTTGTGCGTTTCCGAGAGTTTCCTGATTTTGGGGACGCTGGGGAACGTTTCGCCAGGAGTCCCCAGTCCCTGGGGCACAGGGAGCGAGGGGGGGGCGCCCCCGACCCTGGGGGATGAGTCCCCGTGGAACATTGGTAAAACCCCTTCTCCACTTACAAAACAACCCGCAAAAAATGTGTAAAACGGCCCTATAAAGAGAGATATATTAGAAGATTTAACATGGCAGACCCAAACATCTCTGTGATCTTCAGCAAAAGAAGAACATAATTTTTTTCTAATGCTTATGGGTGCTTGAAGTTGATCTTCCTTGTAGGTACTTGAGAAAAAGAACCAAGAAGAAGAAGAAGAAGAACAAAACAAGAGAAGAAGAAGAAGATCCAAAACCAAGGAGAAGACAAAACCAAGAAGATGTTAACCATGAAGACTTAAACTCACTCTCCTTTGTAAAAATCTCTCAAGAGCTTCATATTATTCTTCTAGTTATTTCTTTCAAAGTTCTTTTCAAGGGTTGAATTCCCACGGCAATTGTATTTGATTAATAAAGTTTACAAGTGGGGTTTTTAATCCCCCACACCCAACTTCCCCCATTTGGGGAAGTTTGTAGTGTCCTTTGAGTGGTTTCATTGCTTAGTTAGTTTCATTTGTGCAAGTAGAACAATAATAGTTTAGTTAGTTTTCCCATTTTGCATTTAGAAACTAATTGCTAGCTTAGCTTCCATTTTGCAAGTAGAAACTAATTGTTAGTTTAGATTTCTTTTTCCACTAATTGCTAGAATAATTTTTGCATCATTTCATATTGAGCTGTAATTGTTATGTTTCTTGTTTAAATTTTTCATTCTTAAAAGGAACATAAAGTCTCTTGAACTTGTCTTAAGAAGTCAAGAGCACTCTCTATCGGAGAGCATTGTTGCATTTGCATTCTCATATAGATTAGATAAGACTCTTGAATCTTACCTTAAGGTGGATCAAGAACACTCTCTGTCGGAGAGGTTTGTTTTGTGCTCTAACTTAAAACACTTCCAACTCACACCCCCTTTAAAAAACTTGAATTTATTCGTTTTCTCCAATACCACGTATGCTCTACCCAACCCTAAAAAAGTTGGAATACTCAGAAACGGTATTGGTTGCCTAATCGGTCAAATTCAAACAATAATAAAATCTTCACCCCCATAACCAATGAACCGGCGTTATTCGAATACTCAGGTATGTGGGCAAATTCCAAGTGGGGGCGCCGGGTAGCCATGGTCTGACTCTAACTTGCTGGTTAAGTTCCTTGAACACCTAGCCTAGAGTACCGCGTGGTTCGTCATGTCCTCGAACGGAGCCACTGAAGGTATTTCCGGTTAGATTTCCAGTACCTTGCGTATCGGTTGGAAATTCCCTGGCCTTAATAATCAACTCATCATAAAATACACAATAAAATTTACCAAGAACAATTTCAAAATGATCTCACAAACATATTTGGAGACTTATATTTTTCAGCATCCCAAAGCACTTTATTGACTCCATTTGGCACTGGTCTCGAGACTTATCTGTATCACCTTAATTTGGACCATTTGTCCTTTATATTTGCCTAAGTCATTATTATTCTATGGATGCTTTTAATTTCCAAGTCGTCATATATTGTTTATCTCATTATTGAGTTTTGTAATTGCAACGTGGATTGCTAGTATTATTGTGTTCATAAAAAAACTCCTAAACAACACCCATCCGCATCACATCACCAAAAAACACTTAAAAAACATAGAGCCATAGACAACTCTTTGTTAGGGACAACCCCCCTTGGTTTCGTTAGGAGTTTGCCTAAACGGAGGAGCTGGGATTCAGGTGACAGTACCTGGCTCATTGCTTGCCCCCAAGGCCACACCTTCCCCCACTCTTAGTGAGGGAACAACTTTCGAAATATTTCTGCTGCTGGTGTGCATCTCGGCGGACAACATCTTTGGCGCCGTTGCCGAGGACAAATCTTTTTGTTCCTGGACGACCTTAGTTTTTTCTTAGTTTTCTACCTTTTCTTTTGATAGATTTTTAGTTTAATCAACTCTCTGATATTAGACTTGAATCCATCTGGTGACTCCACTATCAAATAATTTACTAAGGTATTCAACTAGAAGAAACTCTGAAGGCTTACTTAGTTTCATCCCTGAACCTGAAAAGGTTTATAGGAGGAGATTAAATAAGCTAGCTTCTCGTAGGATCCTTGAGAATCTTGGATCTGAGTCTGTATTAGACATCCATAGTTTGTTTGAGGAAAATAAAGAAAATAATAATAATTGTTTTTTCGACATCATGGGTGAGTATTTCACTCAACTTGACTTCTCTCAGATAGCAGGTCAACCCCATCGCCTTCCAGACAATGCTGTAGAGAAACTCCCTATGTTCACTGGCATTGATGCCATCACTGCAACCATGCATCTCAGAATATTCTCCGGATATGTCAACGCTTATATAAGTGATCCTACAAATCAACATGATGATGTCTATATGAAACTCTTTGCTCTTTCCTTGGATGGAAAGGCTGATGATTGGTACAGCAATTTACCGAACATCAGCCTTTCAAGACTGCTTTCACCAACAAGTTTGGCGAAAAGAAGGAACCTAGGCATCAACTGGCTTCTTTAACAAACATAAAGAAGAAGGAAAATGAGGCAATGGATGAGTTTAATCAAAGGTTCATAGAATTGTCAAATGCCATCCATGTCGATTACAAGCCTACTCCTCAAACCATTTTGCTATATTACATTGAAGCACTTAGTGGTGAAATGCAATATCAGCTCAGAGATAAAGAGCCCACCACTCTTTTTATGGCCCAAGAAATGGCTATTAAAATCGACAGAAATATGCAAGCATCAGGCGAGTCTGACATTCCTGGCTACTTAACTCCTCTAAAAACAACTGAACCTAAGGAAAAGGCTTCCTTTTCCCAATAGGACATGCATGATAGAAATATGTCAGAGATGATAGAAAACATGGAAATGAAATATCTTTCTCAATTAGAGGAAATGCAGAATCGATTTATAGCCATGGAAAGAGCTTAGAACCAACACATTCCAAGAATTTCTCCTACAAAAACTAATTGGCAAAGAAGAGAACCCAACCATGAACAGAGGCCTCTTTCAGCTAGAGGCTGCTAACATGGTTGAGCCTTACACACCATTTTGTAGGGCATGCGAAGAATTCCATGAGGAATCCACTTGCCATCGTGCATGCTATGTTCAAAAGCATGGTTTTCCAGAAGGATGTGGTGGTCAGTCTGCATCAAGCGAGCCTGAGTATATAAACTATGTAAGTCACATTTATGATATTCCCAAAGAGAGTTGGAACCAGTTGGGGCAGCCTAGTACAGAAAGTATGACCTTTTCCCATCAGATCCCTCATGATCCCATCGAGGAAATTTATCAAAGACCGAATTTTATTGAAGACCCTCCTCATGCCACCGAAACAAAAGACATTTATGAGTGGGAAGTTTTTCAAGACTACTTCACTGATGATGAACACATATGTATTCTTGATCCACCTCTAGAAGACACCATTTTAGAAGCCCATATTGAAATACATAAGGAAGTCTGTAATGTGTACAATAATGATGGTTTGGAAGGTCTTCCCTATGGTTAGAAGACGAAAAATCAAAATCAAGCCCACTTGTTGTTTAAAAATAGAGAAAAGATGAAACTGATCTTTAAACACCTTTTCTAGCCACCAAAAATGATTGATAACTTGACAACAAGCATTATTGTTCCAAAGTGACTGAAAAGGGAAATGAAGTGCTTTTTCTCCAATCATGTGATCAAGCTTATACTTCTTATTGAAAATTTCAAAGGCAAAAGACTGACTAGACCACCAACCCAAAGAAGATTGAAAAAGTTGGGCAGGGAGGGTGGATTGAGAATATGTACTTTCCCCAGAATGGATAGAAATATTTGACCTTAGAATTTGACAAAAGGAACATTCTTTCAAATTAAAACTCTTTGGCTTAGGAATGATTTCAAGCTTTTGATCAAGTCCTATATTTACAAACTGAGGACAAGATTCTAATTCTAAGAATTGGATGAAGCTATCTTGACTAAGGATGGAAAAAGGAAAACTTAAAGACTCACTATAAGAAGTAGAACAAAGATTAGAGTGTCTAGTGTGATTTATTGATTCACCCTCATCTTCTATTGATTCATCATTAAATTTACAAGAGGATAATTAATCAGGGATAAAATTAACAAGTTCGTTTAAAACACCCTGATTATTTACACCATGATAATGTGAGATCACTACTAAAGGATCTTGATCGATGTCCCTACTTTCTTCTTCTTCAATAAGGTGATGAGAAATTAAACGATCACGAATGATAGAATGACTAATGAGTTTCTCTTAAGGATAAACTTCAATAGACTTATAGACTAAAAGCTCATCCTCGGGAATTTCCTCAGGATCAGGACTGGGGCTACCTAAAAAGAAATTTGAAAACTTATGATTTATACAATGATTAGGGATTTGAATTTCGATTGACTCAGAAGTGGAAGACTTATCCTCAAAAGAAATTGGGCAGGAGGGGACTGTTATCACCTAACTTGTAGTTGCCCCTAGAGATGGATCCAAGATGGATGGCAGAGGGGATGGGCAACCAAAGAGGTGCAACCAAGATAGCCTCGACTCCCAATGGATGGTTGTCACGCCAATCGAGGCAATCTTCACTTTATGTTATCTAGCCCAAGACAACAAAGGGGGAGACCTAGATCTACTCCCGATAGGAGAGATCAGACCAATACACCAGATCAAATCAAGTATGGGTGAAGTACGTAAGGTGCATGGTAAACCCTAGATCTATGGACGAAGTCACAAGGTGAGTAAAGGGTTGGATCAAGAGGTTTAAACAATGTAGATTTGGTCCAACATGTTTATGTGAGTGACTTATGAGGTTTAAGATTAGATCCAGGATCAAGGTACTAGTCAAAGATGAGAAAATCCACTACCTTGGGAACCGTGTCCAATGCAGGGTAGTTAAGGACCAAATTGGGGCTAAATAGTACCAAAGAAGAGCTTGATGAATGGATATGACAGTGTTTAGGTGTTCAAGCATGCAAGACAAGGATCAAACCACAAGCTAACCCAACAATCCAGGAAAGTCGAATTGGCTTGGAGAAGATTAGTGCCTTGGGAAATGGGCCAAATGGAGTCGGATGTCCACCAAATTTTAGATCAGTGATGTTGAGGTGTCAAGCTAGGTGGATCTTGAAAATTAGGATCATCCAATGGCTAGATCTCAGTAGATCTGAGATTGAAATGTATCACCAAGTGACCCAAGTGGAGCTCAACCCTCAAAATGAGAAATGGGGCCCACAAGGTGAAAATCACTGAAGTGACACACTAGGGGTAGGTTATAAAATGTGTAGATTATGGATCAAGTGGGATCTCACCTACCCAGGTGCTAGATCTTAGCAAACTCACCTCACCTAGGAAGTGCGACCTCCCTTGAAGAAGCTAAATTGCCTTGGGAAATGGGTTGGATGAAGGCCAATCCTCACCAAACTATAGATCCGGATCGTCATGGATGCTATAGAGGTGGGTTTTAAATTTTATACCAAAAAGCCAAGTAGATCTTGTTAGATCTGAGAAATTGTAAAATGAGGGTTTAAAATATAAGGGTTTTATCAATGAAGTAGTTGTGCCAATGGATTGGAACCAAGACAAGAAGAACAAACCTGTGGATCTTACCTGGATAACCTTGTAGATGCCTTGACGATGATGATCTATGCAAACCTGATCAATTTGGAGCGATTTGAGGTAGTTTTCTATAAAGTCAATTTGCCCAAGGAAGCCAATGCGCCCTCTCTCCTGCACAATAAACGTCAACAATATCATATTTACTGCGAATAAGAGATAAGACTAATGCCACAAGAGAAATAACAGAAAGATAGCATAGATCACAATGATACCAATGATAACCCCCTGATATAAGCGAATGCCAAGTGGAGCGAGTTGAAGAAGCCTTGCAAAAATGCCCAAGTGAAGTCGCCCTCTTGTAGACAAGACAAAAGTTTCCAAAAAAGATAGATCTTACCACAAATACTCAAATGCTAGGATGTAATAGACTTTACAATCACCATCGAAGAACACCAGATTCAAAGGAGACCACAAGAATTTCCACAGAAAAGTTTTTCTATATCAAGATTCCAAGAGCCAAAGACCCCTTTATAATGAGAAGCTCTCCCCTTTAAATAGGATGGAGAGAGGCAATAACCTTAACCACTTTTGGAATGAGAGGCTAAGATTAAAAGATCAAAAGATCTAATCAATGGTTGAGATGAGCTCAACAATACAATACATGGATCACTAATAAAATAATACAATATGTGGACAAACTCACCCTAGAAGAGGGGATCCCACCAAATCATGATGATAAAATATAAAAGATAAATCATGGTGGGTCCAAGGGGTAATTTCTAACACCCTTGGTCAATCCCCATGGCACAATATCCAAGAATAAATAATCTAGACACCAAATTGTGCGTCTCTGGGAAAGTCGTGAGCCTTAGGAGGCTCCAGAAATCATCAAAAAGTGCCATAAGTGATGGATGTGGGTCTCGATGAAGCTAAAACTGCTGGAGAAGGTGTGGAAGACATCCCACTCATCATCACTGATCATCCCATGCCATAACCTTGCCTCAGTAGCCCAAATCGAATTCCTCTGTAGCCATTTTACCATTTCTGGACTGCCTCGGGAAGTGTGAAACTGCCAAACTGCCTCCTGGAGTACTTGGCTCCAAAAATAAAAATCACTAGACTGTCTGGGAGGGGGGTAATATGGTAATAACAAGTGGCTGGACCACCCCCTCCAAAAATAGCGCTCTAGGTGAACCAATCATGTCTCTGCTCTGCTTTGACAATGTAGAATTTTCTGCACTTTAGTTGTTTGCTGGTTTGCGTTAACAATTTGTGATTTTCATTCCCAGTCGGTTATGCATAGACTGGGAACTACTTATAAATTTTTGTATAACAGTCAAACACGCAATAAAATGCTACTTACAGGCTGTAAACACATTTAACACTCACACACGAAAATTTGACTCGG
This sequence comes from Larix kaempferi, assembly GCA_027924585.1. Lineage (NCBI taxonomy): Eukaryota > Viridiplantae > Streptophyta > Pinopsida > Pinales > Pinaceae > Larix > Larix kaempferi. The sequence continues at coordinate 5,649,423 of BSBM01001022.1, forward strand.
AGATTTTTGGCCAAATCGAGCCTTGGAAAAACCCCCACGGGGAAAACCAGTTGAGAAAGAGAGATATTTATTATTTCTTCAGCAGCAAAAGATAGAACAATAATACAGTGAAAATACAACTTATCTTTACCCAGAAAATGCACCCTCAGACTGCCTCGAACTGTGTGCTGAAACAGTCTCGAAATCTGTGCAAATAACAGTCTTGAATTTAATGCTGTACCCTCCTCGAAAACAGTGCAGAATCAACCTTGAAAACTGTGCCCTTCTGTTCCTCAATTTCTGTGCAGAAACCACCTTGGAATCCATGCTGAGTAATGAGACTGGTACGGTCTGTACGGACCAACTGTCTCTTGAAAATCGTGCAGACTTTGACCTCGATTTTTGTGCAGTTTGCCTCGATAACAGAGCTTGGAAATTGTGCCTCGAAATGTGTGCAACAGTGCCCAACAACTCCTCGAACTGCGTGCAGGAAATAGAAGACTGTTGTACGGTATTTCTCCTCGGAATTTGTGCTGTAGATGAATGCAGCTATCTAGAAAACAGTGCTGATAATAAATGCCCAAACTGTGCCTCGATATCTGTGCCCAAAGTCTCCAATGGCATCCTCGAGATGCGTGCTAGGGTGCTTGGTCTCTGTCTCTCGATTTCTCCTTTGTTAAACTCAACAATAAATTAGGTTTGAGCCTCCCTCACCTTTTTGTCTAATCCCTAAATGGGAATCTAATCCAATGGTGGACATTTGATCAATCCAATGGCTAAGATAAGATGAGAGCAAAAATCACTTTAATTAATTCACTTAAATAAATTATTTGCTCTTCCACTTAAACTTTAGCAAAAAGTGACTTTAGAAATATAAAGTCTCATTAATGTGTTTTATTAATGTGAGGGTCACTTTCCCCCTCTTTAGTGACTTAGGCTAAAAAAAAATCACTAGGGGAACACATCCCTAGGTACAAAACTAACAGACAAGGCCTCTGACAAGCCAAAACTGCACTAGGATAGCCAACTGAGGCCTAAAATCACCGTAACTGCTTGGAACTGAAAATAGACTGTCTCATTGGACTTAGAAGGTCCAAATCCATCTAAGATGTGTACTCATACATCATATAAACCTCTGCATGGTCCAAAATAAATACTCATCACATCCGGCAGACCAAATAATAATAATCTGTAAAAGTGCCGAAAAGCACAAGTCATCATCATAAGCCTGAAACCACTGCATAAGCCCACCATGGTGACCTGTACTAGACCATATATCATCTATCTATAACATCTGAGGTCTGCCACCTCATGTCCTGTGGTTGACTTTTGGTCAAACTGAGGTTTGACCACATCAACATAACCAAAATATGACTCAAACTGTCATCAAGTTGCTGCAAGGTGTCAAAGGTTAAAACATGCTTTACAATCCATTCACGTATCAATTATAACAAGTAGCAATCATTATTGGCGATCTAAATCCAAATATAATATGTCATTAATTATTATTAATTACTCAGACAAGACTTTCAAGGTCATACTCACTTCATAGTTGTGATCAATTTGCTAGTGAAGGGTGAAGGCTAAGAAATAAGTGGCTAGGTCAAAGGATGACTCACTGACTTAACACTGTGACACTTTGGAAATGGAAAAGGGAATACACACCATAGCATATAGTGGACAAGCAACTACACAGGGAATGGCGGTGTCTCACAAATGGATGTTTATTCACCTTACACAGATGCGCATAATCCATAGATATAGAGTTTAAGTTCCATTGCTTTTAGGGCCTATAGTTTCCATAGCCTTTGATCTATGTATGTTTACAAACACATTGCATAGATTTACATTTATTTAGGGTTCTTGCTGCAAGTGTGTTTTTAAGACACTTGTTTACCTGAGCACTTCTAGGTGTGTCACAGACAGCTTGTTTACCTAGGTATTTACATTTCACAATAGATATAACATTTGATATTTCATAGCCATTTTCATTTGGCTTTGCCTTTCATTCATGTGTGTTGAGAAATACATTGCATGAATGGGCTTTTCATACAAGATACAGCATTTTATTTCCATGCTTTGTATTCATGGCAGCACTAAAAGTTTCAAGTTTAGCCAACAACATCTTTAGTGACTAGGGGGACTTATCAAGGAAATCCAACTCACCAAAGGTAAGTTTTGTCACCAACTCAGAGCCGAGACACAATAAACAAGGAAGCTCATCCAATACAGAGGCCACAGTGGGGAAAGGTCCCCCATGCCACTAGTCAAGTAGTAAGTCAAGGTAATGAACAAACTGGGTAAGTCATGGATGGATGAAGACAGTGAATAATGAAATCGACACTAGCAAGCCAAAGTATGGCAGGAATGATCACCTCTATTCTCCTTAGGGAGGGTAAAACCAATGAGTATAGCCCAAGAACTTCTAAGTCTGAGTAGGGACAAATATGATATATATATATAGTACAACCAGGTCCACATATCTATATGATTGCCAGATCATGATACTAAATGTTAAGACATGCTAAGAAAATGGAAATAAAAGCAATATAACCACAACACCATAATATACCTGCTGAGTCATATACCTGAATGCTCATCATTTGAACCATCATCTGTCCAGCTGAAACTGCTGTTGTAACTCTGGGCACTACTGACTGCTCTGTACAAATGGCTAAATAGCTACATCGGTCATCTCTCTGAGTGTCCTGAGACTCAGTCATGGCATGGGGAATAAAACTGTTGTCCATAATCTGATAGTGATCCATAGTAGATGCTCATCTTAGCATCTCAATGCAAGGGAACTGGCTGAATAGTGTACTGGAATCTGACAAAAAATGTATGGTAGCCCGACTTATATATATGTGATAACAGGGACATCTTCGGATGTTGACGATTTACTTGATATTTGATTATTAATTGATTCAATGGTAGGATCGGAAAGGAGAAGGTTTTGATCTTGGATTTGATTTGAAGAATATATATCATCGTATTCACTTCCCCATTCTTCTAAGAATTTATTTTCAAACATGTCATATCCTGAAATGCTATTGGTTTTTAAGTTCAAGAACCAGAGCTCAGCTCTTCCCTTGAAAGATGAGGCCAATAGTTTCATACATACATCCTCATCGGTTATAGATAATTCGTTAATAACTTCTTTAAAGAGATTAAGGTTCCCTTTAGCAGATACCTTATAACTTCCATCGAATTTAGGAAACCTTTCACGGGCTTGATGAGGAATATGATCAGGATACGCAACAATTTTGAGAAGTCAAAGACTTTTAATCGACCGAAAGTTCTAGGCCGCTCAGGAGCAGCCATGGATGGCAATTATTAAAAAAAATCAAGAACCTAAATACAAAATGATGCACCCCATGGGTTCTAGATAATGATAGGATCGATCACCAGTGGAGTCTCTTTTGTGAAGTCACCAAGTAGATTTTAATTCTCTTCTACCAAGATAATATGTCGTGTATAAGTGGGAAGAGATGAGTGATAAATAGATGGCTATGTTTAAATTAAGGATTGAAATGATAACCACCTAGATTAAACCGGATGCGATAAGATATGAATTATGCATGGATACTCGCAGACACCTAAGGTAAGCCTCTACCTCCTCGGCAACGACGCCAAAGATGTTACCAGACAACTTGTAGTTGTCCCTAAAGGTATCCCATCCAGGATGGTAGAGGTGTTGGACGACTAAAGAGGTGACCCAAGGCTTGCCATGGTTCCCAATGCAAGTGGGTGTCACGTCAACCGAGGCAACCTTCACTTTAGATCAAGACAAATCAAGACCAAGGGGGATACCCTATCTTATCCAATGAAGGCTAGCGAATGCAATCTAGACCTTCTAGGGAAATATGATGATGAAAGAGTAGGAGACCAAGATGAAACAAGATCTAGATCTAGGATGATAAGTGGACCCAAGATAGTAAGGGCTTGGTTGAAGAGGCTTAAGGAGGTAACAAAAGTTCAACCAAGTGTAAAATAGGGTCACTTATGGATTATAAATAGTAGATCTAGATAGATCTAATGCCAAAGAAAAGTACCCAAGTGGGGCCCACCCCTTAAAAAGTGGAAAATGGTCCAAATAGGGCCCACAAGTTAAAATTTGAAATGAAAAGGCACTAGGGGGTATGCTATAGCATGGATCTATGGATTTGACCAAGAATTAGCAATACCCAAGTATGGGATCTATCAAATGGCCACCTAGCCAAGGAGTTGCGAATTGCCTCAAGGAGGACTAGTGCCTTGGATGGAGGGGCAAATGGAGTCGGATGTCCACCAAATTATAGATCGGGATGGTTAAGATGAATATCAAGGTGGGTTTTCAATGTCAAGCACATGCCATGGTTAGATCTCCATAGATCTAATGCATCACCTAGTGACCCAAGTAGGGCACAACCCTCAAAATGAGGAATGGGGCCCACAAGGTGAAGCACTAGAGGTAGGTTTTAGGGGACGATCTTTTCAATGAAGCAACAATCTCACCTACCCATGTCTTGGAACCAACAAATTAGCCTCCCTCAAGGAATGCAACTTCCCTTGGAGAGACCAATATGCCTTGGGAAATGGGTCAAATGAAGTCCAAACACCACCAAACTATAGATCTGAATTGCCGTGGATGCTATAGAGGTGGGTTTTAAGTTGTTTTCCCAAAATCATGCTAGATCCAAGTACATCTAGAAAAAAGTAAAAATGAGGGTTTTAACTTTAGGGTTTTTATGACCAATGAAGAAGAATGGATGGATCTAGGTACATACCTTGTAGAACATACCTCTAATGCTTGTGGCCACTTTGCAAATTGATAACCTTCCCCTTATGTGTATATTCAAGAGTGAGATCTAGTGCTCCAAACCAAATCGTCCTCCCTCAAAGATGACCAAAACGCCCTCCTCCTACAAGACAAGATCTAATGAGAAACAAGCCTAGCAAGAGAATGATCTAAATGATGAAAAGAAGTAAAAGAAAGCATCAACTATGTCACTAAGATACAATAATGATACTCCCAAGATACAATAATGATACTCCTTGTCACAAAGATCAATCCAAAGCAAGATATGAGGGTCCTGTTATCACCCAAACTGTAGTTACCCCTATGGATGTATCCAGTCATGGATGGCAATAGGGAAGGGCAACTCAAAAGGTGCAACCACGATCACCTCGACCTCCAATAAAAGGTTGTCACGCCAGTCGAGGCAACCTTCACTTTATGTTATCTAGCCCAGACAACAAAGGGGGAGACCCGATCTACTCTCGACAGGAGAGATCAAAACCAAGACACCAAATTAAGTTGTTTCTAAATGAAGTAAGGTGTATGGTTTATCCTAGACCTTAGGATGAAGTCACAAGCCGAGTGAGGGGTTCAATGGGTATAGCTTTGGTTCATGGTTGATGTGTGACTTAAGATGTCTGAAGTGAGATCTAGGGTTAGAGTACTAGTTCAACGTTGGAAAATACACTGCCTTGGGACCCGTGTCCAATGCAAGGTGGTTTAAGGGTTGAATTGGGGCTAACTAGTACATATGACAAGCTTGACCATGGTACATGATGGATTCAAGGGTTTAGTTCACCATGCATAGGTCAAACCATAAGTCAATCCAACAATTTAGGAAAGTCGAATTAACTTGTAGAGAAACCAGTGCCTTGGGAATTGGGAAGTGGAGTCAAAGTAGGGTTGACTTGTGGTTTAGGACTCCTAGTACATGGGACAAGTGGGCAATAGAGGTCTTGATGGATAAATGTGTCTAGATCTAGGTTTGACCCAAGTGGACCACAATCCCTTAAAACAAGGAATGCTATCCCCAAGGCGAGATTTGATAAAGTGATACTCTAGACCTAGGTTTCGAATTATTCCGGTTCCAAATCTCCAAAAATCTCAAGTACCCACGTCCTAGAAGTGAGTCAACTCACTTCTCCAAGGAGGTGCGACTTTGCCCAAGGAGGCCAAAGATGAGGGTTAGGTAGGTCAAGACAAGTCGGATGGCATCCAAACTTTAGATCAGGGTAGGTTAGTCAAGTAGGAGTGCGGATCTATAATTTTACGGCATTCCGATGGCTAGATCTTACTAGATCTGAGTTTGAATGCACCAAGTGGTCCAAAAAGGGGATTAAATCCCTTAAAATGTGGAATAGGGCCCACAAGGTGAAAATCAGAAAAGTGATGATCTGGGGGTAGGTTATTGGATGTGTAGATAACGAATCAAGTGAAATCTCAACCACCCACGTGCTAGATCTAGGTCAACTTGCTCAAACTAGGAAGTGCGCCTTGCTTGGGAGAAGCTAAGTTGACTTGGGAGGGGGGTCAAACGGAAGCCAATCCTCACCAAACTATAGATCCGGGATTCCGTGGATGCTATAGAGGTGGGTTTTCAATATTATGCCCAACAACCCACTAGATCTAAGTAGATCTGAGAAAATGCAAAATGGGGTTTTGAAATATTTAGGGTTTTTAAATATTTTAGACAATTGGATAGATCATGGAGATAGAACTTACCTTGAGATCATACCTGAGTGATGTGAATGAGATGTCTTGATGTTGAGGAAGATTCCCGCAGAGATCAAATGAGAAATTGTTGATTTGCTTGCCAATTTGATGCCCTAGCCCACAAGTGCGACCTCCTCTACCTGTCAAACCAAGGAATAGCGATTCAATCAGTAAGATCAAGTATGGAAGAAATACAAGAGAAATGCAATAGTAACATGAAATAGAAGGTCCTAGGATAGTAATACTCCCTGTTACCAACGAAGAGCTCCAAAGAAGAAGTAGGGAGAGTTTTCCCCTACCAATACCTCCTCCTCAAAACAAATCGGCCTCCACCTGTAGATGCAAAATCGTGGTACACAAGATATGGCAAACAAGATCTCCAATAACTCAGTGCAAAGGAAGAACCAACAAACGAACACCAAAAACATTCACCACAACACTGGAGATAGATGCAATAATAATTTTCTATTCCAATAATCCAGAGCCAAAAGTCCCTTTACAATGAGGAGCTCTCTCCTTTAAATAGGAAGGAGAGGCATCAAAATCCTAACCACTTTTTGAATGAGTGGCTAAGATTAAAAGATACAAATGTCTAATCAATGGTTGAGATGAGCTCAACAATAAAATACATGGATCACTAATAAAATATTATGTAAGTGGACAAAATCGTCCTAGAAGAGGGGAATCCCACGAAATCATGATGACAAAATATCATAAGAGGCTTATGGTGGGTCCAAGGGGTAATTTTATCCCTCCTTGGTCAATCCCCATAGCACAATAATCATAAAATAATCATGAATGTACCAAATCGTGCCACCATAGTCAAATCGTAGGCCTCAAAAAGACCTCAGAAATCCACAGAAAATGCCATAAGTGATGGATGCGGTCCCCGATGAAGCTGAAACTGCTGGAGAAGGTGTGGAGGACCCCGATCTATCATCACTGATCATCCCATGCCATAACTTTACCTCAGTAGCCCAAATCGATTTCCTCAATAGCCATTTCTACCAATCCTGAAATGCCTCGGGAAGCGTGAAACTGCCCCAAACAGCCTCCTGGAGTGCCTGCGCTGTCAAGGTGAGGACACCAGTGTGTCCGGGAGGGGGGTAATATGGTAAAAACAAGTGGCTGGACCACCCCCTCCATCATCAGCGCCCTAGGTCAACCGGATAAAAATCACATCTGCTCTGACAGGGCCTCCGACAGACCAAAACTGCACTGGGACAGCCTACTGAGGCTCAATCATCATTGTAAGTGCTCGGAACTGAAAACAAACTGTCCCATTGGACTCAGAAGGTCCAAATCCATCCAAGATGTGTACTCATACACCATATGAGTCTCTGCATGATCAAAATAAATATCCAATATACCGAAACAGGGCCAATAATAATAATCTGTAAATGACCAATCACTGCTGTAAACCAAACATCATCATCATAACCCTGTAGCTGCTGCATAGAATCATCATGTATGTATACATAGACCATATATCATCTATCTATATCATCATAAGGTCCAACATCTCATGTCCCATGGTCCTCCATGGTCAAACTGGGTCTAACCAAGACCAAATATAACTCAGACCATCATCCAAAGCTGCTGCAAAGTGTCAAGGTTAATACATGCTCTACAACTTATTCAAATAACAATTATAACACAGAGTAATCATAAATGGCGATCTAAATCCAAATATATAGTGTCGTTAATTATTATTATTACTCAGACTAGACTTTCAGGATTATACTCACTTCATAGCTGGGATCAATTTGCTAGTGAAGGGTGAAGGCTGAAATAATTGGCTAGGCTAAGGGATGACTTTACTGACTTAACTTTGTGATACTTTGGCAAGGGAAAGGGAATACACACCATAGTATATACTGAATGAGCAACAACACAGGGAATGGCGGTGTCTCACAAATGGATGAGTTGTTCAAAGAGGGTTTATTCACCTTCACAGATGCGCACAATCCATAATACAAATAAGGCCAGCAATTGTTTAGATATAGCATTTAAGTTCCATTGCTTTTTGGGCCTGAAGTTTCCATAGCCTTGATCTATGTGTGTTTATAAACACATTGCATAGATTTACATTTATTTTAGGCTTTCTGCTGCAGGTGTGTTTTTAAGGCACTTGTTTACCTGAGCACTTCTAGGTGTGTCATGGACAACTTGTTTACCTAGGTATTTACATTTCCAAAAGATATAACATTTTATTTTCATGGCCATTTTCATTTGGCATGCCTCACATTCATGTGTGTTTAGAAACACATTGCATGAATGGGCTTGTTATCACACCATAGTAGCAGGGCTACTATTCTTGTACAGCAGATATCTGCACATTCCAGAGCTTCATTTATTCCAGAGCATGGCTATATATTTTGGATCACTCATGATCAGAGCAGTACATTATTCAGATTTTATGACCTTGTGTCAAGGCTGAGCCTTGAGAGTTCGGATTTGATGACTGATGTGACCACTTATCCCATTACAGTTTCAGTTCAGTGCCTAGAGATGTATTTCAGCAGTGTTTCAAATGATGCATGATGATGATTATTATGATGATGTTGTATGATCTATGGATATGTTCTCACTGACTGTGGATTATTATCTTGTTGATGTAGTCATGATCATGGCATATGCTTGGTATATTATTCCTGATGTGGCAAACTATTTAAAATGAACTGTAAATCATAAATGGACAATTGCTTGCACTTTTAGGTCATTTAATAAAACTTACTGGTATTTCACCTTACATAGACATGGTCTTTCCCCGACACCAGTTGTCTGCTAGTGTAGGCTCCATACTCACTTGTCTCCATCCATACATGACCTTCCTATTTGACTTTAAACCCTGACTAGTCTCATTTTGACTTTCTGATACTGAGGACTTCCCCATTTTTCTACCTCTGTGTTTGGACCGCATCCCTGTTTATTCAGTGTCTCGGCTCTGAGTTGGTGACAGAACTTGCCTTTGGTGAGTTGGATTGTAGGCCTAAATCATTCTGGTCGGTTGTCCCGATGTTTGGCATTGGCTCGAACTCCCCCTAGTCACTTGAGATGTTGTTGGCTAAAACTGAAAGCTCATGTTCTACCTATGGAAACTTGAAAAATTCGCCCATGGAAACAAAAAAAGGGGCAAGAGCAATGAAAAGCTAAAAAATACTCCTCGAAGAGTATAAGAAAGGTCCAAAAAGCAATGGTTCTTAAAAGTTATATCTAAACAATTGCTGACCTTATAAATATGTGAAAAACATGCCCTGGATGCAAGCTGCAACTAGTTGTGCTTCTCAGCACATCTGAAATCCGAAGGGTTATGTAGGCCAAAAAGGACATGGAATAAAATTGGATGATCCTAATGAACCTGGATCAACTTGATGTAGACATGATGCCTAAGTTGAATAAGCACTCTCTAAACAACTTATCCATTTGTGAGACACAGCCATCCCCCGTGTTCTTTTTGTCCAGCACAGAGTTTGTAGCTTCCCCCTTCTCCCAGTCCAAAGTATTTTTGAGTTAAGTTAGACAAGTCAAATCCTTGGCCCAACCTTGCTCCTAGCCTTCATCCTTCACTAGCAGTTTGACCATGTCCAATGGGTGAGTTTGTCATTTGAACTATTGTGCAAGTAATTTTATATAACAACGGAATATGTTAACTTGATTAATGCCACTGAATGGAATTTATACTTTGAGCTTAGCTGTGGAAATGATTAGAGAAGCATTGTCTTAGTCTACTGATGTGATTTATCCTTGATTATATATTTTCTTGGGATCCGTGATGATGTGGACCATGTATGATGATTATTGATGATGATTTATGGGCCCACATGTTTGATGATGATATCATATGATGGACATATGATGCAGATGATGTTTGATCCAGTTCAGCAGGTTTATTATTTCTTCAGATCAGCAGATTATACATTGTCCATATATGGTGGACCCTACAGCAGGCCCATTAGGGCAACCCAGGGTGTATGAGTACCCATTCCTAGTGGATTTGGGTCTTCTGGATCCATTGGAACACTTATCTTTCAGTTCTGGGCACTTCTGACAGTGATTGATGCAGTGTTACGCTTGTTGACCAGATTTGGGGCTGATTTCCCAGCCTGAGCAGCAGGGGCCCCGAGAGGCCAGTTCACCTAGGGCGCTGATGATGGAGGGGGTGGTCCAGCCACTTGTTATTACCATTTATCCCCCCTCCCGGAGAGCCTGGTGGGCTCAGATGGACAGCGCTATCACCCTAGGAGGCAGTTTTGGCACTTTCACAGTTCCCGAGGCAGAAAAAAATGGGATAAAGTGGTCACTGAGGAAATCGATTTGGGCAATTGAGGCAAGGTTTTGGCATTTGGTTTTCACAGAGGTCTTCCAGGATGGCATCACTATCTTCCAGTCAGTTTTCACCATGTGGGTATGCCCGGATTGATCACAGGAGGATATTTACTGCTTGACTGTCATGGATTCTGAGGACAGTTTTGATCATTTTTATTATATTGGACATATTTTATTATTTTATTGTGCCTTGGGGATGAGCTAGTAAGGATTAATACCTCCTAGCCCCACCATGTGCTTATTTTATCATGTCCTAGTCATCATGAGGTGGATTATTGTACTTTTTACCCCTCCAGTGGGATGACGTCACCCTCCATTGTACCATTTAGTGAGGGCGCCTTTGTTATTTTGAGTGATCCATGTGATATATTGTGATGGGTCATCTTAGCCATTGATTGTATGATGAGATCTTATAATCTCAACCACTCATTTGATGTAGTATTATGAAGTGGTATAGGGTTTTGGTCTTTATTATCCTATATAAGGAGGAGACCCCCCATTGTAAAGCTCACCTTTGGAGCTCTGGAATATTGAAATAGAAGATTTTTTGTGGAGCACATCTCTCTTGCATTTTGGATTCTCTTGCATATTGAATATACAGTATCTCTTCTATGTATCATTGTGGATTTTGGTGCTTTTGCTAACCTTTTGACAGGAAAGTCGAATTGGAGAGAGGAGGGCGACTTCATGAGGGTTATTGTTGGAGGGATCCACATATTCTCTCTTGGGTTGATCTTGTGACAGGGAGTATCATTATTGTATCTTCGTGACATAGTTGATGCTTTCTATTACATCTTTCTACCATTTTCATAATCATCTTGCTTGACTTGTTTCTTTGATCTTGTCTTGTAGGAGGAGGACGATTTGGCTATCTTGGAGAAGGGCGATTTGGTTGGAGCACTTGGATCTCACTCTTGAATATACACATAGGAGAATGCTATCAACTTGCAAGGTGGCCATAAGCAATTGAGGTAAGATCTACAAGGCATGTGCCTCTTTCATCCATTCTATCTTCATTGGTCATAAAACCCTAATTAAATCAAAACCCCAATTTTGGTATTTCTTAGATCTACTTAGATCTAGCCTTGCAACTGAAAAGATATTAAAAACCCACCTCTATAGGATCCACCCCTAGTTGGATCTATAGTTTGGTGGTGATTGGCTAAAAATTGACACTTTTTTCAATGCAAAAAGCCTTCTTGAACCTAAATCGATTTTCCTAAGAGAAGCTTGTTGGGTTAGATCTAGCACATCGGTAGGTGAGATCCCAATTGATTTGACATCTAGACATTTGATAACCTATACCCATATCTTTACTTTGGTGAAAACTACCTTGTGGACATCTCTCCATGTTTTGAGGGGTTGAAACCCCCTTTTGACCTTCTTGGCATCTTAAAACTTAGATCTACTAAGATCTAGCCATTGGATTCACTTGAAACTTTGAAGGAACATAGATCGGGGTACTAACATCCCGGATCTACATTTTGGTGGCCATTGGACTTGATTTGGTCCACTAAAACCCATTTTTGGACCCTCCTTGAGCAAGTCGCACCCCCTTGTTTTTTTGAGTTGGTCCACTTCTAGGAAGTGGGTGTTGGAGATTCCCGTGGATTTGGAATGCCCATGCCTTGAAACCTAGGTCTACACTGTCCTTTCATCGAGATCCGCCTTGGGGATTGCATTCCTTGTTTTAAGGGATTGTGGTCCACTTTTGGTCATCATTAAAAAACCTAGATCTACTAAGATCCAACCATTGAATCTCATCCAATCCACTTGACTTGGCTTCTAGGTGTCCCGATCTACAATTTGACATACCTTTTGACCCCATTAGCCCACTTAACAAGGCACTAGTCCATCACCAAGCAAGTCGCACTCCTTGGGATTCGTGTCAAAATCTAGATCTAGTACATGGGTATCCTTAAAATCAACTTCAACTCATAGATCTAGCCTATATCTAACCTATAGTACCAACCTCACACCTAACTTCACCTTGTGGGCCTACCTAGAATCATTTCACACTTCCCAAGGAAACTAGACCCACTTATGTAAACACATGGTACTATACCTAGTCATCATACCCCATCATGTGGCCTAAACCATACATAGGTTGAAACACTAACTATCCATTACATCACCTTCAACCATTCCCCAACTCTTAGGTCCACTTAGCCTTGCATTGGTTTCCGTAACTCATCATTTACCTACCCTTAGAAACCTTTGTTTGGATCCAATCAACTGTGATTGGGGTATAGGGTCTCCCCCTTGGTCTAGTTACACCTTGACCTAAATTGAAGAGTGCCTCAGTTGACGTGACTCCCATCTTGCATTGGGAACCGTGGCATCTCTTGGGTCACCTCTTTAGTTGCCTGACTCCTCTACCGTCCCGGATGGGATACCTCTAGGGGCAACTACGAGTTGTGTGATAACAGGGCTTTTCATACAAGATATAGCATTTCATTTTTTCCAGATTTTGTATTCATGGCAGCACTAAAAGTTTCAGGTTTAGCCAACACTTTAGTGACTAGGGGAAATTCCAAGGAACTCCAACTCACCATAGGTAAGTTTTGTCACCAACTTAGAGCCGAGACACAATAAACAGGGAAGCTCATCCAATACAGAGGCTACAGTGGGGAAAAGATCCTCCATGTCACTAGTCAAGTAGTAAGTCAGGGTGATAAACTAAAAGGTAGGTCATGGATGGATGAAGACAATGAATAATGGAGCCAACACTAGCAAGCCAAGGTATGGTGGAATGATCACCTCTATTCTCCCTAAGGAGGGTAAAACCAATGAGTATGAATAGTGAACTTCTAAGTCTGAGTAGGGACAATAATATATATAATAGATCAACCAGGTCCACATATCTATATGATCGCCAGATCATGACACTAAGTGCTAAGACATGCTATAAGAATAAGTATAAAAGCAATCTAACCATAACACCATGATATACCTGTTGAGTCATATACCTGAATGCTCATCAACTTGTACCATCATCTGTCCTCTGAAACTGCTGCTGCAACTCTGGGCACTACTGATTGCTCTGTACCAATGGTATAATGGCTACATCGGTCATCTCTCTGAGTGTCCTGAGACTCAGTCATGGCATGGGGAACACAACTGCTGTCCACAATCTGATAGTGATCCAATATAGATGCTCATCTCAGCATCTCAAATGTAAGGGAACTGGCTGAATAGTGTACTGGAATGAGAAAAATAATGTATGGTAGCCCCGCTACTATATATGTGATAACAGGTCCCCCCAACAATAGCCTCCTTTGAAATCGTTCTCCTCTTCACCAATTCGGCCTCCCTGTAGAAAACGACTTGAAGACCATGAAACACAAGTGATACATAAAGAAAAGATTGTATATACAACTTGCAAAAGAATCCATCAAGACAAAAGAAGTAGATCCACAAAATAGTATTCTATTCCAATATTCAAGAGCTCCAAAGGTGCCTTTACAATGAGGGGGTCTCTTCCTTTTATAGGATAGAAAGACCAAAACCCTAAACCACTTTTGAAAACTAGTGGTTGAGATCAAAAGATACAACAACATAATCAACGACTGAGATGAGCTTGTACAATATAAGACATGGATCACTCACTAAGTGAAGATGTCATAGCCTAAAAATATCAATGAGGGGTGATGTCATACATGGGGGTGGTCAATAACAAGTGTGCCACAACAATAAGACCAAGACAAGTCACTACTAGCACATGGTGGGGCTAGGAGGTATTAATCCCCTTCACTAGCATGTCCCCATGGCACAATAATATAAAATATGAGTCTATGACATGTCCAAGTACACAAATGATCAAATCCTGTCCCCATCATCAGAGAGAGAAATGCAATAAAAGAGTTCCTGTAGCCCATGTGGACCCCACTGACTGGTGCCAACTGATATGGAAGAAGGGGGATACACCATGGATGACCTCTGAGCAGACCAAGTGCCAAAACCTTACCTCAATTTCCCAAATCGAATTCCTCAATGACCTTTTTATTCCAGTTTTTAATCCTCCTGGAAACTCTCAAATTGACCAAAACAGCCTCTGGACTGCCTGCACTGTCAAACTGAGTGTACCAAACTGTCTGGAAGGGGGGTATAATGGTAAAAACAAGTGGATGGACCACCCCCTTCCTTTTCAGCGCCCTAGGCAACGACTTGTCTCCAATGCTCCTGCTAGACAGGCCACATCAGCAAGCCCAACTGGTCCACGGGTGGATAACTGCTAAAATCATGTCCAGAAGTGCCCAGAACTAAAAGATAAGTGTCTCAATGGATCCAGAAGACCCAAATCCACTAGAGATGAGTACTCATACACCTCATGATAACCTATAGGGTCATCTGTAGGATCCACCATACCTGGACAGTGTAAAATATGATGATCTGGAAATAATAATAAAAATGACCAACTGCATCAATCATCATCTGGAGCATATGTCCAACATATGAAATCATCAACAGGTGTATGTGGGACCATAAATCAACATCATAAAGCACAAGTGGTCCATCTCATCACGGATCCCAAGAATGACCATGGTCAAACTATGTTTGACTAGATCAAAATACAACCAAAGACTAGATTATAGCAAGTGACCAAGACATGCTCCTTTGACCATATTCACAACTTCACTTAAACTATAAACATCAATCAAGTGGCAGTTAATACATAGATATTTAAATGTTATTTATAACTTACTTGCACCAAAGCTTTAAAGACATACTCATCCAATGGACATGGCCTAACTGCTAGCATAGGGTGAAGGCTAAGGACAAGCCTAGGTAGAAGGGGTGATGTTATCACACAACTTGTAGTTGCCCCTAGTGGTATCCCATCCGGGACGGTAGAGGATATGGACAACCAAAGAGGTGATCCAAGAGATGCCACGGTTCCCAGTGCAAAGTGGGAGTCACATCAACCGAGGCACTCTTCACTTTAGATCTAGATGAATCAAGACCAAGGGGGAGACCCTATAACATATCAAAGATGATTGGACCCAAACAAAGGTTCCTAGGGATGAGTAAATGGTAAGTTACGGAAACCAATGCAAGGTAAAGTGGACCTAGAAATTAAAGTATGGTTGAAGGTGGTTTGAGGAATGATTAGTGTTTCAACCAATGTATGATTTAGGCCACATGATTTGCTATAATGATAAGATATGGTACCATGTGTTACACAAGTGGGTCCTACTTTCTTGGGATATGTGAAATGGCTTAATGTGGACCCACAAGGTGAAATTAAGTGATGCAATTGGCACTAGAGGATATGTAATGAGTAGATCTATGGATCTTAGTTGAAATTAGGAATACCCATGTACTGGATCTAAGGTTTCACACAATTCCCAAGGATTGCGACTTGCTTAAGGAGGACTAGTGCCTTGTTGGATGGGTTAATGGAGTCAAAAGATATGTCAAAGTGTAGATCGGGACACCTAGAGGTCAATTCAAATGGGTTAATTGAGATAAAGTGGTTGGATCTTGCTAGATCTAGGATTTCATGAAATGACCCAAGTGGACCACAATCCCTTGAAACAAGGAATGTACAAAATGATATTCTAGTCCTAAGTTTCAAGGTATGCCCGTTCCAAATCCACAAAAATCTCCACTACCCACATCCTCAAAGTGGGCAAACTCAGTCACCCAAGGAAGTGCGACCTTGCACAAGGAGGGCTAAAAGGTGGATAAGGTTTGTCAAATCAAGTCCAATGGCCACCAAATTGTAGATCCAAGTAGCTTAGGCAATGATCTATGTGGATCTAGAAAATCAAGTCAATCCAAGGGTTAGATCTTACTAGATCTGAGTTTTGAGGTGCCAAGTAGTTCAAAAGGGGTTTTAATCCCTTAAAATGTGGAATGATGCCCACAAGGTAGAAATCACCCAAGTTAAAGTCTAGGGGTAGGCTATCAAGTGTGTAGATTGCAAATCAAGTGGGATCTCACCTACCCATGTGCTAGATCTAACCATACAAGCCTCTCCAAGGAAGTGCGATTTGGTTCAAGAGGGCTTTATTGCCTTGAAAAGTGTGTCAAATTTAACCCAATCACCACCAAACTATAGATCCAACTAGGGGTGGATGCTATAGAGGTGGGTTTTTTAATATCTCTTCAAAAGCAAGGCTAGATCTAAGTAGATTTAAGAAAAACCAAAATGAGGGTTTTGATTAATTAGGGTTTTTATGATCTAGAAATTATGGATGATTCAAAGAAAAAGAAGATCATACCTTTGGAGCATACCTGGATGAAGAGATGAATGCTAGTTGAGATGAGGATTACTTTTGCCAAAGATCAAATGGAGAATTTTTGAAGCCCTCTTGCAAAATCGATTTTTCCAAGCCACATATGTGTCCCTCTAACCTGTCAAAACCAAGGAGCAAAGCCTCAATCAGTTTAACATGTTGAAGGTAGATACAAGCAAGAAAGAGATAAGCAAAGAATAGTTGGTGCAAAGACAAAACCACTCCCTGTTTAACCCAAAACGTCCTCCTCCAAGCTTGAAGGGCAAGCCTCCCCACCAATTCGCACTTGTTGAAGAAGTCTTCTCCACTTGTAAAAAGATATGGCAAATATGCAAGATAGCTACAATAGATCCTCCAGTGCAATGGACAAAAGCATTTACAATCAAAACAACCAACCTCCACTCCAACCCAAGCATGTACTCCAAAAGATAGAAATTTTATTCCAAGAGCTAAGAGCCAAAAATCTCTAGATGATTTTACAATGAGAGGCTCTCTCCTTAAATAGGATGGAGAGAGAGCATAATCCTAACCACTTTTTACATGAGTGGCTAAGATTAAAAGATCAAAAGATCTAATCAATGGTTGAGATGAGCTCAACAATAAAATACATGGATCAACCAGAAAATATAACAATAAGTGGACAAAATCGCCCTAGGAGAGGGAATCCCACCAAATCATGATGACAAAATATAACAATAAGCTTATGGTGGGTCCAAGGGATAATTTTAGCCACCCTTGGTCAATCCCCATAGCACAATAATAATAAAATAGTCATCAATATACCAAATCGTGCCTCTATGGACCAATCGTAGGCCTCAAAAGACCTCAGAAATCATCAGAAAGTGCCATAAGTGATGGATGTGGGCCCCGATGATGTTGAAACTGCTGGAGAAGGTGCGGAAGACATCCCACTCATCATCACTGATCATCCCATGCCAAAACTTTGCCTCAGTATCCCAAATCGAATTCCTCTGTAGCCATTTCTACCAATCCAAAACTGCATCAGGAAGTGTGTACCTATCCCAAACTGCCTCCTGGAGTGCCTGCGCTGTCAAGGTGAGGGCACCAGTGTGTCCGGAAGGGTGGTAATATGGTAAAAACAAGTGGCTGGACCACTCCCTCCATCATCAGTGCCCTAGGTGAACCAAATAAAAATCATCTCTGCTCTGACAGTGTCTCCGACAGACCAAAACTGCACTAGGACAGCCTACTGAGGCTAAATCATCACTGTAACTGCTTGGAACTGAAAATAGACTCTCATTGGACTCAGAAGGTCCAAAACTATCCAAGATGTGTACTCATACAACATATAGCTCTCTGCATGATCATATAATATACCCAATATACCGGAACAGGTGAAATAATAATAATCTGTAAATGATCAAATAATGCTGAAAACCATAGATGATCATCATAAACCTGTATATGATGCATAGAACCATCATGTACATGTACATATACCATATATCATCTACCTGTGTCATCATAAGGTCCAATAATCACATGTTCTGTGATTGACCTTGGTCAAACTAGGTTTGACCAGGTCAATATTGACCAAATATAACTCAGACTACCATCAGAAGTTGTTGCAAAGTGTCAAAGGCTAATGCATGCTCTACAACTCATTCAAATAGCAATTATAACACAAAGTAATCATTACTGGCGATCTAAATCCAAATATATATTGTCATTAATTATTTATATGACTCAGACTAGACTTTCAGGACCATACTCACTTCATAGTTGTGATCAATTTGCTAGTGAAGGGTGAAGGCTAAAATAAAATGGCTAGGCCAAAGGTTGACTAACTGACTTAACATTGTGACACTTTGGATATGGGAAAGGGAATACACACCATAGTATATACTGAATGATCAACAACACAGGGAATGGCGGTGTCTCACAAATGGATAAGTTGTTTAGAGAGTGCTTATTCAACTTAGGCATCATGTCTACATCAAGTTGATCCAGGTTCATTAGGATCATTCAATTTCATTTCATGGCCTTTTTGGCCTACATAACCCTTCGGATCTCAGGTGTGCTGATAAGCACAACGAGTTGCAGCTTGCATCCAGGGCATGTTTTTTTATACATACATAAGGTCAGCAATTGTTTAGATATAGCTTTTAAGAATCATTGCTTTTTGGACCTTTCTTTTATACTCTTCGACGAGTATTTTTTTAGCAGTTTATCGCTCTTGCCCTTTTTAGTTTCCATGGGCGAATTTATAAGTTTCCATAAGTAGTACATGAGCTTTCAGTTTTAGCCAACAACATCTCAAGTGACTAGGGGGAGTTCGAGCCAGTGCCAAACATCAGGACAACCGACCGGAATGATTTAGGCCTACAATCCAACTCACCAAAGGTAAGTTTTGTCACCAACTCAGAGCCGAGACACAATAAACAAGGAAGCTCATCCAATACAGAGGCTACAGTGGGGAAAAGATCCTCCATGCCACTAGTCAAGTAGTAAGTCAGGGTGATATACTAAAAGGTAGGTAATGGATGGATGAAGACAATGAATAGTGGAGCCAACACTAGCAAGCCAAGGTATGGTGGAATGATCACCTCTATTCTCCCTAGGGAGGGTAAAACCAATGAGTATGAATAGTGAACTTCTAAGTCTGAGTAAGGACTGTAGAATATATATAATAAGATCAACCAGGTCCACATATTTATATGATCGCCAGATCATGACACTAAGTGCTAAGACATGCCATAAAAATGAATATAAAAGCAATATAACCATAACACCATGATATACCCGCTGAATCATATACCTGAATGCTCATCCTCTAAACCATCATCTGTCCTCTGAAACTGCTACTGTAACTTTGGGCACCACCGACTGCTCTGCATAAATGGTATAATGGCTACATCGGTCATCTCTCTGAGTGTCCTGAGACTTAGTCATGGCATGGGGAATACATATGCTGTCCAAAATCTGATTGTGATCCATAGAGATGCTCATCTCATCATCTCAATGTAAAGGAAATGGCTGAAGAGTGCTCTGGAATCTGAAAAATAATGTGTGGTAGCCCGGCTACTATATATGTGATAACATCTGGCTCCAGCTGGGACAAGTGGTCTAAGGGAGAGAGCGCTTGAGAACCTCAAATCTCTGGTCTCGAACTGCTCTGCATCAATCTTCAATCCAGCACTGCACCATCATTATTTTCAGCTTTTATTTTGCACCTGTACCTGTGCTCACAAACACTAGAATACCTCATGGAGCATGTATGGGAAAAATATAAAATAAAACTGAAACTGAAATCTACTTTAAAGCATAACATTAAATGCATAAAAGAAAATTTTAAATCTAACATGGCATATATCATTTATTCATCATTCATCATTTTTATCACTGTGCAGGAGGAAAAGAGAACTTTTTCAAGCAGGAAATCTCAACTTGCACAGGCAGCCAAAAATGCAATAGGAAATAAAAATTCTTTAATGCATGCAGGAGAAGAGACCCGCTTAGGAAGGAGCAAGGCTCAACTCAATCAAAAACAAAAACAAGCAGACACTCCAAGCAGAAAAGAAAAATTGGCAACTCATCACACAGAAAAAGCACACAAATCCTACTGCTCAAGTGAGCTTATTCAAGACCTACCTACCCTACTCTAACCAGTCAACACAAATGCTAGGTAAAATCATAAATCCAATGCAACCATTCATCAAATAGATTAGTGATTCTTCTTTTATTTTTATTAATGAAACAAGTCATGATTGGATTAAAGATTAGAGAATTTGATAACACAATCTTTCTGGCTTGTTCAAAAATTGAAGAAGGGTTTGAATGGTGCAAAATGAAATCATGCCAAGGGAAAGATTGACTGAAGCCGACATCTTCCATCAAAGAACTGATAGGATCATAAAATTTATGCAAATGATTGTTTAAAATTGATGGAGGGAAAATATATGGTATTTGATTTAATAAACTACTTTCCTCATTCACTTCACTTGCATATTCAATTCGTTTCCCTTTGGGACTAATGATCAAATAAAAACTAAGTGGGGACAAATCAAGGCTTAAAAGACGAAAAATCAAAACTAGACCCACTTGATGCTCAAAAATGGAGAAAAGATGAAATTGATCTTTAAACACCTTTTCTAGCCACCAAGAATGATTGATAATTTGACAACAAGCATTATTGTTCCAAGGTGACTGAAAAGGGAAATGAAGTGTTTTTTCTCCAATCATGTAATCGTGCATATACTTCCTATTGAAAAATTCCAAGGCAAAAAATTGACTAGAGCACCAACCCAAAGATGATTGAAAGAGTTGGGAAGGGAGGGTGGATTGCAAATATGAAAATTCTCCCAAATGAATAAATAAGTTTGACCTTGGATTTTGACAAAAGAAAGCACTCTTTACTGTAGGAATGATTTTAATCTTTTGATCAAGTTTAATGTTTACAATCTGAGGACAAGATTGACCATAGCTATCTAACTCTAAGTTATCTTGATAAAGGATAGAAAAAATTAAAGACTCATTATAAGAAGTGGAACAAAGATTAGAGCATCTAGTGTGATTCACTAATTCATCCTCATCTTGAGATTGACCTTCTATTGATTCATCATTAAAATTATAAGAGGATAAGTGATCATTTTCATTTAATTGATTAGGGGGGAAATTAACAATTTCATTTATAATATCTTGATTAATTGCACAATGATCACGAGAGGTCACCACTAAAGGATCTTAGTCGATGCTTTCACTTTCTTCTTCTTCAATAAGGTGATAAGGAATTGAATGATCATTAAATATGGAATGATTAATGAGTTTCTTTGAGGGAGGAACTTCAATAGACTGACTGACTAAAGGCTCATCCTCAGAAATTTCCTCAGGATCAAGACTAGGGCTACCTAAAAAGAAATTTGAAAACTTATGATTTATACAATGATTATGGATTTGACTTTCAATCGACTCAAAAGTGGAAGACTTATCCTCAAAAGAAATTGAGCAGGAGGGGTCATCTTCGGATGTTGACAATTCACTTGATGTTTGATTATTAGCAAATTCAACAATAGGATCAGAAAGGGGAAGGTTTTGATTTGAAAAATATATATCATCGGATTCACTTCCCCATTTTTCTAAGAAATTTTGCTCAAACATGTCATACCCGGAAATGCTATTGGGCTTCAAATTTAAGAACCAGATCTCAGCTCTTTCTTTGAAGGACGAAGCCAATAGTTTCATACACACATCCTCATGGGTTATGGATAAATCTTTAATAATTTTCCTCAAAAGTTCAAGGTGTCTTTTAGCAGATACTTCATGACTTCAATCAAATTTAGACAACCTTTCACGGGCTTGATGAGGGATTTGATGAGGATACCCAACAATTTTTGAGAAGTCAAAAACTTTCAAACGACCAAAAGTCCTAGGCCGCTCAGAAGCAGCCATGGATGGCAAAAATTTATTTTTTTATTTTTTATTTTTTTAAATCAAGAACCTAAATACCAAATGATGCACCCCATGGGTTCTAGATAATGATAGGATCGATCACTAGTGGAGTCTCTTATGTGGATTCGCCAGGTAGATTTTAAAACTCTTCTACCAAGATGTATGTCGTTTAAAGTGCAGGGAGAGAGTGAGACAAAACAGGTATGTTGAACCAAGGTAGGCCTCTACCTCCCCGGCAACGGCGCCAAAAATGTTAATGTTGGCAAAGAGAACGGGAGAAGAGCTTGAAAATATATGTCGAACCAGGGTAGGTCTCTAACTTCCCCAGCAACGGCGCCAAAAATGTTATCACACAACTTGTAGTTGCCCCAAGTGGTATCCCATCCGGGATGGTAGAGGAGATGGGCAACTAAAGAGGTGATCCAAGAGATGCCACGGTTCCCAGTGCAAAGTGGGAGTCACGTCAACCGAGGCACTCTTCACTTTAGATCTAGATGAATCAAGACCAAGGGGGAGACCCTATAACCAATCAAAGATGATTGGACCTGTTATCACCTAAACTGTAGTTACCCCTATGGATGTATCCACTGATGGATGGCAATAGGGAAGGGCAACTCAAAAGGTGCAACCACGATCACCTCGACCTCCAATATATGGTTGTCACTCTAGTCGAGGCAACCTTCACTTTATGTTATCTAGCCCAGACAACAAAGGGGGAGACCCGATCTACTCCCGACAGGAGAGATCAAAACCAAGACACCAAATCAAGTTAATTCTAAGTGAAGTAAGGTGTATGGTTTATCCTAGACCTTAGGATGAAGTCACAAGATAAGTGAGGGGTTCAATGAGTATGGCTTTGGTTCATTGTTGATGTGAGAGTGACTTATGATATTTGAAATAGGATCCAGGATTAAAGTACTAGTCAATGGGAGAAAATCCATTGCCTTGGGAACCGTGTCCAATGCAGGGTAGTTTAGGGGTTGAATTGGGGCTAACTAGTACAAGTGACAAGCTTGATCATGAAGTATGATGGCATCAAAGGGTTTAGCTCACCAATCAAGGGTCAAACCACAAGTTAATCCAACAATCTAGGAAAGTCGAATTGACTTGGAGAGAGACCAGTGCCTTGGGAATTGGGATAATGGAGTCAAAGTAAAGTTAACTTGTGGTTAAGGACTCCTATTTCATGAGACAAGTGGGCAATTAAAGTCTTGATGGATGAATAGGTCTAGATCTAGGTTTGACCTAAGTGGACCACAATCCCTTAAAACAAGGAATGCTATCTCCAAGGCAAGATTTGAAAAGGTGACCTACTAGACCTAGGTTTTGAATTATTCCCGTTCCAAATCCACTGAAATCTCAAGTACCCACGTCCTAGAAGTGGGACAACTCACTTCTCCAAGGTGGTGCGACTTTACCCAAGGAGGCCTAAAAGTGGGATAAGTGGGGTCAAGACAAGTCTAGTGGCATCCAAACTTTAGATCCAAGTGGTTTGAGCAAGTGAGAGTATGGATCTACAATTTCAAGGCAATCCAATGGCTAGATCTTACTAGATCTGAGTTTGAAGATACCAAGTGGTCCAAAATGGGGATTAAATCCCTTAAAATGTGGAATAGGACCCACAAGGTAGAAATCAGAAAAGTGACAATCTGGGGGTAGGTTATTGGATGTGTAGATCATGAATTAAGCGGGATCTCAACTACCCACATACTAGATCTAGGTCAACCCACCAAACTAGGAAGTGCGCCCTTACTTGGAGAGGCTAAATGCCTTGGGAAGAGGGTCAAATGGAGGCCAATCCTCACCAAACTATACATCCGGGATGCCGTGGATACTATAGAAGTGGGTTTTCAATATCTTACCCAAGAATCCACTAGATTTTAGTAGATCTGAAAAGATGTAAAAATGGGGGTTTTGATTAATGAGGGTTTTAAATGTTTTAGACAAGTGGATAGATCATGGAGATAGAAATTACCTTGAGATCATACCTGAGTGATGTGAATGAGATGCCTTGATGTTGAGGAAGATTCCCGTAGAGATCAAATGAGAGGTTGTTGATTTTGCTTGCCAAATTGATGCCCTAGCCCACAAGTGCGCCCTCCTCTACCTGTCAATCCAAGGAAAATCGATTTCAATCAGAGAGGTCAAGTATGGAGGAAATACAAGTAAAATGCAATGATAACATAGAATAGAAGGTCCTGGGACAGTAATACTCCCTGTTACCAACGAAGAGATCCAAAGAAGAAGTAGGGAGAGTCTTCCCCTACCAATACTTCCTCCTCAAAGCAAATCGACCTCCACCTGTAGATGCAAAAAACGTGGTACAAAAGATATGGCAAACAAGATCTCCAATAACTTAGTGCAAAGGAAGAACCAACGAACGAACACCAAAAACATTCACCACAACACTGGCGATAGATGCAATAATAATTTTCTATTCCAATAATCCAGAGCCACCTGTCCCTTTACAATGAGAAACTCTCTCCTTTAAATAGGAAGGAGAGGCATCAAAATCCTAACCACTTTTTGAATGAGTGGCTAAGATTAAAAGATACAAATGTCTAATCAATGGTTGAGATGAGTTCAACAATAAAATACAGGGATCACTAATAAAATATAATATAAGTGGACAAAATCGCCCTAGAAGAGGGGAATCCCACCAAATCATGATGACAAAATATAATAAGAAGCTTATGGTGGGTCCAAGGGGTAATTTTAGCCACCCTTGGTCAATCCCCATAGCACAATAATAATAAAATAGTCATCAATATACCAAAACGTGCCTCTATGGTCAAATTGTAGGCCTCAAAAGACCTCAGAAATCATCAGAAAATGCCATAAGTGATGGATGCGGGCCCCAATGAAGCTGAAACTGCTGGAGGAGGTGTGGAAGACATCAGCCCATCATCACTGATCATTCCATGCTAAGACATTGCCTCAGTAGCCCAAATCGAATTCCTCAATAGCCATTTCTACCAATCCTGAAATGCCTCGGGAAGCGTGAAACTGCCCCAAAATGCCTCCTGGAGTGCCTGCGCTGTCAAGGTGAGGGCACCAGTGTGTCCGGGAGGGGGGTAATATGGTAAAAACAAGTGGCTGGACAACCCCCTCCAAGCACAGCGCCCTAGGTCAACTGGATAAAAATCACATCTGCTTTGACAGGGTCTCCGACAGACCAAAACTGCACTGGGATAGCCTACTGAGGCTCAATCAGCACTGTAAGTGCCCGGAACTGAAAACAAACTGTCTCAATTGACTCAGAAGGTCCAAATCCATCCAAGATGTGTACTCATACACCATATGAGTCTCTGCATGATCAATATATATATCCAATATACCAGAACAGGATAAATAATAATAATCTATAAATGATCAAAGAATGCTGTAAACCATGAATCATCATCATAACCCTGTAGCTGCTGCATAGAATCATCATGTACATGTACATAGAGCATATATCATCAATCCATATCATCACAAGGTCCAACCATCTCATGTCCTATGGTTGACCTTGGTCAAACTAGGTTTGACCAAGTCAACATGACCAAATATAACTCAGATCTATCATCAAAAGCTGCTGCAAAGTGTCAAAAGTTAATGCATGCTATACAACTTATTCAAATAACAATTATAACACAAAGTAATCATTACTGGCGATCTAAATCCACATATATAATGTCATTAATTATTATTATTACTCAGACCAGACTTTCAAGACCATACTCACTTCATAGTTGTGATCAATTTGCTAGTGAAGGGTGAAGGCTAATATAACTAGCTAGGCTAAGGGATGACTTGACCGACTTAACTTTGTGACACTTTCGCAATGGGAAAGGGAATACACACCATAGTATACACTGAATGAGCAACAACACAAGGAATGGCGGTGTCTCACAAATGGATAAGTTGTTTAGAGATGCTTATTCAACTTAGGCATCATATCTATATCAAGTTGATCTAGGTTCATTAGGATCATTCAATTTCATTTCATGGCCTTTTTGGCCTACATAACCCTTCGGATCTCATGTGTGCTGATAAGCACAACTAGTTGCAGCTTGCATCCAGGGCATGTTTTTCATACATATATAAGGTCAGCAATTGTTTAGATATAGCTTTTAAGAATCATTGCTTTTTGGACCTTTCATATACTCTTCGAGGAGTATTTTTTAGTAGTTCATCGCTCTTGCCCTTTTTTGTTTCCATGGGCGAATTTATCAGTTTCCATAAATAGTACATGAGCTTTCAGTTTTAGACAACAACATCTCAAGTGACTAGGGGGAGTTCGAGCCAATGCCAAACATCAGGACAACTGACCAGAATGATTTAGGCCTACAATCCAACTCACCAAAGGTAAGTTCTGTCACCAACTCAGAGCCGAGACACAGTAAACAGGGAAGCTCATCCAATAAAGAGGCTACAGTGGGGAAAAGTCTTCCATGCCACTAGTCAAGTAGTAAGTCAGGGTGATAAACTAAAAGGTAGGCAATGGATGGATGAAGACAATGAATAATGGAGTCAACACTAGCAAGCCAAGGTATGGTGGAATGATCACCTCTATTCTCTGTAAGGAGGGTAAAACCAATGAGTATGAATAGTGAACTTCTAAGTCTGAGTAGGGACAATACAATATATATAATAAGATCAACCAGGTCCACATATCTATATGATCGCCAGATCATGACACTAAGTGCTAAGACATGCAATAAGAATAAGTATAAAAGCAATATAACCATAACACAATGATATACCTGTTGAGTCATAATACCTGAATGCTCATCAACTTGTACCATCATCTGTCCTCTGAAACTGCTGCTGTAACTCTGGGCACTACTGACTGCTCTGTACCAATGGTATAATGGCTACATCGGTCATCTCTCTGAGTGTTCTGAGACTCAGTCATGGCATGGGAAATACAACTGCTGCCCAAAATCTGATAGTGATCCAATATAGATGCTCATTTCAGCATCTCAATATAAGGGAACTGGCTTAATAGTGTACTGTAATCAGAAAAATAATGTATGGTAGCCCGGCTACTATATATGTGATAACAGGACTCAAACAAAGGTTCCTAGGGATGAGTAAATGGTAAGTTACGGAAACCAATGCAAGGTAAGGTGGACCTAGAAATTAAAGTATGGTTGAAGGTGGTTAAAGTGGACCCACAAGGTGAAATTAAGGGATGCAATTGGCACTAGAGGATATGTAATGAGTAGATTTATGGATCTTAGTTGAAATTAGGAATACCTGTGTACTGGATCTAAGGTTTGATACAATTCCCAAGGAGTGCGACTTGCCTAAGGAGGACTAGTGCCTTGTTGGATGGGTTAATGGAGTCAAAAGATATGTCAAAGTGTAGATCGGGACACCTAGAGGTCAAGTCAAATGGGTTAGTTGAGATAAAGTGGTTGGATCTTGCTAGATCTAGGATTTCATGAAATGACCCAAGTGGACCACAATCCCTTGAAACAAGGAATGCTACCCCCAAGGCAGATCGTCAAAAAATGATATTCTAGTCCTAGGTTTCAAGGTATGCCCGTTCCAAATCCACAAAAATCTCCACTACCCACGTCCTCAAAGTGGGCAAACTCAGTCACCCAAGGAAGTGCGACCTTGCTCAAGGAGGGCTAAAAGGTGGATAAGGTGTGTCAAATCAAGTCCAATGGCCACCAAATTGTAGATCCAAGTAGCTTAGGCAATGATCTATGTGGATCTAGAAAATCAAGTCAATCCAAGGGTTAGATCTTACTAGATCTGAGTTTTGAGGTGCCAAGTAGTTCAAAAGGGGTTTTAATCCCTTAAAATGTGGAATGATGCCCACAAGGTAGAAATCACCCAAGTAAAAGTCTAGGGGTAGGCTATCAAGTGTGTAGATTGCAAATCAAGTGGGATCTCACCTACCCATGTACCAGATCTAACCAAACAAGCCTCTCCAAGGAAGTGCGATTTGGTTCAAGAGGGCTTTATTGCCTTGAAAAGTGTGTCAAATTTAACCCAATCACCACCAAACTATAGATCCAGCTAGGGGGTGGATGCTATAGAGGTGGGTTTTTAATATCTCTTCAAAAGCAAGGCTAGATCTAAGTAGATCTAAGAAAAACCAAAATGAGGGTTTTGATTAATTAGGGTTTTTATGATCTAGAAATTATGGATGATTCAAAGAAGAAGAAGATCATACCTTTGGAGCATATCTGGATGAAGAGATGAATGCTAGTTGAGATGAGGATTACTTTTTCCAAAGATCAAATGGAGAATTTTTGAAACCCTCTTGCAAAATCAATTTTTCCAAGCCACATATGTGTCCCTCTAACCTGTCAAAACCAAGGAGCAAAGCATCAATCAGTTTAACATGTTGAAGGTAAATACAAGCAAGAAAGAGATAAGCAAAGAATAGTTGGTGCAAAGACAAAACCACTCCCTGTTTAACCCAAAACGTCCTCCTCCAAGCTTGAAGGGCAAGCCTCCCCACCAATTCGCACTTGTTGAAGAAGTCTTCTCCACCTGTAAAAAGATATGGCAAATATGCAAGATAGCTACAATAGATCCTCCAGTGCAATGGACAAAAGCATTTACAATCAAAACAACCAACATCCACTCCAACCCAAGCATGTACTCCAAAAGATAGAAATTTTATTCCAAGAGCCAAGAGCCAAAAATCTCTAGATGATTTTACAATGAGAGGCTCTCTCCTTAAATAGGATGGAGAGAGAGCATAATCCTAACCACTTTTTACATGAGTGGCTAAGATTAAAAGATCAAAAGATCAAAAAATCTAATCAATTGTTGAGATGAGCTCAACAATAAAATACATGGATCAACCATAAAATATAACAAAAAGTGGACAAAATCGCCCTAGGAGAGGGAATCCCACCAAATCATGATGACAAAATATAACAATAAGCTTGTCATGGGTCCAAAGGGTAATTTTAACCACCCTTGGTCAATCCCCATAACACAATAATAATAAAATAGTCATCAATATACCAAATCGTGCCTCTATGGACCAATCGTAGGCCTCAAAAGACCTCAGAAATCATCAGGAAGTGCCATAAGTGATGGATGTGGGCTCCGATGAAGCTGAAACTGCTGGAGAAGTTGCGGAAGACATCCCACTCATCATCACTGATCATCCCATGCCAAAACTTTGCCTCAGTAGCCCAAATCGAATTCCTCTGTAGCCATTTCTACCAATCCAAAACTGCATCAGGAAGCGTGCACCTGTCCAAAACTGCCTCCTGGATTGCTTGCACTGTCAAGGTGAGGGCACCAGTGTGTCCGGAAGGGGGGTAATATGGTAAAAACAAGTGGTTGGACCAACCCCTCCATCATTAACACCCTAGGTGAACCAAATAAAAATCATCTCTGCTCTAACAGTGTCTCCGACAGACCAAAACTGCACTAGGATAGCCTACTGAGGCTAAATCATCACTGTAACTGCCCGAAATTGAAAATAGACTGTCTCATTGGACTCATAAGGTCCAAAACTATCCAAGATGTGTACTCATACACCATATAGCTCTCTGCATGATCATATAATATACCCAATATACCGGAACAGGGGAAATAATAATAATCTGTAAATGATCAAATAATGTTGAAAACCATAGATGATCATCATAAACCTGTATCTGATGCATAGAACCATCATGTACATGTACATAGACCATATATCATATACCTGTGTCATCATAAGGTCCAATAATCACATGTTCTGTGATTGACCTTGGTCAAACTAGGTTTGACCAGGTCAATGTTGACCAAATATAACTTAGACTACCATCAGAAGCTGCTGCAAAGAGTCAAAGGTTAATGCATGCTCTACAACTCATTCAAATAGCAATTATAACACAAAGTAATCATTACTGGCGATCTAAATCCAAATATATATTGTCATTAATTATTTATATGACTCAGACTAGACTTTCAGGACCATACTCACTTCATAGTTGTGATCAATTTGCTAGTGAAGGGTGAAGGCTAAAATAAAATGGCTAGGCCAAAGGGTGACTGACTGACTTAACATTGTGACACTTTGAATATGGGAAAGGGAATACACCATAGTATATACTGAATGAGCAACAACACAGGGAATGGCGGTGTCTCACAAATGGATAAGTTGTTTAAAGAGTGCTTTTTCAACTTAGGCATCATGTCTACATCAAGTTGATCCAGGTTCATTAGGATCATTCAATTTCATTTCATGGCCTTTTTGGCCTACATAACCCTTCGGATCTCAGGTGTGCTGATAAGCACAACTAGTTGCAGGTTGCATCCAGGGCATGTTTTTTTATACATACATAAGGTCAGAAATCGTTTAGATATAGCTTTTAAGAATCATTGCTTTTTGGACCTTTCTTTTATACTCTTCGAGGAGTATTTTTTTAGCAGTTCATCGCTCTTGCCCTTTTTAGTTTCCATGGGCGAATTTATAAGTTTCCATAAGTAGTACATGAGCTTTCAGTTTTAGCCAACAACATCTCAAGTGACTAGGGGGAGTTCGAGCCAATGCCAAACATCGGGACAACCGACCAGAATGATTTAAGCCTACAATCCAACTCACCAAAGGTAATTTTTGTCACCAACTCAGAGCGGAGACACAATAAACAGGGAAGCTCATCCAATACTGAGGCTATAGTGGGGAAAAGATCCTCCATGCCACTACTCAAGTAGTAAGTCAGGGTGATATACTAAAAGGTAGGTAATGGATGGATGAAGACAATGAATAGGGGAGCCAACACTAGCAAGCCAAGGTATGGTGGAATGATCACCTCTATTCTCCCTAGAGAGGGTAAAACCAATGAGTATGAATAGTGAACTCCTAAGTCTGAGTAAGGATAGTAGAATATATATAATAAGCTCAACCAGGTCCACATATCTATATGATCGCCAGATCATGACACTAAGTGCTAAGACATGCCATAAAAATGAATATAAAAGCAATATAACCATAACACCATGATATACATGCTGAGTCATATACCTGAATGCTCATCCTTTGAACCATCATCTGTCCTCTGAAACTGCTACTGTAACTCTGGGCACCACCGACTGCTCTGCATAAATGGTATAATGGCTACATCGGTCATCTCTTTGAGTGTCCTGAGACTCAGTCATGGCATGGGGAATACATATGCTGTCCAAAATCTGATTGTGATCCATAGATAGATGCTCATCTTATCATCTCAATGTAAAAGAAATGGCTGAAGAGTGCTCTGGAATCTGAAAAACAATGTGTGGTAGCCCGGCTACTATATATGTGATAACAGGTGACTTGACCAACTTAACTAAGTGATACTTTGGACGGGGAAAAGGAGAGCTACACACTATGCTTCACAAGATGAACAAAGGGAATGACAGTGCCTCACAAATGGATAACTTGTTTAGAGAGTGCTTATTCAACCTTGGCATCATGTCTACATCAAGTTGATCCAGGTTCATTAGGATCATTCATTTAATTTCCATGGCCTTTTTGGCCTATAGGACCCCTCTCGGATTTTGCATGCGCTTAAAAGCACAACTAATCACAGCTTGCATCCGGGGTATATTTACATTTATGAGGTCAACAATCTTTAGATATAGCATTTATTTAACCATTGCTTTTTAAACCTTTTTGGACCCTTCATGGGGTACTGTTATCACCTAAACTGTAGTTACGCTTATGGATGTATCCATTAATGGATGGCAATAGGGAAGGACAACTCAAAAGGTGCAACCACGATCACCTCGACCTCCAATAGATGGTTGTCACGCCAGTCGAGGCAACCTTCACTTTATGCTATCTAGCCCAGACAACAAAGGGGGAGACCCATATCTACTCCCGACAGGAGAGATCAAACCAAGACACCAAATCAAGTTAAGACTAAGTGAAGTAAGGTGTATGGTTTATCCTAGACCCAAGGATGAAGTCACAATATGAGCAAGGGGTTCAATGAGTATAGCTTTGGTTAATTGTTGATGTGAGAGTGACTTATAATGTTTGAAATGAGATCCAGGTTTAAAGTACTAGTCAATTGTGAGAAAATCCACTGCCTTGGGAACCGTGTCCGATGCACAGTAGTTTAGGGGTTGAATTGGAGCTAACTAGTAGATGAGACAAGCTTGATCATGAGATATGACAACATCACAAAGGTTCAGTCCACCAAACAAGGATCAAACCACAAGTTAATCCGACAATCTAGGAAAGTCGAATTGACTTGGAGAGAGATCAGTGCTTTGGGAATTGGGATTAATGGAGTCAAAAGATTAACTTATGGTTTGTGACCCCTATGGCATAACACAAGTGGGCTATTAAAGGTTTGATGGATGAAAATATCTAGATCTAATATCCAAGGTCCAACCATCTCATGTCCTGTGGTTGACCTTGGTCAAACTAGGTTTGACCAAGTCAACATGACCAAATATAACTCAGACTGTCATCAGAAGCTGCTGCAAAGTGTCAAAGGTTAATGCATGCTCTACAACTTATTCAAATAACAATTATAACACAGTAATATTTACTGGCGATCTAAATCCAAATATATAGTGTCATTAATTATTATTATAGCTCAGACCAGACTTTCAATACCATACTCACTTCATAGTTGTGATCAATTTGCTAGTGAAGGGTGAAGGCTGAAATAAACTAGCTAGGCTAAAGGATGACTTGACTGACTTAACATTGTGACACTTTGGATACGGGAAAGGGAATACACACCATAGTATATACTGAATGAGGAACAACACAAGGAATGGCGGTGTTTCACAAATGGATGAGTTGTTCAAAGAGGGTTTATTCACCTTTAACAGATGCACACACTCCGTAATACAAATGAGGCCAGCAATTATTTAGATATAGCATTTAAGTTCTATTGCTTTTGGGCCTGAAGTTTCCATAGTCTTTGATCTATGTGTGTTTATAAACACATTGCATAGATGTACATTTATTTAGGCTTTTTGCTGCAGGTGTGTTTTTAAAGCACTTGTTTACTTGAGCACTTCTAGGTGTGTCACAGACAGCTTGTTTACCTAGGTATTTACATTTCACAAGATATAACATTTTATTTCATAGCCATTTTCATTTGGCTTGCCTTTCATTTATGTGTGTTTAGAAACACATTGCATGAATGGGCTTTCATACAAGATATAACATTTCATTTCCCATACTTTGTATTCATGGCAGCACTAAAAGTTTCAGGTTTAGCCAACACAACTTTAGTGACTAGGGGGATTTCTCAAGGAAATCCAACTCACCATAGGTAAGTTTTGTCACCAACTCAGAGCCGAGACACAATAAACAGGGAAGCTCATCCAACATAGAGGCTACAGTGGGGAAAAGATCCTCCATGCCACTAGTCAAGTAGTAAGTCAAGGTGATAAACTAAAAGGTAGGTAATGGATGGATGAAGACAATGAATAATGGAGCCAACACTAGCAAGCCAAGGTATGGTGGAATGATCACCTCTATTCTCCCTAAGGAGGGTGAAACCAATGAGTATGAATAATGAACTTCTAAGTCTGAGTAGGGACAATAGAATATATATAATAAGATCAACCAGGTCCACATATCTATATGATCGCCAGATCATGACACTAAGTGCTAAGACATGCTATAAGAATAAATATAAAAGCAATATAACCACAACACCATAATATACCTGTTGAGTCATATACCTGAGTGCTCATCATCTGAACCATCATCTGTCCTCTGAAACTGCTACTGTAACTCTGGGCACTACTGATTGCTCTGTACCAATGGTATAGTGGCTACATTAGTCATCTCTCTGAGTGTCCCGAGACTCAGTCATGGCATGGGGAATAAAACTGTTGTCCAAATCTGATAGTGATCCAAATAGATGCTCATCTCAGCATCTCAATGCAAGGGAACTGGCTGAATAGTGTACTGGAATCAGAAAAATAATGTATGGTAGCCCGGCTACTATATATGTGATAACATCTGGCTCCGGCTGGGACAAGTGCTCTGCTGAAAAGAGCGCTTGAGAACCTCAAAATCTCTGGTCCTCGAACTCTGCTACTCGAATCCTCGATTCAGCACTCTACCATTTTGCTTTAAACTCTTTATTTTATTTTGCACCTATTTCTGCATTCACAGACATAAAAAATACCTCATGCAGAATGTATGGGAAAAATATAAAATCAAACTGAAAATAAAATCTATTCTATAACAACATTTTAAATAAATAAATGCAGAAAGTAAATTTAAATCTTCTAACACACTTGCAAAGTTTGAAATTTTATTGTGCAGGAAAAAGAAAAATGACAGGTACTCAGTTAAACTAGGAGCTTCAAAAGGAGCTTAGGAAAAGGCAAACAAAAGTGCCAGACTCAATGGCTGAAAAAACTAACTACTGCCCAAATAGGCTTATTCAGTTCCTACCTACTCTAATCTAACCAGTTAGCACAAATGCTAGGTAAAATCATAGATCCAGTGCAACCATTGATCGAACAAGTTGATGATTCTTATTTGATTTTTGATAATAGAATGAGTCAAGATTGGGTTAAAGATTACAAATTTGAGGGCACAATCTTCTTGACTTGTTCAAGAATTGAAGAATGGTTTGAATGATGCAATATGAAATTATGCCAAGGATAAAACCGACTAACGCAAACATCATCCATCAAAGCACTGATAGGATCATAAAATCTATGCAAGTTAAACTCAGAGATGGATGAAAGAAAGACGTAAGACATCTGATTCGATTCATTTTCACACAGATTAACTTCTTCATTTACTTCTCTTACATACTCAATTTGATTCTCCTTGGGACTAATGATCAAAAAACCAAGTGGGGATAATTTAAAATTTAGAAGACGAAAAATTAAGATCAAACCCACTTG
Source organism: Larix kaempferi (assembly GCA_027924585.1). Classification (NCBI taxonomy): domain Eukaryota; kingdom Viridiplantae; phylum Streptophyta; class Pinopsida; order Pinales; family Pinaceae; genus Larix; species Larix kaempferi. The sequence goes on from BSBM01001022.1 coordinate 5,684,703, forward strand.
ATGCTCAAAAATGGAGAAAAGATGAAATTGATCTTTCAACACCTTTTCTAGCCACCAAGAATGATTGATAACTTGACAACAAGCAGCTTGGTTCCAAAGTGACTGAAAAGAGACATGAAGTGCTTTTTCTCCAAATATGTGATCACACTTATACTTCCTATTAAAAATTTCCAAGGCAAAAGATCGACTAGAGCACCAACCCAAAGATGATTGAAAGAGTTGGGAAAGGAGGGTGGATTGCAAATATGAAAATTCTCCCAAATGGATAAACAAGTTTGACCTTGGATTTTGATAATAGAAAACATTATTTAGTCTAGGAATAATTTCAAGCTTTTGATCAAATTTAATATTTACAACCTGAGGACAAGATTGACCGTAACTATCTAACTCTAAGTTATCTTAATTAAAGATGAAAAAAGGAAAATTTAAAGATTCATTGTAAGAAGTGGAACAAAGATTAGAGCATCTAGTGTGATTCACTATTTCATCCTCATCTTGAGATTGACTTTCTATTGATTCATCATTACATTCATATGAAGATAGGTGATCATTTTTATTTAATTTGTCAGGGAGAAAATTAACAAGTTCATTTAAAACATCCTGATTATTTGCACAATGATCACCTGAAATCACTACTAAAGGATCTTGATCTATTTCCCTACTTTCTTCTTCTTCAATAAGGTGATAAGGAATTGAATGATCAATAAAACTAGGATGACTAATGAGTTTCTTTGAGGGAGGAACTTTAGTAGACCTGTTAACTATAGGCTCATCCTCAGAAATTCCCTCAGGATCAAGACTAAGGCTACCTAAAGAGCAATTTGAACACTTATGGTTTGTACAATGATTAAAGATTTGACTTTCGATTGACTCAAAAGTAGAAGACTTATCATCAAAAGAAATTGGGCAGGAAAGGTCATCTCCGGATGTTGACAAATCACTTGATATTTGATTGTTAAATGATTCAACAATAAGATAGGAAAGGGGAAGGTTTTGATCTTGGATTTGATTTGAAAAATACACATCATCGAATTCACTTCCCCATTCTTCTAGGAATTTATTTTCAAACATGTCATAACCAGAAATGCTATTGGGTTTCAAATTCGAAAGCCAGAGTCCAGCTCTTTCTTTGAAAGATGAAGCCAATAGTCTCATACACACATCTTCATGGGTTATGGATAATTCTTTAATAATTTCCCTAAAAAGTTCAAGGTGTCTTTTAGCAAATATTTCATAACTTCCATTGAAAACAGGAAACCTTGCACATGCTTGATGAGGAATATGATGAGGATACCCAACAATTTTTGAAAAGTCAAAAACTTTTAAACGACCGAAAGTTCTAGGTCGCTCAGAAGCAGCCATGGATAAAAAAATAAATTATTTTATATTTTTTATATTTTATATTTTTAATATTTTAATATTTTATTTTTAAATTCAAGAGCCTGAAAACAAAATGATGCACCCCATGGGTTCTAGATAATGATAAGATCTGTCTTAATTTTAGTATTGCAAGAATGCAAATGAGCTCGCTCCTCAGCGGACTCACGATTTGGAGTCGCAAGGTAGATTTTTTAAACTCTTCTACCAAGATATGTGTCGTTGTATATGCAGGAGAGAGTGAGTAATGACTACTAAATTGAACCAAGGTAAGCCTATGCCCTCCCCGACAACAACACCAAAATCTTATCACCTAAACTGTAGTTACCCCTATGGATGTATCCATTAATGGATGGCAATAGGGAAGGGAAACTCAAAAGGTGCAACCACGATCACCTCGACCTCCAATAGATGGTTGTCACGCCAGTCGAGGCAACCTTCACTTTATGCTATCTAGCCCAGACAACAAAGGGGGAGACCCAGATCTACTCCCGACAGGAGAGATCAAACCAAGACACCTGTTATCACCTAAACTATAGTTACCCCTATGGATGTATCCAGTCATGGATGGCAATAGGGAAGGGCAACTCAAAAGGTGCAACCACGATCACCTCGACCTCCAGTATATGGTTGTCACGCCAGTCGAGGCAACCTTCGCTTTATGTTATCTAGCCCAGATAACAAAGGAGGAGACCCGATCTACTCCCGACAGGAGAGATCAAAACCAAGACAGCAAATCAGGGTATTTCTAAGTGAAGTTAGGTGTATGGTTTATCCTAGACCATAGGATGGAGTCACAAAACAAGTGAGGGTTTCAAAGAGTGTAGCTTTGGTTCATAGTTGATGTGAGAGTGACTTACAATGATTAAAGATAGGTCCAGGATGAGAGTACTAGTTCAATGTCGGAAAAATCCACTGCCTTGGGAACCGTGTCCAATGCAGGGTAGTTTAAGGGTTGAATTGGGGCTAACTAGTACAAATGACAAGCTTGACCATGATACATGATGGCTTCAAGGGTTTGGTTCACCACACTAAGGTCAAACCACAAGTTAATCCAACAATCTAGGAAAGTCGAATTGACTTGGAGAGTAACCAGTGCCTTGGGAATTGGGATAATGGAGTCAAAGTAGGGTTGACTTGTGGTTGAGGACTCCTATAGCATGAGATAAGTGGGCAATAAAGGTCTTGATGGATAAGTAGGTCTAGATCTAGGTTTAACCCAAGTGGACCACAATCCCTTAAAACAAGGAATGCTATCCCCAAGGCACGATCTGACAAAGTGACACACTATACCTAGGTTTTGAATTATTCCCGTTCCAAATCCGCAAGAATCTCAAGTACCCACGTCCTAGAAGTGAGTTAACTCACTTCTCCAAGGTGGTGCGACTTTACCCAAGGAGGCCTAAAAGGTGGGTTAGGTGGGTCAAGACAAGTCTGATGGCATCCAAACTTTAGATCCGGGTAGGTTGGTCAAGTAGGAGTGTGGATCTATAATTTCGTGGCAATCCGACGGCTAGATCTTACTAGATCTGAGTTTGAATGAACCAAGTGGTTCAAAATGGGGATTAAATCCCCTGAAATGTGGAATGGGGCCCACAAGGTGAAAATCAGAAAAGTAACAATCTGGGGGTAGGTTATTTGATGTGTAGATTATGGATCAAGCGGGATCTCAACTACCCACCACCTAGATCTAGGTCAACTCACAACCACCAGGAAGTGCGCCTTGCTTGGGAGAAGCTAAGTTGGCTTGGGAAGGGGGTCAAACGGAAGCCAATCCTCACCAAACTATAGATCCGGGATGCCGTGGATGCTATAGAGGTGGGTTTTCAATATTATGCCCAACAACCCACTAGATCTAAGTAGATCTGAGAAAATGTAAAATGGGAGGTTTGAAATATTTAGGGTTTTAACAATTTATGAGCTATGTCAATGGATTGGATCAAGGTAAGAGAAACAAACCTGTGGATCTTACCTGGGTAACCTTGTAGATGCCTTGATGATGATGATCTATGCAAACCCGATCAATTTGAGAAGCTTTGAGGTAGTTTTCTATGTAAGTCGATTTGATCCAAGAAGCCAATGCGCCCTCTCTCCTGCACAACAAACGTCAACAATATCAGATTTGATGCATCAAGAGATAAGACTAATGCCACAAGAGAAGTAACAGAAAGATAGCATAGATCACTATGATGCTAATGATAACCCCCTGATACAAGCGAATGCCAAGAAAGTCGATTTGAAGAAGCCTTGCAAAATCGCCCTTGTTGAAGTCGCCCTCCTGTAGACAAACAATGATTTCCAAAAAAGATAGATCTTACCACAATTTCCAAATGCTAGGTTGCAATAGACTTTCCAATCACCATCTAAGAACACCAGATGCAAAGGAGACCACAAGAATTTCCACAAGAATATTTTTCTATACCAATAATCCAAGAGCCAAAGACCCCTTACAATGAGAAGCTCTCTCCTTTAAATAGGAAGGAGAGGCACCAAAACCCTAACCACTTTTTGAATGAGTGGCTAAGATTAAAAGATACAAATGTCTAATCAATGGTTGAGATGAGCTCAACAATAAAATACATGGATCACAAATAAAATATTATGTGAGTGGACAAAATGGCCCTAGAAGAGCGGAATCCCACCAAATCATGATGACAAAATATAATAAGAGGCTTATGGTGGGTCCAAGGGGTAATTTTATCCCTCCTTGGTCAATCCACATAGCACAATAATCAATAAATAATCATCAATGTACCAAATCGTGCCTCCAAAGTCAAATCGTAGGCCTCAAAAAGACCTCAGAAATCCACAGAAAGTGCCATAAGTGATGGATGCGGGCCCCGATGAAGCTGAAACTGCTGGAGAAGGTGTGGAGGACCCCGATCTATCATCACTGATCATCCCATGCCATAACATTGCCTCAGTATCCCAAATCGATTTCCTCAATAGCCATTTCTACCAATCCTGAAATGCCTCGGGAAGCGTGAAACTGCCCCAAAATGCCTCCTGGAGTGCCTGCGCTGTCAAGGTGAGGGCACCAGTGTGTCCGGGAGGGGGGTAATATGGTAAAAACAAGTGGCTGGACCACCCCCTCCAAGTACAGTGACCTAGGTCAACCGGATAAAAATCATATTTGCTCTGACAGGGCCTCCGACAGACCAAAACTGCACTGGGATAGCCTATTGAGGCTCAATCATCACTGTAAGTGCCCGGAACTGAAAACAACCTGTCTCATTGGACTCAGAAGGTCCAAATCCATCCAAGATGTGTACTCATACACCATATGAGTCTCTGCATGATCAAAATATATATCCAATATACCGGAACAGGGCCAAAAATAATAATCTGTAAATGATCAAATACTGCTGTAAACCAAGAATCATCATCATAACCCTGTAGCTGCTGCATAGAATCATCCTGTATGTATACATAGACCATATATCATCTATCCATGTCATCATAAGGTCCAACCATCTCATGTCCTCTGGTTGACCATGGTCAAACTAAGCCTAACCAAGTCAACATGACCCAATATAACTCAGACCATCATCATAAGCTGCTGCAAAGTGTCCAAGGTTAATGCATGCTCTACAATTTATTCAAATAACAATTATATCACAAAGTAATCATTACTGGCGATCTAAATCCAAATATATAATGTCATTAATTATTAATATTACTCAGACCAGACTTTCAAGATCATACTCACTTCATAGCTGTGATCAATTTGCTAGTGAAGGGTGAAGGTTAAAATAACTGGCTAGGCTAAGGGATGACTTGACTGACTTAACTTTGTGACACTTTGGCAAGGGAAAGGGAATACACACCATAGTATATACTGAATGAGCAATAACACAGGGAATGGCGGTGTCTCACAAATGGATGAGTTGTTCAAAGAGGGTTTATTCACCTTCACAGATGCGCACAATCCATAATACAAATAAGGCCAACAATTGTTTAGATATAGCATTTAAGTTCCATTGCTTTTTGGGCCTGAAGTTTCCATAGCCTTGATCTATGTGTGTTTATAAACACATTGCATAGATTTACATTTATTTTAGGCTTTCTGCTGTAGGTGTGTTTTTAAGGCACTTGTTTACCTGAGCACTTCTAGGTGTGTCATGGACAGCTTGTTTACCTAGGTATTTATTTTCCAAAAGATATAACATTTTATTTTCATAGCCATTTTCATTTGGCATGCCTTTCATTCATGTGTGTTTAGAAACACATTGCATTAATGGGCTTTTCATACAAGATATAGCATTTCATTTTTCCAGATTTTGTATTCATGGCAGCACCAAAAGTTTCAGGTTTAGCTAACACAACTTTAGTGACTAGGGGGAATTCACAAGGAACTCCAACTCACCATAGGCAAGTTTTGTCACCAACTCAGAGCCGAGACACAATAAACAGGGAGGCTCATCCAATACAGAGGCTACAGTGGGAAAAAGATCATCCATGTCACTAGTCAAGTAGTAAGTCAGGGTGATAAACTAAAAGGTAGGCCATGGATGGATGGAGACAGTGAATTATGGAACCGACATTAGCAAGCCAAGGTATGGTTGAATGATCACCTCTATTCTCCCTAAGGAGGGTAAAACCAATGAGTATGAATAGTGAAGTTCTAAGTCTGAGTAGGGACAATAATATATATATATAATAAGATCAACCAGGTCCACATATCTATATGATCGCCAGATCATGATACTAAGTGCTAAGACATGCTATAAGAATAAATATAAAAGCAATATAACCATGACACAATGATATACCTGCTGAGTCATATACCTGACTGCTCATCAACCTGTACCATCATCTTTCCTCTGAAACTGCTGCTGTAACTCTGGGCACTACTAACTGCTCTGTACCAATGGTATAATGGCTACATCGGTCATCTCTCTGAGTGTCCTGAGACTCAGTCATGGCATGGGGAATATACACTACTGTCCACAATCTGATAGTGATCCAATATAGATGCTCATCTCAGCATCTCAAATGTATGGGAATTGGCTGAATAGTGTACTGGCATGAGAAAAATAATGTATGGTAGCCCAACTACTATATATGTGATAACAACACCAAATCAAGTTAAGACAAAGTGAAGTAAGGTGTATGGTTTATCCTAGACCTAAGGATGAAGTCACAATATGAGTAAGGGGTTCAATGAGTATAGCTTTGGTTCATTGTTGATGTGAGAGTGACTTATAATGTTTGAAATGAGATCCAGGATTAAAGTACTAGTCAATTGTGAGAAAATCCACTGCCTTGGGAACCGTGTCCGATGCAGAGTAGTTTAGGGGTTGAATTGGGGCTAACTAGTACATATGTCAAGCTTGATCATGAGATATGACAACATCACAAAGGTTCAGTCCACCAAACAAGGATCAAACCACAAGTTAATCCGACAATTTAGGAAAGTCGAATTGACTTGGAGAGAGATCAGTGCCTTGGGAATTGGGATTAATGGAGTCAAAATATTAACTTATGGTTTGTGACCCCTATGGCATAATACAAGTGGGCTATTAAAGGTTTGATGGATGAAAATGTCTAGATCTAATAGATCATGGTTTGACCTAAGTGGACCACAATCCCTTAAAATAAGGAATGCTATCCCCAAGGAAAGATTTCACAAAGTGACCTACTAGACTTAGGTTTCGAGGTATGTATGTTCCAAATCCATCAAAATCTCATGTACCCATGTCTTACAAGTGGACCAACTCCAATCTCCCAAGAAGTGCGACTTTGCCCAAGGAGGGTAAAAAATGGGGTAAGTGGGATCAAGACAAGTCCAATGGCATCCAAACTTTAGATCCAAGTAGTTTAAGCATGTGACAATATGGATCTAGAAAATCAAGGCAATGCAAGGGTTAGATCTTACTAGATCTAAGTTTTAAGATACCAAGTGGTCCAAAATGGGGATTAAGTCCCTTAAAATGTGGAATAGGGCTCACAAGGTCGAAATTTCCAAAGTAACAGTCCAAGGGTAGGTTTTAGGACATGTAGATTATGATTCAAGTGAAATCTCAACTACCCATGTACCGGATCTAGGGTAACTCACCTTCCCCAAGAAGTGCGCCCTTGCTTGGAGAGGCTAAGTGCCTTGGGAAGAGGGTCAAATGGAGGCCAATCCTCACCAAACTATAGATTCGGGATGCCGTGGATACTATAGAGGTGGGTTTTAAATATCTTACCCAAGAGGCCACTAGATCTTAGTAGATCTGAAAAAATGTAAAAATGGGGGTTTTGATTAATTAGGGTTTGCAATATTTTAGACAAGTGGATAGATCATGGAAAGGAATTACCTTGAGATCATACCTGAGTGATGTGAATGAGATGCCTTGATGTTGAGGAAGACTCCCGCAGAGATCAAATGAGAGATTTTTTATTTTGCTTGCCGAAATGATGCCATAGCCCACAAGTGCAACCTCCTCTACCTGTCAAACCAAGGAACAACGATTCAATCAATAAGATCAAGTATGGAGGAAATACAAGCGAAATGCAATAGTAACATGAAATAGTAGGTCCTGGGACAGTAATACTCCCTGTTACCAACGAAGAGATCCAAAAGAAGAAGTAGGGAGAGTCTTCCCCTACCAATACTTCCTCCTCAACCCAAATCGGCCTCCACCTGTAGATGCAAAAACATGGTACAAAAGAATATGGCAAGACAAGATCTCCAATAACTCAGTGCAAAGGAAGAACCAACGAACGAACACCAAAAACATTCACCACAACACTGGAGATAGATGCGATAATAATTTTCTATTCCAATAATCCAGAGCGACAAGTCCCTTTTACAATGAGATGCTCTCTCCTTTAAATAGGAGGGAGAGAGTCCATAATCTAACCACTTTTTGAATGGGTGGCTAAGATTAAAAGATTAAAAGATCTAATCAATGGTTGAGATGAGCTCAACAATAAAATACATGGATCACTAATAAAATATAACAATAGGTGGACAAAATCGTCCTATGAGAGGGGATGCCATCAAATCATGATGACAAAATATAATAATAAGCTTATGGTGGGTCCAAGGGGTAATTTTAGACACCCTTGGTCAATCCCCATAGCACAATAATAATAAAATAGTTATCAAAGTACCAAATCGTGCCTCTATGGACAAATCGTGGGCCTTAGGAGGTCTTAGAAATCATCAGAAAATGCCATAAGTGATGGATGTGGGTCCCGATGAAGCTGAAACTGCTGGAGAAGGTGTGGAAGACATCCCACTCATCATCACTGATCATCCCATGCCAAAACTTTGCCTCAGTAGCCCAAATCGAATTCCTCTGTAGCCATTTCTACCAATCTTGAAATGCCTCGGGAAGCGTGTAACTGCCCCAAACTGCCTCCTGGAGTGCCTGCGCTGTCAAGGTGAGGGCACCAGTGTGTCCGGGAGGGGGGTAATATTGTAAAAACAAGTGGCTGGACCACCCCTCCAAGCACAGGGCCCTAGGTCAACCAAATAAAAATAATCTCTGCTCTGACAGGGTCTCCGACAGATCAAAATTGCACTAGGATAGCCTACTGAGGCTCAATCATCACTATAAATGCCCAGAACTGAAAACAGACAGTCTCATTAGACTCAGAAGGTCCAAATCTATCCAATATGTGTACTCATACACCATATGGAGCTCTGCATGATCATATAATACATCCAATATACCGTAACAGGTGAAATAATAATGATCTGTAAATGATCAAATAATGCTGAAAACCATGAATCATCATCATAAACCTGTATCTGATGCATAAAACCATCATGTACATATACATGGACCATATATCATCTATCTGTATCATCACAAGGTCCAACCATCTCATGTCCTGTGGTTGACCTTGGTCAAACTAGGTTTGACCAAGTCAACATGACCAAATATAACTCAGACTGTCATCAGAAGCTACTGCAAAGTGTCAAAGGTTAATGCATGCTCTACAACTTATTCAAATAACAATTATAACACAAAGTAATCATTACTGGCGATCTAAATCCAAATATATAGTGTCATTAATTATTATTATAACTCAGACTAGACTTTCAGTACCATACTCACTTCATAGTTGTGATCAATTTGCTAGTGAAGGGTGAAGGCTGAAATAAACTAGCTAGGCTAAAGGATGACTTGATTGACTTAACATTGTGACACTTTGGATACAGGAAAGGGAATACACACCATAGTATATACTGAATGAGCAACAACACAAGGAATGGCGGTGTCTCACAAATGGATGAGTTGTTCAAAGAGTGTTTATTCACCTTTAACATATGTGCACAATCCATAATACAAATGAGGCCAGCAATTATTTAGATAAAGCATTTAAGTTCTATTGCTTTTGGGCCTGAAGTTTCCATAGCCTTTGATCTATGTGTGTTTATAAACACATTGAATAGATTTACATTTATTTAGGCTTTTTGCTACAGGTGTGTTTTTAAGGCACTTGTTTACCTGAGCACTTCTAGGTGTGTCACAGACAGCTTGTTTACCTAGGTATTTACATTTCACAAGATATAACATTTTATTTCATAGCCATTTTCATTTGGCTTGCCTTTCATTCATATGTGTTTAGAAACACATTGCATGAATGGGCTTTCATACAAGATATAACATTTCATTTCCCATACTTTGTATTCATGGCAGCATTAAAAGTTTCAGGTTTAGCCAACACAACTTTAGTGACTAGGGGGATTTCTCAAGGAAATCCAACTCACCATAGGTAAGTTTTGTCACCAACTCAGAGCCGAGACACAATAAACAGGGAAGCTCATCCAACATAGAGGCTACAGTGGGGAAAAGTCCTCCATGCCACTAGTCAAGTAGTAAGTCAGGGTGATAAACTAAAAGGTAGGTAATGGATGGATGAAGACAATGAATAATGGAGCCAACACTAGCAAGCCAAGGTATGGTGGAATGATCACCTCTATTCTCCCTAAGGAGGGTAAAACCAATGAGTATGAATAATGAACTTCTAAGTCTGAGTAGGGACAATGGAATATATATAATAAGATCAACCAGGTCCACATATCTATATGATCGTCAGATCATGACACTAAGTGCTAAGACATGCTATAAGAATAAATATAAAAGCAATATAACCACAATACCATGATATACCTTCTGAGTCATATACCTAAATGCTCATCATCTGAACCATCATCTGTCCTCTGAAACTGCTACTGTAACTTTGGGCACTACTGACTGCTCTATACCAATGGTATAGTGGCTACATCGGTCATCTCTCTGAGTGTCCTGAGACTCAGTCATGGCATGGGGAATAAAACTGCTGTCCAAATCTGATAGTGATCCAAATAGATGCTCATCTCAGCATCTCAATGCAAGGGAACTGGCTAAATAGTGTACTGGAATCAGAAAAATAATGTATGGCAGCCTGGCTACTATATATGTGATATCAGGTACTTTAGCATTTCATTGCTTTAGCCCTTAATTCATCGTGTGTTTAGAAACACATTCTAGAATTTAATTTCAGTGGGCTTTCATAAGAGATTTCCAATAATTTCCATACAAGTAGTACATGTGCTTCAGGTTTAGGCAACAACATCTCATGTGGCTAGAGGGAATTCCGCACTAAGCCACACATCGGGGCAACCGACTAGAATGATATAGGCATAACATCCAACTGACCAGGGGCAAGTTCTGTCACCAACTCAGAGCTGAGACAGAAAACAAATGTGGATGCTATCCAACACAGTGGTAGGAGCAGGGAAGTCCTCCATATCAAAAGTAAAAAAGGCAAGTCAGGGTGAAAGCCAAAATAGGGAAGGTCATGGATGGATGGAATCAAGTGAATGTGGTGCCTAAGCTAGCAAACAGAAATGTCAGGAAAGACCATGTCCATGCTCATAAAAGGGTAGTGAAACCAATGAGTATAGTCAGTAAACCTTTAAGTTCATGTAATACCAATGTTACAAATACCGTGTCGGCGAATATATTGCCGAGGGTCCAAAAACAAAATATCGGATTTATTGGGGAAAATGTCGGCAAACATCGGCAATATATCTACCGACGAAATTAAAAAATACAAAAATATTAATTTTTTGACTCGACCAATATTTTTCTGATATTTTCCCGATTTTTGCCGATATTTGCCGATATTTTCAAAAAATCGCGATATTTTTGCCGATATTATCGCCGAGCTGGAAAACATCGCGATATATCACAATGTTGGCGATATATCGCTGATGTTTGTAGCACTGAGTAATACATCCAATTTATTATTTAACTTCAACCAAGATATTTCATTTTAATCATTTAAATGATACTGCCACGTCATGAGTCATATACCAAGTTAATGCTATGAAGATGACTAAAGCAACAAGATAATAATCAATGCTAACAATCACAAGTCTATAGGTCATATCCTGTCATATCATCAACCAATTTCAATTAGAACCAACTGAAACACTGATGCAATAATAACATCTGGAACTCTAGGCACTGAACTGAAACTGTATGGAACAAAAGGTCATATTGGTCATCAAATCTAAGCTCTCAAGGCTCAGCTTTGGCACAAGGTCTACTCAATGTCTGATATACATTGCTCTGATTTGTAAGTGATCTCAAATAATGCCGCTCAGCATAACTGATCTCTGTAAAGGCAAAGCTTTGGAAAGTGCAGATATCTGCTCAGCAAGATATGTAGCCTAGCTACTATGGTGTGATAACAAGGCTGATCTCATAAAAAATGTGTAAAGGCCTGGCTCAAAAATATACAAGAAACTACTCTGCAATCATGGTAGCCCAGCTACTATGGATGTGATAACAGGTTTCAACTCAACTTCCTTGTACAATAGAATAATAATTTCCCTTTCTAGATCCACTATTTGCTCAACAAATATTTCTAAGAATAGAAAACTCGTGGTTAGATCTATTCTTCTCCAAGGGAAATAATACAATAATATTTCTCATCTAACCAACTCTTTGCGAAGAGTTCAACAATAATAAACAAATGGATTTGGTTTGATTTGTTGTAGTGAGATAAGGAGCATTCATAGAGAACTCTGGAGGAGGGAGCTTTAAAATATTCAGATTTATTTGTTGGAGAAGAAAGTAGCTTTGGCTTTACGAAGTAGGCTCAACACCTTCAGTAGCAAGATGCATAGAGGATTGGATTGGAAAGGTAGATACATATATCTATTACCCGCACAAGCGAGAGTCAGCTATGCACTAAATCTTGTGTAACAAGATCACATCATAGAGAATAAAAGATTATAGAGATAAAGAGAGGCCAAGCACCAAGCTAGGATAAGACGATAGAGTGTGAAACCATTTTTTGGGCATGAATATTCTTTTATAACATAGTGATGATAATCGTTTCAATGTGGTTCTACCTTGGTTGTCTTGGATATGGGATCCACATCTCACAGCCATAAGGAGAGGTGTCACCTAAGAATGTAAGTGGCAGATCTAGTATGTATATCTTGAAGCTAGCGCTAGAAACATTGTCCTTCCAAAATTGCTAGCATTGCAAACGTCTTACTCAATATTGATTCTATTGCTAGGATTAGGATAAATTGTGGGCTAGATAATATCACTCCTAAGTAGGCTTATAAGGCCATCACCTCCACCAAGTGTCCTTTATAAGTGAGAATAGAGTTGGATGCCTCATTTTTAGACATATTGAATGATGTAATCTTTGTCTTTCAAAGGATGAACTATAAGCCAATAGGAGATGGTTAGAGTTGAGATAAACACTGGGTATTAAGAATTCAGGGTGATTAAAACCATGATTTTTGACCTGTCTCTAGTAAATAAGATCTGTCCATGATAAGCCTGTCAATTTTGTTATTATGAATTATAGTTTCTTCATTATCAGACTCTTCTTGTGATAAATATCTTGTCTGATTTGTTTACAAGGGGCCATAGTTTATAGCTCATCTAAATATGAAGTTTGAAACTTTGAAGTTGCTCCAGTTTCTAGTTTTAACTTAGAATTCTTTGTTATAATGGGCATTGGACTTTTTGGCAGGTCTCATGAACAAATGTCTGCAAAAATAATCGACTACATTGTTGATGAGCACCAAATTGATATTGATCCTACTGATCTTAAGAGAGTCAAAGTAAGTCATTGCAGTATATTAGATAGTAACTATTTTTAGATGTATGATAACACTTTCCTTGAATGACATTATTGCTTCCTACATCAAATCTATGTACTATGGCAAAAATCATTCGACAACAATTTTGTTACCATGTTCCTTAAATGTCAAGTAATTTGAAGTCATATTTTTTATTGAATGCATATCTTGAAAAATATTTGTTATTTATGGTTTCTTTAACAATTACATCATATTCAAGTCAATACTGTGTTACTGGAAATGACTTCCAGAGGTGCTTAAAACCAACGTTGAAAAAGTCGGACTCGGCAAAAAGTCGGCAAGGGTCCCGAAAACAATTTTTCGGAAAATTCGGCGAAAAAATCGGAAAAAGTCGGAAAAAGTCGGCAAACATTAAAAAATACAAAATACATTCATTTTTTTCAGAATTTTAAACATATAAAGCAACAATAACATCAGATAAACACATTGGAACATAAATATGTAGAAAGCACTGATATATATCATCATCATGTAGTCATGTCAAATATAAAATGATACATCAAAGTCGATACTGAATCCTGAAAGTCTGAAACACCATAGTTGTCCAATCAAGGACTCAAAACTCAAAAGTAGATAACCAATACAAAATGACATCACATATATAAATGTATCTCAGGAAAACTAGTAGCTATCTATCTAATATCAATGCCCTCTTCCCCTTTTACGGGAAAAGGTCATGGGCCGTTTGTCAGGCCTGCCCCTAGCACTAGAAGTAGCAGCAGAAGACCCTGCCCCTGCATCTAACATCGGACGACGAGTGACAGATGGAGGACTAGATGTATCAATCGGTGTAGGCGGTGGTGGCGATGCTAGCACATCACCCTCCGTGGTGGTTCTGACCTCCTCCACCTCCTCCTCCTCCTCCTCCTCCTCCTCCTCCTCCTGCCCTTCCTCTCCCTCTAGCCATGTAAGTTCCTCCTCCATGATAGGAGTCTCAATCTCCACCCTCCAATCAGACAAAATATCAATATTGTCTAAGACGATGGCATCAGCATTTGGTGTTTTATTTATCTGTGCCATCCATAAGCGGAGATTATAATGGACGTAGACCAAATCATTGAGACGTGTGAACTCCATCCTGTAAGAGGAAAATAATTTTTTTGTATGAGTCTAGAGGTTCAAGTTTAAAAAATTAATGAAACATAATTATAATATGTGAGGATGATAGATTCACAAATTATATTAAATGAAATTGATTTGTTGAAAATTTAAAGTCTAAGACTCTAACCTTCTGCGTCTCTTTGCATGTACTTTTTCAAACACACTCCAATTCCGCTCACATCCTGAAGCGGTACATGTTTGGCTCAGAATCTTGATGGCAAATTTCCGTAAATTTGGTGTCCTTACACCATAGGTTCGCCACCAAGTAGCTACAACAAATAAGGAAATAAATAAATCATAATTCAAAATTTCAAATTTCAACTTGCAAATAAAAGTTAAACACTTTAATAACTTACCTGGCATGAAACTGGTCCTGTCACGAATAGCATCAGCAAAGCTAAATACTCCAGCACCATCCTGATACATCTCTAACTCGCGATTGATTGCATTGCGAGTCTCATAATCAGGAACCATCCTCTGAATACAAGTGAAGAGCCCCTCCAACACCTCAGCATCAAAATCAAATTTGCATTTGTAGGAAAATGCAGGGTTGAGGAAGAGTGCTGCTGCATGAATGGGTCTATGAAGCATCCCGGTCCATCGACTATCAATCAACTCCCATAACAACATGTGCCTCTCGTGCCCCGGGGTACCCCTGCCCACATAATAATTCCGGATGGCCTCTTTGGCCCTATCCATGGCCTCATACAAATAGCCCATTGCGGGCTTATCACCATCAACAAGTCTCAAAACCCTTACCAAAGGTTCACTCACCGCGCACACTTCCCCCACTCCTTCCCAGAATGAGTCAGTGTACACCAACTTGGCAATGGTTCTCCCATCCTCTCTCCTGCTGTAAGCACAATCACGCCAATCATCAGAAACAAACATTTGCTTCAACTCAAACTGAAATCGAAGCAAGGACTGAAGAGTAATGAAGGTGGTGGCAAAGCGTGTGATTGCGGGACGCCTCAAGTCCCTGTTTTTGGTGTGCCTCCTCATGAGGCTAAGAACAAAAGTATGGTTATAAATAAACTTGGGGATGCTCTTAGCTTGATCAATCACCACCTTGATAAAGGGAACTTTCCCCATATCCTCCAGCATCAAATCAATACAATGAGCAGCGCATGGAGTCCAAAACAAAGCGGGGTGCCTCTCCATAAGCATCCTGCCAGCAGCCACATAATTAGCTGCATTATCCGTAATAACTTGCACAACATTGTGCACCCCCAATGTCCTGTAGGAACCCATCTAACAACTCACATAAGAGCGCTGCATCTTTTACATATGCCGATGCATCGACTGATTTCACAAACAAGGTACCTCTAGGACAATGTACCAAAAAGTTGATAAGGGATCTACCCTTACCATCTGACCAACCATCTGACATGATTGTGCATCCAGTGTTCTCCCATGACTGCTTGAGCTCCTCCAACCTAGCACTGATGTCCTTCTTTTCTGCTTGAAGGATTGGACCCCGCAACTCATCAAAGGTGGCACTTTTATACCCCGAGCCAAATGATGCAATGGCATCACACATCTGCTGCCAAAATGGATTGTTTTTTACGATGCTGAGAGGTATGTGACTCCAGTAAAGACACCTCCCCATCACCCTGTCCACTTCTACCTTGTCATTTTTCTTTATCACTGCCTTGATAGAAGGTTGTGATCCACCTCCTGTTCGTGGACCAAAATAGTGTGAGGCCCCCGGCGTGGCTGTGGAACCCCTCGCACTACCCTCAGTGAAAGTGGTAGATCCTGTTGCCCCCACACTTCTTGCTAGGCCAAAAGCTGCAAGCTCAGCTCTGTTTGCGGCGATCTCATCCTTCTTTTTATTCTTTTCATGGATTGCGTCATGGGCAGATCTCATGATCTCTGGGGTCACTGCAGTACAAACGCCAACATCATGCCCAGGGAGTTTAGCTAGATGGTATTTCAACCTGTTAACCCCTCCTGACATGTGATGCCCACACAATTTGCAACTCAAAGTTTGCCTATTTCCATCATCCTCGGGCTCACCATACTGCCAAAACGGATCCAGTGGCTTTGGCATCTTCGAAAATGGAATGGCAGCCTCAAAATGCAAACCTAGGGCACAAAAATACAAAAACAAGAAATTAAACCCCATTTGAAAAAATTGCAACAATTTGGCTTAAAAAATCAGACCTCTAAATTTATATTTTTGGCCATGAAAAAATGATAACAAGAAGGTGGCTAAATATCTAACAAAGAAAACATGCTATTCCATTCTAAGAATCTAAAACCCCCTTGCATTTTGACTCTTTTTGATATTTATAATTTTATGGACATCGAAATCTTTGGAAAAATGGAAAAAAAAAATAAGAGAATAGAGGAAAGAATATAGGCAAGCAAACATGAAAAAAAATCATAAAACAAATACAAGAAAATGAACCACTACATACCTGTGAGACGAATTGGTTGATTGGCAAAGTTTTGACTCTTGAAATTGAATCCCTTCTCCACAAAAATTCACAATGGTGAGCTTGGATGTTGTTTGGAGTCTTGGATGCCTCCAAACTAGTTGATGGTGCCCTCTTGCCCTTCAAACTCCTTCTCCAACAGTCAAACAAAAGAAATGACAAAAAAAAAATGACTTTTGACCTTTTAATCCGCGGCCGTGACTGCCTGGGCGACTTTTTACCTCGACTCGCGATTTTTTCCAAAAACTCGGCGATTTTTCGAAAAAGTCGGCACTCGGCGATTTTTTAAAAAATCGCGATTTTTACTCGCCGATTTTTCGGCAAGGGTTTGACCTCGCGATTTTTACGATTTTTCGCGATTTTTCGCCGATTTTTTCAAGCTTGCTTAAAACATTGTTCAGCGTTTCGGATCCTAAAACGGAGGGGATACACAAGGGGATATGGCCCTGAAACATTCCAAGGCTATATCAAACTATGGAAATGTCATTTCAGGTTGCAGGGCTATTTCAGGGGAATTTAGGAAATGTTTCACAATTTAGGAAACACATCCAGCAAAATATACATTAAAAATCCCCCCAAAACATATCTAAATGGAAGAATAAGAACCCTAATCCTAAGAGGGAATACCAACTTAAAAATAAAGTCTCGTGGGCCTCCTTTAAGCACACTGATACTCAATACAATCTGAGTGTTATTCTTTTTGTGGAGACAAGTTGCTACTAGGTGGTTCTTTGCTTGAGGGTTTGTGGCTTGTTGGGGCACTGTTGGGGTAGAAGTTGGCATTTTTGAAGGGTTTGGGGCTGCTCTCAAGTTACATAGATGAAAACAGTTTTGATGATATGTAATTGTAATTTGCATTGAATTTATGAACATTGAATATGATAGTATGACACTCATTTTGCAATTTGCATGTATTCATTAATGTGTGTTTACATTATACAACTTTACCTAGTATGATACCAAATAGTAGTGATTACGATCTGCAGTGATAACTCTCTTTGAAATTTCTAATTGATGAATGGTAGTCTGAATTTTTTATGTTTCCTGGTTTTCTTGCATGTGTGTGCATTGTATTTGTCATTTCCCCTCTATATCCTGTTATCACACAATTTGTTGTTGTCCCAAAAGGTGATCTTATCCAGGATGGTAGAGGCATTGGACAGCTAAAAAGGTGACCCAAGATATGCCACGGTTCCCAATGCAATTGATTGTCATGCTAACCGAGGCACTCTTCACTTTAGATCTAGCCTAAGCAAGACCAAGGGGGAGACCCTATCTAACCTATGAAGGCTAGCGAACCTACTCAAGACCTCCTAGGGAAATGTGAAAGATGAAATAGGAAGAGATCAAGAGTGAATAGATCTAGATCTAGGATTGATAAGTGGACCCAAGGAGTTAGGGCTTGGTTGAAGAGGCTTATAGAATGGACAAATGTTCAACCAAGGAAATATTAGACCACTTAGGGGTTAAGATTAATAGATCTAGATAGATCTAATGCCAAGTAGAAAGACCCAAGTGGGGCCCACCCTTAAAATATGGAAAATGGTCATGTTAGCACACAACTTTTTGTTGTCCCAAAAGGTTATCCTATCCAGGATGGTAGAGGTGCCGGACAACTATAGAGGTGACCCAAGAGATGCCATGGTTCCCAATGCAATTGGGTGTCACGCTAACCGAGGCACTCTTCACTTTAGATCTAGTCTAAACAAGACCAAGGGGGAGACCCTAGCTAACCTATGAGGGCTAGCGAACCTACTCAAGACCTCCTAGGGAAATGTGAAGATAAAAATGAGAAGATCATGAGAGGATTAGTTCTAGATCTAGGATGGATAAGTGGACCCAAAGAGTTAGGGCTTGGTTGAAGAGGCTTATAGATGGACAAATGTTCAACCAATGAAAGATAAAGGCCACTTATAGGTTTAAATTAGTAGATCTAGATAGATCTAATGCCAAGTAAAAATATCCAAGTGGGGCCCTGTTATCACACAACTTGTAGTTGCCCCTAGTGGTTATCCCATCCAGGATGGTAGAGGAGATGGGCAACTAAAGAGGTGACCCAAGAGATGCCACGGTGCCCAATGCAAGGTGGGAGTCACGTCAACCGAGGCACTCTTCACTTTAGATCTAGATAAATCAAGACCTAGGGGGAGACCCTATAACCAATCAAAGATGATTGAACCCAAACAAAGGTTCCTAGGGATGAGTAAATGGTAAGTTACGGAAACCTATGCAAGGTAAAGTGGACCTAGAAATTAAAGTATGGTTGAAGGTGGTTTGAAAGATGATTAGTGTTTCAACCAATGTATGATTTAGGCCACATAATTAGTTGTAATGACAAGGTATAGTACCACATGGTACACAAGTGGGTCCTACTTTCTTGGGATATGTGAAATGGCTTAAAGTGGACCCACAAGGTGAAATTAAGGGATGCAATTGGCACTAGAGGATATGTAACGAGTAGATCTATGGATCTAAGTTGAGATTAGGAGTACCCACTTACTGGATCTAAGGTTTGACACAATTCCCAAGGAGTGCGACTTGCCTAAGGAAGATTAGTGCCTTGTTGGATGGGTTAATGGAGTCAAAAGATATGTCAAAGTGTAGATCGGGACACCTAGGGGTCAAGTCAAGTGGGCTAATTGAGATAGAATGGTTGGATCTTGCTAGATCTAGGATTTCATGAAATGACCCAAGTGGACCACAATCCCTTAAAACAAGGAATGTTACCCCCAAGGCAGATCGTCACGAAATGATACTCTAGATATAGGTTTCAAGGTATGCCCATTCCAAATCCACTGAAATCTCAACTACCCAAGTCCTAGAAGTGGGCAAACTCAGTCACCCAAGGAAGTGCGACCTTGCTCAAGGAGGGCTAAAAGGTGGATAAGGTGTGTCAAATCTAGTCCAATGGCCACCAAATTGTAGATCCAAGTAGCTTAGGCAATGATCTATGTGGATCTAGAAAATCAAGCCAATCCAAGGGTTAGATCTTACTAGATCTGAGTTTTAAGGTGCCAAGTAATTCAAAAGGGGGTTTTAATCCCTTAAAATGTGGAATGATGCCCACAAGGTAGAAATCACCCAAGTAAAAGTCTAGGGGTAGGTTATCACGTGTGTAGATTGCAAATCAAGTGGGATCTCACCTACCGACATGCTAGATGTAACCCAACAAGCCTCTCCAAGGAAGTGCGATTTGGTTTAAGAGGGCTATATTGCCTTGAAAAGTGTGTTAATTTTAACCCAATCACCACCAAACTATAGATCCAACTAGGGGTGGATGCTATAGAGGTGGGTTCTTAAGATCTTTTCAAAAGCAAGGCTAGATCTAAGTAGATCTAAGAAAAACCAAAATTGGGGTTTTGATTAATTAGGGTTTGTGACCAATGAAGAGAGAATGGATGGAAAGAGGCACATACCTTGTAGATCTTACCTCAATTGCTTTCAGTTTTAGCCAACAACATCTCAAGTGACTAGGGGGAGTTCGAGCCAATGCCAAACATCGGGACAACCGACCAGAATGATTTAGGCCTACAATCCAACTCACCAAAGGCAAGTTTTGTCACCAACTTAGAGCCGAGACACTGAACATACAGGGATGCGGTCTGTTGCCGCCTAATACACACCTGGGGGGGACGTGGCAGGAAACCTTCAAGCCGCTCGGTGTGTCCTTGGGGGCAAGTGAGAGTCAAGTGCTGTCACCTGATTACTCGACTCCTCCGTCTAGGCTTACTCCTAGCGAAGCCAAGGGGGGTGGTCCCTATGAAAAATAATCTAAGGCTTTTAATCTACAACAAAAGATAAAAGTCTATTCTAGGAGTTAAAGATGATGAGATGATAAAATATAACAACAAAGCACTGCTTGTGAATTAAATCAAATAGCTAACCCAACATAAGATAAATAAGCATTCACGACATTTATGATTGACTTAAACACAGAAAATTAAAGACCAGTGCCGAGAATGTAAAAATGCTTGTAAGTACTGTTGTGTGGGGTTGCTTGTGTAGTCTCAGTGAAAGTATTGCAGTGGCTCGGTTGGTAAATTTTATAGTTTATTAAATGAGTAGTTAAGGAGTGGGTTGATTCTTGGTTTGGCCCAAAAGAAAACCTAAACTTCGAACTGAGTGCTCTAGCAACCTTACCAAGTGTCCAACCAGGTGAGGATGAACCCGCTTAAGAACCTGCTGACTCTGTGGATTCAGTCCATGCAACCTCCCGAGTTCTTAGAATTGGATTTTAATGGATTGTCCTATTAACACTAAATACCTTACACCCGTTTCTGATTGAGCCAACTGTTCCGACTAAGCTGCAGTGGTCAAGAGCATACTCCGAGTTTGGGGCGTTGTTCGTTTTATTAAATAGGTATGAGTGGATGATTAATCTACACTAAACCCCAAGTATAAAGCAAGGGGGGTTAATTTTAGGATTAAATTTTAAGCACAGAATAATAATTCGAAGTAAACACAAAAGCATGTAAAATGATAAACGGGTCCTTGGAGGACGTTGTGTGCTTGAGTGTGTTATTTAATTACTACTGCTTGAATGAAAACTAATCTAAAAAAAAAAAAAAAAAAAAAAAAAAAAAAAGGGTGCGAATCCCCCCTGGGGGGATAGGGTTCAGGCGCTGGAATTGCCTGCTGTGCTCTTTTTATTTTTTATGATTTACACATGAAGCTCAAGAAACACTGCTGGTCCTTTAACTAGGCACCAGTACAGTTTACAAATGTTAGAATGATGTAAGGGAGGTAAAACTAGCTCCCCGGATGGCTACGAACACCTCCGAATCTCAGAGTTTGAGCTTTAAAAGGTTCGGACCTGCTAAAAGACAAAAAAAAACCAGCGAACTGAATTAGTCTTAAAAATGCCAAGAAACACTTAAAAAGTGTCTTTGATGTTGCTACAAAAAAATGCAAAAATTTCTAACTTAGCTAGCAACCTAGAACTAAATAACAATGAAGCTATTAGACTCTTTAGATTGCTACTTGCTTAGATCTATTAATCAAATGAACTTTGAAGCAAGATTTAGATTTAAATAGGACAGTAACCGAGATAGAATAAAAAAAATGGATCTAGAAAAGTGAACCCATGGGGGTTTGAGCAAGTGAAGAATGGGCAATGGAGTCAAGCTCCCTGATGCACTGGTAAGATCGAGACTTGGTTCGTATTTACTGAAAGAAGGCACGATCTAACATGTTCGTGGACTTCTCCAGCTTAGGCTACCTGTAGACAGCTGCAAACAACTAGCAAGGGGATAAGAGTATATGTGTAAATGAACAACAGAAAACTTGAGAAATAATAGATTCAAACAAGAGATCATACTACTTCTAGCATTCTAATATCATCGACAAAAGTAAGCAACCTATAAAGCATTACTTACTATTCCTTATGAAAGATAACTTTCCTTTTAAAAGACATACAATCCCGACAATATTAACTTATGCAACACGATACAGTTTACCTCAAATGTAACAAGCATGAAGATCCAACCAAAGACAATCACCAGACTAGCCTCCAAAGCCTTCTTTATTAAACTCAGAAAAATATTACAATATAAATATAAGCAGAGGTTCCACACTTTCCGATCTTTACAATGGAGCCAAGCTCCTCAATATATAGCAAATGGCAGGTGAGCTAGGGCGCAAAACCCTAAGGAGACAAAGCTCCTAGTTTGTAGAGCAAGCAACCCTAATGGCCAATGGCAATGCACCATCAAACTTGGACAAAAGCTCTTCGAAATGGAAGCTGCACCACTCGAATGGCAAAAAACAAGCAAAATCGAAAGGTGCTGATTTGAAGAAGAAACTGCCCACGTGAAGAGAGGCGATCATGATGTTTCCACATTGGTTGAAGCTTTTATGTTGAAGAGTTTCTATTGGCTGCTGTAATAAGAAAGTTATTCATGTGGATGATGCCATATGAGGTGGCATCTCCACCAATTCGAACCATCTCACAAGCAAAAACAATCGTACGGCCGTGAGGGAGCTGGCCCACGTGAATGATAGAGTCTTGATGGGAATCTTGTTTAAACTTTGACTTTACCATACATATGATATATAACATATGCTTCAAACTCCAATCTTTAATTTAAACGACCTCATAACATGCCATGTTAATTGGCTCAAGCGTGGATGATTGAGGGCCCACGTGAGGAAGGAAGTCGTACGACTTATAATGCAAAAGCTTAACCTTTTAATTCGACCTTCACGTATGCTTTGCTTTTTAATAAGGTTGCACAACTCGAACTATAACATAAGGTTTGACCTCAATCGCCCCCCACATAAATAACGCCAAGTCACTTGATGCTCACGTGAGGTAACCGTACGGTTTTGTAATTTAATGCCACATTCTTCAATTTGGTCAAAAATTATATGTCTTGATACTTTAGTAGAGTCGCTCTCCTTATGTGATGTCATGCCACCTCAATTGGCATGTGCATTATTCAATTTTTTATAACTTTGACTTTTGACCATAGTGCATTTTGATGCATTTTTTAGCATTAAAGTGCTAATCTGAAGCTCTGATAGGCAAAACTGCTCCACGGGGGTTCTCGGTCGCCCGAAATGTAGGAAAACTGGGTACCGAGGTAAAGAGGACGCTCTGAGCTCGAAAACGAGCATCCCTGCGTCGAATTCCGACTCCGGATAAGACTTTTATCACTTTTTGAAATTTTTTAATTAAACCATTAAAAAATGGCTTAAAAATGCGGAAAAATATTTTTTGTCGGAATTGGCTGAAACTTCAGGGGAACCTAGTACATGACAAAACGATAAAATTCTAGCGCCTAGCATGTTTATACATGTTACAAAATGGGCTCTAATAATCCCCTAAGGCCTAACCCCCACTTTGGGCATTCCAGCTTTGGAGGAGCAGGAGAAAACCTCATCGATTATACTCGGCTAAAGGCAAGGCATAATCGACAAGGGAAAAAACTCCTTGGAATACCTTCTTTGGTTGTCAAGTCCTAGGGAACCGAGTCACTTAAAGACCACCATGCTAGTACGCTTATTACAAACCTCGTGGGGCACAGTCATGTACTACAAAAAACTGACAAATGTGCCCTGAAAAGGCCAAACTTGGAACTTCTGAACTCTGAAAAGGGCACAAGTAAATGTGCAATACTGGCGGCTCACTGAAGTCCAACTGTAGTGCAACTCAGTTGGTAACACGGTCCAAACACAGAGGTAGAAAAATGGGGAAGTCCTCAGTATCAGAAAGTCAAATGAGACAGGTTAAGGTTTAAAGTCAAATAGGAAAGTCATGTATGGATGGAGTCAAGTGAATATGGAGCCTACACTAGCAGACAACTTGTGTCAGGAAAGACCATATCTATGTAAGGTGGAAAACCAGTGGGTTTTGTTAAATGACCTAAATGTGCAAGCAATTGTCCATTTTATGATTTATAGTTCATTTTAAACAGTTTGCCACATCAGGAATAATATACTAAGCAGATGCTGTGAACATGACTAAATCAACAAGATAATAATCCACAGTCAATGATAAAACATCCATAGATCATACAACATCATCATAGTAATAAACATCATATACCATTTGAAACACTGCTGCAATACATCTCTAAGCACTGATCTGAAACTGTATGAGATAAAGGGTCACATCGGTCATCAAATCTGAACTCTCAAGGCTCAGCCTTGACACAAGTTCTAACATAAGTCTGAATAATACACTACTCTGATCATGGGTAATCACAAAATATACAATCATCATAGCCATGCTCTGAATAATGGAAGCTCTGGAATGTGTAGATATCTGCTAAACAAGAATTGTAGCCCTGCTACTATGGTGTGATAACAGGCCCACCCTTAAATTAAGGAAAATGGTCCAAATGGGTCCACAAGGTGAAGATCAAGATGAAATGGCACTAGAGGGTTTTCTACTCAATGGATCTAATGATTTGACAAGGAACAAGCAATACCCAAATTGTGGATCTAGCAAAATCCCACCTACCCAACAAGTGCGACCTCCCTTGGAGAGGCCCAGTGCCGTTAGATGGAGGGGTAAATGGAGTCGGATTCCCACCAAATTATAGATCTGAGATGTGTTAATTAATATTTAGGTGGGTTTTAATTATTAATCCCATGTGATTGCTAGATCTCCATAGATCTAAAAAATAAAAAAAAATGAGGGTTTTGACTTTAAGGGTTTTGAGATCTAGAGAATAAATGGATAGATCAGAAGAACGAAATACATACCTCTCAAGCGTACCTGGATAATGAGAATGGATGCCGATTATGACGAGGAGTACTTCCACATAGATCAAATGAAAGATTTGTAGTTTCTCTTGCTTATGCGATTTGCCCAAGTCCACAAGTGCGCCCCTCTCTTCCTCGAAAACCAAGGAGACAAAACTCAATTAGCCAACAAAACGAGGGTAGATACAAGTAAGAAGTAAATGATAGAGAATAATTGGTACAAAGACAAAATCACTCCCTGTTTGAACCAAAATTTGACAGAAGTTTGCAGGGAAAGCCTCCCCACCAATGTGCACTCCTCCCAAATCGTCCTCTTCACCTGTAAATCGATATAGTGGAAAAAGATACAAATAGCTACAAGATTCCTTCAATGTAATGGAGAAGCATTTACAATCATCACAACCAAACACCCATCTCAAGATCCAAGCATGTGCCTAAAAGATATTTCTTCTATTCAATAATCAAGAGCCAAAAATCTTTGGATGCCTTTACAATAGGGGGGCCTCTTCCTTAAATATGAGGAGAGAGACCAAAACCCTAACCACTTTATGAATGAGTGGTTGAGATCAAAAGATAAGAACAATACAATCAACGACTAAGATGAGCCGGTACAATATAACATGGATCCACTCACATGAGGGGGTTCGCACTCACTAAAAGAAGCCCTAGGGGGGTGCGCACCACATAAAAGTGACTAAAACACAAGTGTGCCACATAAGATGACAAGGACAAGTGACTAGGAGCACATGGTGGGGCTAGAAGGCTTTATTATCCTTCACTAGGATCATCCCATGGCACAATGATATAACATATGACTCAATAACATGTCCAAGTGACTAAATGATCAAATCCCGACCCCCTCGACTGAGAGAAGAATGCATCAAATGAAAAACCGGAGAATGTGTGGACCCCAATGAATGCTGCAAGCTGATCTGGAAGGAGTGGGATACACCATAGATGACCTCTGAACAGACCTCATGCCAAAACTTTGCCTTAATATCCAAAATTGATTTCCTTGATGACCTTTTTATTCCATTTTTATTCCACCTAAAAAACCATCAAAATTCCTGTGACCCACTGTCGGATGCCTGAGCACAAAATATGACTATACCATCATGTCTGGAGAGGGGGTAATATGGTAATAACAAGTGGTTGGACCACCCCTCTCCTCTGTAGCGCCCTAGGAAAACATGCCTCATCAATGCTGCTGCTGGACAGGCCAATTCTGCATGGCAAACTGGCTAAAAGGTGGAAAACTGACAATATCATCTCTGAGAGGGCCTGAAACTGATAACTAAGTGTCTCAATAGACTCAGAAGGTCCAAATCTACTAGAGATGAGTACCCATACACCTTGTGGCTACCTGTAAGATCATCTGTAGCGGTAGCCTCATCCATACCCGGACAATAATAATATAATGGTCTGGAAGTAATAATAACCAATAAAAAAGAGCATCAACCATAATTTGAAACCTGTATCCATTGTATGGAGCCATCAAAGGTGTATCAAAGGACCATATATCATCATCATACATCATCACTGGTCCAACTCATCACGGATCCCAAGGTTGACTAGGTCAAATTGGGTTTGACCAGGTCAAGACTGATCAAAATATGACCCAGGCTGAAAAATCCTACTGCTGCAAGTGCAAATGGTTAAGACATGCTCTTTTAATCATTTTCATAACAAGACTTTTAAAACATCAAGCATCATTTCACTTGCAGTTAATAGATAATTATAATTAAGCATAGGTTAAAATAATAATAACGTACTTTCAAAAGAACCTCAAGGATATACTCATTTTGTAAACATGATCAATTTGCTAGCAAAGGGTGAAGGATAAGAAATGCAAGGCTAGGCAAGGGGAATGACTCGACTGACTCAACACTGTGATACTTTGGATAAGGGAAAGGGTATTACACACTTAAGCATATGTTGGATAAAGAATACACAAGGGATGGTAGTGTCTCACAAATGGGTAAGTTGTTTAGATAGGTGCTTTTTCAACATTGGAAAATGTCTACAAATCTCACCATTACATTTCATTTCCTTGGCCAACAGTTCTTTAGATTTAGCATTTGTTTAGCCACTGCTTTTTAGGCCTATACAACCCTTTTGGGGATTTCACCTGTGCTTAGAAGCACAACTACTAAAGCTTTCATCCAGGGTGTTTTTTAAGATTTCCATTAATTTCATTTGACAACCCTTTTGGGGATCTCACCTGTGCTTAGAAGCACAACTACTAAAGCTTTCATCCTGTTGTCCGTCGAGATGCACAGCAGCAGCAGAAATCTTTCGAAAGTTGTTCCCTCACTACAAGTGGGGGAAAGTGTGGCCTTGGGGGCAAGAAATGAGTCAGGAACTGTCACCTGAATCCCAGCTCCTTCGTTTAGGCCAACTCCTAACGAAGCCAAGGGGGGTAGTCCCTACAAAGAGTTTACTATGGCTCAATGTGTTTTAATGTTTTTGGTGTATGGTGATGCAGATGGATGTTGTTTAGGAGTTTTTAAAGATGAAAGATCACAAATTTACTTTAAATAAAATACAAGGTAAAATGCAATCCACGTTGCGAAACAGTATTGTTATCACACCATAGTAGCAGGGCTACTATTCTTGCTTAGCAGATATCTGCACATTCCAAAGCTTCCATTATTCAGAGCTTGGATATGATGATTGTATATTTTGAGATCACTCATGATCAGAGCAATGTATTATTCAGACTTATGTTAGACCTTGTGTCAAGGCTGAGCCTTGAGAGTTCAGATTTGATGACCGATGTGACCCTTTATCCCATACAGTTTCAGTTCAGTGCCTAGAGATGTATTGCAGCAGTGTTTCAAATGATATATGATGATTATTCTTGTGATGATGTTGTATGACCTATGGATGTTTTATCATTGACTGTGGATTATTATCTTGTTGCTTTAGTCTTGTTCATAGCATTGGCTTGGTATATAATTCATGAAGTGGCAAAATGTGTGAAACTTAAAATGAACTATAAAATGGACATTTACTTGCACATTTAGGTTATTTGACAAAACTCATTGGTTTACCACCTTACATAGATATGGTGTTTCTTGACACGAGTTGTCTGCTAGCTTAGGCTCCACCTTCACTTGACTCCATCTATCCATGACTTTCCTTATTTGGCTTTAACCCTTGACTTGTCTTACTTGACTTTCTAGTATTGAGGACTTCCCCTTTTTCTACCTCTGTGTTTGGACCGCATCCTTCTATGTTTAGTGTCTCGGCTCTGAGTTGGTGACAAAACTTGCCTTTGGTAAGTTGGATTGTAGGCCTAAATCATTCTAGTCGGTTGTCCCGATGTTTGGCATTGGCTCGAACTCCCCCTAGTCACTTGAGATGTTGTTGGCTAAAACTGAAAGCTCATGTACTACTTATGGAAACTTATATAAATTCGCCCATGGAAACTAAAAAGGGCAAGAGCGATGAACTGCTAAAAATACTCCTCGAAGAGTATAAGAAAGGTAAAAAAAAACAATGGTTCTGAAAAGTTATATCTAAACAATTGCTGACCTTATATGTATATGTAAACATGCCCTGGATGCAAGCTGCCATTAGTTGTGCTTATCAGCACACCTGAGATCCAAAGGGTTATGTAGGCCAAAAAGGCCATGAAATGAAATTGAATGATCCTAATGAACTTGGATCAACTTGATGTAGACATGATGCATAAGTTGAATAAGCACTCTCTAAACAACTTACCCATTTGTGAGGCACAACCATCCCCCGTGTTATTTTGTCCAGCACAGAGTTTGTAGTTTCCCCTTTCTCCCAGTCCAAAGTATCTTTCAGTTGAGTTTAGACAAGTCACCCCTTTTCCCAACCTTTGTTCCTAGCCTTCATCCTTAGCTAGCAGTTAGACCATGTCCGATGGGTGAGTTTGTCATTTAAGCTATTGTGCAAGTGAATACAAATAACAACGGAATGAACAAATATGTTTAATGCCACTGAATGATGTTATACTTTAAGTTAGGCTGTGAGTATGATTAGAGGAACATGTCTTAGTCTATTGATATGATTTGTCCTTGGTTGTATATGGACCTAGTCAAACCTAGTTTGACTATGGTCATTTCTTGGGATCCGTGATGATGTGGGCCATGTATGCTTATGGATGATGATTTGATGGTCCCACATACTCTTGATGATGATGCTATATGATGGACATATGGTTCAGATGATGACTGATGCAGTCCAACAGGTTTTATTGTTACTTCAGATCATCAGATTATGCACTGTCCATATATGGTGGACCCTACAGTTAGCCCATCAGGGCAACCCATGGTGTATGAGTACACACTCTTAGTAGATTTGGATCTTATGGATCCAATGAGACACTTATCTTTCAGTTCCGGGCACTTATGACAGTGATAGATGCAGTTTTACACTTGTTGACTAGATTTGGGGTTGATTTCCCAGCCTGAGCAGCAGGGGCCATAGATCATGGAGATAGAAATTACCTTGAGATCATACCTGAGTGATGAAGAGAGATGCCTTGATGTTGAGGAAGATTCCCACAGAGATCAAATGAGAGATGATTGATTTTGCTTGCCAAATTGATGCCTTAGCCCACAAGTGCGACCTCCTCTACCTGTCAAACCAAGGAATAGCGATTCAATCAGTAAGACCAAATATGGAGGAAATACAAGCGAAATGCAATAGTAACATGAAATAGAAGGTCCTGGGACAGTAATACTCCCTGTTACCAAAGAAGAAGTAGGGAGAGTCTTCCCCTACCAATACTTCCTCCTCAAAGCAAATCGGCCTCCACCTGTAGATGCAAAAACGTGGTACAAAAGATATGGCAAAACAAGATCTCCAATAACTCAATGCAAAGGAAGAACCAACGAACGAACACCAAAAACATTCACCACAACACTGGAGATAGATGCAATAATAATTTTCTATTCCAATAATCCAGAGCCACAAGTCCCCTTTACAATGAGAGGATGCCTCCTTTAAATAGATAGGAGAGGCACCAAAATCCTAACCACTTTTTGAATGAGTGGCTAAGATTAAAAGATACAAATGTCTAATCAATGGTTGAGATGAGCTCAACAATAAAATACATGGATCACTAATAAAATATAACATAAGTGGACAAAATCGCCCTAGGAGAGGGGAATCCCACCATATCATGATGACAAAATATTATAAGAAGCTTATGGTGGGTCCAAGGGGTAATTTTAGCCACCCTTGGTCAATCCCCATAGCACAATAACAATAAAATAGTCATCAATATACCAAATCGTGCCTCTGTGGACAAATCGTGGGCCTTAAGAGGCCTCAGAAATCATCAGAAAATGCCATAAGTGATGGATGCGGGCCCCGATGAGGCTGAAACTGCTGGAGGAGGTGTGGAAGACTTCGACCCATCATCACTGATCATCCCATGCCAAGACATTGCCTAAGTAGCCCAAATCGAATTCCTCAATATCCATTTCTACCAATCCTGAAATGCCTCGGGAAGCGTGGAACTGCCCCAAACTGCCTCCTGGAGTGCCTGCGCTGTCAAGGCGAGGGCACCAGTGTGTCCGGGAGGGGGGTAATATGGTAAAAACAAGTGGCTGGACCACCCCCTCCAAGCACAGCGCCCTACGTCAACCAAATAAAAATCCTCTCTGCTTTGACAGGGTCTCCGACAGACCAAAACTGCACTAGGTTAGCCTACTGAGGCTCAATCATCACTGTAAGTGCCCGGAACTGAAAACAGACTGTCTCATTGGACTCAAAAGGTCCAAATCCATCCAAGATGTGTACTCATACACCATATGAGTCTCTGCATGATCATATAATATATCTAATATACTGGAACAGGTGAAATAATAATGATCTGTAAATGATCAAATAATGCTGTAAACCATGAATCATCATCATAAACCTATATCTGATGCATAGAATCATCATGTACATGTACATAGATCATATATCATCTATCCATATCATCACAAGGTCCCACCATCTCATGTCCTATGGTTGACCTTGGTCAAACTAGGTTTGACCAAATCAACATGACCAAATATAACTCAGACCATCATCAGAAGCTGCTGCAAAGTGTCAAAGGTTAATGCATGCTCTACAACTTATTCAAATAACAATTATAACACAAAGTAATCATTACTGGCGATCTAGATCCAAATATATAATGTCATTAATTATTATTATTACTCAGACTATACTTTCAGGACCATACTCACTTCATCGCTGTGATCAATTTGCTAGTGAAGGGTGAAGGCTAAAATAATTGGCTAGGCTAAGGGATGACTTGACTGACTTAACATTGTGACACTTTGGAATAGGAAAAGGGAATACACACCATAGTATATACTGAATGAGCAACAACACAGGGAATGGCGGTGTCTCACAAATGGATGAGTTGTTCAAAGAGGGTTTATTCACCTTTAATAGATGCGCACAATCCATAATACAAATGAGGCCAGCAATTATTTTGATATAGGATTTAAGTTCCATTGCTTTTTGGGCCTGAAGTTTCCATAGCCTTTGATCTATGTGTGTTTATAAACATATTGCATAGATTTACATTTATTTAGGCTTATTTGCTGCAGGTGTGTTTTTAAGGCACTTGTTTACCTGAGCACCTCTAGGTGTGTCACAGACAGCTTGTTTACCTAGGTATTTCTCATTTCACAAAAGATATAACATTTTATTTCTTAGCCATTTTCATTTGGCTTGCCTTTCATTCATGTGTGTTTAGAAACACATTGCATGAACGGGCTTTTCATACAAGATATAACATATCATTTTCCATATTTTGCATTCATGGCAGCACTAAAAGTTTCAGGTTTAGCCAACACAACTTTAGTGACTAGGGGGAATTCACAAGGAAATCCAACTCACCATAGGTAAGTTTTGTCACCAACTCAGAGTCGAGACACAATAAACAGGTAAGCTCATCCAATACAGAGGCTACAGTGGGGAAAAGTCCTCCATGCCACTTGTCAAGTAGTAAGTGAGGGTGATAAACTAAAAGGTAGGTAATGGATGGATGAAGACAATGAATAATTGAGCCAACACTAGCAAGCCAAGGTATGGTGGAATGATCACCTCTATTCTCCCTAAGGAGGGTAAAACGGAATGATCACCTCTATTCTCCCTAAGGAGGGTAAAACCAATGAGTATGAATAGTGAACTTCTAAGTCTGAGTAGGGACAATAAAATATATATAATAAGATCAACCAGGTCCACATATCTATATGATCGCTAGATCATGACACTAAGTGCTAAGACATGCTATAAGAATAAATATAAAAGCAACATAACCATAACACTATGATATACCTATTGAGTCATATGCCTGAATACTCATCCTCTGCACCATCATCTGTCCTCTGATAGTGCTACTGTAGCTCTGGGCACTACTGACTGCTCTGTACAAATGGTATAATGGCTACATCGGTCATCTTTCTGAGTGTCCTGAGACTCAGTCATGGCAATGGGGAATAGATATATTGTCCAAAATCTGATAGTGATCCAATATAGATGCTCATCTCAGCATCTCAATGTAAGGGAACTGTCTTAAAAGTGCACTGGAATCTGACAAAAAATGTATGGTAGCCCGACTACTATATATGTGATAACAGGGCTTTAGTGAGGATATACTGGGAGCCATTTTATGATGGTCACCTTGAAAGTTATGAGGATGGTGTAAGGAACACATATGGTGAGGGAGAATTATTGCTTGAGGGCATCTTTATGGTCATGGGTAGCCATAGTGAGGATCATAGTACAGGAAGAGAAGAGATTTGGAGATCTTTTGGAGATGATAGTTCTTCTGAGGAAGAGAGGGATAGAGCTATTTTTGCTAGAGAGGTAAATCTTGAACTGCATCGTGCAGAAGTGTTAGAACAAATTCGAACTTTAAACCAACTTAGTGATGTGGAGCCACAACATGTCCAGCCTGAGCCCATCACTGAAACAAACAACTCTAAGACAGATTTAGATCAGATAAGGAGCAGTGAGCATATTCCTAGAATGGTTACTGAATGGCTTGCATTGGTTGACCTAAATAGGGAAAGAGAAAGTCAAGGGCTTGATCACATTATTCCTTGTACAAACAACATTGAAGGAACACATCCTTCCCCTGGTTTGGGAAGTGATGAAGAACCAGATGAATATCATTTTTCTGATGTTCCCGATCATTTATATCATATCTCCCTGGAAGATGGTGTGTTAAGGCAGGTGAATGACAACTCAATGAGTTGGTAAGAACATGCCTTGGTACATGATGCTCCTAAAGGGGAGTTGTCATTGAACAACCTTGCTATATTTCAGGAGGAGCCTCATGACAACATAGCAACCAATGAAGATGGATCGTCTTTGTGATATCCATTACTTAGGGACATACCTAGTTTCCTTATTCCCCGTGAATTGCCTAATAATGAAGAAAGTATGCGATCTATTGATACATCTGACATTCCTACTTCCTCACTAACATCTTTAGACACGGGAGCTCTGTTATCACACCATAGTAGCAGGGCTACTATTCTTGTACAGCAGATATCTGCACATTCCAGAGCTTCCATTATTCCAGAGCATGGCTATATATTTTGGATCACTCGTGATCAGAGCAGTATATTATTCAGATTTATGTATGACCTTGTGTCAAGGCTGAGCCTTGAGAGTTCAGATTTGATGACTGATGTGACCACTTATCCCATACAGTTTCAGTTCAGTGCCTAGAGATGGATTACAGCAGTGTTTCAGATGATACTGGATGATTATTATTATGATGATGTTGTATGATCTATGGATATGTTCTCACTGACTGTGGATTTATTATCTTGTTGATTTAGTCATGATCATAGCATGTGCTTGGTATATTATTCCTGATGTGGCAAACTATTTAAAATGAACTGTAAATCTTAAAATGGACAATTGCTTGCACATTTAGGTCATTTAACAAAACTCACTGGTTTTTCACCTTACATAGATATGGTCTTTCCCGACACCAGTTGTCTGCTAGTGTAGGCTCCATATTCACTTATCTCCATCCATACATGACCTTCCTGTTTGAATTTAAACCCTGACTGGTTTCATTTGACTTTCTGATACTGAGGACTTCCCTATTTTTCTACCTCTGTGTTTGGACCGCATCCCTGTTTATCCAGTGTCTCGGCTCTGAGTTGGTGACAGAACTTACCTTCGGTGAGTTGGATTGTAGGCCTAAATCATTCTGGTCGGTTGTCCCGATGTTTGGCATTGGCTCAAACTCCCCCTAGTCACTTGAGATGTTGTTGGCTAAAACTGAAAGCTCATGTTCTACCTATGGAAACTTGAAAAATTCGCCCATGGAAACAAAAAAAAGGGGCAAGAGCAATGAAAAGCTAAAAATACTCCTCGAAGAGTATAAGAAAGGTCCAAAAAGCAATGGTTCTTAAAAGTTATATCTAAACAATTGCTGACCTTATAAATATGTGAAAAACATGCCCTGGATGCAAGCTGCAACTAATTGTGCTTCTCAGCACATCTGAAATCCGAAGGGTTATGTAGGCCAAAAAGGCCATGGAATAAATTGAATGATCCTAATGAACCTGGATCAACTTGATGTAGACATGATGCCTAAGTTGAATAAGCACTCTCTAAACAACTTATCCATTTGTGAGGCACAGCCATCCCCCGTGTTCTTTTGTCCAGCACAGAGTTTGTAGCTTCCCCCTTCTCCCAGTCCAAAGTATTTTTGAGTTAAGTTAGACAAGTCAAACCCTTGGCCCAACCTTGCTCCTAGCCTTCATCCTTCACTAGCAGTTTGACCATGTCCAATGGGTGAGTTTGTTATTTGAACTATTGTGCAAGTAATTTTATATAACAACGGAATATGTTAACTTGATTAATGCCACTGAATGGAATTTATACTTTGAGCTTAGCTGTGGGAGTGATTAGAGAAGCATTGTCTTAGTCTACTGATGTGATTTATCCTTGATTATATATATTCTTGGGACCCGTGATGATGTGGACCATGTATGG
The DNA here is from genome assembly GCA_027924585.1 of Larix kaempferi. NCBI lineage: Eukaryota > Viridiplantae > Streptophyta > Pinopsida > Pinales > Pinaceae > Larix > Larix kaempferi. The sequence goes on from BSBM01001022.1 coordinate 5,719,950, forward strand.
ATGATTATTGATGATGATTTATGGGCCCACATGTTTGATGATGATATCATATGATGGACATATGATGCAGATGATGTTTGATCCAGTTCAGCAGGTTTATTATTACTTCAGATCAGCAGATTATACATTGTCCACATATGGTGGACCCTACAGCGGGCCCATTAGGGCAACCCAGGGTGTATGAGTACTCATTCCTAGTGGATTTGGGTCTTCTGGATCCATTGAGACACTTATCTTTCAGTTCCGGGCACTTCTGACAGTGATTGATGCAGTTTTACACTTGTTGACCAGATTGGGGGCTGATTTCCCAGCCTGAGCAGCAGGGGCCCTGAGAGGCTAGTTCACCTAGGGCGCTGATGATGGAGGGGGTGGTCCAGCCACTTGTTTTTACCATTTACCCCCCCTTTCGGAGAGCCTGGTGGGCTCAGATGGACAGCGCTAGCACCCTAGGAGGCAGTTTTGGCACTTTCACAGTTCCCGAGGCAGTTAAAAAATGGGATAAAGTGGTCACTGAGGAAATCGATTTGGGCAATTGAGGCAAGGTTTTGGCATTTGGTCTTCACAGAGGTCTTCCAGGGTGGCATCACTATCTTCCAGTCAGTTTTCACCGTGTGGGTATGCCCAGATTGATCACAGGAGGACATTTACTGCTTGACTGTCATGTATTCTGAGGACAGTTTTGGTCATTTTTATTATATTGGACATATTTTATTATTTTATTGTGCCTTGGGGATGAGCTAGTAAGGATTGATGCCTCCTAGCCCCAACATGTGCTTATTTTATCATGTCCTAGTCATCATGAGGTGGATCATTGTACTTTTTACCCCTCTAGTGGGATGCCGTCACCCTCCATTGTACCATTTAGTGAGGGCGCTTTTGTTATATTGGGTGATCCAAGTGATATTATGTTATGGTTCATCCTAGCCATTGATTGTATGATGAGATCTTATAATCTCAACCACTCATTTGATGTAGTATTGTAGAGTGGTATAGGGTTTTGGTCTTTATTATCCTATATAAGGAGGAGACCCCCCATTGTAAAGCTCACCTTTGGAGCTCTGGAATATTGGAATATAAGATTTTTTGTGGAGCACATCTCTCTTGCATTGTGGATTCTCTTGCATATTGAATATACAGTATCTCTTCTATGTATCATTGTGGATTTTTGTGCTTTTACTAATCTTTTGACAGGAAAGTCGAATTGGAGAGAGGAGGGCGACTTCATGAGGGTTATTGTTGGAGGGATCCACATATTCTCTCTTGGGTTGATCTTGTGACAGGGAGTATCATTATTGTATCTTCGTGACATAGTTGATGCTTTCTATTACATCTTTCTACCATTTTCATAATCATCTTGCTTGACTTGTTTCTTTGATCTTGTCTTGTAGGAGGAGGACGATTTGGCTATCTTGGAGAAGGACGTTTTGGTTGGAGCACTTGGATCTCACTCTTGAATATACACATAGGAGAATGCTATCAACTTGCAAGGTGGCCATAAGCAATTGAGGTAAGATCTACAAGGTATGTGCCTCTTTCATTCATTCTATCTTCATTGGTCATAAAAACCCTAATCAAATTAAAACCCTATTTTTTGGTATTTCCTAGATCTACTTAAATCTAGCCTTGCATTTGAAGAGAAATTGAAAACCCACCTCTATAGCATCCACCCCTAGTTGGATCTATAGTTTGGTGGTGATTGGCTAAAATTTGACACACTTTTCAATGCAAAAAGCCCTCTTGAACCAAATCGCACTTCCCTAAGAGAGGCTTGTTGGGTTAGATCTAGCACATGGGTAGGTGAGATCTCACTTGATTTGCATTCTAGACACTTGATAACCTAAACCCATATCCTTACTTTGGTGAAAACTACCTTGTGGACATCTCTCCATGTTTTAAGGGGTTGAAACCCCCTTTTGATCTTCTTGGCACCTTAAAACTTAGATCTACTAAGATCTAGCCCTTAGATTGACTTGATCTTTTGAACATACATAGATCGGGGTACTAGTATCCCGGATCTACATTTTGGTGGCCATTGGACTTGATTTGGTCCACCAAAACCCACTTTTGGGCCTTCCTTGAGCAAATCGCACCCCCTTGAAAATTTGAGTTTGTCCACTTCTAGGAGGTGGGTGTTTGAGATTTTTGTGGATTTGGAATCCCCATGCCTTGAAACCTAGGTCTATACTGTCTTTTTGTCACGATCCGCCTTGGGGGTAGCATTCCTTGTTTCAAGGGATTGTGGTCCACTTAGGGTAATCACTTAAAAACCTAGATCTAGTAAGATCCAACCATTGGATCTCATCCAACCCACTTGACTTGGCTTCTAGGTGTCCCAATCTACACTTTGACATACTTCTTGACTCCATTAGCCCATTCAACAAGGCACTAGTCCTTCTCCAAGCAAGTCGCACTCCTTGGGATTCGTGTCAAACCCTAGATCTAGTACATGGGTACTCCTAGAACCAACCCAAACTCATAGATCTAGCTTATATCTAACCTATAGTACCATCCTCACACCTAACTTCACCTTGTGGGTCCACCTAGAACCATTTCACACTTCCCAAGAAACTAGACCCACTTGTGTAAACACATGGTACTTTACCTAGTTATCATACCCCATCATGTGGCCTAAACCATACATAGGTTGAAACATTAACAATCTCTTACACCTCCCTCAACCATACCTTAACCCTTAGGTCCACTTAGCCTTGCATTGGTTTCCGTAACTCATTGCTTACCTACCCTTAGAAGCCTTTGTTTGGGTCCAATCAACTGTGATTGGGGTATAGGGTCTCCCCCTTGGTCTAGTTACACCTTGACCAAAAGCGAAGAGTGCCTCGGTTGACGTGACTCCCATCTGCATTGGGAACCGTGGCATCTCTTGGGTCACCTCTTTAGTGGCCTAACTCCTCTACCGTCCCGGATGGGATACCACTAGGGGCAACTACAAGTTGTGTGATAACAAGCTCAGAATGCTTTTGACATGGTTTCGAGTCTTTCATCACTTCCCACTAATCACCTAGCGATTTTAGAGGATATGGTTGTTCCCATCCCAACTGGAGAAGGTAGTAGTAGAAGTATTGAAAATGAAAACATACCATCTCCAGTGGAAGATGAGAAAGAAGAGGTTGTCATCAGAGACTTTTGGACTGTGGGAGAAACTCCCAAGTATATTATTCACCCATAGAGTGAGGAACCAAGAGAATAACATCCAAGGAGAAGAGTGACTCAGGAAGTCCTTATTGGTAGGGTAGCCATTCCTTTAGAGGGTGGACCTCCTAGGTTTGATGCAGTTCCTCCTAATAGGAACTCGAGGATAGTCACACCCCAACCTCAATGCAACACTGTTATCCATCCCATTCCGATTCGTAATGTTGAAGCCATCCCTAAGTTTGTAAATCGCCGTAGATTTGCAAGCGGTGATAGGGTCGTTGTGCCTAGTGATATATTTTACATACGATCCAGGGGATCTGGCGATATTTGGGTTGGACCACTCACAGTTGAGCGTTGTATTGATGATATGTGTTTCCTCAGTACTGGGACTAAGCAACATATCATGCTACCTATCAATCAGAGAGAGTTACGGGATTATATCCCTAACTTGACTTGAGTTAGGACTCCTCTTGCATGTTTATAGTAGGTAGGCCTTTGAATAAGCTCATTTGAGCAGTAGGATTTGAGTTTCTTTCTTTTTTCTGAGTGTTAAGTATTGCGAGTCTCTTTAGTTTCTTCTGAGTGCTGAGTGATTTTCTTTTTGATGAGTTTCTTGAGTGAGTTGAGTCTGCTCCTTTCCAAGCCTTTCTCATCTCCTGCATTTAAAATAATAAATGAAAATGTTAAGATGTGTCTGAATTAGTATTTTCATTTACATGCATTTTAATTTCTGCTCTAGATTAGAATTTCATTTTTGCAGTTTATTTTATTTTATTTTTACCTATACATGCTTCACGTGGTAGTTTGCTTCCATGTGTGTAGGAATAGGTAAAAATAAAGATGAAGCAAAACAATTAGGTGCTGGATTGAAGATTGATGCAGTTAGTGTTGGGGACCAGAGATTCTGAGGTTCTCAAGCACTCTCTCCCTTATAGCACTTGTCCCAGCTTGAGCTAGATGTTATCACATCCATAGTAGCTGGCCTACCATGATTGCAGAGCAGTTATTTGAATATTTTTGAGCTTTGCCTTTACACAGTTTCAACGAGATCAACTATGATGAGCAGTGTTATTTGTTATCAATCACACATCAGAGCAACCCTATATCAGACATGCAGTAGACCTTATGCCAAGGCTAAGCCTCTTGACCTCAAATTTGATGACCGAGATGACCTTTTATTCCATACAGATGCAATGCAGTGATTAGAGTTTCAGCAACAGTGTTCTCAGTGGTTACAGTTGGTCCGGATTACAGATTACAGATACAAGCATATGACCTAGCAGGTATATGATGTGCATTGGTATTGTTATCACCAATCTTGTAGTTGCCCCTATAGGTGGATCCAATGTGGACGGTAGAGGGGATAAGCAACTAAAGTGGCGAACCAAGACGGCCTAGGTTCCCAAATGGATGGTTGTCACGCCAACCAAGGCACTCTTCGCTTTAGCTATCAAAGCCAAGATAGCAAGGGGGATACCCAGATCTACTCCCGACGGAAGATATCAACCAAATCACCATATCAAATCAATCTAATGAGGTACGTAAGGTGACAGGTATGGAACCCTAGAAATAAGGAATTAAGATCACTTTGGAGGCTTAGAAAAGGTATAGTATGACAATGATATATAACACGCATTAACTCAATGATTAGGTATGATTCCAGGATTCAAAGCTAGTTTCAAATGATCAAAATCAACTGCCTTGGGAAACGTGACCCTTAAAACAGGGAAAGTGTCCCAAATCAGAGATATGATAGTTAGGGCTTTCTAGCTATGCTTGATGAAAGGATATGACAGTTTCAAGGTGTTTTCAAGAAACCAGACAAAGATCAAGCCATGAGACAACTCAACAATCTAGGAAAGTAGAATTGACTTGGGGAAGATTAGTGCCTTGGGAAATGGGCCAAATGGAGTCGGATGTCCACCAAATTGTAGATCTGGAATGTTGAGGTGTTGAGGTAGGTGGATCTAAAAGATTAGGATCATCCAATGGCTAGATCTCAGTAGATCTGAGATTGAAGTGTGCCACAAAGTGACCCAAGTGGGGCTCAACCCTCAAAATGAGGAATGGGGCCCACAAGGTCAAAATCACTGAAGTGACATACTAGGGGTAGGTTATCAATTATGGAGATCAAGGATCAAGTGGGATCTCACCTACCCAGGTGCTAGATCCTTGCAAACTAGCCCCTCCTAGGAAGTGCAACCTCCCTTGGAGAGACTGTTTTGCCTTGGGAGAGGGGTCGTATGAAGGCCAAATAACACCAAACTACAGATCCAAATCGCCGTGGATACTGTAGAGGTGGGTTTTAAATTTTATACTCAAACACCAAGTGGATCTTACTAGATCTGAGAAAATATAAAATGAGGATTTGTAAATTGAGGGTTTTATCAATGAAGTAGCTATGTCAATGGATTGGAGCCAAGACAAGAAGAACAAACTAGTGGATCTTACCTGGATAACCTTGTAGATGCCTTGATGATGATGATCTATGCAAACCCGATCAATTTGGAGCGATTTGAGGTAGTTTTCTATGAAGTCGAATTGCCCAAGGAAGCCAATGCGCCCTCTCTCCTGCACAATAAACGTCAACAATATCAGATTTACTGCGAACAAGAGATAAGACTAATGCCACAAGAGAAATAACAAAAAGATAGCATAGATCACAATGATACTAATGATAACCCCCTGATACAACTGAATGCCAAGTGGAGCGAGTTGAAGAAGCCTTGCAAAAACGCCCAAGTGTAGTTGCCCTCCTGTAGACAAGACAAAAGTTTCCAGAAAAGATAGATCTTACCACAAATACCCAAATGCCAGGATGCAATAGACTTTCCAATCACCATCTAAGAACACTAGATGCAAAGGAGACCACAAGAATTTCCACAAGAAAGTTTTTCTATATCAAGATTCCAAGAGCCAAAGACCCCTTTACAATGAGAAGCTCTCTCCTTTAAATAGATTGGAGAGAGGCCACAATCCTAACCACTTTTTGAATGAGTGGCTAAGATTAAAAGATCAAAAGATCTAATCAATGGTTGAGATGAGCTCAACAATACAATACATGGATCAATAATAAAATATAACAATAAGTGGACAAATTCACCCTAGGAGAGGGGATCCCACCAAATCATAATGATAAAACATAAGAAATAGCAGATGGTGGGTCCAAGGGGTAATTTCTAACACCCTTGGTCAATCCCCATGGCACAATATCCAAAAATAATCATGATAGACACCAAATAGTGCCTCTCTGGGAAAGTTGTGAGCCTTAGGAGGCTCCAGAAATCATCAAAAAATGCCATAAGTGATGGATGTGGGTCCCGATGAAGCTGAAACTGCTGGAGAAGGTGTGGAAGGCATCCCACTCATCATCACTGATCATCCCATGCCATAACATTGCCTCAGTAGCCCAAATCGAATTCCTTTGTAGCCATTTTTACCATTTCTGAACTGCCTTGCGAAATGTGAAACTGCCCAAATTGCCACCTGGAGTACCTGGCTCCAAAAATAAAAATCACCAAACTGTCTGGGAGGGGGGTAATATGGTAATAACAAGTGGTTGGACCACCCCCTCCAAAAATAACGCTCTAGGTGAACCAATCATATCTCTACTCTACTCTGCCAGGGCCTCCGACAAGCCAAAACTGCACTAGGATAGCCAACTGAGGCTCAATCATCACTGTAACTGCCCGGAATTGAAAACAGACTGTCTCATTGGACTCAGAAGGTCCAAATACATCTAAGATGTGTACTCATACACCATATAAACCTCTACATGGTCCAAAATAAATACTCATCATATCCGACAGACCAAATAATAATAATCTGTAAAAGTGCTTAAAAGCACAAATCATCATCATAACCCTGAAACCACTGCATAAGCCCACCATGGTGACCTGTACCAGACCATATATCATCTATCTGTAACATCTGAGGTCTGCCACCTCATGTTCTGTGGTTGACCTCTGGTCAAACTGAGGTTTGACCAAGTCAACATGACCAAAATATGACTCAAACTGTCATCAAGCTGCTGCAAGGTGACAAAGGTTAAAACATGCTTTACAATCCATTCACATAGTAATTATAACAAGTAGCAATCATTACTGGTGATCTAAATCCAAATATAATATGTCATTAATTATTATTTATTACTCAGACAGGACTTTCAAGGTCATACTCACTTCATAGTTGTGATCAGTTTGCTAGTGAAGGGTGAAGGCTAAAAATAACATGGCTAGGTTAAAGGATGACTTACTGACTTAACACTGTGACACTTTGGAAATGGAACAGGGAATACACACTGTTACCAACTTTTTGTACCATAGTTGGATTTTCTGAAGAGCCGCCATTTGACAAACATGATGAATGTTTTGATTCCAGTGTATCAGATGATCCAACATTTTGTAGCTAGCCAATTGTGGTTAGCTTGTTTTGTTTTTTGAGTTGACATGACCATGGCCCCATGGGGGCTTGTAATAAAGTGTGCTAGTAGGATTTGAGTGCCTCGGTTTCTCATGACTGGATTAAGCAACTAAGGTATTCCAAGGAGTTTTTTCCCTTGTCAATTATACTTTGCTTAAGGCGAGGTATAATCGATGAGGTTTTCTCCCGCTCCTCCAAAGCTGGAATGCCCAATTTTGAAAATTTGGCCATGGGGGGTTATTAGAGGCCAACGAATGTATATAAGCCTACTAGACACTGTTAGAATAGGTGTCGGTCATGTCCTAGGTCCATAAAACCCTCAGAAAAAATTTCGAAAAATTTTTACCGGGTCCGTCGAAATTTGGGTTTTAATTATTTTTTAAATTTAATAAATTTCTCTATAGTTTAAATAGAGAAATAATTATTTGTAATATGTCAGTCATCCGAGGTCCGAATTCAGTGATTGATGGCTCGTTTGATAAGCCAAAAATCACACATGACCTATGGAGCAGCTAAACCCAACTTTCGGATGTCAATTCAGCCCCGTAATTAATATTTTCTCTGAAAAGTCATTTACAGAGAAATTATTAATTAAAATAATAAAATTGATTATTTTGGAGATAATCCAAATCTCTCCAAAATTAATCAATTTAATTAAAATAAAAGGCTAAATGACATGGCAATGAGCATTTAGGAAGATTCCAATCAACTCCAAGTCTTCCCAGTCAACCATCCAGTCACCAGCAAGGGATCTTCTTAAGCCAATTCGCCCTTCCTCATGCATAATTCGATTTGATGTGTCGGCATGTGATGAATGGTTTGGTGGTTAGCATTAAAGTTTTAGGTGGGCGCCCTCATGACTCACCACACCTACCAAAGCTTGGCTCCTTTTGATTCGAGTTTACACTACCACATGTCTCCCTCATAACCAATTCGCTACCTACCAAACCCTCACGCCATTCCTACCTCAAGCTCACGCTTTGCCTTGTTGTAACACGCTTATTGGAAGGTGATCACTCCTACCTACCACTAGAGTCGAGCTATGCCACCCATGCGAGTTTAATCTACCTCATACCACTTGTCTCTCAACTATGCTAGCTCGCACTCCCCATATTCCTCCACATAGCTCACGTCAATCCTCTCCCTAACTCGCATGCATCCTTGTTGGAGTGTGTTGAGTCGAGTCTTGCCACCTCATGCCAATCTCACCAACCATGAACTCGACTTTGGCCATGTCTATCTCTCCAAGCCCTTGTTGATTGGATTCGACCCACTTGCCATTGCCAAATTCGACCTAGGGTTTAGATTGAGTCTTTTACTATAAAGAGAGGCCCATCTGGGTTATTATCTCATGGATTCTTTAAGCACCAAAACTCTGGAGAAATTTGTAATTTGTTTAAATATTTGAATAAAGTGAGACTTTGGAGGTCAAAGTGGAAGCTCTTGATGTGCCATGCTTCATCTTGTGTGAGGTGATATCATGTTTTGTCTATGTACTTTGGATTCTTAAGCATTGATTTTATGATTTAGAGGGCTAACAATCTAGCACAAATATTATAGATCTATGCTTTTCTCTTAAGTGTGTGGCTTTTCAGGTATTATTCCGAGTGCAAGGGTTCTTGTGTGGTGACATCTTCATTCTACAAAGTTATCAAAGAGGTCTTGCTTTGAAGAATTAAGAAACAAGGAGTATTTGTGTTTTCTTTCCATCAAACTTCTTCAAACAAAATTTTCAAATTTGTTACTTGTCCTTAAGGCTTATCTCTTTAAGCCCATCTCCGTTAGATTAGCTCCATCCACCCATTCGTTTTTGCCCACTTCTTCCATTCACCCATCTCTTTACACTAGCTGCCGTCCTATCTTTATTGCTACCCATACCATCTTTCATCTCTGTCCACCTTTTGCATTTGCAGCTGTCTTTGTCCTCTATTGGCCGCCTCTTTTTCTCATTAGTTTAGCTGCCCATTACCTCTCTGTCTTGGCTGTCCCATCATTTCCTGTTAGCAGCCACTCACCTTTCCTTTTGGCTGCCATCTCATCTCTCCTCTCGTCCCATTCCCCTTCCTCTCTTCTCGTCCATCTACACATGAAACACTAAACGATAAACAGGAAAGGTTTGGTTAGTATAGAGCTTGTCCCTTTTGCAATTAATCAGATCTCAAACAACCCTGTTAAGTAGTTTCCAGCTTACACTTCTAAACAGTAATATTATGATTTTAGATCTGATTCTTGACAGTTAGATTTAAACTTGGTTCAGGAGTTGGATTTATTTTATAAACATAGATGCGAACATTGGCGTGAGAGTTGGATCCATTTCATCATATAGGTCTGGTTTGCCTTTGTTAGATATCTACAATATTCTGCTCTTGAGACATACCAAAAACATTCGACACTTTTGGAGTTAGTTTTATTTCACAAGCAGTAAGTGGGCTTTGTTTAAGGTCTGATTTATTTCTTAAATGGTCAACAGCAGTAAGTTTGGACTTTGTTTTAAGGTCTGATTTATTTCATAAGTGGTCAACAGCAGTGAGTTTGGACTTTGTGTTGAGGTCTGAGCTATTTCATAGACAATCAACAGTTTGCTAGCTCAAAGTTTGGTTGGTTGTATGGTATAAATCTTCTCTTTTTTTTTGATAGATTAGATCTCCATTGTTTCCATTTCGCAATTTGCATCTATATATTGATAAATAGCGTTGGGGCATCAGACCTTATATCATCTAAAATCTCAAAAGTTTACATCATTGCAAAGTGGGAAATTAGATTTTAAGCCATTACCTCACATACGTATTATCTAGTATTAGTTCCATGTTGGTTGCATTTGGTAGTTAGATCTTTTTTTTAAAAAAAAGTGAAAAGTTCAGATCCAAAAAAGCATTGATCTTTTGCATTTCTAGGATTAGTTTCAAATTTTGATTATTTATCTAATGCCAAAGGGTGTTTTGAGTTGAACTTTGTTATAGGTGCTTTTGAAGAGGAAAAGGGCTTGAGAGAGTTTTGGAGTGAAGAAGTCCAAACAAAGCAAAACTTAAACGAACCATAAGGATGATCTAGAACATGACATTATCTTGTACTATCCTTTGTAATAGCTTATAAGAGTTGGCTTTGTTTTCCAAGTTTTATTATTTCAAAAGACCTTGCAAGGTTTTAAACCCAAGACATTTGTAATCGTTTAATAAAAGTTTCAAGTGGAGGAGGCCTCCACTTTTTGGTCTTCTTCCCCATTTGGGGAAGAGTGTCGTACTTGGTTAGCTTAGATTTATGGTTTCATGCTCGTAGATTAGTTTTTACTTCAATAAGTCATTTTGCTTATCTTCCATATTTACTTACCTCCATGCTCTCCCGAGTAGGGTCTTTGACCTGAAAGAGAATCTTGGGTAGTTTAGATTTGCTTTTGTTTATTTTTATCTTGCTTCTCTTCCAATCCTTGACCAGAGAATAGCTAACTTTGGGATCGTATCCCAAAGGCCACATAGTTTTGTGGTAGCTTCTCGCTCCCCCATCAACTTCTTGTGGACATCCAGCTAGCTGGAAGGTTTCCAGGATTGGTGGCTTCTAGTGGTTGATCTTGTTCGGAGATCAATCCCACTTAGTAGATTAAGTTTGTGTGGTAGAACACTAGATTTACTCAGTTTCATTTATTTCGCAAGTAGTGTTGTTAATATTATTTGTATCTCACTGATCAATCATCTTATTGTTTAAATCTTTTTTCAATCTGAGATATACTACTACTACAATTTATCTGCCTCTTAAAATAAACCAAAGTCTCTTGAACTTGGCCAAATCCAAGTCAAGAGCACCCTCTATCGGAGGGCATTTCAGTCTTGCATTTCCCTGCATTAGGCATTGTTAAAGTAGCAAGTCTCTTGAACTGTGGTCATAAGACCAAGTCAAGAGCGCTCTCTGTCGGAGAGTTGAACAAGGTCTTTCTAATAATAAAATTTTCCACTCATACACCCCTTTAATTAATTTACCTTGGTTTCTGTCCTACACCCGTATGCTCTGCCAACCGGAAACGGTTGGGCTAGTACTCAGAAAGGTGGAAGACTTGATAATTTGCAAGTGAAAATCTAATTAAAACTTTCACCCCATAACCAACCAATCCGGAGTTGATCGATAAGATAATTTCAATGGGTAATCTCTTAGTGAGGGCGCCGGGATTCCATGTTCAGCCTCTAGTTTGCTGGCTTGCATTGCGTGGCCTGGCTAGAGCACTGGGTGGCCCGACATGTCCTTGAACGGAGGCACTTGATATTGTCTTTTCCGGACTTTCTTGAACATCCTTGGTTTTAGCCCTAATAATCAAGAACATCTAAAACACTTAAAATTTACCAAGAACAATTGCAAAACGTTCTCACAAACAGCTACTTTCGACTTATTCTTTCAGCATCACAAGTTTCATTTGACTCCATTTGGCACAAGTCTTTAATATTTATATATCTTTGAAATCTGGACCATATGTCCTTGTCACTTGTTTAAATTTCAATCTTGTGGATGCCTTAAATTAAATAATAAGTCAAAGTATTTTGTTATCTTCTGAATTGGTATCTTGTGAATTTTGCAACGTGGATTGCGTGTTTAATTTTGTTCTAGTCATCATTCAAAAAACTCCTAAACAACACCCATCCGCATCACAACACAAAAAACATTTAAACACACAAAGAGCCTTAGACAACTCTTTAATAGGGACTACCCCCCTTGGCTTCGTTAGGAGTTTTGCCTAAACGGAGGAGCTGGGATTTAGGTGACAGTACCTGGCTCATTGCTTGCCCCCAAGGCCACACCTCTCCCCACTTTCCAGTGAGGGAGACAGCTTTCAAAAGGTTTCTACTGCTGGTGTGCAGTTTGGCGGACAACACACACCATAGCATATAGTGGACAAGCAACAACACAGGGAATGGCAGTGTCTCACAAATGGATAAGTTGTTCAAAGAGTGTTTATTCACCTTACACTGACGCGCACAATCCATAATACAAATGAGGCCAACAATCTTTTTGATATAGAGTTTAAGTTCCATTTCTTTTTGGGCCTAGATTTTCCATAGCCTTTGATCTATGTGTGTTTACAAACACATTGCATAGATTTACATTTATTTAGGCTTATTGCTGCAGGTGTGTTTTTAAGGCAATTGTTTACCTGAGCACTTATAGGTGTGTCACAGATAGCTTGTTTACCTAGGTATTTACATTTCACAAAAGATATAACATTTGATATTTCATAGCCATTTTCATTTGGCTTGCCTTTCATTCATGTGTGTTGAGAAACACATTGCATGAATTGGCTTTTCATACAAGATACAACATTTCATTTCCATACTTTGCATCAATGGCAGCACTAAAAGTTTCAGGTTTAGCCAACAACATCTTTAGTGACTAGGGGGACTTCTCAAGGAAATCCAACTCACCAAAGGTAAGTTTTGTCACCAACTCAGAGCTGAGACACAATAAACGGGGAAGCTTATCCAACATAGAGGCTACAGTGGGGGAAGGTCCTCCATGCCACTAGTCAAGTAGTAAGTCAGGGTAAGGAACAAAACTGGGTAAGTCATGGATGGATGAAGATAGTGAATAAGGAGACCAACACTAGCAAGCCAAGGTATGGTGGAAATGATCACCTCTATTCTCCCTAAGGAGGGTAAAACCAATGAGTATAGGCCAAGAACTTCTAAGTCTGAGTATGGACAAATATTATATATATGTATAAGTACAACCAGGTCCACATATCTATATGATCGCTAGATCAGGATACTAAATGCTAAGAAAATGGAAATAAAAGCAAGATAACCACAACACCATAATATACCTGCTGAGTCATATACCTGAACCATCATCTGTCCTCTGAAACTGTTGTTGTAACTCTGGGCACTATTGACTGCTCTGTACAAATGGCTAAATAGCTACATTGGTCATCTCTCTGAGTGTCCTGAAACTCAGTCATGGCATGGGGAATAAAACTGTTGTCCAAAATCTGATAGTGATCCATAATAGATGCTCATCTCAACATCTAAATGCAAGGGAACTGGCTGAATAGTGTACTGGAATAAGAAAAATAATGTATGGTAGCCCGACTACTATATATGTGATAACATCTGACTCTGGCTGTGACAAGTGCTCTGCTGAAAAGACCGCTTGAGAACCTCTGAATCTCTTGTCCTCGAACTCTGCTACTCGAATCCTCGATCCAACACTCTACCTTTTTGCTTTCAGTTTTTTTTTTTAATTTTATTTTGCACCTGTATCTGCGCTCACAAACATTAAAATACCTCATGCAGCATGTATGGGAAAAATATAAAATCAAACTAAAATAAAATCTATTCTATAACAGAAATTTAAAATGCGTAAAAGAAAACTAGTCTACTAACATAACTTGCAAAGCTTGAAAATTTATTGTGCAAGAAAAGAAAAATGACAGGTACTCGGCTAACTAAGAGCTTCCAGGGAGCTTAAGAAAGGACAAAATAAACAAACAAAAAGGTGCCAGACTCAATGGCTGAAAAGACTAACTATTGCCCAAGCAGGCTTATTTAGTTCCTACCTACTCTAACCTACCAAGCAAGGAAAATACTAAGTAGAAGCATAAATCCAGTGCAACCATTCATCAATTTGACTAATCATGATTAGATTAAAGCTTAACGAATTTAAAATCAATACATTCCTGACTTGCTCAAAATTTGAGAGGGCATTGGAATGGTGCAAAATGAAAACATGCCAAGGGGAAGTTTGATTGATGTAAACATCCTCCATCAGAATATTAATCGGATCATAAAAATTATGCAAGTTATTGTTCAAAATGTGTGGAGGGAAAAGATGCGATAGCAAATTCAACTCCCCTTGTTTCAAACTACTTTCCTCATCTACCTGACTAGGACACTCAATTCTGACTACTCCAGGAATGATGCATAAACCAAGTGGGGATGAATTGTAATGAAATGAGAATGAGATTAACCCCACTTGTTGTTTAAGGTTGGAGAAGCTATGAAATTGATTTTTATATACCCCTTCCAACCACCAAGAAGAAGGATTAAAAAAATGAAGAATGTTGTTCATCAAAGATGTCTGAAAGGGAAATAAGGTACTTTATCTCCATTCATGTATAGACTCTTGATTGAAAATCTCAAAAATAAAAGATTGATCAAACCACAAACTCAAAGAAGATACGAAAAGTTGGGATGGGAGGGTGGATTGAAAATTAATTGGCCTTGAAATTTCCAAAAAAGGAAAAGACTTATTGCGAGCACCCAACCCCAAAAATTGAAATAGACAATCATGATCAGAAATTGAATTGGAAAAAATATAAAAATTGGATGAGTTAAGTGAAGGATTATTTCCGAGCTTCCCATAAACATTAAGATATTGGTTTGAGGATTTTATTAAGGAAAACTCTTGATTAGTTTTATTCACCAACCCATCCTCATCATGAGACTTCTTATTAATTGATTTATCATTAATTTCACATGATGACAATTTATCAGGGATCGAATCAACAACCACTTGATCATTTTTATAAATTTGATCTCTAAAAGCGCAATGATCATATGAACTCGTTTTAAAAGAAATTTGGTTGTTATCCCTATTTTCTTCTTCTTCAATATCATGATCAGAAATATCATTATTTACACAAGGATTGTGAAAAGGGATCTCAAAAATATTTTCAAAAGACTCACTAATGGAAGACTCAACCATGGATGCCTCTTGATGGAAATCATTTGTATCATCCTCTTCATTTGACACTTCTTCAGGTAATGATGACAAGACTCTCATAAGTTCCCCTCTTATGTCAATATTAAGGCAATAATCATGAGGGATTGAAATTTGCTCATTGTCATTCATTACCTTCTCACGAGACTCAATTGGCTCAGGAAAAGAGGAATCAATTTGATAAGGACAATCATTAGTTAATTCATTATCAGTATTTTGATCATCTCCATCAAGTTGATTTTCATCAAGACACTCATTTTCTGATTGTTCTTCCATAGCTTCATTAATGTTTTCTCCCCACTCATTTATTAATAAATCCATGAACATTTCATACCCAGTGATGGATCCTGGGGCTAAATGATCAAACCACAGTCGGGCATCCCCTTCTAGGGACGCACCAAGGGCTTGCATATAGACATCCTCACCATCAGCACCTAGAAACTCCATATGGTCCTAGAGGGCATCCAAATGACTTTCA
Organism: Larix kaempferi; assembly: GCA_027924585.1. NCBI lineage: Eukaryota > Viridiplantae > Streptophyta > Pinopsida > Pinales > Pinaceae > Larix > Larix kaempferi. The sequence goes on from BSBM01001022.1 coordinate 5,735,698, forward strand.
ATAGATGTTCTATTACTTCCATCAAAATGAGGCAACCCCTTGATGTATCCGTTCGGCATAAGATGAGTTGCCCCATATATTTCTGAAAAATCAAAAGGGGATGGCTTGGGTTTCCTAAAGGTTCTAGTTGCTTGAGTTGGGCGAGGATCGTTTACCAAAAGCCTTGGCTTGGTTTGATAATTTATAATTGGATCATACAGGATATTTGGGGAAAAATTATTAGATGGATGAGGTGAATGATGGGTATCATAAGAATCTTGATATGCAGGTTCATACCCATAATTATTTTGATAATTATCCTCATACCTAAATTTCAAATTTCTTTCATTAATCTCTGTTAATTCTTTTAAATCCTGCTTAAGACTTCGAAGAAAATCTGGGTCCATTAAAAACTAAGATTTTTACTGGAATATATACATGGGTTCGCTTCCTAGCAGAGTCACGATTTAAGATTTATTTGTTGGGCTCGTTCCTCAGTAGAGTCGCGAGGTGGAGTTGCCAGGTGAACCACACAAGTAATTCACTGAAATGAAATATGTCGTAGGAGAGGTGAGATGAGTGAATTAAGTTGGTGATTGAAACAGTTATGGAATTAGAAATGCAATCATCAAGGCAAAATACCGGATGCGATAAGATATGGATTAACGCACAGACACTCGCAGACACCGAAGGTAAGCATCTACCTCCCCGGCAACTGCGCCAAAATGTTATCACCAATCTTGTAGTTGCCCCTATAGGTGGATCCAATGTGGACGGTAGAGGGGATAGGCAACTAAAGTGGTGAACCAAGAGGGCCTAGGTTCCCAAATGGATGGTTGTCACGCCAACCAAGGCACTCTTTGCTTTAGCTATCAAAGCCAAGACAGCAAGGGGGAGACCCAGATCTACTCCTGACAGGAGAGATCAACCAAATCACCAGATCAAATCAATCTAATGAGGTACGTAAGGTGACAGGTATGGAACCCTAGAAATAAGGAATTAAGATCACTGTGGAGGCTTGGAAAAGGTATAGTATGATAATGATATATAACACACAGTAACTCAATGATTAGGTATGATTCCAGGATTCAAAGCTAGTTTCAAATGATCAAAATCAATTGCCTTGGGAAACGTGACCCTTAAAACAGAGAAAGTGTCCCAAATCAGAGATTTGATAGTTAGGGCTTTCTAGCTATGCTTGATGAAAGGATATGACAGTTTCAAGGTGTTTTCAAGCAACAAGACAAAGATCAAGCCATGAGACAACTCAACAATTTAGGAAAGTCGAATTGACTTGGGGAAGATTAGTGCCTTGGGAAATGGGCCAAATGGAGTCGGATGTCCACCAAATTGTAGATCTAGAATGTTGAGGTGTTGAGGTAGGTGGATCTAAAAGATTAGGATCATCCAATGGCTAGATCTCAATAGATCTGAGATTGAAGTGTGCCACAAAATGACCCAAGTGGGGCTTGTTGTCCACCAAACTGCACACCAGCAGCGGAAATATTTCGAAAGCTGTCTCTTCACTACAAGTGAGAGAGGTGTGGCCTTGGGGGCAAGCAATGAGCCAGGTACTGTCACCTGAATCCCAGCTCCTCCGTTTAGGCAAACTCCTAACGAAGCCAAGGGGGGTAGTCCCTATAAAAGAGTTTCACTAAGGCTCTAGTATTTATAGTGTTTTTTGGTGTTGTGATGCGGATGGGTGTTTAGGAGTTTTTTGAGAATGAGAGACACAAAAATATTTAAATGAGACCAAGATAACGCAATCCACGTTGCAACAGAAGATAAGAGATACACTTGAACAAGAAACAAATCACTCTTTACGCAAATTAAGACAAATACTCCAATATTGATATTTAAGCAAATAAAATATATGATGAAGGACCAGTGCCTTATGGAGTCAAAAATAAAAGTGATTGTAAATGTTTGATACAAGTGTTTGAAATAAAAATTTGTGAGAACGTTTTGCAGTTTATCTTGATAAATTAAAGATTTTAGTGATCTTGATTATTATGGCTAATAACAAAGGTATCAAAAGGAGTGGAACCTTATACAAGAAAAACACTGGCAACCTTAGGTGATAGGTCGGAAGCACCCAGATTACAAAGAGGGCAAGTGTGCTTGCGGCTTGACCGCCCTCGAGTCTGATAGTGGATTCCCGACACCACCTCTTGTAGGAATAACTCAGTGATTTGTCTTGGTTGGGGTTGTGGGTAAAGTTTTAATTAACGTTATCACTTGTGAATTAACAAGTCTTCCACCTTTCTGAGTACTAGCCCAACCGTTTCTGGTTGGCAGATCATACGGGTGTAGGACGGAAACCAAGATAAATTAATTAAAGGGGTGTATGAGTTGACAAATTTTATTATTAGAGCACTTTGTTCAACTCTCCGACAGAGAGCGCTCTTGACTTGATCTTATGACCACAGTTCAAGAGACTTGCTAATTAACAAATGCCTAATGCAGGGAATGATGCAATACTAAAATTCCCTCCGATAGAGGGTGCTCTTGACTTGGATTTGGCTAAGTTCAAGAGACTTTGGTTCGTTTTAAGAAGCAGATAGTAGTTTGTAAAAGCAATGTACTTCAACTTGAAATGATTAAACCATGTAATATGTGAAATACTGCTAACAATACTACTTACAAAATAAAATCAAGCTTTGAAACAATCTAGTGTTCTACCACACAAAATCTAATCTAACAGGTGGGATCGATCTCCGAACAAGATCAACCACTAGAATCCACCAGTCCTGGAAACCTTCCAGCTAGCTGGATGTCCACAAGAAGCTGATGGGGGAACGAGAAGCTACCACAAGACTATGTGGCCTTTGGGATGCAATCCCAAAGTTAGCTATTCTCTGGTCAAGGTTTGGAAAAGAAGTGACAAGATAATACTAAAACGAAAATAAATCTAATCTACCCAAGAGTCTCTTTCAGGTCAAAGACCGTATTCGGGAGAGCATGGGGGTAAGTAAATCGGAAAATAACAACAATATGACTTAATGAAATAGAAACTAATCTAAGAGCATATAACGGATCTAAACTAGAAAATCAAACCACTCAATGGAGACTACAAGACTTCCCCAAATGGGGGAAGTGAGTGTGGGGGCTTAAAAACCCCACTTGCAACTTTTATTAAGAGAGTACAATTGCCCTTGGGAATGAAACCCTTGTAGGGACTTTGAAAGAACTATTTGTAAAAACTTGAAACAAATTTCTAAGATTTCTTGCAAAGGATAATACTAATCTTTTTGGTTTGATTTGTCCACTTGTCTTGATGGCTTCTTGGATTAGAAGTCTCTTTCTTTCACAAGAGGAGATCTATCATAAACAAATAACTCCAATACCCATTAGATGTTAGGAAATAAAACAAAACTTGAAAATTGAAACTAGATCTAACACTTGGAAGATGAAACTATATAATGACAAAGCATGAGATCTACAATAATAACTTTGCAACAATGTAAACTAACTATTGAAATATAAACAAAATAACTAACAACTAACTAAGTATGAAACCTAACACTAACTACTACTAACACTTGTTTGTTTTGTTGTTCTGTTTTAGGGCTTAAATGGGAGTGGACGAGGAGGAAAGATGAGGGGAAGAGGACCCTAGATGGAGAGGACGAGAGCAAGGAAATAGGGCTAGACTAAAGGGATAAAGACGAGGAAGAAGGGACCTAAATGAGGTAGGACGAGAGTAAAAGAGTGGATAGAAGAGGTAAAACGAAAGGGTAAGAGGCTCAACAGGGAGATGGGACGAATGGAAAAGGAGAGAAGGTGGATGGTAGAGCCAAACAAGAAGAGGAGAGAGGCACTAAGTGGCTAAGACGAGAGGAAGAAGATAGCTCTTCTAGGATGGACGAGAGACAAAAGAGAGGACAAAAACAGATGGGGAAAGAAACCCAAGGAATGGGACGAAATCTAGATGGAGAGAGGAGATCTAGGGCAAAGGGTTTTCAAGTGGAACACTTGGGGGTTTTGAAAACACTGTCTTGGAAATCCTCCGGTTAACCGGTCATACGCCGACAACAAGTGTTGAAGAGAGCACAAGGGAACAAATCCCAAGCTATTCCCCAAGGTTGAAGGAACTTCAACCTTATGGCAAACTAATCTATGGCTTGAAAAGACAAGTAACCAATCTTGGATCAAGATCTAGAAGGGGTAGAAAGGGCTTAGCAAATCAATACAAAGGTTTCAATGAGAAAAAGAAGGCTTGAAGAAGATAGCCTAAAGTAACAAAGTAACCAATTTTGAGAAATATTTTTGATAAAATGGATGGATCTTCGAATCAAACACTTTATGCCACAATCTTGGTGTTGTGAGATCAACTTTAGGAGATCCTACAATGCACGAATATTAATGGAAAAATTTGTTCTTTGAAGAGATGGAGGAGACAACCTAGTTCCAACTCCTCTTCAAAACCTATGAGATCTGCAAAATGTATCACTTACAAACAAGTTTGATCAAATATAGTATGCAAAGTTGAAAGAGACAAGAAGAGTGTTAGTATTTCCGACTACAATTCACTACTTCCAAATCACAAGCAACCCAACATCAATGGACAAATTGAACTCAAATGCCCATCCTATGGACTTTACAAAGTCTTCTAAGCTTTAAAATTTGATCAAAACAAGGAACATGTAAGCAAAAACATGAAGCAATATCACCTTGAATAATTTGAAGCAATTCCCATGAACAAGATCAACACACCATATGGACCTCCAAAGCCACTTTATTTCAATTAGCAAAAGCTATAACACATATACAATTTGGTAGAGTAAGTTTGCACAAATTCTCCATGAGATAATAACCCCAAAGGGCCTCTCTTTATAGTAAAACTTGAAGCTGAAACCCTAGGTCGAATTGGCATAGTGAGAGCCAAAACAATAGACATGTAGTTCGAATTCCAATAAACACCAAGCTTTGGAGATGACAACTCGCACTAGTTGGTTGGTATGAGTGAAGAGGTGGCAAACTCGACTTCATGGTTGTATGGGAAGTATCACCCACCCAATAAGCAAATTACAACAAGGATTAACGTGAGCTAATGAGGAATGACGTGAGGATTGAAGGAGGATGCGAGTTGGTTGGTAGAGGACAAGTGGAGTGGTGGTAGGCACAAATTCGAATTAGCAAAGGGAGCCAAGCTTATGGATTGGGTGAGTCATGAGGGCGCCTACCTTAGCCTTAAATGCAAACCAAACAACCCATTTACCAACTGACAACACACCAAATCGACTTTTGCATGGAAGAGGGCGAATTGGCTCAAAGAGATCTCTTGCTGGTGACTGGATAGTTGACTGGAATCACTTGGAGTTGATTGGAATCTTCATAAATGTCTATTGCCATGTCATTTAGCCTTTTATTTTAATCAAATTGATTAATTTTGGAGAGTTTTGGATTATCTCCAAAATATTCAATTTTATTATTTTATTTAATAATTTCTCTGTAAATGACTTTTTAGAGAAAATATTAATTATGAGGCTGAATTGACATCCGAAAGTTGGGTTTAGTTGCACCATGGGTAATGTGTGATTTTTGGCTTATGAAACGAGCCATCAAACACTAAATTCGGACCCCGGATGACTGACATATTACAGACTCAAATTTCTCTATTTAAATTATAGAGAACTTTAATTAAAATTTAAAAATAATTAAAAAATTAAAAACCCCAATTCCGACGCGTCCGGTAAAATTTTTTCGAAATTTTTTCTGAGGGTCCTAGAGACTTAGGACATGACCAGAACCTATTCTAATAGTGTCTAGTAGGTTTATACATTATAGTTGGACCATAATAACCCCCCATAGCAAAAATTTCCAAAATCGGGCATTCCAGCTTTGGAGGAAGTGGGAGAAAAACCAAGAGATTATATCTCGCCTGAAGCAAAGTATAATCTGACAGTGAAAAAACTCCTTGGAATACCTTAGTTGTTTAATCCAGTCATGGGGAACCGAGCCACTCAGACCCTACTAGCACACTTTATTACAAACCCCCATGGGGCCATGGTCATGTCGACTCAAAAACAAAACTGGCTAGACCCAAATATATGAAACCCAGATACTCTGGAAGTGAACACTGATGTGTTCCAACACTGGCGGCTCAATAAGGTTTCAACTATTGTACAAATCAGTTGATAACAGGGCTCAACCCTCAAAATGAGGAATGGGACCCACAATGTCAAAATCACTGAAGTGACACACTAGAGGTAGGTTATCAATTATGGAGATCAAGGATCAAGTGGGATCTCACCTACCTAGGTGCTAGATCCTTGCAAACTAGCCCCTCCTAGGAAGTGTGACCTCCCTTGGAGAGACTGTTTTGCCTTGGGAGAGGGGTTGTATGAAGGCCAAATCACACCAAACTACAGATCCGAATCGTCGTGGATACTGTTACCCCACATTTTGGCAGGGGTGTCCACAGAGCCATTGGAATTTGTTTTCACCTTATAGATCAGCCATATATGCTGAGCTTTGAAGATTTGTGACAGCAGTAACAGTACTGTCTTTTTCAGGGCAGCATCCTAAGCTTTCCGTGGATAGGGTCTGAGTTTTTACTCAGAAACTGCTAATGCTGCTCATCAGTTTGCAAGGAGTGCTACAGCCGCAGATGGTACAGAAGTTGTCAGTTACGAGATGAGGCAGCAAAGTTTTATTTTTATTATGGTTAGCGCTCTCGGGTATGCTTAGTTTTTAATCTCAGCATAGTTGTCACCACCAGCATTATTAATAAGAGTTAATCTATCCCTTGCTGGGTGCTGCTTGAGGGTTCCAAACCAATGACCCAAATCTGAGAGTCGAGCTATCTGCATCAGTTCTGAAATGCTCATGTGACTGCTGGCCGAGAAAGCTATTGTTGCTGGGGTTCAAGAAATGGAAAATGTCTTAGATGAGTTAAGGGTGCAATTCCTCATCGAGATATGACCTATTTGCTTATTGAGGATTCAGTTTCTATGTTGGAACTGCAGGATGAAAACCCATCCTATAGCCATGACAGCCCTGGTAAAAGTGTTTCGCCCATACCCCCTGATGGTTCTGAGGACAGTATTCCTAAATTGGTATCAGTTATGGACATTAGTGCAGATATATCTCATCTCATTTTGGCTATAGTAGCTCAATTGACTATTGTTTCTCCTCATCTGAAACAAAAACTAATGGTGAAATACAGAGGTATGAAGATTTTTTTTTATTTTTGCTTTCTGCAGTAAATTCAGAGATAAATAATGGGGGACAGAGGAGAGTCCGCTGGGTTCCAGTGTTTAGGGATGTAATTATAAGACTATGTCCACTGATCATTGCTCGTCGAGATTTAACGCCTGCAAATACTAAGAAACAAGGAAGATCAGTTATGAGGAGCCGCCGAGTATAGAGCCGTCTTGCTAGCAGTTGTGTGCATAAAAATTTAACTCCGGACAAGATCGATTTTTGACAGTTGTGCCAAAAAATCACGATTTCTTTTACATCAAAAGTTATCGTCATTTTTCAGTCGTTATTGGAGAAGTCCGTGACTTATGGTTGATTGAATTTCACATCCACTGTCACATGCTAAAAATCAGTCGAGTTTCCAGCTATTTACAAAGAGAGAGATCGTGTTTTGTTCGAGTTTGTCCATTACTCATCAGTCAGCTGAAACCCGAAGCTCAAAGTCGTATTTCAATAAATGCGTGGAATCACCTGTTGATAGGTCGAGAATTTTTCGATTTTGTTCGTGTTTCCTTGTCTATCGGCCATAAATCCGGTATCGGCGAGGGATTGGGCGTGGTTATTACTTTCTAAAAAATGACGCCAGATCGCGATCGGCACAGCAAGGTTTGAATTGGGGGTTTCCACTGGTATATAGCTCGACAAATCCCGAAGCGACAAATTTCAACTCAGCAATGTGACAGACAATGTGAAGCTTGAACCCGTTAGACATTCCTCCATTGACAGCCGAGTCACATCACGAGTAGCTGGTGGTGCCTTCACGGTTGCGTGAATTTCTGGAACGGTTTGTTTTCTGCTAGACGCGAAATCGTAAGTTTTTGTTTCATTTAAATCGTGACCCCCATATGTTTCATGTGGAGTGCATTTCATCGGCAGCGGAAATAAAGGTGGAACAGAGGTCACGACGAGGAGTCCCACGGGCCTATTGGCAGCCATTACATAAGTTAAAAAATAAAAATAAAAACATGGACAGGTCGAAAATTATGGGCCTTTTTGATAACGTAGCCAGTTAATTGGTGAGGTAGCAGTCGGTAAATAATCTGGCCCTTACACCTGTAGAATTTTCGGGTTCTCAAATTATCAGCCAGTTGACACCAGTTTGCAATAAGCACCAGATGTCACATATTTTTATTTTTTTTCACCTTCGTGGAGTTTCGAGGAGCAACAAGCCGACTGTTTCCTTCTTGTTATCATTGACAGCCGAGTTGATTTTTCGATCTACCTTTTCACCTTTTTTTTTATTTTTATTTTTCTTTTTGAAAGGAGAGAGGTTTTTTGGTCTTTAAAAAAGGCCCAGCCTTCTCATTGTAATGATGGAAAATTTTTGGGGTTTTCTCTCCCTGTTGAGCGTTAATGAAAATATCAGCTGGGTTTATGGACAGATTTGAGCATGTTTCATATGCTTGTGTGATGTATTTCAAGTTGTAGAATGAATCTAGCTTGTGAGGGCTTTCTCAAGCACAATAGATTAGCCATTTAGGATTAAGTTGGTTAATTATGCTTGAACAATTAGTTTCTCAATGGACATCAGTATTCGGTTGTACAAAATGTTGATTAAGAGTTGATTGTTTATGCATTCTAGATTCGTCTCACTTTTATGAAGCATAAAGCCTCCATGAGCTTTCTTTGACTCCATTTCCCCTTCTGGTACTGGCACTGGTCTTTCCCTAAGGATTGATCTTCCCTTCCTTTTCCATCACCCATCTTGAAAACTATCTTTTGTTACTTTCGTTTCCCTAAGGCAGCCTTTTCCATTCACCTTGCCTGTTACTGTACCTGCCTTAGCGATCCTAGTTTAGGGATACCCCCCTAGTGTTGGAGAAGAGCCAACCTGAAGCGAAGAAGAGAGGAGTGTGGTGACATTGGCCTCTCTCCTGAGAGAGTTGTCATTTCGGCTGGCGTTGCACATTTTGGGCTTTTAGAAAACGACACGCATGCCATTTCGGAGGACAACAGATACTATAGAGGTGGGTTTTAAATTTTATACCCAAACACCAAGTGGATCTTACTAGATCTGATAAAATGTAAAATGAGGGTTTGTAAATTGAGGGTTTTATCAATGAAGTAGCTATGTCAATGGATTGGAGCCAAGACAAGAAGAACAAACTTGTGGATCTTACCTGGATAACCTTGTAGATGCCTTGATGATGATGATCTATGCAAACCTGATCAATTTGGAGCGATTTGAGGCAGTTTTCTATGAAGTCGAATTGCCCAAGGAAGCCAATGCGCCCTCTCTGCTGCACAATAAACATCAACAATATCATATTTACTGCGAACAAGAGATAATACTAATGCCACAAGAGAAATAACAGAAAAATAGCATAGATCACAATGATACTAATGATAACCCCCTGATACAAGTGAATGCCAAGTGGAGCAAGTTGAAGAAGCCTTGCAAAAACGCCCAAGTGTAGTCGCCCTCCTATAGACAAGACAAAAGTTTTCAAAAAAGATAGATCTTACCACAAATACCCAAATGCTAGGATGCAATAGACTTTCCAATCACCATCTAAGAACACCAGATGCAAAGGAGACCACAAGAATTTCCACAAGAAAGTTTTTCTATATCAAGATTCCAAGAGCCAAAGACCCCTTTACAATGAGAAGCTCTCTTCTTTAAATAGATTGGAGAGACCACAATCCTAACCACTTTTTGAATGAGTGGCTAAGATTAAAAGATCAAAATATCTAATCAATGGTTGAGATGAGCTCAACAATACAATACATGGATCAATAATAAAATATAACAATAAGTGGACAAATTCACCCCAGGAAAGGGGATCCCACCAAATCATAATGATAAAACATAAGAAATAGCACATGGTGGGTCCAAGGGGTAATTTCTAACACCTTTGGTCAATCCCCATGGCACAATATCCAAAAATAATCATGATAGACACCAAATAGTGCCTCTCTGGGAAAGTCGTGAGCCTTAGGAGGCTCCAAAAATCATCAAAAAATGCCATAAGTGATGGATGTGGGTCCCAATGAAGCTGAAATTGTTGGAGAAGGTGTGGAAGACATCCCACTCACCATCACTGATCATCCCATGCCATAACATTGCCTCAGTAGCCCAAATTGAATTCCTTTGTAGCCATTTTTACCATTTCTGGACTGCCTTGCGAAGTGTGAAACTGCCCAAACTGCCACCTGGAGTGCTTGGCTCCAAAAATAAAAATCACCAAATTGTCTAGGAGGGGGGTAATGTGGTAATAACAAGTGGCTGGACCACCCCCTCCAAAAATAGTGCTCTAAGTGAACCAATCATATCTCTACTCTGCTCTGCCAGGGCCTCCGACAAGCCAAAACTGCACTAGGATAGCCAACTGAGGCTCAATCATCACTGTAACTGTTTGGAACTGAAAACAGACTATCTCATTGGACTCAGAAGTCCAAATACATCTAAGATGTGTACTCATACACCATATAAACCTCTGCATGGTCCAAAATAAATACTCATTATATCGGGCAGACCAAATAATAATAATCTGTAAAAGTGCTGAAAAGCACAAATCATCATCATAATCCTGAAACCACTGCATAAGCCCACCATGGTGACCTGTACTAGACCATATATCATCTATCTATAACATCTGAGGTCTGCCACCTCATGTCCTATGGTTGACTTTTGGTCAAACTGAGGTTTGACCAAGTCAACATGACCAAAATATGACTCAAATTGTCATCAAGCTGTTGCAAGGTGTCAAAGGTTAAAACATGCTTTACAATCCATTCACATAGCAATTATAACAAGTAGCAATCATTACTGGCGATCTAAATCCAAATATAATGTCATTAATTATTATTTATTACTCAGACAAGACTTTCAAGGTCATACTCACTTCATAGTTGTGATCAGTTTGCTAGTGAAGGGTGAAGGCTAAAAATAACATGGCTAGGTTAAAGGATGACTTACTGACTTAATACTGTGACACTTTCGAAATGGAACAGGGAATACACACCATAGCATATAGTGGACAAGCAACAACACAAGGAATGGCGGTGTCTCACAACTGGATAAGTTGTTCAAAGAGTGTTTATTCACCTTACACTGATGCGCACAATCCATAATACAAATGAGGCCAGCAATCTTTTGGATATAGAGTTTAAGTTCCATTGCTTTTTGGGCCTAGATTTTCCATAGCCTTTGATTTATGTGTGTTTACAAACACATTGCATAGATTTACATTTATTTAGGCTTTTTGCTGCAGGTGTGTTTTTAAGGCACTTGTTTACCTGAGCACTTATAGGTGTGTCACAGACAGCTTGTTTACCTAGGTATTTACATTTCACAAAAGATATAACATTTGATATTTCATAGCCATTTTCATTTGGCTTGCCTTTCATTCATGTGTGTTGAGAAACACATTGCATGAATGGGCTTTTCATACAAGATACAACATTTCATCTCCATACTTTGCATTAATGGCAACACTAGAAGTTTCAGGTTTAGCCAACATCATTAGTGACTAGGGGGACTTCTCAAGGAAATCCAACTCACCAAAGGTAAGTTTTGTCACCAACTTAGAGCCGAGACACAATAAACTGGGAATCTTATCCAACCTAGAGGCTACAGTGGGGGAAAGTCCTCCATGCCACTACTCAAGTAGTAAGTCAGGGTAAGGAACAAAACTAGGTAAGTCATGGATGGATGAAGATAGTGAATAATGAGACTGTTATCATACAACTTGTAGTTGCCCCTAGAGGTATCCCATCCGGGACGGTAGAGGAGACAGGCAACTAAAGAGGTGACCCAAGAGATTCCACGGTTCCCAATGCAATGTGGGAGTCACGTCAACCGAGGCACTCTTCGCTTTAGGTCAAAGTGTACTTAGACCAAGGGGGAGACCCTATACCCCAATCACAGTTGATTGGACCCAAACAAAGGTTTCTAAGGGTAGGTAAATGATGAGTTACGGAAACCAATGCAAGGCTAAGTGGACCTAAGAGTTAAGGAATTGTTGAAGGTGGTGTAATGGATAGTTAGTGTTTCAACCTATGTATGGTTTAGGCCACATGATGGGGTATGACTACTAGGTATAGTACCAAGTGTTTGCACAAGTGGGTCTTGTTTTCTTGGGAAGTGTGAAATGGTTCTAGGTGGACCCACAAGGTGAAGTTAGGTGTGAGGTTGGTACTATAGGTTAGATATAGGCTAGATCTATGAGTTTGAGTTGGTTCTAGGAGTACCCATGTACTAGATCTAGGGTTTGACACGAATCCCAAGGAGTGCGACTTGCTTGGAGAAGAACTAGTGCCTTGTTGGATGGGCTAATGGGGTCAAGAAGTACGTCAAAGTGTAGATCGGGACGCCTAGAAGCCAAGTCAAGTAGGTTGAATGAGATCCAATGGTTGGATCTCACTAGATCTAGGTTTTTTAAGTGATTACCCTAAGTGAACCACAATCCCTTAAAACAAGGAATGCAATCCCCAAGGAGGATCTTGACAAAAGGACGGTATGGACCTAGGTTTCAAGGCATGGGCATTCCAAATCCACGAAAATCTCAAACACCCACCTCCTAGATGTGGACCAACTCAAATCTTCAAGGGGGTGCGACTTGCTCAAGGAAGGCCAAAAAGTGGGTTTGGTGGACCAAATCAAATCCAATGGCCACCAAACTGTAGATCCGGGATGCTAGTACCCCGATCTATGTATGTTCAAAATTTCAAGTGAATCCAATGGCTAGATCTTAGTAGATCTAAGTTTTAAGGTACCAAGAAGATCAAAAGGGGGTTTCAACCCCTTAAAACATGGAAAGATGTCCACAAGGTAGTTTTCACCAAAGTAAGGATATGGGTTTAGGTTATCAAGTGTCTAGAATGCAAATCAATTGAGATCTCACCTACCCATGTGCTAGATCTAGCCCAACAAGCCTCTCTCTAGGAAGTGCGATTTGGGTCAAGGAGGGCTTTTTGCCTTGAAAAGTGGGTCAATTCTTAGCCAATCACCACCAAACTATAGATCCAACTAGGGGTGGATGCTATAGAGGTGGGTTTTCAATATCTCTTCAAGAACAAGGCTAGATCTAAGTAGATCTGAAAAATACCAAAAACAAGGGTTTTAATTTGATTAGGTTTTTTTTTTGTGATCTAGAAATTATGGAAGATTCAAGGAAGAGAAGATCATACCTCTTGGGACATACCTGGATGAAGAGATGAATGCTAGTTGAGACGAGGATTACTTTGCCAAAGATCAAATGGAGAATTGTTGAAGCCTTCTTGCCAAATCAATTTTTCCAAGCCACATGTGATTCCTTCTAACCTGTCAAGCCAAGGAGCAAAGCATCAATCAATTTAACAAATTGAAGGTAGATACAAGCAAGAGAGAGAGAAACATAGAATAGTTGACACAAAGGCAAAACTATTCCCTGTCAAACCCAAAACGACTTCTTCCAAGCTTGAAGGGCAAGCCTCCCCACCAATTCGCACTTGTCAAAATCGCCCTCTTAACCTGCAAATAAAGTATGGCAAATATGCAAGATAGCTACAATAGATCCTCCAGTGCAATGGACAATAGCATTTACAATCGAAACAACCAACATCCACTCCAATCCAAGCATGTACTCCAAAAGATAGAAATTTTATTCCAAGAGCCAAGAGCCAAAAATCTCTAGATGAATTTTACAATGAGAGGCTCCCTCCTTAAATAGAATGGGGAGAGAGTACAATCCTAACCACTTTTTACATGAGTGGCTAAGATTAAAAGATCTCAAGATCTAATCAATGGCTAACAATAAATCATAACAATATATCACATGGATCACCGACATAATGATAGCGCCCCCACTAAAAAGGTACAATAAGGGGTGACGTCATCCATAAGAGAAAATATAAGCATCAAAATCCACCTCATGGTGACTAGGACATAACAATATAAGCTCATGGTGGGGCTAGGAGGTTTTAATCCTTACTAGCTCATCCCCAAGGCACAATAAAAATAATAAAATATGTCCAATATAATAAAAATGACCAAAACTGTCCTCAAAATCCATGACAGTCAAGCAGTAAATGTCCTCCTGTGATCAATCTGGGCATACCCACATGGTGAAAACTGGCTGGAAGGTAGTGATGCCGCCCTGGAAGACCTCTGTGAAAACCAAATGCCAAAACCTTGCCTCAATTGCCCAAATCGATTTCCTCAGTGACCACTTTTTTCCATTATTTAACTGCCTCGGGAACTGTGAAAGTGCCAAAACTGCCTCCTAGGGTGCTAGCGCTGTCCATCTGAGCCCACCAGGCTCTCCGGAAGGGGGGGTAAATGGTAATAACAAGTGGCTGGACCACCCCCTCCATCATCAGCGCCCTAGGTGAACTGGCCTCTCGGGGCCCCTGCTGCTCAGGCTGGGAAATCAGCCCCCAATCTGGTCAACAAGTGTAAAACTGCATCAATTACTGTCAGAAGTGCCCGGAACTGAAAGATAAGTATCTCAATGGATCCAGAAGACCCAAATCCACTAGGAATGAGTACTCATACACCCTGGGTTGCCCTAATGGCCCTGCTGTAGGGTCCACCATATATGGACAATGTATAATCTGCTGATCTGAAGAAATAATAAACCTGCTGAACTGGATCAAACATCATCTGCATCATATGTCCATCATATGATATCATCATCAAACATGTGGGCCCATAAATCATCATCAATAATCATCATACATGGTCCACATCATCACGGATCCCAAGAATATATATAATCAAGGATAAATCACATCAGTAGACTAAGACAATGCTTCTCTAATCATTCCCATAGCTAAGCTCAAAGTATAAATTCCATTCAGTGGCATTAATCGAGTTAACATATTCCGTTGTTATAATAAATTACTTGCACCATAGTTCAAATGACAAACTCACCCATTGGACATGGTCAGACTGCTAGTGAAGGATGAAGGCTAGGAGCAAGGTTGGGCCAAGGGTTTGACTTGTCTAACTTAACTCAAAAATACTTTGGACTGGGAGAAGGGGGAAGCTACAAACTCTGTGTTGGACAAAATAACACGGGGGATGGCTGTGCCTCACAAATGGATAAGTTGTTTAGAGAGTGTTTATTCAACTTAGGCATCATGTCTACATCAAGTTGATCCAGGTTCATTAGGATCATTCAATTTTATTCCATGGCCTTTTTGGCCTACATAACCCTTCGGATTTCAGATGTGCTGAGAAGCACAACTAGTTGCAGCTTGCATCCAGGGCATGTTTTTCACATATTTATAAGGTCAGCAATTGTTTAGATATAACTTTTAAGAACCATTGCTTTTTGGACCTTTCTTATACTCTTCGAGGAGTATTTTTAGCTTTTCATTGCTCTTGCCCTTTTTTTTTGTTTCCATGGGCGAATTTTTTAAGTTTCCATAGGTAGAACATGAGCTTTCAGTTTTAGCCAACAACATCTCAAGTGACTAGGGGGAGTTCGAGCCAATGCCAAACATCGGGACAACCGACCAGAATGATTTAGGCCTACAATCCAACTCACCAAAGGTAAGTTCTATCACCAACTCAGAGCCGAGACACTGGATAAACAGGGATGCGGTCCAAACACAGAGGTAGAAAAATGGGGAAGTCCTCAGTATCAGAAAGTCAAAATGAGACTAGTCAGGGTTTAAAGTCAAATAGGAAGGTCATGTATGGATGGAGACAAGTGAGTATGGAGCCTACACTAGCAGACAACTGGTGTCGGGGAAAGACCATGTCTATGTAAGGTGAAATACCAGTAAGTTTTGTTAAATGACCTAAAAGTGCAAGCAATTGTCCATTTATGATTTACAGTTCATTTTAAATAGTTTGCCACATCAGGAATAATATACCAAGCACATGCCATGATCATGACTAAATCAACAAGATAATAATCCACAGTCAGTGAGAACATATCCATAGATCATACAACATCATCATAATAATCATCATCATGCATCATCTGAAACACTGCTGAAATACATCTCTAGGCACTGAACTGAAACTGTAATGGGATAAGTGGTCACATCAGTCATCAAATCCGAACTCTCAAGGCTCAGCCTTGACACAAGGTCATAAAATCTGAATAATGTACTGCTCTGATCATGAGTGATCCAAAATATATAGCCATGCTCTGGAATAAAGGAAGCTCTGGAATGTGCAGATATCTGCTGTACAAGAATAGTAGCCCTGCTACTATGGTGTGATAACATCTAGCTCCAGCTGGGACAAGTGCTCTAAGGGAGAGAGTGCTTGAGAACCTCAGAATCTCTGGTCTCGAACTGCTCTGCATCAATCTCCAATCCAGTACTGCACCATCCTTGCTTTCATCTTTTATCTTGCACCTGTTCCTGCTCTCACAAACACTAGAATACCATCATGGAGCATGTATGGGACAAATATAAAATAAAACTGAAAAATAATCTAAAGAATAAACTGAAAATGCGTCAAAATATAAATTTAAACTAACATGGCATATATTATTATCATTTTTATTTACTGTGCAGGAGGAAAAGAAAAACTTCTTAAATCAGGCAATCTCAACTTGCACAGGCAGCCAACAATAGAAATGCTAACTATAATTTTTTTAAATGTATGCAGGAGAAGAGACAAGCTTAGGAAGGAGCAAGACTCAACTCATGCAGAAAAAAGAAAAGAAAAAGGGACAATACTCGGCACACAGAAAAATCACACAAATCCTACTGCTCAAGTGAGCTTATTCAATACCTACCTACCCTACTCTAACCAGTGAGCACAAATGTTAGGTAAAATCATAAATCCAGTGCAACCATTCATCAAATAAATTAATGATTCTTCTTTGATTTTTATTGATGAAACAAGTCAAGATTGGATTAAAAATTATTGAAATTGAGAGCACAATCTTCTTGACTTGTTCAGAAATTGAAGAAGGATTTGAGTGGTGCAACATGAAATAATGCAGAGGAGACGACTGACTAGTGAAGCCATCCTCCATCCAAAAACTGATAGGATCATAAAATTTATGCAAGTTATTGTTTAAAATGGATGGAGGAAAAATACAAGGCATATGATTTAATAAACTACTTTCCTCATTCACTTCACTTGCATATTTAATTCGTTTCCCCTTGGGACTGATGATCAAATAAAAACCAAGTGGGGACAAATCAAGGCTTAAAAGACGAAAAATCAAAACTAGGCCCACTTGATGCTCAAAAATGGAGAAAAGATGAAATTGATCTTTAAACACCTTTTCTAGCCACCAAGAATGATTGATAATTTGACAACAAGCATTATTGTTCCAAGGTGACTGAAAAGGGAAATGAAGTGCTTTTTCTCCAAACATGCAATCATACATATACTTCCTATTGAAAAATTCCAAGGCAAAAAAATGACTAGAGCACCAACCCAAAGATGATTGAAAGAGTTGGGAAGGGAGGGTGGATTGCAAATATGAAAATTCTCCCAAATGGATAAACAAGTTTGACCTTGGACTTTGACAAAAGAAAGCAGTCTTTACTCTAGGAATGATTTTAACCTTTTGATCAACTTTAATATTTACAACCTGAGGACAAGATTGACCATAACTATCTAACTCTAAGTTATCTTGATTAAGGATGGAAAAATTTAAAGACTCATTATAAGAAGTGGAAAACAGATTAGAGCATCTAGTGTGATTCCCTAATTCATCCTCATCTTGATATTGACCTTCTATTGATTCATCATTAAAATTATAAGAGGATAGGTGATCATTTTCATTTATAATATCTTGATTAAATGCACAATGATCACGAGAGATCACCACTAAAGGATCTTGGTCGGTGTTTTCACTTTCAATAAGGTGATAAGGAATTGAATGATCATTAAATATGGAACGATTAATGAGTTTCTCTGAGGGAGGAACTTCAATAGACTGACTGACTAAAGGCTCATCCTCAGAAATTTCCTCCGGATCAAGACTAGGGCTACCTAAAAAGAAATTTGAAAACTTATGATGTATACAATGATTATGGATTTGACTATCAATCGTCTCAAAAGTGGAAGACTTATCCTCAAAAGAAATTGAGCAGGATGGGTCATCTTCGGATGTTGACAATTCACTTGATGCTTGATTATTAACAGATTCAACAATAGGATCAAAAAGGGGAAGGTTTTGATTTGAAAAATATATATCATCGGATTCACTTCCCCATCTTTCTAAGAAACTTTGCTCAAACATGTCATACCCGGAAATGCTATTGGGCTTCAAATCTAAGAACCAGATCTCAGCTCTTTCTTTGAAGGACGAAGCCAATAGTTTCATACACACATCCTCATGGGTTATGGATAAATCTTTAATAATTTCCCTAAAAAGCTCAAGGTGTCTTTCGGCAGAGATTTCATAACTTCCATCGAATTTAGGCAACCTTTCACGGGCTTGATGAGGGATATGATGAGGATACCCAATAATTTTTGAGAAGTCAAAGACTTTTAATCGTCCGAAAGTTCTAGGCCGCTCAGAAGCAGCCATGGATTATTTTATTTATTTTTTTATTTTTATTTTTAAATCAAGAACCTAAGTACCAAATGATGCACCCCATGGGTTCTAGATAACGATAGGATCGATCACCAGTGGAGTCGCTTATGTGGAGTCGCCAGGTAGATTTTAAAAACTCTTCTACCAAGATGTATGTCGTTTAAAGTGCAGGGAGAGAGTGAGACACAAAGGTGTGTTGAACCAAGGTAAGCCTCTACCTCCCCGACAACGGCGCCAAAAATGTTAATGTTGGCAAAGAGAACGGGAGTAGAGGTTTGAAAAATATATGTCGAACCAGGGTAGGCCTCTACCTTCCCCGGCAACGGCGCCAAAAATGTTATCACACAACTTGTAGTTGCCCCTAGAGGTATCCCATCCGGGACGGTAGAGGAGACAGGCAACTAAAGAGGTGACCCAAGAGATTCCACGGTTCCCAATGCAATGTGGGAGTCACGTCAACCGAGGCACTCTTCGCTTTAGGTCAAAGTGTACTTAGACCAAGGGGGAGACCCTATACCCCAATCACAGTTGATTGGACCCAAACAAAGGTTTCTAAGGGTAGGTAAATGATGAGTTACGGAAACCAATGCAAGGCTAAGTGGACCTAAGAGTTAAGGAATGGTTGAAGGTGGTGTAATGGATAGTTAGTGTTTCAACCTATGTATGGTTTAGGCCACATGATGGGGTATGACTACTAGGTATAGTACCAAGTGTTTGCACAAGTGGGTCTTGTTTTCTTGGGAAGTGTGAAATGGTTCTAGGTGGACCCACAAGGTGAAGTTAGGTGTGAGGTTGGTACTATAGGTTAGATATAGGCTAGATCTATGAGTTTGAGTTGGTTCTAGGAGTACCCATGTACTAGATCTAGGGTTTGACACGAATCCCAAGGAGTGCGACTTGCTTGGAGAAGAACTAGTGCCTTGTTGGATGGGCTAATGGGGTCAAGAAGTACGTCAAAGTGTAGATCGGGACGCCTAGAAGCCAAGTCAAGTAGGTTGAATGAGATCCAATGGTTGGATCTTACTAGATCTAAGTTTTTTTAAGTGATTACCCTAAGTGGACCACAATCCCTTAAAACAAGGAATGCAATCCCCAAGGCGGATCTTGACAAAAGGACGGTATGGACCTAGGTTTCAAGGCATGGGCATTCCAAATCCACGAAAATCTCAAACACCCACCTCCTAGATGTGGACCAACTCAAATCTTCAAGGGGGTGCGACTTGCTCAAGGAAGGCCAAAAAGTGGGTTTGGTGGACCAAATCAAATCCAATGGCCACCAAACTGTAGATCCGGGATGCTAGTACCCCGATCTATGTATGTTCAAAATTTCAAGTGAATCCAATGGCTAGATCTTAGTAGATCTAAGTTTTAAGGTACCAAGAAGATCAAAAGGGGGTTTCAACCCCTTAAAACATGGAAAGATGTCCACAAGGTAGTTTTCACCAAAGTAAGGATATGGGTTTAGGTTATCAAGTGTCTAGAATGCAAATCAATTGAGATCTCACCTACCTATGTGCTAGATCTAGCCCAACAAGCCTCTCTTTAGGAAGTGCGATTTGGGTCAAGGAGGGCTTTTTGCCTTGAAAAGTGGGTCAATTCTTAGCCAATCACCACCAAACTATAGATCCAACTAGGGGTGGATGCTATAGAGGTGGGTTTTCAATATCTCTTCAAGAACAAGGCTAGATCTAAGTAGATCTGAAAAATACCAAAAACAAGGGTTTTAATTTGATTAGGTTTTTTTTTGTGATCTAGAAATTATGGAAGATTCAAGGAAGAGAAGATCATACCTCTTGGGACATACCTGGATGAAGAGATGAATGCTAGTTGAGACGAGGATTACTTTGCCAAAGATCAAATGGAGAATTGTTGAAGCCCTCTTGCCAAATCAATTTTTCCAAGCCACATGTGATTCCTTCTAACCTGTCAAGCCAAGGAGCAAAGCATCAATCAATTTAACAAATTGAAGGTAGATACAAGCAAGAGAGAGAGAAACATAGAATAGTTGACACAAAGGCAAAACTACTCCCTGTCAAACCCAAAACGACTTCTTCCAAGCTTGAAGGGCAAGCCTCCCCACCAATTCGCACTTGTCAAAATCGCCCTCTTAACCTGCAAATAAAGTATGGCAAATATGCAAGATAGCTACAATAGATCCTCCAGTGCAATGGACAATAGCATTTACAATCGAAACAGCCAACATCCACTCCAATCCAAGCATGTACTCCAAAAGATAGAAATTTTATTCCAAGAGCCAAGAGCCAAAAATCTCTAGATGAATTTTACAATGAGAGGCTCCCTCCTTAAATAGGATGGGGAGAGAGTACAATCCTAACCACTTTTTACATGAGTGGCTAAGATTAAAAGATCTCAAGATCTAATCAATGGCTAACAATAAATCATAACAATATATCACATGGATCACCCACATAATGATAGCGCCCCCACTAAAAAGGTACAATAAGGGGTGACGTCATCCATAAGAGAAAATATAAGCATCAAAATCCACCTCATGGTGACTAGGACATAACAATATAAGCTCATGGTGGGGCTAGGAGGTTTTAATCCTTACTAGCTCATCCCCAAGGCACAATAAAAATAATAAAATATGTCCAATATAATAAAAATGACCAAAACTGTCCTCAAAATCCATGACAGTCAAGCAGTAAATGTCCTCCTGTGATCAATCTGGGCATACCCACATGGTGAAAACTGGCTGGAAGGTAGTGATGCCGCCCTGGAAGACCTCTGTGAAAACCAAATGCCAAAACCTTGCCTCAATTGCCCAAATCGATTTCCTCAGTGACCACTTTTTCCCATTTTTTAACTGCCTCGGGAACTGTGAAAGTGCCAAAACTGCCTCCTAGGGTGCTAGCGCTGTCCATCTGAGCCCAC
Organism: Larix kaempferi; assembly: GCA_027924585.1. Taxonomy (NCBI): domain Eukaryota; kingdom Viridiplantae; phylum Streptophyta; class Pinopsida; order Pinales; family Pinaceae; genus Larix; species Larix kaempferi. The sequence goes on from BSBM01001022.1 coordinate 5,757,222, forward strand.
CAGGCTCTCCGGAAGGGGGGGTAAATGGTAATAACAAGTGGCTGGACCACCCCCTCCATCATCAGCGCCCTAGGTGAACTGGCCTCTCGGGGCCCCTGCTGCTCAGGCTGGGAAATCAGCCCCCAATCTGGTCAACAAGTGTAAAACTGCATCAATCACTGTCAGAAGTGCCCGGAACTGAAAGATAAGTGTCTCAATGGATCCAGAAGACCCAAATCCACTAGGAATGAGTACTCATACACCCTGGGTTGCCCTAATGGGCCTGCTGTAGGGTCCACCATATATGGACAATGTATAATCTGCTGATCTGAAGAAATAATAAACCTGCTGAACTGGATCAAACATCATCTGCATCATATGTCCATCATATGATATCATCATCAAACATGTGGGCCCATAAATCATCATCAATAATCATCATACATGGTCCACATCATCACGGATCCCAAGAATATATATAATCAAGGATAAATCACATCAGTAGACTAAGACAATGCTTCTCTAATCATTCCCATAGCTAAGCTCAAAGTATAAATTCCATTCAGTGGCATTAATCGAGTTAACATATTCCGTTGTTATAATAAATTACTTGCACCATAGTTCAAATGACAAACTCATCCATTGGACATGGTCAGACTGCTAGTGAAGGATGAAGGCTAGGAGCAAGGTTGGGCCAAGGGTTTGACTTGTCTAACTTAACTCAAAAATACTTTGGACTGGGAGAAGGGGGAAGCTACAAACTCTGTGTTGGACAAAATAACACGGGGGATGGCTGTGCCTCACAAATGGATAAGTTGTTTAGAGAGTGTTTATTCAACTTAGGCATCATGTCTACATCAAGTTGATCCAGGTTCATTAGGATCATTCAATTTTATTCCATGGCCTTTTTGGCCTACATAACCCTTCGGATTTCAGATGTGCTGAGAAGCACAACTAGTTGCAGCTTGCATCCAGGGCATGTTTTTCACATATTTATAAGGTCAGCAATTGTTTAGATATAACTTTTAAGAACCATTGCTTTTTGGACCTTTCTTATACTCTTCGAGGAGTATTTTTAGCTTTTCATTGCTCTTGCCCTTTTTTTTTGTTTCCATGGGCGAATTTTTTAAGTTTCCATAGGTAGAACATGAGCTTTCAGTTTTAGCCAACAACATCTCAAGTGACTAGGGGGAGTTCGAGCCAATGCCAAACATCGGGACAACCGACCAGAATGATTTAGGCCTACAATCCAACTCACCAAAGGTAAGTTCTGTCACCAACTCAGAGCCGAGACACTGGATAAACAGGGATGCGGTCCAAACACAGAGGTAGAAAAATGGGGAAGTCCTCAGTATCAGAAAGTCAAAATGAGACTAGTCAGGGTTTAAAGTCAAATAGGAAGGTCATGTATGGATGGAGACAAGTGAGTATGGAGCCTACACTAGCAGACAACTGGTGTCGGGGAAAGACCATGTCTATGTAAGGTGAAATACCAGTAAGTTTTGTTAAATGACCTAAAAGTGCAAGCAATTGTCCATTTATGATTTACAGTTCATTTTAAATAGTTTGCCACATCAGGAATAATATACCAAGCACATGCCATGATCATGACTAAATCAACAAGATAATAATCCACAGTCAGTGAGAACATATCCATAGATCATACAACATCATCATAATAATCATCATCATGCATCATCTGAAACACTGCTGAAATACATCTCTAGGCACTGAACTGAAACTGTAATGGGATAAGTGGTCACATCAGTCATCAAATCCGAACTCTCAAGGCTCAGCCTTGACACAAGGTCATAAAATCTGAATAATGTACTGCTCTGATCATGAGTGATCCAAAATATATAGCCATGCTCTGGAATAAAGGAAGCTCTGGAATGTGCAGATATCTGCTGTACAAGAATAGTAGCCCTGCTACTATGGTGTGATAACAGAGACCAACACTAGCAAGCCAAGGTATGGTGGGAATGATCACCTCTATTCTCCCTAAGGAGGGTAAAACCAATGAGTAGAGGCCAATAACTTCTAAGTCTGAGTATGGGCAAATATGATATATATATGTATAAGTACAACCAGGTCCACATATCTATATGATCGCCAGATCGTGATACTAAATGCTAAGACATGCTAAGAAAATGGAAATAAAAGCAATATAACCACAACACCATAATATACCTGCTGAGTCATATCACTCAATCAAGCTCATCTCTGGTACTGGTTAGCCCCAATTCAGTCCTTAACTACCCTGCATTGGACACGGTTCCCAAGGCAGTGGATTCTCTCATAATTGACTAGTACCCTAATCTTGGATCTTATTTCAAACATTATAAGTCACTCTTCCACCCATAATGGACCAAAGCTACACTGTTTAAACCCCTTGATCCAAACTATTATTCATCTTGTGACTTTCTTCCATAGATCTAGGGTTCACCATACATCTTACGTACTTCAACTATACTTGACTTGATCTAGTGTTTTGGTTTGATCTCTCCTGTCGGGAGTAGATTTGGGTCTCCCCCTTGGTTGTCTTGGGCTAGATCACATAAAGTGAAGATTGCCTCGATTGGCATGACAACCATCCATTGGGAGTCGAGGCCATCTTGGTTGCACCTCTTTGTTTTCCCATCCCTTCTACCATCCATCTTGGATTCATCTCTAGGAGCACCTACAAGTTTGGTGATAACAGGTATTATTATCTTGTTGTTTTGATCAGTTTGATAGCTTGACTTGGCATCTAGTGATTATGATCTGGCAGTATATCTATATAAAATGAAATTGGTTATTGTTGGGTATCTAAATGATTGTATTACTGACAATTAGAAGCTGTTGTTTTATACTCATTGGTTTTACCCTTTTAGAGTGTGGACATGATCATTCCCGCCTTTATGGCTTGCTAGCTTAGGCATCACCGTTCACTTTCTCCATCCATCCGTTGTCTTTCCCACTTTTGGTTGTTACCCTAACTTACACCTCAGCCTGTGATATGGAGGACTTCCCCATTTTTTCCTCTATGTTGGATAGCATCCCTGTTAGTTTGTGTCTTGGATCTGAGTTGGCAACAAAACTTACCTTTGGTGAGTTGGATTTGATACCTTGATCACTCTAGTCGGTTGCCCCGATGTTTGAATTTGATTGTGGAAAGTCCCCATAGTTGCTCGATTTGTGTTGACTAAAACCTGAAGCAAATTGTACTACCATCATTACATATGGAAACTATTATTATATCTATTACAAAAGCCCATGAAAGTGCTTTGAAAACTGTGCTTCTTAGCACAATGAAAGAAGGTTTTGAAATGAATTGAAATGAAAAGTACCCTAGATGTGAGCTGCAATTAGTTGTGCTTCTAAGCACATGCAAAATCTAAAAAGGGTTTGTTATCACACAACTTGTAGTTGTCCCTAAAGGTTATCCTATCCAGGACGGTAGAGGTGTTAGACAACTAAAGAGGTGACCCAAGAGATGCCACGGTTCCCAATGCAATTGGGTGTCACGTTAACCGAGGCACTCTTCACTTTAGATCAAGCCTAAGCAAGACCAAGGGGGAGACCCTAGCTTAACCAATGAAGGCTAGCAAACCCAATCAAGACCTCCTAGGGAAATGTGATGATGATAATGTAGAAGATCAAGATAAGATTAGATCTAGATCTAGAATGGATAAGTGGACCCAAAGAGTTAGGGTTTGGTTGAAGAGGCTTAAGGAAGGACAAATGTTCAATCAAGGATGAATGAGGGTCACTTATAGGTTTAAATAAGTAGATCTAGATGGATCTAATGCCAAGTGAAGATATCCAAGTGGGGCCCACCCTTAAAATGAGGAAAATGACCAAAAAGGGTCCCACAAGGTGAAGATCAAGATGAAAGGGCACTAGGGGGTTTGCTACACAATGGATCAATGATTTTGAGAAAGAAAGAGCAATACCCACAAATGGAATCTAGCAAATGGCCACCTACCCAACAAGTGTGACCTCCCTTGGAGAGGCCCAGTGCCTTAGATTGGGGGGCAAATGGAGTCGGATGTCCACCAAACTTTAGATCGGGAATGTTAAGATGATTATTAAGGTGGGTTTTAATTATTAATCCCAAGTGATCGCTAGATCTCCATAGATTTGAAAAATAAAAATGCAAGGGTTTTGACTTTTAGGGTTTGAGATGATCAATGGATGAAAATGCATGAAACAAAATACTAACCTTGTATATCTTACCTCTAGAGCTTGAAGATATTTTGCAAAGTGATAACTTTCCCTTGTGTGTATATTCAAGAGTGAGATCCAAGCCACCCAAGTGAAATCGCTAGCCCTCCAAGGTCACACGTGTGCCCTCCTCCTGCAAGAAAAGATCTATTGAAGAATCATTTCGGCATGAAAATGACTATAAGGATGAAACGATGAAAGAGAAAGCATCAACTATGTCACTAAGATACAATAATGATACTCCCTCAGACAAAAAGCAGATCAAAGGTAAGATATGGGGTTTCCCCACAATAACGTCCCCTTGAAACGTCGTACTCTTCAACCCACATGGCCTCCTGCAGAGCAAACGTTTGGATAGATAGATCCACAATGATACACAGAGAAACAGTTGTATATTCAAGTTGCAAAGATACCCATCAATACTAAAGAAACAGATCCACAAAAATAGTATTTTTATTCCAAGTTTCCAGAGCTCCAAAGATCCCTTTACAATAGGGGGGTCTCTTCTTTAAATAGGATGAGGGAGACCAAAACCCTAAACCAGTTTTGAAATGAGTGGTTGAGATCAAAACATAAAATAATACAATCAACAACTAAGATGAGCCGGTACAATATAGCATGGATCACTCACATGAAGGGGGTGTGTTGTCCGCCAATATGCACACCAGCAGCGGAAATCTTTCGAAAGCTGTCTCTTCACTACAAGTGAGAGAGGTGTGGCCTTGGGGGCAAGCAATGAGCCAGGTACTGTCACCTGAATCCCAGCTCCTCCGTTTAGGCAAACTCCTAACGAAGCCAAGGGGGGTAGTCCCTAAAAGAGAGTTTCACTAAGGCTCTTGTTTTTATAGTGTTTTTTGATGTGGTGATGCGGATGGGTGTTTTTTAGGAGTTTTTTAAATGAGAGACAATTATAAAGATTAAATATAAAACAAGATAACGCAATCTACGTTGCAAACACAAGATGAAAGATACACTTGGGCAATAAGTCAATCACTTTTCACGAAATATAACAGATAACTCCAATGTAGATATTTAAACAAGCAAAATATGAGATAAAGGACCAGTGCCTTATGGAGTCAAGAATTAAATGTGAATTGTGAAAACTTGATACAAGTGCTTGAAATGAAAGTTTGTGAGAACGTTATGCAGCTTATCTTGGTAAATTCAAAGTTTTAATTGTCTTGATTATTAGGGCTAAAACCAAGGGTATTCAAAGAGTGTCCGGAAAGTAGTTTTAAGCAGCCCCTTTGAGAGACCTGTCGGGGCCTGTCTAGAATCACGGCGAGGCGCGCAATGCTAACCAGCCACCGTGTCGCAGATTGGGCGGTCCGGCGCCTCCCCTGAGAGCTGATTAAAATACTTTATGTCAACGCCGGTTCGTTGGTTATGGGGTGAAAGTTTTAATTAGATTTTCACTTGTAAATTAACAAGTCTTCCACCTTTCTGAGTACTAGCCCAACCTTTTCAGGTTGGCAGAGCATACGGGTGTAGGACAGAAACCAAGATAAATTAATTAAAGGGTGTGTGAGTGGAAATTTTTTTATTTATTAGAAGGCCTTGTTCAACTCTCCGACAGAGAGCGCTCTTGACTTGGTCTTATGACCACAGTTCAAGAGACTTGCTAGATTAACAATGCCTAATGCAAGGAAATGCAAGAAACTAAGATGCCCTCCGATAGAGGGTGCTCTTGACTTGGATTTGGCCAAGTTCAAGAGACTTTGGTTTATTTTAAAGAAGCAGAAAGAAAGTAGTAGCAGTATATCTTAACTTGAAACAGATTTTAAGCAATAATATTGACCACAAGATATGAATTACTGCTAACAATCGATGCTTGCGAGATAAATAAATCTAGTGTTCTAACACACAACTTTAATCTACTAAGTGGGATTGATCCCCGAAACAGGATCAACCACTAGAACCGCCTGCACTTGAGAACTTCCAGCTAGCTGAAAGCTCTGCCAAGGAAACCGACGGGGATGGAAGAGTAACCACAAATTATTTGGTCCTGCCCTTGAGACGAAATCTCAAGGATACAACTTCCGGTTGAGGGCTTTGGAAGAGAAGCAAGATAAAATTGCGAAATAAAACTAAACTACCCAAGAATCTCTTTCAGGTCAAAGACCCTACTCGAGAGAGCATGGGGGTAAGTAGATATGGAAGATAAACAAAAATGATCTTAATGAAGTAGAAACTAATCTAAGAGCATGGAAACGTAAACTAAGTTAAACCAAACCACAAGACCCAACACTCTTCCCCAAATGGGGAAGAAGACCCAAAAGTGGAGGACCTCTCCACTATAAATTTTATTAATCTTTTACAAGTGCCTCAAGGGAAAATCCTTGGAAGGTCTTTAATGACTATCTATGAATAACTTATGAAATTTGGAAAAATGGAGCCCTCAATGGCTTTTACAAAGGATAAGAGGAATCTAGCTTTGCTTGTTTGTCCCTTTGTGTTTTTAATGGCTTCTCGCCTTGAAGTTTCTTGACTTCTACTCCCTGAAAAAGTCTATAACAAAATAATTGCTCCAATACCCATTCAGCATTAGTAACTTAAACAACAAATCGACACTAGCTAATGTCCTAGATCAGCAAATTGCGCCAATCAAATGATAAAACCAGGACTTGTTTTGTGATGTAAAATGAAAGTATTTTAAAAAATTAAACTATTTGCAAGTGTTGAATTGACCAACTAAATTGGCAGCCATACATGTGAATTTCAAGGACAGTCAACGTATAGATATCTTATCTTGCAACCAATAAAAACACACTTTATGGTAGTCAACTGAATGTGCAATGAACGTCAAATAGCAACAATCTTTGCGACAGTCTAGTTCGGAATAAAAGGCAACCAACAAGCTTTTTGATAGTAGGTGTTTGAAAAGCAGTCAACAATATGTTATAAAAGTTCTCCAAAAGGCTAGATGGCAGCCAACACAAGTGTGATCACAGTCCCTTAGTATTTCATATGGCAGCCAACATAATTTAAACAAAACAGTATGATAACAGTCCTCTACTAGTTCATATGGCAGCCAATCATAAGTTAAACCAAACAATGTTATCACAGTCCTCTATTATTTCATATGGCAGTCAAACAGTCTATAGGACAGTCAACAAAAGTTTGTAATGATGGCCAACGACACAACAAGATATGGAGTTCAATACATGTTTAACAAAACTTTGAGACTAGACAGTAACCTAGGAAAAGATTTATGATAACACCCCTAACAATGCAATTAACTATCAAAACCCAACAAATCTAATCTAGCATGATATAAGTGTTTAAGTCTTGAAGTGCAAATTAGCTAGTTTAACAAATTAACTAGATTCTAAATGATACAAAGTAAGATCCTCAAATGTAAAGAACTAACAACTAGCATACATTTAATCACTTGATTTTTTGCTTTGATGTGTTTTTAGGGCTTAAAAGGGAGTGGAAGAGAGAAGATGAAGGGGAAGTAAGGTGGACGAGAGGGAAGGAAAGAGGGTTAAGGAGTAGGGCAAAGGAGAATGACAAATGGGGACTAGGGGTTGGACTAGGAATGAGACAAGAACTAGAGGAAAGATAGATAGGACGAAAGGGATGAGGGGTAGAGACTAAAAGGAAGAGGAGGAGGCATTAAATGGCTAAGACGAGAGGAAGAAGGTGGCCTTTCTAGGATGGATGAGAAGGCAAAGAAGAAAACAAAAAAAAATGGGGGAAGAAACCAATGAGGAGAGGGGACGAGGGCTAGAAGGAATGGGCTTAGCAAGCAATCAAAGGGGTTTCAATGAGAAAACGAGATGGCTTGAAGAATGGGAAGCCTAGGGTAACCAATGAACAATATTTTGAATATAAGAGATGGATCCTTGAAATCAAACCCCTTTATGCCACCATCTTGGTGTTGTGAGGTCGGCTTTGAGAGATCCTGCAATGTATGAATGTTAATGGAAAAATTTGTTCTTTGAAGAGATGGAGGGGACAACCTAGTTCCAACTCCTCTTCATAACTTTATAGATCTGCAAAATGTATCACTTACAAACAAGATTGATCAAATATAGTATGCCAAGTTGAAAGGGACAAGAAGAGTGTTAGTATTTCCGACTACAATCCACTACTTCCCAATCACAAACAACCCAACATAAATGGACAAATTGAACCCAAATGCCCACCCTATGGACTTGGAAAAGTCTTCTAAGCTTAAATAATTTGATCAAAACATGGAACATGTAAGCAAAAAACCATAAAGCAATATCACCTTGATTATATTGAAGCACTTTCCATGAACAAGATCAACACACCATATGGACCTCCAAAGCCACTTTATTTCTATTAACAAAAGCTATAACACATATACAATTTTGGCAGAGTAAGTTTGCCTCAAATTCTCCATGAGATAATAACCCCTAATGGGCCTCTCTTTATACTAAAACTAGAAGCCAAAACCTTAGGTCGAATTGGCATGGACAAGTAGTTTGAATTCCAATCAATGGCAAGGCTTGGAGAGCTAATTCGAATGACAACTCGAGTTTGTGGTAGGTTGAGTAAAGAGGTGGCAAACTCGCCCTTGTTGATGCATGGGAAGTATCACCCATCGAATGGGCACTCTCCAACTAGGATCCACGTGAGAGTTAGGTAGATATGCGTGAGCTTTAGAGGAGGATGCGAGTTGGTTGGTAGAGGACAAGTGGATTGGTGGTAGGCACTAACGTGTTTGCAAGGAGAGCCAAGCTTTGGTGATTGCATGGGAAGTAACAACTATCCAATAATCAACCTCCAACAATGCTAAACGTGGATTTAGGGCAGATTGACGTGAGCTTGGAGTAGGTGCGAGTTAGCATGGTGGAGAGACAAGTGGAAGGTGGTGGGTGCTAACTCGAATTTGCAATAAGAGCCGAGTTTGGTGAGTCATGAGGGCGCCCATCCTTGGGCTTTAATGCAAACCACCAACCCATCTATCAAGTGACACCTCAACAAATCGAATTTTTAATGAAGGAGGGCGAAATTGCTTGAGAGGATAATGACTTGGTGACTGGATAGTTGATTGGAGTGATTGGGAGTTGATTGGAATCCTCATAAATGTCTATTGCCATGTCATTTAGCCTTTTATTTTAATCAAATTGATTAATTTTGGAGAGATTTGGATTATCTCCAAAATAATTAATTTTATTATTTTAATTAATAATTTCTCTGTAAATGACTTTTCAGAGAAAATATTAATTACGGGGCTGAATTGACATCCGAAAGTTGGGTTTAGCTGCTCCATGGGTCATGTGTGATTTTTGGCTTATGAAACGAGCCATCAAACACTAGTTCGGACCCCGGATGACTGACATAGTTACAGACCCAAATTTCTCTATTTAAACTATAGAGAAATTTAATTAAATTTTAAAAATAATTAAAAAATTAAAAACCCCAATTTCGACGCGTCCGGTAAAAATTTTTCGAAATTTTTTCTGGGGGTCCTAGAGACCTAGGACATGACCAGAACCTATTCTAATAGTGTCTAGTAGGTTTATACATTATAGTTGGACCCTAATAACCCCCCATGGCCAAATTTCCAAAATCGGGCATTCCAACTTTGGAGGAAGCGGGAAAAAAACCAAGAGATTATATCTCGCCTGAAGCAAAGTATAATCTGACGGTAAAAAAACTCCCTGGAATACCTTAGTTGTTTAATCCAGTCATGGGGAACCGAGCCACTCAGACCCTACTAGCACACTTTGATACAAACCCCCATGGGGCCATGGTCATGTCGACTCAAAAACAAAACTGGCTAGCCAAAACTGGCTAGACCCAAATACAATGAAACCCAGATACTCTGGAAGTGAACACTAATGTGTTCCAACACTGGCGGCTCAATAAGGTTTCAACTATTTGTACAAATCAGTTGATAACAGGGTGCACACTAGCTAAATGATGCCCTAGGGGGGTGCACACCACATAAAATGACTAAAGTACAAGTTGTGCCACATAAGATGAGAAGGACAAGTGACTAGGAGCACATGATGGGGCTAGCAGGTATTACTTTCCTTCACTAGCATCACCCAATGGCACAATAATATAACAAATGACTCAATGACATGTCCAAGTGAACAAATGATCAAATCCTGGCCCCCTCAACCGAGAGAAGAACTTATCAAAACATATCCTGGTGACTGTGTGGACCCCATTGAATGTTGCAAGCTGATCTGGAAGGAGTGGCATACACCTCACAACAGACCTCATGCCAAAACCTTGCCTCAACTGCCCAAATCGAATTCCTTAATGACCTTTTTATTCCATTTTTAATCTACCTGAAAACCACCAAACTGCCTGAAAACAACTTCCTAGTGCCTGGGCACAAAATCTGACTATTGCATCATGTCCGGAAGGGGGGTAATACAGTAAGAACAAGTGGCTGGACCACCCCCTTAATTTGTAGCACCCTAGGCAACGACTTGCCTCCAATGCATCAGCTGGACAAGCCACATCAGCATGGCCAAACTGGTGAACAGGGGAAAAAATGCTCAAATCATATCTGGAAGTGCCTGAAACTAAAAGATAAGTGTTTCTGTGGATTCAAAAGATCCAAATCTACTAGAGATGAGTACTCATACACCTCATGGTAGCCTGTAAGATCATCTGTAGCATCCACCATACCCGGACAAATAAAAATATGATGATCTGGAAATAATAATAATCAATAAAAACTGTATCAACCATCATCTGAAACCTGTGTCCATCATATGGAGTCATTAAAAGGTATATAAGGGACCATAGATCAACATCAAATAATATAAGTGATCCATCTCATCACGGATCCCAAGATTGACCTTGGTCAAACTAGGTTTGATCGGTCAAACTGATCAAAATATGACCCAGGCTAAAGAAGCCTGCTGCTTGAAGTGCAAATGGTTAAGACATGCTTTTTAAATCATTTTCATAGCAAGAATTTAAAACATTAAGCATTATATCACTGGCAGTTAATAGATAATAGTAGGTCAATTAATAATTTACTTTCAAAGAGAACCTCAAGAATATACTCATTTGTAGACATGATCAATTTGCTAGCTTACCAACTATTTTGTACAATAGCTGAATTTCTTGTGAGCCGCCAGTTTATTGAACATGATTCATGTTCATCATCAGTGTTCAGAAGTTCGGAAGTCATTTTCAGGGCAATTTTGCCCAATTTGTAATAACTGCATGTTCGTACCCCCATGGGGAAAATGTAAAAAGTTGGTCTAAACGGGGTCCTTTTATAAAACACTCGACTATCCATAGGTTTAGCCATTTGGGGGATACTCTAGAGTGTTTTTCCTTAAGAATTATGCGCTACTCATCAGTGGCGTATAATCCCCGAGTTTTTCACTCAAACCTCCAAAGCTGGAGTATTTCCCATGGTGGTCAAAACCTAAGGTGGTTATTAGAGGTCTTGTGTCTAGGAATTTTTACGTGTTAGACATCTCGATTGAGTCGTATGGACATGCACTAGGTCCCCTAGGAGTTTCGTTTGATTCCGAGAAAAATAAAATTTTCCATAAATTAGACCATTTTTTAATGGTTTAATTAAAAAATTTAAAAAAAGTGATAAAAACCTCATTCGGAGACGGAATTGAGCGTGGGGAGGCTCATCTTGATGCTCTGAGCGTCCTCTTCACCTTCGCACCTTCATTCTTCAGTTTCCGGAAAGTTACGTCACCCCCGAGAGCAGTTTTCGCTAAAAATGCATCATTTTAGCATTTAAATGCCAGAAAATGACAGATTGCACCATGAGGACAAAATTCAAATAAGTCAAATTTTATTAGAAAATTGATTTTTAAAGGTTGGAATGGGTTCCATATGATGTACGACCATCATTAAAAATAAAAGCTTGTGGTGAAATGGAACTTTGGATATACATTTTAATAAAAAGGGATGACGTGAGGTTTTTTGAGCGTGGGCACCCATGCACATGAGGCTCACGAAATTGGATGAGATGGAAATCAATAGATGGATTGGTGTGGTTGCATTGAATTCCATGGTAGGCACCTAAGCCACCTCATGGCTTGTCTCCCATTGCACTCACGTTTTGCATTGATTACAACTCAAGCTTGTCTCCTTCATATGACTCACGTCTCCCCTCTTGAAGCTCACGCACTCCCTTCTAGCTCATGTCAATCTTGATGTGGAGGATGGATATTGGTTGGGTGATAATCCCAATGGGGAGTGGGGGTGCCTTGCCAAGGTGGAGGCCACCTCCCCACTCACACCAACCAAAGACTCGAGTTAGTGATTGTGGTATCTCTCCAAGCTCATATTTGATTGAAATTCGATTTGGAGTTTGTCTCTTCTCATGCCAATTCGTTTTTGGATTTTGCTCTCTTAGTTTTGTATAAAGAGAGGCTCTTGGAGCTCTCTTATGATGGAGATTTTGAGCATGAACACTCTACCAAATTCTCAGTGTAATATTTGTTTGAATTATTGAATAAAGAAGTGACTTTGGAGGTCCATGCAGGAGTACTTGGGGTTTTCTTTCACATTGTCTTGGTGATATCTCTCTCACCTTGTCTCTTTATTTATGCAATTCAATTTTCAATCTATGTTCTAACCTTGTTTAGAAGTATATTGTTTGGTTTTGTCTATTTGAGAACAAGGGTTTTGCAGGGATCTTCCAAGGTGGAGAACGGCTTAGAGATTAAGCTATTCTTTGCTCATCAGTGGTTTTTACTACCTAATCAATTTCTTTTGCAGGTTCCCAAAGCTCTTCTCTTTTCAAGAAGAGAAACACATCAAAGAGACTTGCCTCTTCCTCCATCAACAACAGTTTTCTATAAAAAATTGGTTACTTGATCTAAAGCTTCCCTCTTCCAAGCTCTCTTTTTCTCCTTGAAAACTTTTGCTTTGACTTGCTGGTCCACTTTCCTCTAGCCATCACTCTCTTAGCTTTCCTTCTTCTCTTCAAGCCCTCGTTTTACCTTCCTTTAATCTCTCATTGCTGTCCCTCACTTCTGTTAGCAGCCTGCTGTCTCTTTATTTAGGCATCCCTCTTCCCTCATCTTCTTCTCCTCTCGTCCACCTTCAGTTCTGCCCTGAACACTTCAAAAAAAAGTAAAACAAAAGGTTAAACTTGTTAGTGGTTAGTTGGTTTCTCTTTTTTCTTAAAAAAAAAAGTTGTAAGCTAGGCATTTAGATCTTACCTTGCATTCGTTTTAGTGCACCTAGTTTACTTCTAGTTTGATTAAGCTTGCATCTCATAGTTAGATTTTACATCTAGGTTGATAGTTGCTTTTAATTTCTTTTGAAGTATTTAGATCTCATTTAAAAGTTTTAAAATCTTGCATTGAAAAAAGATTGGGCATATAGGTTAGATTTTAGTTTGCATTTAGTTTCAAGCTTATATTTATTTTATTAACATCTAATGGGTGCCTTGCTGAGTTGATTTGAGCTTGTGTAGGTGTTTTGAAAGAGAAGAAAAGATTGAAGGACTTTGAAAACAAGAAGATCTTTACCCAAAGAGAGCATAAAAAAAAAACCATAAGGATGATCTAAAACAAGAAACTGATTACACTCTCCTTTTGTAAAAGCTCTTAAGAGCTCCATTTTTCTCTTAGTTGTTTTATTTCTCTTAAAAGACCTTACAAGGGTTAAAATCCCAAGGCACTTGTACTCCATTAATAAAAAAGGCTAAGTGGGATAAGGCCTCCCATTTTTTGGTTCTTCTTCCCCATTTGGGGAAGAGTGTCTTGTGCATGCTTAGTTAGATTTGTTTCAAGTTTCTAGATTAATTTTCATTTTTGTACCTAGAGTAAATTTTATTTCAAGTTTTGACCTGAGAAGCCTCTTGGGATTTGATCCTAAGTGTCGCATTAACACTGCGTGCTGCTTCTCTTTCCCCACCGTGTACTACGTAGGACCGGCTAAGCTGGAAGTTTCATGAGCGGTGTGCAGAAGTCACTTTGACTTCACTTGTTAGATTAGTCTCTGTTGTGGTAGAACACTAGTTTCATTTTACAAGCATTCTGTTCATTTTGCTATATCATTTGTCTTGTTTCATTTTACAATCTTTTTGAGCTATCGTATGTGTTCTTGCTTTAATCTGCTTCTATCTTAACAAAGAACCAAAGTCTCTTGAACTTGCAATAACCCAAGTCAAGAGCACTCTCTATCGGAGAGCATTCCCACTGTATATACCTGCTTCAAGCATATAGTTTAGCTAAGTCTCTTGAACTTCTGTCTTAAGACGAAGTCAAGAGCGCTCTCTGTCGGAGAGTTGAATTTGTGTGCTCTTAATAATTAAAACTTTTCCAACTCACACCCCCTTTAATAATTTATCTTCGCTGCTATCCATCATTCCATATGCTCTGCCAACCCTAAAAGGTTGGGCTAGTACTCAGAAAGGTGTTGGATTTGTTAACTTTTGATAACATAATAAATTTTTCACCCCACAACTAACCAATCCGGAGTTGATCGATAAGATAAGTTTGGTGGGTAATCTCCTAGTTGGGGGCGCCGGGGTTCCATGTTCAGCCTCTAGTTTGCTGGTGAGCATTGCACGACCTGGATAGAGCACTGGGTGGCCCGACATGTCCTTGAACGGAGGCACTTGATACTATTTTTTCCGGACAGACTTCCAGTACCTCGCGTATCGGTTGGAAGTATCCTTAGCCTTAATAATCAAAGATCACTAAAACTTTCAATCAACCAAGATAATTTGCACAACGATCTCATGAACAGTTACTTTGAGACTTACACTTTCAGCATCACAAGCATTTATTTGACTCCATTTTGGCACTGGTCTATAAGGCACTTTTTTCATATTGCAAAGCTGGACCATATGTCCTTGTCATTTGCTTGAAGTTTATCTTGTGGATGCTTAGTTAAAGTTCCAAGTCATCGTATTGTTCATCTTGCAAATCTTATTTTGTAAATTGCAACGTGGATTGCTTTATCTTGTGTTCATTTCATTTCTATAAAAATTGTGATCTCTTCATAAAAAAAAACTCCTAAACAACACTCATCCGCATCACCATACACCAAAAAACACTTAAAGTATAAGAGCCATAGTAAACTCTTTGTAGGGACTACCCCCCTTGGCTTCGTTAGGAGTTAGCCTAAACGGAGGAGCTGGGATTCAGGTGACAGTACCTGGCTCATTGCTTGGCCCCAAGGCCACACCTCTCCCCACTCCCAGTGAGGGAGACAGCTTTCGAAAGATTTTTGCTGCCGGTGTGCATCTCGGCGGACAACAGGGTGAAGGCTAAGGATGCAAGGTTAGGCCAAATAGGGATGACTTGACTAACTTGGCACTGTGATACTTTGGATAAGGGAAATGGTATTACAAACTTAAGGATGTGTTGGCCAAAGAATACACAAGGAATGACGGTGTCTCACAAATGGGTAAGTTGTTTAGAGAAGTTCTAATTCAACATTGGCAAAATGTCTACTACTAGAACCGCTGTGAACTAGGTGCCCGACTAACCGTAACTTGAGGTTCTAGGGGACACTTAAAATTAGCTGTCCGTTGCACCATCTCATATCATAACTCGCAGGGTCAATGAGGAAAATTTCATTTAAGGTCATCAATCTTTAGATTTGGCATATACTTGACCACTGTTTTATTTGGACCTTTCATTTCATTTCACATCATTTCCTGGCAGGCAATCTTTAGATTTAGCATACATTTATCCATTACTTTTTAGGCCTTTAGGACTCCTCTGGGATTTGGCATGTGCTTAAAAGCACAACTAATTGCAGCTTTCATCCGGGGTGCATTTACATTTCATTGCATTTCATTTGACAACCCTTTTCATTGGGCTTTACAAAGATATATCAATAATTTCCAAAGGTAGTACAATTTGCTTCAAGTTTTAGCCAACACAACTCAAGCAACTATGGCGACTTCCACAATCAAGATCAAACATTGGGGCAACCGGCTAGAAAGATCAAGGTATAAAATCCAACTCACCAAAGGTAAGTTTTGCTGCCAACTCAGAGCCAAGACACAAATTAAACATGGATACTGTCCAACATAGAGACAAAAGCGGGGAGGTCCTCCATATCACAAGTCAAGGTGTAAGTCAGGGTAAAGATCAATAATAAGGAAAGACAAATGGATGGATGGAGACAAGTGAAAATGGTGCCTAAGCTAGCAAGTAAAAAAAGACGGCAGTGATCATGTCCACATTCCTAAGAAAGTAAAACCAATGAGTATAAAACAAGAGTTTCTAATTGTCAGTAATACAATCATTTATATAATCCATAGTAGCCAATTTCATTTTAACACATATATACTGCCAGATCATAATTACTAGATGCCAAGTGAAGCTATCAAAATGACTAAAACAACAAGATAATAACACCAATGCACATCATATATATGTTGGGTCATATACCTGTATTTGTAATCTGGACCAACTGTAACCACTGAGAACACTGCTGCTGAAACTCTACTCACTTCACTGTACCTGTATGGAATAAAAGGTCATCTTGGTCATAAAATCTGAGGTCTTAAGGCTCAGCCTTGGCATAAGGTCTACTGCATGTCTGATATAAGGCTGCTCTGATGTGTGAATGATCGTAAACAACACTGCTCATCATAGCTGATCTCGTTGAATATGTGTAAAGGCAAAGCTCAAAAACGTGCAGATATCTGCTTTGCAACCATGGTAGCCCAACTACTATGGATGTGATAACAGGGTCATAAAGGCCTAAAAAGCAGTGGTTAAATGTATGCTAAATCCAAAGACTTTTGGCCAAGGAAATGAAATGTAATGATTAAATTCCTCACGGAGCCTATGGGTGGTGATGTGAGATGGAGCAAGGGACAACTAATTCTAAGTGTCCCCTAGAACCTCAAGTTGCGGTTAGCCGGGCACCTAGTCCACAGTGGTTCTAGAAAAGATCCTCACAGAGCATATACAGCTTGGATGTGAGTCATAGACATTTGCCAAGGTTGAAAAAGCACCTATCTAAACAACTTACCCATTTGTGAGACACTGCCATTCCCTGTGGAATCTTTATCCAACATATGCTTGAATGTATAATACCCTTTCCCTTATCCAAAGTATCACAGTGTTGAGTCAGTCAAGTCATTCTCCTTTGCCTAGCCATGCATCCTTAGCCTTCACCCTCTGCTAGCGGTTCTAGAAAAGATCCGCACGGAGCATATATAGCTTGGATGTGAGTCATAGACATTTGCCAAGGTTGAAAAAGCACCTATCTAAACAACTTACCCATTTGTGAGACACTGCCATTCCATGTGGAATCTTTATCCAACATATGCTTGAATGTATAATACCCTTTCCCTTATCCAAAGTATCACAGTGTTGAGTCAGTCAAGTCATTCCCCTTTGCCTAGCCATGCATCCTTAGCCTTCACCCTCTGCTAGCAAATTGATCATGTTTGCAAATGGGCAAAGTTGCAAAAATCGCTGAAAAATCGCCACTTTTTCAAAAAGTCGCGCATTTTACCCTCTGCCGAAAAATTGGCCTATAAAAATTGCGATTTTTTAAAACCTCGGCGAGTCGCGACTTTTTCCAAAAATCGGCGAGCTTTTCGAAAAAAGCGTGGGTCGACAAAAAAAATGGCCGAGGCTTTTTCACAATTTTAAAAACTCGGGTTTTTTTTTATAAATTTGATGAGTTTTGTACATGTGACATTGATGTCAACAATACTAAATGGTAATGTTTAAGAATAGTAAAAGTGACATTCTCTTTATCTTTCATTTTCCATCCTTTTACTTAAATTTCTAACATTACCATTAATTGTTTCAGGATGTTTGAGAGTGGTTCCAACCTCATTAGACTTCATATGCAAAAAGTAGGATTTTAGATCCCATTTAGAATTCAACAGACTTAATGGTTTTCAGGATTTCAAGATTCCAACGTTTCTAGTGGATTCTATCATGTATGTGGGTAAGGGATTGGAATTTAATGAATCACATCAAACTCTCTATGTACCTTGATGTTGGTGGTGTTGATGCCTGATTGTTAAAGTTGTTTGAATTCCACTGTCATGACCTTAATAAAAATTGTACCCTTTAGTCAAGCAAAATCACTTATTAAGCATGGGAAGCTCTTTCTACCTTATTTTAACGCTTGGATTAAGAAGTTTGAACAAAATTGTAGGGTGTTAATTGATGTCCTTGGAGGATCAACTTCGAGATTGGAGGCAGAGGCAAGGTCTAGAGCCTAGAGGTGGGGGAACATGGTGCTATTGATGAATATGATCTCAACATAGACAATGATTTTGATGATTATGTTTTTTCAATTTTGATTTAGATATGTATTGCGCTTGGTGCCATTTTGATAATATTTTGTCTCTAATGGTTTGGAATCATAGCTTGGAATCTTTAATATATATATTTTTCATTAAAATTGTAAAATTTTATGTATTTTTTAACAGTCCGAGTCATTGAAATCAAACCACTCTGTGTTATTTGCATCCACTACATCTATATATTAGTGATTTCTTCATATTTATGTTCCAATGTGTTTATCTGATGTTATTGTTGCGTCATATGTTTAAAATTCTGAAAAAAATGAATGTATTTTGTATTTTTTAATGTTTGCCGACTTTTGCCGATTTTTCCCGATTTTTTCGCCAATGTTGCCGAGAAGTTGTATTCAGGACCTGTTATCACACAACTTGTAGTTGCCCCTAGTGCTATCCCATCCGGGACGATAGAGGAGATAGGCAACTAAAGAGGTGACCCAAGAGATGCCACGGTTCCCAATGCAAGGTGGGAGTCACGTCAACCAAGGCACTCTTCGCTTTAGATCAAGGTGAAACAAGACCTAGGGGGAGACCCTATAATCAATCACAGATGATTGGACCCAAACAAAGGTTCCTAAGGATAAGTAAATGATGAGTTACGGAAACCAATGCAAGGTTGAGTGGACCTAGAAGTTAAAGTATGGTTGAAGGTGGTTTGAGAGATGGTTAGAGTTTCAACCAATGTATGATTTAGGCCACATAATTAGGTATAATGACAAAGTATAGTACCATGTGCTACACAAGTGGGTCCTACTTTCTTGGGATATGTGAAATGGCTTAAAGTGGACCCACAAGGTGAAGTTAAGGGATGCAATTGGCACTAGAGGATATGTAATGAGTAGATCTATGGATCTAAGTTGAGTTTAGGAGTACCCATGTACCGGATCTAAGGTTTGACACAATTCCCAAGGAGTGCGACTTACTTTGAGGAGGACTAGTGCCTTGTTGGATGGGCTAATGGAGTCAAAAGGTATTGTTATCACATATATAGTAGCCGGGCTACCATACATTATTTTTCTCATTCCAGTACACTATTCAGCCAGTTCCCTTGCATTTGAGATGCTGAGATGAGCATCTATATTGGATCACTATCAGATTGTGGACAGCAGCTATATTCCCCATGCCATGACTGAGTTTCAGGACACTCAGAGAGATGCCCGATATAGCCATTATACCATTGGTACAGAGCAGACAGTAGTGCCCAGAGTTACAGCAGCAGTTCCAGAGGACAGATGATGGTACAGGTTGATGTGCATTCAGGTATATGACTCAGCAGGTATATTATTGTGTTATGGTTAGATTGCTTTTATACTTATTCTTATAGCATGTTTTAGCACTTAGTGTCATGATCTGGCGATCATATAGATACATGGACCTGGTTGACCTATTATTTATATTATATTGTCCCTACTCAGACTTAGAAGTTCACTATCCATACTCATTGGTACATACCCTCCTTAGGGAGAATAGAGGTGATCATTACACCATACTATGGCTTGCTAGTGGTGGCTCCATCATTTCATTGTCTTCATCCATCCGTGGCCTACCTTTTAGATTATTACCCTGATTTGCTACTTGACTAGTGACATGGAGGACCTTTCCCCACTGTAGCCTCTGTATTGGATGAGCTTCCCTGTCTATTGTGTCTCGGCTCTGAGTTGGTGACAAAACTTACCTATGGTGAGTTGGAGTTCCTTGAGAATTCCCCCTAGTCACTAAAGTTGTGTTGGCTAAACCTGAAACTTTTAGTGCTGCCATCAATACAAAATCTGGAAAAATCAAATGCTATATCTTGTATATGAAAGAAATGCCAAATGAAAATGGCCATGAAAAATAAAATGTTATATCTTTTGGAAAAATAAATACCTAGGTAAACAAGTTGTCCATGACACACCTAGAAGTGCTCAGGTAAACAAGTGCCTTAAAAACACACCTGCAGCAGAAAGCCTAAAAATAAATGTAAATCTATGCAATGTGTTTGTAAACACACATAGATCAAGGATATGGAAACCTCAGGCCCAAAAAGCAATGGAACTTAAATGTTATATCTAAACAATTGCTGGCCTTGTTTGTATTATGGATTGTGCGCATCTGTGAAGGTGAATAAACCCTCTTTAAACAACTCATCCATTTGTGAGACACCGCCATTCCCTGTGTTATTGCTCATTCAGTATATACTATGGTGTGTATTCCCTTTCCCTTGCCAAAGTGTCACAAAGTCAAGTCAGTCAAGTCATCCCTTAGCCTAGCCATTTATTTCAGCCTTCACCCTTCACTAGCAAATTGATCACAACTATGAAGTGAGTATGGTCCTGAAAGTCTAGTCTGAGTAATAATAATAACTAACGACACTATATATTTGGTTTTAGATCGCCAGTCATGATTACTCTGTGTTATAGTAGCTATTTGAATAAATTGTAAAGCATGTATTAACCTTGACACCTTGCAGCAGCTATGGATGATGGTCTGAGTTGTATTTGGTCTTGGTTAGACCTAGTTTGACCATGGAGGACCATGAGACATGAGATGTTGGACCTTATGATGATATGGATAGATGATATATGGTCTATGTACACATACAGGATGATTCTATGCAGCATCTACAGGGTTATGATGATGATTCTTGGGATACAGCAGTGTTTGGTCATTTACAGATCATTATTATTGGCCTTGTTCCGGTACATTGGATATTTATTTTGATCATGCAGAGATTCATATGGTGTATGAGTACACATCTTGGATGGATTTGGACTTTCTGAGTCCAATGGGACAGTTTGTTTTCAGTTCCGGGCACTTACAGTGATGATTTAGCCTCAGTAGGCTGTCCTAGTGCAGTTTTGGTCTGTTGGAGGCCCTGTCGGAGCAGGGATGACTTTTATCCGGTTGACCTAGGGCGCTGATGATGGAGGGGGTGGTCCAGCCACTTGTTTTTACCATATTACCCCCCCTCCCGGACACATTGGTGCCCTCACCTTGACAGCGCCATCACTCCAGGAGGCTGTTTGGGCAGTTTCACGCTTCCCGAGGCAGTTCAGGATTGGTAGAAATGGCTATTGAGGAAATCGATTTGGGCTACTGAGGCAAAGTTATGGCATGGGATGATCAGTGATGATAGATCGGGACCTTCCACACCTCCTCCAGCAGTTTCAGCTTCATCGGGGCCCGCATCCATCACTTATGACACTTTCTGTGGATTTTTGAGGTCTTTTGAGGACCACGACTTCACCTTGGAGGCACGATTTGGTATATTCATGATTATTTATTGGTTATTGTGCCATGGGGATTGACCAAGGAGGGATAAAATTACCCCTTGGACCCACCATGAGCCTCTTATGATATTTTGTCATCATGATTTGGTGGGATTCCCCTCTCCTAGGGCGACTTTGTCCACTTATGTTATATTTTATGTGTGATCCATGTATTATATTGTTGAGCTCATCTCAACCATTGATTAGACATTTGTATCTTTTAATCTTAGCCACTCATTCAAAAAGTGGTTAGGGTTTTGGTGCCTCTCCTTCCTATTTAAAGGAGAGAGCTTCTCATTGTAAAGGGTCTTTGGCTCTTGGATCATTGGTATAGAAAAATATTCTTGTGGAAATTCTTGTGGTCTCCTTTGCATCTGGTGTTCTTAGATGGTGATTGGAAAGTCTATGGCAACCTAGCATTTGGAAATTGTGGCAAGATCTATCTTTTTTGGAAATCATTGTTTGTTTACAGGAGGGCGACTTCAACAAGGGCGATTTTGCAAGGCTTCTTCAAATCGACTTTCTTGGCATTCGCTTGTATCAGGGGGTTATCATTAGTATCATTGTGATCTATGCTATCTTTCTGTTACTTCTTTTGTGGCATTAGTCTTATCTCTTGATGCATCAAATCTGATATTGTTGACGTTTGTTGTGCAGGAGAGAGGGCGCATTGGCTTCTTGGACAAAATCGATTTGCATAGAAACTACCTCAAAGCTTCCAAATTGATCGGGATTGCATAGATCATCATCATCAAGGCATCTACAAGGTTACCCAGGTAAGATCCACAGGTTTGTTTCTCTTTCCTCTATCCAATCCATTGACATAACTCATAAATTGTTAAAACCCTAAATATCTTAAAACCCTCATTTTTATATTTTCTCAGATCTTCTAAGATCTAGTGGGTTGTTGGGCATAATACTGAAAACCCACCTCTATAGCATCCAAGGCATCCCGGATCTATAGTTTGGTGAGGATTGGCCTCCATTTGATCCCCTTCCTAGGCCAACTTAGCCTCTCCCAAGCAAGGCGCACTTCTCTAGTTGGGCAAGTTGACCTAGATCTAGGTGGTGGGTGTTTGAGATTCCACTTGATTTGACATCTACACATCAAATAACATACACCCAGGTTGTCACTTTCCTGAAATTCACCTTGTGGGCCCCATTCCACATTTTAAGGGATTTAATCCCCATTTTGGACCACTTGGAACACTTAAACTCAGATCTACTAAGATCTAACCGGTGGATTGCCACGAAATTACAGATCCATACTCCTACCTGACCGATCTACTAGGATCTAAAGTTTGGATGCCATTCGACTTGTCTTGACCCATCTAAACCCCAATTTAAGCCTCCTTGGGCAAAGTCGCACCACCTTGGAGAAGTGAGTTGACTCACTTCCAGGAACTGGGTACTTGAGATTTTTGGAGATTTGAAACCGGAATAATTCAAAACCTAGGTCTAGACTATCACTTTGTCAAATCTTGCCTTGGGGACAGCATTCCTCGTTTTAAGGGATTGTGGTCCACTTGGGTCAAACCTAGATCTAGACACATTCAACCATCAAGACCTATATTGCCCACTTATCTCATGTTGTAGGAGTCCTAAACCATAAGTCAACCCTACTTTGAGTCCACTTCCCAATTCCCAAGGCACTGGTTTATCTCCAAGACAACCCAACTCTCCTAGATTGTTGGATTGACTTGTGGTTTGACTTTCGCATGGTGAACTATACCCTTAAAGCTATCATGAATCATGGTCAAGCTTGTCTTATGTACTAGTTAGCCCCAATACATCCCTCAAAACTATCCTGCATTGGACACAGTTCCCAAGGCAGTGGATCTTTTGACATTGACCTAGTACACTCATCCTAGATCTCACTTCAAACATTATAAGTCACTCTCACATCAACTATGAACCAAAGCTATACCTATTGAACCCCTCACTTGGCTTGTGACTTTACCCTTAGGTCTAGGATAAACCATACACCTAACTTCACTTAGAAATACCTTGATTTGGTGTCTTGGTTTTGATCTCTCCTGTCGGGAGTCGATCGGGTCTCCCCCTTTGTTGTCTGGGCTAGATAACATAAAGCGAAGGTTGCCTCGACTGGCGTGACAACCATATATATATTGGAGGTCGAGGTGATCGTGGTTGCACCTTTTGAGTTGCCCTTCCCTATTGCCATCCATGACTGGATCCATCCATAGGGGTAACTACAGTTTAGGTGATAAAATTTTGGCGCCGTTGCCGGGGACGCAATAGGCTTACCCTAGTCCTTCCTGCATATACAACGACACATATCTTGGTAGAAGAGTTAAATCTACCTGGCGACTCCCAATCGTGACTCCGTTGAGGAACGAGCTCATTTACATCCTTACAACACAAGAAGTAAAGTAAACTTAGATCAAGTTGAAGGAACCCCAATCACATATCGTAAAAGAGATCCTAAAACACAACCATCGAACTTCCTTTGGAAATTGGTTAACGATTCTCCAAACAGAACTTCAGGATCCCCTTTGATCAAGACGGTTCCTCCCTCATCTCCTAGTTCAAACTTAAACACAAACTTACCAAATCCAATGGCCGGAACAAACCCGGGAAACCAGAATGTTCCTCCACCACAAGCTCCTAGGATTTTTGGAAGAAAGGCAAAACCATCTCCTTTAGACTTTTCCCAAATCCAGGGTGCACCCCATGACATGCCTGAAAAGTATTTTGAAAAGGTTCCCAGATTTGATGGAGTATCTGCTATATCAATTGAAGACCACATTGATAAAGTGTGGGAACACATGGAAGCATATGGAGCATCTGAGGAAGATGTGTTCATGAGGGGTCTCCTGGCATCCTTGGAAGGAGATGTTAGGAAGTGGTTTGATAGGTTGCCTGCCTCATCCATTGATGGGTATGATAACTTTGTCAACAAGCTAAACAGTGAGTGGTCCCGAAAGTTAGATGGGAAGTTTCTCTTACACCAACTTTTTGACATCAAGAAAAGAGAAAATGAAACAGTCCATGAGTTTAACATAAGATTTGACAAGACCGTAGCTGTTATCCCTGAAGAAATTAGACCAAAAGATCAAGCAGTTGTCATTCACTACTTGAATGCTTTTGAGGGATGGGTTGGTTATCAACTAAAGGATAAAAACCCAAATGACTTAAAGACCGCTCAATCAAATGCTAAGATGGCTGAGCAAAATGTAGCATCCATGGGGAAACAAAATTTTTTTGATCAATTTACCCCATCCACTTCCAGATCTGACCCTAGACTCCGAAAACCAAAGGAACCTGTGAGTGTGCCAAAGGAATCCAAGGACACTTTAGAAGTCATGCAAGAAATGATGAAACAATTAACTGTCCTAACTAAGAATGTGGCAAGTTTGAATGACCCTGAGAGACATAGGAATCCTTATGGCCCTAAACCTTACTGGAATAATAATAGAAGGCCTGATGGGGATAGGGATAGGCGACGACCTGAGTATCCAGAAAACTCTGAAAAGAAGGAAGTCCATTGGTGTGATGAAGAAGAAGAGATACCCTCTGACACCATTGACCATGATGACCAACCAGAAAACATCAACTTTATAAATGACTTATCTTATGATGAAGACTTTGGAAGAATCCTTTTAGAAGAAGAGCCATGGGAGCAAGAAGATGATATAGTTGAAGAACCTAGCTCCACATGTTGTGCCTTAGAACTCCCAAAACCTAAAGAGCAACCAAAGTATCAAATCTACAAACGAGGAAGTACTTCCCAGCCTTCTTTCCTTGATAAACATAGAAAGATTGATGAAGATAAAAAGGAAGAAGAAGATCTTGCCATAGATGATTATGATCTTAAGATTGATATGAAGAAAGAGCTAAGCAAGATAATGTGTAACATCCCTGTCACTGAGTTAATGAAGGTGCCCTCTGTTAGATGCCAAGTAGAGGAATTTTTCAATGGTATTGGCCAAGAGAAAACTCCTGAACCGGTCCTTGAATCATGTCATATCCAAAAGCTTAGTGGAACACAACCTAGTGAAACAGAAAAGGATCCGCCAATAAACATCCATTCAGCCATTTATGAAAGAAAGAGCGGTGGTCACTCTCCCTTTTACCTTACCTTGCATATTCAAAACATGCTCCTTCATAACTGTATGTTGGATTCTGGAGCAGCAATGAACGTTATGCCTTTACAAGTCATGAAGGAAATGGGACTTGAAGTGACTAGGCCTTATGGAAATGTTTGTGGTATAGATTCCCGACGAGTACCGTCTTATGGTTTGATTAAAAACCTTAGGGCTGATCTTTTCGCATGTTCAGACATTTCTACTATGATGGATGTAGTTGTCATTGACTTACCCCCAGCATATGGAATGCTTTTATCTAGAAAATGGGCAGCTGGTCTAGGTGGATACCTTATGATGGATCTATCATTTATTTGTGTTCCCAACCCTGATGGAGCTTTGATTCGGGTTAACAGAGAGCCTTGTTATAATGAGCATGTTGAATCTTTTGATGAAGGGTTGAAAAACACATATGGGGATGAATTATTAAATAATGCCAAAACTAACCTTGTTGAAGATGAGGATGAGTTATATGAGGTTGATCAAAATATGTGTATGGTCATGGAAGATTCTGATTCTTTGTGGGAAGATAAGCAGATGATTGAAATAACAAGAACAATTGGAAATGAACTTGTTGAGGAAATAGATGAATTGAGAAGACATGAAAATCAACCCCAAAATCACGAACAAAACAATGAAAACATTCAAGAACCTTCTATAGAAGATGACACACTTGAAGGGGTTGAGGATGGCATAAGAAATATAGGAAGAGATGAGAGTCTGCTTGATGATCAAAACATGGAACAAATTCCCCCAATAGAAAACCTCCATGAACAAACACACAATGAGGAGAACATTGAAAACCCAATACATGAAGATGAGTTTGATGATATTAGGAGGGGAGAAAGAATTCCTTTCACTGTTAGGGAGTGGTTTGCCTTGACTGATCACAATAGAGAGAGAGAAAGACAAGGGCTTGCACCTATTTACCCATGGGAAAACAATCTTGCAACATCTACTAGGGTTGAAACAAATGAAGAGCCTGAAGCCACCTATTATTCCAATACAGAAGATTCTTTATCTCATTTATCTCTAGAAGACGGTAGCCTTATTCAAGTCCATGATAACTCTCTAGGTTGGGAAGAAGATGCCCTAATTAATGATGCTCCTGAAGGGGACTATAATTTAAATAACCCTGCTATTTTTCAAACTCCTTCAGAGCCTCAAAGCCATGCTTTATCTACATATCCGCATATCCCTAGTTTCCTCTTACCATCTGAGTCATCTAGTCAGCACACTCATGATCTTTCTCACATTCCTACTTCCTCCACATCTCATTCTGAGTCATTTTCTCCCAGTCTGGAAAACATGGTCATTCCTGTTCCCTCAGGGGAAGGTTCTAGTCATAACACTGTCATATTTAGAGAGCCACCCCCCTTGGAAGAACATAGAGACTTCTTGACTGTAGGTGAGGTTGTTAAAAGAATTGTGTCGCCCCATGGGGAAGAGCCAAATGAGGAAATCCAAGAAACAAGAAGGGAAGGTAGGGAAATCCTCGTTGGCACAGTTGCTATTTCCTTAGATGGTGGTCCACCCAGAATTGATGCAGTTCCTTCTAGAAGAAACTCGAGGATTGTCACACCTCAACCGCAAAACCCTGCTGAAATCCATCCCATGCCTATTCGTAACATTGGAGTTATTCCTGAGTCAGTCAATAGAAATAATTTTCATACAGGAAGTCAAGTCATCATTCTTAACCATTTATTGCATATAAGATCGGGACAAGCTGATGACTTATGGGTTGGACCTTTCACAGTAGAGCGATGCATTGATGGCATGTGCTTTCTGACCACTGGTAGTGGACGACGTATCTTATATCCTGTCCATCAGAGGGACTTGAGGGATCACATCCCTGATCCCACATAGTTGGGATTTCTCCGCTTGCATTGCCTGGTAGTTTAGGGTAGGTAGGAAAACAAATAAGCCTACTTAGGCAGTAGTTAGTTTTTTCAGCCATTGAGTCTGGCACCTTTTTAGTCTCTAAGCTCCTTTGTAAGCTCCTAGTTTAACTGAGTACATGTCACTTTTTCTTTTCCTGCACAATAAATTTCAAATTTTGCAAATTATGTTAGTAATTTAATTTACTTTCTGCATTTATATTTTATGCATTTATATTTCTGACATAGAGTAGATTTTATTTTAGTTGATTTTATATTTTTTCCACACATGCGGCATGAGGTATTTTGTTTAGATGTTTGTGAATGCAGAAAATAGGTTGCAAGAATAAAAGCTGGAAATAAAATGGTAGAGTGCTGGATCGTGGATTCGAGTAGCAGAGTTCGAGGACCAGAGATTCTGAGGTTCTCAAGCGCTCACTTCAGCCGAGCACTTGTCCCAGCCGGAGCCAGATGTTATCACATATATAGTAGCCGGGCTACCATACATTATTTTTCTCATTCCAGTACACTATTCAGCCAGTTCTCTTGCATTTGAGATGCTGAGATGAGCATCTATATTGGATCACTATCAGATTGTGGACAGCAGCTATATTCCCCATGCCATGACTGAGTTTCAGGACACTCAGAGAGATGCCCGATATAGCCATTATACCATTGGTACAGAGCAGACAGTAGTGCCCAGAGTTACAGCAGCAGTTCCAGAGGACAGATGATGGTACAGGTTGATGTGCATTCAGGTATATGACTCAGCAGGTATATTATTGTGTTATGGTTAGATTGCTTTTATACTTATTCTTATAGCATGTTTTAGCACTTAGTGTCATGATCTGGCGATCATATAGATACATGGACCTGGTTGACCTATTATTTATATTATATTGTCCCTACTCAGACTTAGAAGTTCACTATCCATACTCATTGGTACATACCCTCCTTAGGGAGAATAGAGGTGATCATTACACCATACTATGGCTTGCTAGTGGTGGCTCCATCATTTCATTGTCTTCATCCATCCGTGGCCTACCTTTTAGATTATTACCCTGATTTGCTACTTGACTAGTGACATGGAGGACCTTTCCCCACTGTAGCCTCTGTATTGGATGAGCTTCCCTGTCTATTGTGTCTCGGCTCTGAGTTGGTGACAAAACTTACCTATGGTGAGTTGGAGTTCCTTGAGAATTCCCCCTAGTCACTAAAGTTGTGTTGGCTAAACCTGAAACTTTTAGTGCTGCCATCAATACAAAATCTGGAAAAATCAAATGCTATATCTTGTATATGAAAGAAATGCCAAATGAAAATGGCCATGAAAAATAAAATGTTATATCTTTTGGAAAAATAAATACCTAGGTAAACAAGTTGTCCATGACACACCTAGAAGTGCTCAGGTAAACAAGTGCCTTAAAAACACACCTGCAGCAGAAAGCCTAAAAATAAATGTAAATCTATGCAATGTGTTTGTAAACACACATAGATCAAGGCTATGGAAACCTCAGGCCCAAAAAGCAATGGAACTTAAATGTTATATCTAAACAATTGCTGGCCTTGTTTGTATTATGGATTGTGCGCATCTGTGAAGGTGAATAAACCCTCTTTAAACAACTCATCCATTTGTGAGACACCGCCATTCCCTGTGTTATTGCTCATTCAGTATATACTATGGTGTGTATTCCTTTTCCCTTGCCAAAGTGTCACAAAGTCAAGTCAGTCAAGTCATCCCTTAGCCTAGACATTTATTTCAGCCTTCACCCTTCACTAGCAAATTGATCACAACTATGAAGTGAGTATGGTCCTGAAAGTCTAGTCTGAGTAATAATAATAACTAACGACACTATATATTTGGTTTTAGATCGCCAGTCATGATTACTCTGTGTTATAGTAGCTATTTGAATAAATTGTAAAGCATGTATTAACCTTGACACCTTGCAGCAGCTATGGATGATGGTCTGAGTTGTATTTGGTCTTGGTTAGACCTAGTTTGACCATGGAGGACCATGAGACATGAGATGTTGGACCTTATGATGATATGGATAGATGATATATGGTCTATGTACACATACAGGATGATTCTATGCAGCATCTACAGGGTTATGATGATGATTCTTGGGATACAGCAGTGTTTGGTCATTTACAGATCATTATTATTGGCCTTGTTCCGGTACATTGGATATTTATTTTGATCATGCAGAGATTCATATGGTGTATGAGTACACATCTTGGATGGATTTGGACTTTCTGAGTCCAATGGGACAGTTTGTTTTCAGTTCCGGGCACTTACAGTGATGATTTAGCCTCAGTAGGCTGTCCTAGTGCAGTTTTGGTCTGTTGGAGGCCCTGTCGGAGCAGGGATGACTTTTATCCGGTTGACCTAGGGCGCTGATGATGGAGGGGGTGGTCCAGCCACTTGTTTTTACCATATTACCCCCCTCCCGGACACATTGGTGCCCTCACCTTGACAGCGCCATCACTCCAGGAGGCTGTTTGGGCAGTTTCACGCTTCCCGAGGCAGTTCAGGATTGGTAGAAATGGCTATTGAGGAAATCGATTTGGGATACTGAGGCAAATTTATGGCATGGGATGATCAGTGATGATAGATCGGGACCTTCCACACCTCCTCCAGCAGTTTCAGCTTCATCGGGGCCCGCATCCATCACTTATGACACTTTCTGTGGATTTTTGAGGTCTTTTGAGGACCACGACTTCACCTTGGAGGCACGATTTGGTATATTCATGATTATTTATTGGTTATTGTGCCATGGGGATTGACCAAGGAGGGATAAAATTACCCCTTGGACCCACCATGAGCCTCTTATGATATTTTGTCATCATGATTTGGTGGGATTCCCCTCTCCTAGGGCGACTTTGTCCACTTATGTTATATTTTATGTGTGATCCATGTATTATATTGTTGAGCTCATCTCAACCATTGATTAGACATTTGTATCTTTTAATCTTAGCCACTCATTCAAAAAGTGGTTAGGGTTTTGGTGCCTCTCCTTCCTATTTAAAGGAGAGAGCTTCTCATTGTAAAGGGTCTTTGGCTCTTGGATCATTGGTATAGAAAAATATTCTTGTGGAAATTCTTGTGGTCTCCTTTGCATCTGGTGTTCTTAGATGGTGATTGGAAAGTCTATGGCAACCTAGCATTTGGAAATTGTGGCAAGATCTATCTTTTTTGGAAATCATTGTTTGTTTACAGGAGGGCGACTTCAACAAGGGCGATTTTGCAAGGCTTCTTCAAATCGACTTTCTTGGCATTCGCTTGTATCAGGGGGTTATCATTAGTATCATTGTGATCTATGCTATCTTTCTGTTACTTCTTTTGTGGCATTAGTCTTATCTCTTGATGCATCAAATCTGATATTGTTGACGTTTGTTGTGCAGGAGAGAGGGCGCATTGGCTTCTTGGACAAAATCGATTTGCATAGAAACTACCTCAAAGCTTCCAAATTGATCGGGATTGCATAGATCATCATCATCAAGGCATCTACAAGGTTACCCAGGTAAGATCCACAGGTTTGTTTCTCTTTCCTCTATCCAATCCATTGACATAACTCATAAATTGTTAAAACCCTAAATATCTTAAAACCCTCATTTTTATATTTTCTCAGATCTACTAAGATCTAGTGGGTTGTTGGGCATAATACTGAAAACCCACCTCTATAGCATCCAAGGCATCCCGGATCTATAGTTTGGTGAGGATTGGCCTCCATTTGATCCCCTTCCCAGGCCAACTTAGCCTCTCCCAAGCAAGGCGCACTTCTCTAGTTGGGCAAGTTGACCTAGATCTAGGTGGTGGGTGTTTGAGATTCCACTTGATTTGACATCTACACATCAAATAACATACACCCAGGTTGTCACTTTCCTGAAATTCACCTTGTGGGCCCCATTCCACATTTTAAGGGATTTAATCCCCATTTTGGACCACTTGGAACACTTAAACTCAGATCTACTAAGATCTAACCGGTGGATTGCCACGAAATTACAGATCCATACTCCTACCTGACCGATCTACTAGGATCTAAAGTTTGGATGCCATTCGACTTGTCTTGACCCATCTAAACCCCAATTTAAGCCTCCTTGGGCAAAGTCGCACCACCTTGGAGAAGTGAGTTGACTCACTTCCAGGAACTGGGTACTTGAGATTTTTGGAGATTTGAAACCGGAATAATTCAAAACCTAGGTCTAGACTATCACTTTGTCAAATCTTGCCTTGGGGACAGCATTCCTCGTTTTAAGGGATTGTGGTCCACTTGGGTCAAACCTAGATCTAGACACATTCAACCATCAAGACCTATATTGCCCACTTATCTCATGTTGTAGGAGTCCTAAACCATAAGTCAACCCTACTTTGACTCCACTTCCCAATTCCCAAGGCACTGGTTTATCTCCAAGACAACCCAACTCTCCTAGATTGTTGGATTGACTTGTGGTTTGACTTTCGCATGGTGAACTATACCCTTAAAGCTATCATGAATCATGGTCAAGCTTGTCTTATGTACTAGTTAGCCCCAATACATCCCTCAAAACTATCCTGCATTGGACACAGTTCCCAAGGCAGTGGATCTTTTGACATTGACCTAGTACACTCATCCTAGATCTCACTTCAAACATTATAAGTCACTCTCACATCAACTATGAACCAAAGCTATACCTATTGAACCCCTCACTTGGCTTGTGACTTTACCCTTAGGTCTAGGATAAACCATACACCTAACTTCACTTAGAAATACCTTGATTTGGTGTCTTGGTTTTGATCTCTCCTGTCGGGAGTAGATCGGGTCTCCCCCTTTGTTGTCTGGGCTAGATAACATAAAGCGAAGGTTGCCTCGACTGGCGTGACAACCATATATATATTGGAGGTCGAGGTGATCGTGGTTGCACCTTTTGAGTTGCCCTTCCCTATTGCCATCCATGACTGGATCCATCCATAGGGGTAACTACAGTTTAGGTGATAACAGGTATGTCAAAGTGTAGATCGGGACACCTAGAGGTCAAGACAAGTGGGCTAATTGAGATAGTGTGGTTGGATCTTGCTAGATCTAGGTTTTCATGAAATGACCCAAGTGGACCACAATCCCTTAAAACAAGGAATGCTACCCCCAGGGCAGATCGTCACAAAATGATACTCTAGACCTAGGTTTCGAGGTATGCCCGTTCCAAATCCACAAAAATCTCAACCACCCACGTCCTCAAAGTGGTCAAACTCAGTCACCCAAGGGAGTGCGACCTTGCTCAAGGAGGGCTAAAAGGTGGAAAAGGTATGTCAAATCAAGTCCAATGGCCACCAAATTGTAGATCCAAGTAGCTTAGGCACCGATCTATGTGGATCTAGAAAATCGAGTCAATCCAAGGGTTAGATCTTACTAAATCTGAGTTTTAAGATGCCAAGTAGTTCAAAAGGGGGTTTTAATCCCTTAAAATGTGGAATGATGCCCACAAGGTAGAAATCACCCAAGTAAAAGTTTGGGGGTAGGTTATCAAGTGTGTAGATTGCAAATCAAGTGGGATCTCACCTACCCATGTGCTAGATCTAACCAAACAAGCCTCTCCAAGGAAGTGCGATTTGGCTCAAGAGGGCTTTATTGCCTTGAAAAGTGTGTCAATTTTAACCCAATCACCACCAAACTATAGATCCCACTAGGGGTGGATGCTATAGAGGTGGGTTTTTAAGATCTTTTCAAAAGCAAGGCTAGATCTAAGTAGATCTAAGAAAAACCAAAAATGAGAGTTTTGATCAATTAGGGTTTTTATGATCTAGAAATTATGGATGGTTCAAAGAAGAAGAAGATCATACCTTTGGAGCATACCTGGATGAAGAGATGAATGCTAGTTGAGATGAGGATTACTTTTGCCAAAGATCAAATGGAGAATTTTTGAAGCCCTCTTGCCAAATCGATTTTTCCAAGCCACATATGTGTCCCTCTAACCTGTCAAAACCAAGGAGCAAAGCATCAATCAGTTTAACATGTTGAAGGTAGATACAAGCAAGAAAGAGATAAGCAAAGAATAGTTGGTGCAAAGACAAAACCACTCCCTGTTTAACCCAAAACGTCCTCCTCCAAGCTTGAAGGGCAAGCCTCCCAACCAATTCGCACTTGTTGAAGAAGTCTTCTCAACCTGTAAAAAGATATGGCAAATATGCAAGATAGCTACAATAGATCCTCCACTGCAATGGACAAAAGCATTTACAATCAAAACAAAAAACATCCACTCCAACCCAAGCATGTACTCCAAAAGATAGAAATTTTATTCCAAGAGCCAAGAGCCAAAATCTCTAGATGATTTTACAATGAGAGGCTCCCTCCTTAAATATGATGGGGAGAGAGCATAATCCTAACCACTTTTTACATGAGTGGCTAAGATTAAAAGATCAAAAGATCTAATCAATGGTTGAGATGAGCTCAACAATAAAATACATGGATCAACCATAAAATATAACAATAAGTGGACAAAATCGCCCTAGGAGAGGGGATCCCACCAAATCATGATGACAAAATATAAAAATAAGCTTATGGTGGGTCCAAGAGGTAATTTTAGCCACCCTTGGTCAATCCCCATAGCACAATAATAATAGAATAGTCATCAATATACCAAATCGTGCCTCTATGGACAAATCGTAGGCCTCAAAAGACCTCAGAAATCATCAGAAAGTGCAATAAGTGATGGATTTGGGCCCCGATGAAGCTGAAACTGCTGGAGAAGGTGCGGAAGACATCCCACTCATCATCACTGATCATCCCATGCCAAAAATTTGCCTCAGTAGCCCAAATCGAATTCCTCTGTAGCCATTTCTACCAATCCAAAACTGCCTCGGGAAGTGTGTACCTGCCCCAAACTGCCTCCTGGAGTGCCTATGCTGTCAAGGTGAGGGCACCAGTTTGTCCGGAAGGGGGGGTAATATGGTAAAAACAAGTGGCTGGACCACCCCCTCCATCATCAGCGCCCTAGGTGAACCAAATAAAAATCATCTCTGCTCTGACAGGGTCTTCGATAGACCAAAACTGCACTAGGACAGCCTACTGAGGCAAAATCATCACTGTAACTGCCCGGAACTGAAAATAGACTGACTCATTGGACTCAGAAGGTCCAAAACTATCCAAGATGTGCACTCATACACCATATAGCTCTCTGCATGATCATATAATATACCCAATATACCGGAACAGGTGAAATAATAATAATCTGTAAATGATCAAATAATGCTGAAAACCATAGATCATCATCATAAACCTGTATCCGATGCATAGAACCATCATGTACATGTACATGGACCATATATCATCTACCTGTGTCATCATAAGGTCCAATAATCTCATGTCCTGTGATTGACCTTGGTCAAACTAGGTTTGACCAGGTCAATATTGACCCAATATAACTCAGACTACCATCTGAAGCTGCTGCAAAGTGTCAAAGGTTAATGCATGCTCTACAACTCATTCAAATAGCAATTATAACACAAAGTAGTCATTACTGGCGATCTAAATCCAAATATATATTGTCATTAATTATTTATATGACTTAGACTAGACTTTCAAGACCATACTCACTTCATAGTTGTGATCAATTTGCTAGTGAAGGATGAAGGCTTAGAATAAAATTGCTAGGCTAAAGGGTGACTGACTGACTTAACATTGTGACACTTTGGATGTGGGAAAGGGAATACACACCATAGTATATACTGAATGAGCAATAACACAGGGAATGGCAGTGTCTCACAAATGGATAAATTGTTTAGAGAGTGCTTATTCAACTTAGGCTTCATGTCTACATCAAGTTGATCCAGGTTCATTAGGATCATTCAATTTCATTTCATGGCCTTTTTGGCCTACATAACCCTTCGGATCTCAGGTGTGCTGATAAGCACAACTAGTTGCAGCTTGCATCTAGGGCATGTTTTTCATACATATATAAGGTCAGCAATTGTTTAGATATAGCTTTTAAGAATCATTGCTTTTTGGACCTTTCTTATATTCTTCGAGGAGTATTTTTCAGCAGTTCATTGCTCTTGCCCTTTTTAGTTTCCATGGGCGAATTTAGAAGTTTCCATAAGTAGTACATGAGCTTTCAGTTTTAGCCAACAACATCTCAAGTGACTAGGGGGAGTTCGAGCCAATGCCAAACATCGGGACAACCGACCAGAATGATTTAGGCCTACAATCCAACTCACCAAAGGTAAGTTTTGTCACCAACTCAGAGCCGAGACACAATAAACAGGGAAGCTCATCCAATACAGAGGCTACAGTGGGGAAAAGATCCTCCATGCCACTAGTCAAGTAGTAAGTAAGGGTGATAAACTAAAAGGTAGGTAATGGATGGATGAAGACAATGAGTAATGGAGCCAACACTAGCAAGCCAAGGTATGGTGGAATGATCACCTCTATTCTCCCCAGGGAGGGTGAAACCAATGAGTATGAGTAGTGAACTTCTAAGTCTGAGTAAGGACAATAGAATATATATATAATAAGATCAGCCAGGTCCACATATCTATATGATCGCCAGATCATGACACTAAGTGCTAAGACATGCCATAAGAATGAATATAAAAGCAATATAACCATAACACCATGATATACCTGCTGAGTCATATACCTAAATGCTCATCCTCTGAACCATCATCTGTCCTCTGAAACTGCTATTGTAACTCTGGGCACTACTAACTGCTCTACATAAATGGTATAATGGCTACATCGGTCATCTCTCTGAGTGTCCTGAGACTCAGTCATGGCATGGGGAATACATATACTGTCCAACATCTGATAGTGATCCATAGATAGATGCTCATCTCATCATCTCAATGTAAAGGAACAGGCCGAAAAAGTGCTCTGGAATCTGAAAAATAATGTGTGGTAGCCCGACTACTATATATGTGATAACAGGACCCTTGCCGACTTTTTGTCGATACCGACTTTTTCAACATTGCAAATGGGTATATCCTTGAGGTTCTTTTTGAATGTAAATTATTATTATGCTTAAATATAATTATCTATTAATTGCCAGTGAAATGATGCTTGGTGTTTTAAAAGTCTTGTTATTAGAATGATTAAAAGAGCATGTCTTAACCATTTGCACTTGCAGCAGCAGGCTTTTCTAGCTTGGGTCATATTTTGATTAGTTTGACCGATCAAACCTAGTTTGACCAAGGTCAACCTTGGGATCCGTGATGAGTTGGACCAGTTATATTGTATGATGTTGATCCATGGTCCTTGATGTAGCTTTTGATGACTCCATATGTTGGACACAGGTTTCAGATGATGGTTGATGCATTTTTATTGATTATTGTTACTTCCAGACTATCATATTTTTATTTGTCTGTGTATGGTGGATGCTACAGATGATCTTACAGGTTGCCATGAGGTGTATGAGTACTCATCTCTTATAGATTTAGGTGTTCTGGATTCATTGGGACACTTAGTTTACAGTTTCAGGCACTGTCAGTGATGATATGAGCAGTTTTTCACCTATCGACCAGTTTGGCCATGCTGATGTGGCCTGCCCAGCAGATGCTTTGATGGAGAGTCGTTTCCTAGGGAGCTACAGAGGAGAGGGATGGTCCAGCCACTTGTCATTACCATATTACCCCCTCTCCGGACATGATGGTACAGTCAAATTTTGTGCTCGGGCACCAGGCAGTGGGGTATGGGCAATTTGGATGGTTTTTAGGCTGAATAAAAATGGAATAAAAAGGTCATTAAGGAAATCGATTTGGGCAATTGAGGAAAGGTTTTGGCATGAGGTCTGTTCAGAGGTCATCGATGGTGTATCCCACTCCTTCCAGATCAACTTGCAACATTCATTGGGGTCCACATAGTCATCGGGTTGTGTTTTGATGCATTCTTCTCTCAGTAGAGGGGGCCAGGATTTGATCATTTGTACACTTGGACATGTTATGTAGTCATATGTTATATTACTATGCCATAGGGTGATGCTAGTGAAGGATAGCAAGACCTCCTAGCCACACCATGTGCTCCTAGTCACTTGTCCTTGTCATCTTATGTGGCGCACTTGCCCTTTAGTCACTTTCATGTGGTGCGCACCCCCCCCTAGGGCATCATTTAGTGAGTGTGCACCCCCCTCTAGTGAGTGATCCATGTTATATTGTACCGTCTCATCTTAGCCATTGATTGTATTATGTTTATCTTTTGATATCAACTACTCATTGATAAAGTGGTTAGGGTTTTGGTCTCTCTCCTCCTATTTAAGGAAGAGACCCCCTATTGTAAAGGCACCTTTGAAGCTCTGGAAACTTGGAATAAAAGTATTGTTTTGTAGATCTGTTGCTCTTGTTTTGATGGGATTCTCTTGTACATGATTATACATCTTTTGCTTTAGACATCTTTTCTTTTCATAGGTGATTTTGACAGCTACAGAGGGAGGCCGATTTGATTTGTTGTAGGGGTGCGATTTGCTTGGAGGGAAGATTGTAGGGGTTTCTCACATCCCCCTCGGGAAAATCGTTTTCATCTTGAAGGGAGTTTTTCAATTGTGCATTGTCCATTTATTTTCTTTCTTTGATATGCCATTTTTAGATCTTGCTTATCTGTAAACCAAATCTCACATTTCGTAGTTTGTTTTGCAAGTGAAGTAGGACGTTTTTTCTCCTTGGGCTTGGACGTTTTTTCTTGGAATCACTTGAATCTAGCTTGGAATTGTAACTAAATGCAAGGATCATCAATGTGCAAGGTAGCCGCAAGAATTTGAGGTAAGATCTACAAGGTATGTATCTAGTTCCATGCATTTTTACCCATTGGTCACTCAAACCCCTAAAAGTTAAAACCCTCATTTTTTTAATTTTTCAGATCTATGCAAATCTAGCAATCACTTGGGCTTAATAATTAAAACCCACCTCTATATTAACCATAACATTCCCGATCTAAAGTTTGGTGGAAATTCGACTCCAGTTACCCCTCGATCTAAGGCACTGGGCAGGTCACACTTTTTGGGTAGGTGGTCTTTTGCTAGATCCTCATTATTTCATTAGATCCATTCATTTGCAAAACCCCTAGTGTCGTTCCACTTTGATTTTCACCTTGTGGGCCCCATTTGGACCATTTTCCATATCTTAAGGGTGGGCCCTACTTGGATCTATTATCTTGGCATTAGATCTATCTAGATCTACTTGTTTAAACCTATAAGTGGCTTTTATCTTTCATTGGTTGAACATTTGTCCTTTCTTAAGCCTCTTCAACTAAGCCCTAACTCTTTGGGTCCACTTATCCATCCTATATCTAGATCTAATCCTCTCTTGATCTTCTCCTTTATCATCATCACATTTCCCTAGGAGGTCTAGAGTAGATTCGCTAACCCTCATTGGCTAGCTAGGGTCTCCCCCTTGGTCTTGCTTAGGCTTGATCTAAAGTGAAGAGTTCCTCGGTTAGCGTGATGTTATCACACAAACTCTAGCTGTTTGGAAGTAGGTGTCCCAATAGGGATGGTAGAGGTGAACAGCTAGGAAGGTGTAACCAACAGTAGCCAGGTCCTCCGTCCAAGGGACAGAAGTCACACCAGACAAGGCTACAGTCACTTTAGACGAGGCACGTAGCCAAGTCAAGGGGGAGACCCCACTCAACCAGTTATGGTTGAGACTCAACAGTCAGACACCCAAACCCAAAAGATAAGTAAAACAAGATGTAAGATGGATGACTAAGTGTGAGATTTCTTCCAGCCTAATAAAATCGAGATTCTGGATTGGAGAGTGGATTAAGTGGAATGATCTCAGATCTAATTATGAGTGTCTAATGATGAATACTTGAAAGATTATAAGGCTGGAAACTAAATCAGAAAATGGAAATCGACTAGAAGAGTGGCTGAAAGTTCTGCCTATGGGGAATGAAGCACATAGTGACTACTCAAGCATAGTAGAAGCAAATTGGATGATTAAACACATCTTCTAGCAATCATACACTGAATAATAATCTGATTTAGAACAAAAGAAAAATAGACCAGCAAGAAGTGAAGTGAACTGCCCAAGGGGAATGGGTTAAGCAGTGAACAAATGGATCTAGGGCAGTGAAAAATAAGCGTTTGTACTCACTTCCAACCAACGATACTTGACTTCCGGAGGGAAAAAAACGTTTTAAAATTGAATATCAAGTACCCAAAACCCAAAAATCTACCAGACAGCGTGATTGGCCAGTTTTCCCAAGTGGGGCGAATTTAGTGAGAGACTAGTGCCTGGATAAGTGGGTAGATGGAGTTGGAATCAAATGAAATTTAAAATATGGAGGTTTAAGCATATATCATTTGTGGGTTTTCAAGGAAAACTAAATCCTACAGTGAAATTTTAGTATTTAAATTTTAGGGGTTTTTTACGTGAATTTTCTGCTCAACACACACATTTAAATTTAAAATGTTAGAGACCAGCAAGAATAACCTACTTGAGAATGAATGAACAAATGAGATTGTCGAAGACTAGCTTTCCAAACTCAGTTGCTGAGCAGCAACGTGTTCCCTTTGCGTTTTGAGCTTCCAGTGGCCAAATTCGCCCTAGGTACCTGCCACAAACAAGATCAAGTCAGTGATGCAGCAAATAATAAGAGAAGCCAGCAAGTAAAAATGACTAAAATGAGAGAATTGAAAGGCTGAAAATGCAATAACAACTCCCTTGTTAAAACTTTGAAGAATTCGAGCAGTTGGGGTGTTCCCACTCCCAAAACTGCGCCCTCCTCCAGCTGAGCTCTTCACCTGCAAATCGAATGGCCAAGGACAATGTGGGAACAATACACTAGCAACTCAACAAAGCTATGGAAAACTAGATATCAATCAAGCAACACACACCTATCCATAAACTCTCAAGAACTGTGGAAGAATGGCTCTATATCATCAAAAACTCAAGTGTACAAATGTGCCCAAAGAGAATAAGTGGAGTGAGTGCCTTCTCTTATAGAGAAAGGCTGAATCTCAAACCCTATTTCCCCCCAAAATGGAGGGTGGAGATCACTCCCCCATCAACCAAAACGAATGGTGGAGATCTCCCTAGCTGGGGGTGCGAATTGCCCATAGAAGCGCACAAGAGGAGTGGGGGTACCTCGTAGGGCCCATACAAAACATCAAGGGGGTGCTAGGGGGTGTCTATATGAGGTTTTAGCCCCCTAGCCACTACATCATGGCCCCACACCATATACAACATGCAAATCGAATCCCCAAGGTGGAGAAAAACGCCCCTAGTGGGTCAATTCGACCTCTAGAGTGAGTTGTCCAATAGAGGGCGCCACCATGCCCAAATACAATGTCAAACATTACCTATTTACCTTAGGAATCACTTTTTCTTTTGCCAACCATTGATTTTGCCATTTGCCCATAGTTGCCTTAGTTAAAATTTGATTTTCCATGTAATTTTTGCTGGTTTATATGGCTGAAGATGAAATTTGGGCTTTTGACCCACTTTTAGTGCCCGGATTGCCGAACCGTCTGCTGCAATGTGATCGTAGACCCCAAAAGTAGTAGGAATGACCACTCGAACAACCCCGATCCATCACTTAGGCATTATTTGCCCAAAATCCATAATTTTTAATTAAAACAGGTCAAAATTGACCAATAATAATTAAAAATTTCTCAAATGCTTCAATCTTTTGCAATTCTGACACCTGCATGCTCATATGGGACCCCTGTAGATAATAAGTGACCAAAATCGAAATTTCGGTCGCAACATTTTTTTCGGGCCCATTTTGGCCTAGTCAACTCAGTTTGACCAAGTCAAACTGGTCAACAATAGTGCTAGCTGAATACCTGTGTGCAAACATGGAGTTACAAGGCTCAATTATACAAGTTAGTACATTACTAAGCAATACGATGATAACATGGTGATAAAAAATACATTAAATCCTGAGATAATACAAGGCCCTGGTGAGGTGGGCCCACCACCTTCAAAAGACTAAAATGCTATGCACATCTTATAGAATTGGCCACTTTGCTGACTTTAGGTGATGTGGAAACAAGGCGGAGGACAACAGGAGGGCAAGGATAAAGATCATGTGACCCTTTGGACAACTCGGGAAAGCGGGGGTCCACTGAGATAAGTATGCCATGACAGAACACGGAGAAGGGCAGTGCCTCACAAATGGGTATAGTGCAGGGAAACCACAACTAGTCATCTAACAAGCATCTCACAACTCACATCCGTGCCCGAAGACTCTGTGAGATTCTTTTCTAGAGCCGCCAAACTGGGTGTCTGGCAAACCATAACTTGAGACTCTAGGGGGCAATCTTGAGCTTGTCCCTTGCTCCCTCTCACCTCCTTGCCTCGCAGGACTAAGTGAGGAATAACCACTACAAATGCTGACATGTATGGCTGACCTGTGTCCATGTGTGTTTATAAACACATTGCATGGATTTTACAATGAGTTTCATACTTAGCCCTTTTTTTTGGCTAGATTTTACATTTACAACATAATAGCCTTTTTGGCTTGATTTACATTTCTTCATTTACATCAAGGCCCTCTTGGGCTACATACATATCTCAAAAGATATAAACATGGTGCTCATACTGCAAAGGTAATGGGGGTGAGCAATACATGCTTCGATGACCAACGGGGAACACTCGGTGAGGCTACACAATCCTAACTGCATTGCAACATAGGGGGCAACCGACAGGAGCAAATCCCAGGTCTAAAAGTATATCTCACACACTAAAGAGCCGAGGCACAATAAACGGGGAGTCATGGCAAACTCAGAGATCAGTGGGGAAGGGGTCCTCAGGATCACAAATCAGAATCCAAGTCAGGAACAAGTATCATGGATGAGTTGGATGGATGGTGAAAGTGAAAGTGGAGCTAAAGTCAGCTATCGAGAGGGACTAAGTGACCAAGTCTATGCCAAGTGTAGGGGACATGACCCAGCGTGCATATACATAAGTCTAACAGGAGGGGTGGATTGACATCATCAAAGGTCCAATCACATCATACAATAGCCAGATCACCAAATATATCATCTCATGCAAAGTTAGCGTACTAAAATGTATAAAGAAGTCTAATCTACAACATGAGCAATAATCATCAAATGCAATACCTGCTGCACCATATACCTGCTGCTACTGAAGCTATCTCTGAGCTGGATCTCTGCTGAATCCGGGCAACATAGTAAACCAACAATATACTGTGATAGTCTCGATCAAAACAAGACTGGGCAACTGTCTCAAATGGGCTTATGTCAAAGCCTGGCAAGGAAGAGGTGACCCTGTGGTAGATGGTAAGTGACAATGTCTGTAACACTGTATAACTGTCTGTCCCCTCTAATATATTTGCTAGGGGCAATCTGAACAAAAGTGCCTCGTCTGAAGGTGGCTGATCTCTGATCTGGAAAAAAAAAGTATTGTGCGGTCCTCGGCCGCACAGTCTGCAGTATGGTAGCTCCAGCTAACATAGATGTGATAACACGTGACACCCAATTGCATTGGGAACTGTGGCATCTCTTGGGTCACCTCTTAGTTGTCGAACACCTCTACCATCCTGGATAGGATAACCTTTTGGGACAACTACAAGTTGTGTGATAACATTTACCTTTGCTTAGTAAAAGTTAGATCTACAATTTGCAAATCAATAAGTCTTCTTTTGTTAAGCATATATATCAGATCTAGATTAGCTTCAAATTTTACTTTCAAACTAGATCTAGATCCATATTTTTTATACTCG
Organism: Larix kaempferi; assembly: GCA_027924585.1. Lineage (NCBI taxonomy): Eukaryota > Viridiplantae > Streptophyta > Pinopsida > Pinales > Pinaceae > Larix > Larix kaempferi. Next base: position 5,800,503 of record BSBM01001022.1, read on the forward strand.
TAGTAAAAAATTTCCAAATTTTTTCCAAGTATAATTTTTTATAAATTTTTTTTTGTAATCTATTTGTTTAACCCAGTAATTTGGTTGTAATTAGCTTGCTGATTTTTAGCAGGACCAAGGAAAAAGAGGAGGAAACTGTGGCGAAATTTCGTTAGAATTTGCCAAATTTACTTTCCAAAGACCCTCTTACATTATAGTTTCAAGCTTCTAACTTGTAAGCCCTTAGATCCAAGTCTAAAAGGACTAAGAGGCATTTATTTTGAGCAAACAATTGTAAAAATATGAAAAGAGAGCAAGTGGGCTACATAGCGCCCACACCCCATCCCCCCTAGGGGGATTTGCAGTCTCATTTTTCGTGGTATAATTTTTTCTAACATACACAAGCACCTTTTTCATGCCAGACTGTATAGTTTAGTTTTAACTGTTTAATAATTTTTATTTTCATTTTTGCAAGTATTTAAAAAAAAACCGATCTCGTTGCCACGAAGTATGCTCTCATCACCACATAAAGGCATTGCCGATTAGTGGTGGTTGATCAGAAAGTGACACATAGATTCGTTGAGCTATATCTTTCTTTTCTGCAAGTTACTTTTGTTTCAAGCATTTTATTTTCAAGCACTAAACCGAAACGAACACTTTGTTGTCGCTCAAAGTATGCTCTTTCCCTTTGCGGGCATTTGCTTGGTCCTGGGGAAATTAGAAAGAGTTACAACAACTTATTAATTCTCAAACATTTAATTAAAAACTTACATTACTAAAATCAATAACCCCAAACATAGTGAAAATCCGACATTCAAACATTAAGTATTGCGTGGGGAAATTTCTCAGAAGAATCGGGAAGCACTGGAAAGTGACCTCAGGGCATCGTTAGACTACATCCTTGTTGGTGTAGTGTTTAACACGCCCTCGAGACTCCGTTCCAGCCCACACGTCTTCGTTAGGACCCACCTTTGCCTAATTTCCGGACATTACTCCTCATACCTCACAGTATATCTAGAGCTTCCATTTTCCCTTAATTAAATTCATCTTTAATAATTCTAAAACTGACCAAGACACACTTGCAAAACATTTCGATTTCAGCAACAACACTTTTGTTTATTTGCCTCCAAGGCACTCATATTTTATTTGCTCTATTTTCATCATGTCAATGTTTTAATTTCATTTTGTTGTCTATAATTTATTTTGCATAATCTTGGACAGTGAAATCACACCCTTTTAAAACTCCTAAAAACATCCATATAATTAATTTTCTAAAACATTTGAGAGCCTTAGAAACTTTCTGTAGGGACTACCCCCCTTGGCTCCGTTAGGAGTTGGCCTAAACGGAGGAGTCAGGATCCAGGTGACAGCCCTGACTTGAGACTTGCCCCCAGGGGTGCACCGAGCAGTAGTGAGATTTCTGCTGCATTAACCAGGTGCGCAATCCGGCGGCAACAGGGGCAACACATATGAACTACCGTTCTGTATATTTTTCCCTATACTTATCTCTTTATTATCCTTGCACTACATACAGATTTGGTTTGTTTCTCTCTCTATTTCCAATGCCAGATTGATGGAATCGTCTCATATTCTTCTCACTTGTTCCTTATACATTAGCGATCTACATTCAGACAATTCTCTTTTCCAAATCTTCTTTTTCCTGCTTGTCTATCTATTCTTATTCCCTTTTAAATGATAATTATCTACATATGCTATATTTATATGTAGTACCATCTTGTAACTACTATTCATTGCTTTCCCCATGTAATAATTTGTCCAATTCCAATTCCAGTAATTAATATATAACCTTCAACTCTGTCAAATGAGCATCTGTTGGTAATTTGTATCTACGGCCCCAGGAAAAGTGCTTTTGTTTTCCAGATCAACTAGATATCTTGTATCCAACCTGGATGGAATGATGTCAAGATAAATTGATAGCTAAGATAACATAAAATAATTTTATTAATGTCCATGAGTGACCAAAACAGGTGATACAAGAGACTGAGTTTGGTGCTGCAAAGTTTTCTTTGGGGAAAGCAAGAGGGGGCTAAAGAATTTCCCTTGGTGGCTTGGGATATTTCACTTGTCGAAAAGGAAACAGGGGCTTAGGCATTACTAACATCAGAGCACAGAGAACTAACCTTGTAGGCAAGTGGATGATCGGATCAGTAGGAGACCCCATGGAAAACTTTAGTCAACCATCGGGTCCTGTTAACCCAACATATTCATGGCATTAAGGGTCTGTTTATTCTTTGTGACATCCATGGAAACGCAAATGCCTTCAAAATTTCAGGATCGACAATCCTGGAGATACTTTGGGCTGCTTGGATATTAGTTACAGCTTTTCTTCACTGGGAATTTGAGGTTCCTAGACATGAATAAGATTTGGCGTCTAGGCCCTGTTACCACGAATACCAGTTACCTAATTGCAAGGACTCAAAATGGATTCTAGTGAAGGGCAACTATGGAAAAAGGATAGCTTCCACCTATCAAATTTTCCTACACTTCAAGTGGTTGGATGAAGTATGAATCACTAAGGGGGGATCCCCTAAATGAAACTAAGTCAAAAGTTTAGGCAAATTATTTAGATTGTGGGTAGATTATGGCTCAAGAGTTAAAAAAATACTGTTGAGTTAGGAAATCAAAATTGAAACTCAATCATTAGAGAAAAACTTTCAAGAACCATTAACCATAAATTGCAAATGAGAATAACCACATATGCATGAATTTGCCAAGAGAAAGTAACTTGTTGCCAAAAGATTAGATCAAGAGAATGCAAAACAAGATGTTAAAAATGAGCATGGAAATTCATCTCATTAAACATCATTGATATAAATGAAATTGCTGAATAATGGCAAGTAAAGTGCTGATTAACCATGAACCCAAGTCATTGAATATTGCCTTAGGTGATTCTGAAAAATGACTTAAAATAAATGCACATGTAAAACTATAAAGTCTATTCTATTGCTAGAATTGCCAATAGAATAAGAGTTCAATTCCACAAATTCAAAGATTGTTACTAACCAATTAAGGAGTTATGGACTGGAAGTAATATGGTCATTAACACTGAAAATTTTGGCAACTTAGATGTATAAACTTGAGTGCAGAATTGCTGAATAAGCAGAGTGTTTTTATGCCATTAACATTCAACAATAGATGGTTAATTTCAGATCCCGTAAGTGTTGTAAATGTTGTGTAAAGAAGTTTGTCCAAGATCTGAAATAAACTTGAAAAATTGTTGAAGTGTGTTGTTGTCACATGATTTGATGATCTTAATGTTTGCGGAGATTAAACAATCGCCAAATTGGTGGAACCTTGGGACTCTACCCCAAAGTGTCACACAGGTAGGGTACCTGTTATCACCTAAACTGTAGTTACCCCTATGGATGGATCCAGTCATGGATGGCAATAGGGAAGGGCAACTTGAAAGGTGCAACCACAATCACCTCGACCTCCAATATGTATGGTTGTCACGCCAGTCGAGGCAACCTTCGCTTTATGTTATCTAGCCCAGACAACAAAGGGGGAGACCCGATCTACTCCCGATAGGAGAGATCAAAACCGAGACACCAAATCAGGGTATTTCCAAGTGAAGTTAGGTGTATGGTTTATCCTAGACCTAAGGATGAAGTCACAAGCCAAGTGAGGGTTCAATAGATATAGCTTTGGTTCATAGTTGAATGTAAGAGTGACTTATAATGTTTATAGTGAGATCTAGGGCTAGTGTACTAGTTCAATGTCAAAAGATCCACTGCCTTGGGAACCGTGTCCAATGCAGGATAGTTAAAGGGTTGTATTGGGGCTAACTAGTACATGAGACAAGCTTGACCATGGTTCATGATGTCTTCAAAGGTATAGTTTACCATGCCTAAGTTAAACCACAAGTCAATCCAACAATCTAGGAAAGTTGAATTACCTTGTAGAGAAACCAGTGCCTTGGGAATTGGGAAGTGGAGTCAAAGTGGGGTTGACTTATGGTTAGGACTCCTACAACATGAGATAAGTGGACAGTATAGGTCTTGATGGTTAAATGTGTCTAGATCTAGGTTTAACCCAAGTGGACCACAATCCCTAAAAACAAGGAATGCAGTCCCCAAGGCAAGATTTGACAAAGTGACAGTCTAGACCTAGGTTTTGAATTATTCCGGTTTCAGATCTGCAATAATCTCAAGTACCCAGTTCCTAGAAGTGAGTGAACTCACTTCTCCAAGGTGGTGCGACTTTACCCAAGGAGGCTTCAAATGGGGTTTAGGTGGGTCAAATCATGTCGGATGGCATCCAAACTTTAGAGCCTAGTAGATCGGTCAGGTAGGAGTATGGATCTATAATTTCATGGCAATCCACCGGTTAGATCTTAGTAGATCTGAGTTTAAGTATTCCAAGTGGTCCAAAATGGGGATTAAATCCCTTAAAATGTGGAATGGGGCCCACAAGGTAAATTCCAAGAAAGGGACAACCTGGGTGTATGTTATTTGATGTGTAGATGTCAAATCAAGTGGAATCTCAAACACCCATCAACTAGATCTAGGTCAACTTGCTCAAATGGTGAAGTGCGCCTTCCTTGGGAGAAGCTAAGTTGGCTTGGGAGAGGGGTCAAACGGAAGCCAATCCTCACCAAACTATAGATCCGGGATGCCGTGGATGCTATAGAGGTGGGTTTTCAATATCATGCCCAACAACCCACTAGATCTAAGTAGATCTAAGAAAATGTAAAATGGGGGTTTTGAAATATTTAGGGTTTTAACAATTTATGAGTTATGTCAATGGATTGGATAGAGGAAAGAGAAACAAACCTGTGGATCTTACCTGGGTAACCTTGTAGATGCCTTGATGATGATGATCTATGCAATCCCGATCAATTTGGAAGCTTTGAGGTAGTTTCTATGCAAATCGATTTTGTCCAAGAAGCCAATGCGCCCTCTCTCCTGCACAACAAACGTCAACAATATCAGATTTGATGCATCAAGAGATAAGACTAATGCCACAAAAGAAGTAACAGAAAGATAGCATAGATCACAATGATACTAATGATAACCCCCTGATACAAGCGAATGCCAAGAAAGTCGATTTGAAGAAGCCTTGCAAAATCGCCCTTGTTGAAGTCGCCCTCCTGTAGACAAACAATGATTTCCAAAAAAAGATAGATCTTACCACAATTTCCAAATGCTAGGTTGCAATAGACTTTCCAATCACCATCTAAGAACACCAGATGCAAAGGAGACCACAAGAATTTCCACAAGAATATTTTTCTATACCAATAATCCAAGAGCCAAAGACCCCTTACAATGAGAGGCTCTCTCCTTTAAATAGGAAGGAGAGGCACCAAAACCCTAACCACTTTTTGAATGAGTGGCTAAGATTAAAAGATACAAATGTCTAATCAATGGTTGAGATGAGCTCAACAATATAATACATGGATCACACATAAAATATAACATAAGTGGACAAAGTCGCCCTAGGAGAGGGGAGTCCCACCAAATCATGATGACAAAATATCATAAGAGGCTCATGGTGGGTCCAAGGGGTAATTTTATCCCTCCTTGGTCAATCCCCATGGCACAATAACCAATAAATAATCATGAATATACCAAATCGTGCCTCCAAGGTGAAGTCGTGGTCCTCAAAAGACCTCAAAAATCCACAGAAAGTGCCATAAGTGATGGATGCGGGCCCCGATGAAGCTGAAACTGCAGGAGGAGGTGTGGAAGGTCCCGATCTATCATCACTGATCATCCCATGCCATAAATTTGCCTCAGTAGCCCAAATCGATTTCCTCAATAGCCATTTCTACCAATCCTGAAATGCCTCGGGAAACGTGAAACTGCCCAAACTGCCTCCTGGAGTGATGGCGCTGTCAAGGTGAGGGTACCAATGTGTCCGGGAGGGGGGTAATATGGTAAAAACAAGTGGCTGGACCACCCCCTCCATCATCAGCGCCCTAGGTCAACCAGATAAAAGTCATCTCTGCTCCGACAGGGCCTCCAATAGACCAAAACTGCACTAGGACAGCCTACTGAGGCTAAATCATCATTGTAAGTGCCCGGAACTGAAAACAAACTGTCCCATTGGACTCAGAAGGTCCAAATCCATCCAAGATGTGTACTCATACACCATATGAATCTCTGCATGATCAAAATAAATATCCAATGTACCGGAACAAAGCCAATAATAATGATCTGTAAATGACCAAACACTGCTGTATCCCAAGAATCATCATCATAACCCTGTAGCTGCTGCATAGAATCATCCTGTATGTGTACATAGACCATATATCATCTATCCATATCATCATAAGGTCCAACATCTCATGTCTCATGGTCCTCCATGGTCAAACTAGGTCTAACCAAGACCAAATACAACTCAGACTATCATCCATAGCTGCTGCAAGGTGTCAAGGTTAATATATGCTTTACAACTTATTCAAACAGCTACTAAAACACAGAGTAATCATGACTGGCGATCTAAATCCAAATATATAGTGTCGTTAATTATTATTATTACTCAGACTAGACTTTCAGGATCATACTCACTTCATAGTTGTGATCAATTTGCTAGTGAAGGGTGAAGGCTTAAATTAATTGGCTAGGCCAAGGGATGACTTAACTGCCTTGACTTTGTGACACTTTGGCAAGGGAAAGGGAATACACCATAGTATATACTGAATGAGCAATAACACGGGGAATGGCGGTGTCTCACAAATGGATGAATTGTTTAAAGAGGGTTTATTCACCTTCACAGATGCGCACAATCCATAATACAAATAAGGCCAGCAATTGTTTAGATATAGCATTTAAGTTCCATTGCTTTTTGGGCCTGAAGTTTCCATAGCCTTGATCTATGTGTGTTTACAAACACATTGCATAGATTTACATTTTTCTTTTAGGCTTTCTGCTGCAGGTGTGTTTTTTAGGCACTTGTTTACCTGAGCACTTCTAGGTGTGTCATGGACAGCTTGTTTACCTAGGTATTTATTTTCCATAAGATATAACATTTTATTTTTATTGCCATGTTCATTTGGCATGCCTCTCATTCATGTGTGTTTAGAAACACATTGCATGAATGGGCTTTTCATACAAGATATAGCATTTCATTTTCCAGATTTTGTATTGATGGCAGCACTAAAAGTTTCAGGTTTAGCCAACACAACTTTAGTGACTAGGGGGAATTCACAAGGAACTCCAACTCACCATAGGTAAGTTTTGTCACCAACTCAGAGCCGAGACACAATAAACGGGGAAGCTCATCCAATACAGAGGCTACAGTGGGGAAAAGTCCTCCATGCCACTAGTCAAGTAGTAAGTCAGGGTGATAATCTAAAAGGTAGGCCACGGATGGATGAAGACAGTGAAATGATGGAGCCAACACTAGCAAGCCAAAGTATGGTGTAATGATCACCTCTATTCTCCCTAAGGAGGGTACACACCAATGAGTATGAATAGTGAACTTCTAAGTCTGAGTAGGGACAATATAATATATATATAGATCAACCAAGTCCAAATATCTATATGATCGCCAGATCATGACACTAAGTGCTAAGAGATGCTATAAGAATAAGTATAAAAGCAATCTAACCATAACACGATGATATACCTGCTGAGTCATATACCTGCAAGCTCATCAACCTGTACCATCATCTGTCCTCTGGAACTGCTGCTGTAACTCTGGGCACTACTGTCTGCTCTGTACCAATGGCATAATGGCTATATCGGGCATCTCTCTGAGTGTCCTGAAACTCAGTCATGGCATGGGGAGTATAACTGCTGTCCACAATCTGATAGTGATCCAATATAGATGCTCATCTCAGCATCTCAAATGTAAGGGAACTGGCTGAATAGTGTACTGGAATGAGAAAAATAATGTATGGTAGCCCGGCTACTATATATGTGATAACATCTGGCTCCGGCTGGGACAAGTGCTCTGCTGAACTGAGCGCTTGAGAACCTCAGAATCTCTGGTCCTCGAACTCTGCTACTCGAATCCACGATCCAGCACTCTACCATTTTATTTCCAGCTTTATTCTTGCAACCTATTTTCTGCATTCACAAACATCTAAAGAAAATACCTCATGCCGCATGTGCGGGAAAAATATAAAACCAACTGAAATAAAATCTACTCTATGTCAGAGATAAAAATGCATGAAATATATAAGTGCAGAAAGTAAATTAAACTACTAACATAATTTGCAAAATTTGAAATTTATTGTGCAGGAAAAGAAAAGTGGCAGGTACTCAACTAAACTAGGAGCTTACAAAGGAGCTTAAAGACTAAGAAGGTGCCAGACTCAATGGCTGAAAAGACTAACTACTGCCCAAGTAGGCTTATTTGGTTTCCTACCTACCCTAATCTAACCAGTCATCACAAATGTTAGGTAAAATCATAAATCCAGTGCAACCATTCATCAAATAAGTTAATAATTCTTCTTTGATTTTTGCTTAAAGAACGAGTCAAGACTAGATTAAGTATTAATGAAATAGATAGCACAACTTTCCTGACTTGTTCAAAAATTGAGAAAGGAGTTGAATGGTGCAAAATGAAATCATGCAAAGGGAAAGACTGATTACTGCAAACATCCTCCATCCAAGAATTGATAGGGTCATAAAAATTGTGCAAGTTATTATTCAAAATATATGGAGGAAAAAGATGTGATAACAAATTTAACTCCCCTTGTTTCAAAATGCTTTCCTCATCTACCTGACCAGGATATTCAATTCTGAGAGCTCCAGGAATGATGCATAAACCAAGTAGGGATAAATTGTGGAATAAAATTAAGATTGAGATTAGCCCCACTTGTTGTTTAAGGATGGAAAATCGATGAAATTGATCTTCATATACCCCTTCCAGCCACCAAGAAGATTTAAGAATGTTATTTGTTAAAGATAACTGAAAGGGAAAATAAAACTTTGTATCTCCATTTATGCGACAATACCTAGACTCTGGTTTGAAAATTTCAACATTCAAAGATTTACCAGACCACAAATTCAAAGTAGACTTAGAAAAATTAGATGGGGGGGCGGATTGAAAATTGATTGACCCAATTTTTTTAGAAAAAGGACAGAACTTATTGCGAGCACCCCACCCCAACAATTGAAAAAGACAATCCTGAATAAAAATTGAATTGGAAAAATTATAACCATTGGATGAGTTAAGTGAAGGATTATTTCCGAGCTTCCCATAAACATTAAGATATTGATTTGAGGATTTGATTAAGGAAAACTCTTGATTAGTTTGATTCACCAACCCATCATCATGAGACTTCTCTTCAATTGATTCATCACTAAATTCATATGACGATAATTTATCAGGAATAGCATTGACCAATTGATTAACAACCATTTGAACATTTTCATAAAATTGATCTCTAAAAACAGGATGATCATTGGCTTCGAAAGAAACTTGGTTGTTGTCCCTACTTTCTTCTTCTTCAGTAAGTTGATAAGGAATTGAATGATCATTAAAGACAGAATAACTAATGAGTTTCTCTGGGGGAGGAACTTTAGTAGACCTATTAACTAAAAGCTCATCCTCAGAAATTCCCTCAGGATCAGGACTAGGGCTACCTAAAGAGCAATTTGAAAAATTATGGTTTGTACAATGATTAAAGATTTGACTTTCGATTGACTCAAAAGTAGAAGACTTATCATCAGAAGAAATTGGGTAGGAAAGGTCATCTCCAGATGTTGACAAATCACTTGATATTTGATTGTTAAATGATTCCACAATAGGATCGGAAAGGAGAAGGTTTTGATCTTGGATTTGATTTGAAAGATACATATCATCGAATTCACTTCCCCATTCTTCTAGGAATTTATTTTCAAACATGTCATAACCGGAAATGCTATTGGGTTTCAAATTCGAAAGCCAGAGTCCAGCTCTTTCTTTGAAAGATGAAGCCAATAGTCTCATACACACATCCTCATGGGTTATGGATAACTCTTTAATAATTTCCCTAAAAAGTTCAAGGTGTCTTTTAGCAGAGATTTCATAACTTCCATCAAAAATAGGCAACCTTGCACATGCTTGATGAGGAATATGATGAGGATACCCAACAATTTTGGAAAAGTCAAAAACTTTCAATCGACCGAAAGTCCTAGGTCGCTCGGCAGCAGCCATGGATAATAATTTTTTATTTTTTATTTTTTATATTTTATCTTTAAATTCAAGAGCTTGAAAACAAAATGATTCACCCCATAGGTTCTAGATAATGATAAGATCTGTCTAAATTATAGTGTTATAGGGATGTAAATGAGCTCGCTCCTCAGCGGAGTCACGTTTGGGAGTCGCCAGGTAGATTTAAACTCTTCTACCAAGATATGTGTCGTTGTATACGCAGGAAGGACTAGGGCAAGCTATTGCCTCCCCGGCAACGGCGCCAAAATGTTATCACCTAAACTGTAGTTACCCCTATGGATGGATCCAGTCATGGATGGCAATAGGGAAGGGCAACTTGAAAGGTGCAACCACAATCACCTCGACCTCCAATATGTATGGTTGTCACGCCAGTCGAGGCAACCTTCGCTTTATGTTATCTAGCCCAGACAACAAAGGGGGAGACCCGATCTACTCCCGATAGGAGAGATCAAAACCGAGACACCAAATCAGGGTATTTCCAAGTGAAGTTAGGTGTATGGTTTATCCTAGACCTAAGGATGAAGTCACAAGCCAAGTGAGGGTTCAATAGATATAGCTTTGGTTCATAGTTGAATGTAAGAGTGACTTATAATGTTTATAGTGAGATCTAGGGCTAGTGTACTAGTTCAATGTCAAAAGATCCACTGCCTTGGGAACCGTGTCCAATGCAGGATAGTTAAAGGGTTGTATTGGGGCTAACTAGTACATGAGACAAGCTTGACCATGGTTCATGATGTCTTCAAAGGTATAGTTTACCATGCCTAAGTTAAACCACAAGTCAATCCAACAATCTAGGAAAGTTGAATTACCTTGTAGAGAAACCAGTGCCTTGGGAATTGGGAAGTGGAGTCAAAGTGGGGTTGACTTATGGTTAGGACTCCTACAACATGAGATAAGTGGACAGTATAGGTCTTGATGGTTAAATGTGTCTAGATCTAGGTTTAACCCAAGTGGACCACAATCCCTAAAAACAAGGAATGCAGTCCCCAAGGCAAGATTTGACAAAGTGACAGTCTAGACCTAGGTTTTGAATTATTCCGGTTTCAGATCTGCAATAATCTCAAGTACCCAGTTCCTAGAAGTGAGTGAACTCACTTCTCCAAGGTGGTGCGACTTTACCCAAGGAGGCTTCAAATGGGGTTTAGGTGGGTCAAATCATGTCGGATGGCATCCAAACTTTAGAGCCTAGTAGATCGGTCAGGTAGGAGTATGGATCTATAATTTCATGGCAATCCACCGGTTAGATCTTAGTAGATCTGAGTTTAAGTATTCCAAGTGGTCCAAAATGGGGATTAAATCCCTTAAAATGTGGAATGGGGCCCACAAGGTAAATTCCAAGAAAGGGACAACCTGGGTGTATGTTATTTGATGTGTAGATGTCAAATCAAGTGGAATCTCAAACACCCATCAACTAGATCTAGGTCAACTTGCTCAAATGGTGAAGTGCGCCTTCCTTGGGAGAAGCTAAGTTGGCTTGGGAGAGGGGTCAAACGGAAGCCAATCCTCACCAAACTATAGATCCGGGATGCCGTGGATGCTATAGAGGTGGGTTTTCAATATCATGCCCAACAACCCACTAGATCTAAGTAGATCTAAGAAAATGTAAAATGGGGGTTTTGAAATATTTAGGGTTTTAACAATTTATGAGTTATGTCAATGGATTGGATAGAGGAAAGAGAAACAAACCTGTGGATCTTACCTGGGTAACCTTGTAGATGCCTTGATGATGATGATCTATGCAATCCCGATCAATTTGGAAGCTTTGAGGTAGTTTCTATGCAAATCGATTTTGTCCAAGAAGCCAATGCGCCCTCTCTCCTGCACAACAAACGTCAACAATATCAGATTTGATGCATCAAGAGATAAGACTAATGCCACAAAAGAAGTAACAGAAAGATAGCATAGATCACAATGATACTAATGATAACCCCCTGATACAAGCGAATGCCAAGAAAGTCGATTTGAAGAAGCCTTGCAAAATCGCCCTTGTTGAAGTCGCCCTCCTGTAGACAAACAATGATTTCCAAAAAAAGATAGATCTTACCACAATTTCCAAATGCTAGGTTGCAATAGACTTTCCAATCACCATCTAAGAACACCAGATGCAAAGGAGACCACAAGAATTTCCACAAGAATATTTTTCTATACCAATAATCCAAGAGCCAAAGACCCCTTACAATGAGAGGCTCTCTCCTTTAAATAGGAAGGAGAGGCACCAAAACCCTAACCACTTTTTGAATGAGTGGCTAAGATTAAAAGATACAAATGTCTAATCAATGGTTGAGATGAGCTCAACAATATAATACATGGATCACACATAAAATATAACATAAGTGGACAAAGTCGCCCTAGGAGAGGGGAGTCCCACCAAATCATGATGACAAAATATCATAAGAGGCTCATGGTGGGTCCAAGGGGTAATTTTATCCCTCCTTGGTCAATCCCCATGGCACAATAACCAATAAATAATCATGAATATACCAAATCGTGCCTCCAAGGTGAAGTCGTGGTCCTCAAAAGACCTCAAAAATCCACAGAAAGTGCCATAAGTGATGGATGCGGGCCCCGATGAAGCTGAAACTGCAGGAGGAGGTGTGGAAGGTCCCGATCTATCATCACTGATCATCCCATGCCATAACTTTGCCTCAGTAGCCCAAATCGATTTCCTCAATAGCCATTTCTACCAATCCTGAAATGCCTCGGGAAACGTGAAACTGCCCAAACTGCCTCCTGGAGTGATGGCGCTGTCAAGGTGAGGGTACCAATGTGTCCGGGAGGGGGGGTAATATGGTAAAAACAAGTGGCTGGACCACCCCCTCCATCATCAGCGCCCTAGGTCAACCAGATAAAAGTCATCTCTGCTCCGACAGGGCCTCCAATAGACCAAAACTGCACTAGGACAGCCTACTGAGGCTAAATCATCATTGTAAGTGCCCGGAACTGAAAACAAACTATCCCATTGGACTCAGAAGGTCCAAATCCATCCAAGATGTGTACTCATACACCATATGAATCTCTGCATGATCAAAATAAATATCCAATGTACCGGAACAAAGCCAATAATAATGATCTATAAATGACCAAACACTGCTGTATCCCAAGAATCATCATCATAACCCTGTAGCTGCTGCATAGAATCATCCTGTATGTGTACATAGACCATATATCATCTATCCATATCATCATAAGGTCCAACATCTCATGTCTCATGGTCCTCCATGGTCAAACTAGGTCTAACCAAGACCAAATACAACTCAGACTATCATCCATAGCTGCTGCAAGGTGTCAAGGTTAATATATGCTTTACAACTTATTCAAACAGCTACTAAAACACAGAGTAATCATGACTGGCGATCTAAATCCAAATATATAGTGTCGTTAATTATTATTATTACTCAGACTAGACTTTCAGGATCATACTCACTTCATAGTTGTGATCAATTTGCTAGTGAAGGGTGAAGGCTTAAATTAATTGGCTAGGCCAAGGGATGACTTAACTGCCTTGACTTTGTGACACTTTGGCAAGGGAAAGGGAATACACCATAGTATATACTGAATGAGCAATAACACGGGGAATGGCGGTGTCTCACAAATGGATGAATTGTTTAAAGAGGGTTTATTCACCTTCACAGATGCGCACAATCCATAATACAAATAAGGCCAGCAATTGTTTAGACATAGCATTTAAGTTCCATTGCTTTTTGGGCCTGAAGTTTCCATAGCCTTGATCTATGTGTGTTTACAAACACATTGCATAGATTTACATTTTTCTTTTAGGCTTTCTGCTGCAGGTGTGTTTTTTAGGCACTTGTTTACCTGAGCACTTCTAGGTGTGTCATGGACAGCTTGTTTACCTAGGTATTTATTTTCCATAAGATATAACATTTTATTTTTATTGCCATGTTCATTTGGCATGCCTCTCATTCATGTGTGTTTAGAAACACATTGCATGAATGGGCTTTTCATACAAGATATAGCATTTCATTTTCCAGATTTTGTATTGATGGCAGCACTAAAAGTTTCAGGTTTAGCCAACACAACTTTAGTGACTAGGGGGAATTCACAAGGAACTCCAACTCACCATAGGTAAGTTTTGTCACCAACTCAGAGCCGAGACACAATAAACGGGGAAGCTCATCCAATACAGAGGCTACAGTGGGGAAAAGTCCTCCATGCCACTAGTCAAGTAGTAAGTCAGGGTGATAATCTAAAAGGTAGGCCACGGATGGATGAAGACAGTGAAATGATGGAGCCAACACTAGCAAGCCAAAGTATGGTGTAATGATCACCTCTATTCTCCCTAAGGAGGGTACACACCAATGAGTATGAATAGTGAACTTCTAAGTCTGAGTAGGGACAATATAATATATATATAGATCAACCAAGTCCAAATATCTATATGATCGCCAGATCATGACACTAAGTGCTAAGAGATGCTATAAGAATAAGTATAAAAGCAATCTAACCATAACACGACGATATACCTGCTGAGTCATATACCTGCAAGCTCATCAACCTGTACCATCATCTGTCCTCTGGAACTGCTGCTGTAACTCTGGGCACTACTGTCTGCTCTGTACCAATGGCATAATGGCTATATCGGGCATCTCTCTGAGTGTCCTGAAACTCAGTCATGGCATGGGGAGTATAACTGCTGTCCACAATCTGATAGTGATCCAATATAGATGCTCATCTCAGCATCTCAAATGTAAGGGAACTGGCTGAATAGTGTACTGGAATGAGAAAAATAATGTATGGTAGCCGGCTACTATATATGTGATAACAGTACCCTCTCTTTCGGTTTCCCAGGTCCACCAAGGCAGACCCAGACTAACCATGGGAGGTGTCCCCAGTCAAACTTTTCCAGATACTTTCCAGTAAAGCCAGGTTTCTCATAGTACCAGTATGACCGATTTGGAAAAGATATAAAGGTGCTTTAGGAAAATTACAAATCTGAAAATTGCACCCCTGGGTGAAATGCTAAAGGGGAAAAAATTAAGAGTTTAAGAACAAAGATAAATCCCCTAAAGCCACACACAAGTAACCAAAGGATGATGGAATGAAATAACAAGCTACTTGGGTGAAAATAAAGGCACTAGGATAACTAGACTTGGGATTTAAATGGTTGTCCTAAAGATTTCTAAATGTTAATGAACAGAACAACCAACTATTTGAGCCTAGGAAACTTAAGAAACAGTGCCTAAGAAAGGATAGTGTTAGGGAGAAAATATCAACACTTAGAAATTACTTAGAAAGTTAGAATTGAAGATTTAAGCACTTAAACACTCAAAATGGTATAGGAAGGTCAAAGGAAAGTGTTGGACTGAATTTAAGGGGAATCCTAACAATAACAGGCTTGCTGGTTTAGAGATCTGGAAAATGTATAACAGCAAGAAAAAGTTGAAAAACAGTGCATAAATGACTGTAAAAACCCCCTAATGGCTGAGAATAGTAACTTGGGAGATTAGTGCCTACTCCTAGGGGCTCTATGGAGTCAATACCTAAGAAAAATATACAAGGACATTCAAGCATGCACTCAGCCACTAAGAAACCATTACAAACCAAACATGCACAAAACAAAAGACCTGGAAAATGTAGTAAACAATAAAGATTGACTAGTGGAAGCTACAGGAAATATAAATTATAGGGGAAATTAGCAGTTACCTGTACCCGAGAGTTGATAGAGTTGCTCCACCTTTCCTAGCAGTGAAGTGAGATGTCTCTTGGCTTGAAATCCTTCAAGACTGGTTGAGGCGCACTTGACAATCTTGGTTCTCCAACCTGCAAGCAAGAAATGACTTGGTTAGTGTGGGTTTTAAGCCAAACACAAACGCAAATTAACCTCAGCCATACAAATTGAAGAGAAATGCAGAAACCAGAAAAGATATAGCAAGAAAATGAAGAGCAAATAAGCAAGAACAAATTCTGTGCGCATAAAACCCCCTGTCTGAAATCCCCAAGGCGCACTGAGCAATTCATTGCTCTTTTTCCTGCATGCAAATCATGAAAAATAACCACCAAACCATTTGATCCAAGATCCAAATACTCTAGACAAGCAACCTTTATAGCAATTTGATTCAATGTCAGCTTTACACTTTGAGATTTAACATTTATTTCATTCATACAGATTTTCACTAGCCAGCCTCCAAGGGCAGGTGCCCTGAATAGCCTTGCGAGCCTCAGATAATGACTCAGTATGACCTCCATTGCCCGCCACCGTCCATAGGTGTGATGGAGTGACCACCCTGTTTCCCTGTAGAGGCAAACGACCTTACATCATACAAAGGATGGGTGGTCGTCCCTTGGCGACTGACTAGCTATTATAGATATTTTCCATAGTGTTTAACAACATTGTTTTTGCTGAGTTAGCATCTGTTTAGAATACGACACACTTAAGTTCTGATGCTTTAGTGTTTAGCAACACTATTGGTAGGCATACTTGGTTTCGAGGACTAAAGGATAACAATCACTGTGACTAGAATCACACACTCCAGAGCCGAGACACAAAAACAACATGAAGTCTATCCAACACAGAGGCCTAGGTGGGGGAAGTCCTCGATATCACTAGCTAAGGTGTAATTCAGGATACAACCAAACATGGATGATAACAGATGGATGAGGGAAGTGACACGTGATGCCACGACTAGTAAACCATAATAGGGGAAATGACCAAGTCCATACTACTGTGAGGGTATGACCAACGAGCATACACAAGAATCTCTAATCCAATGTAACTGAATCACCTCCACTCTAAACCATCAACAAGAGCCACATAAAATATTGCCAAATCATGACCACCCTATACCCAGTCAAGCTACCAAGATAAGTAAAAGAGCACAACATAAATATCCAATGCACAAACCATATAGCTGTTGGGTCATATACCTGCATTTGAACTCGGAAACACTAGAACACTGCTGCTGTACAAACCATGGGCACTGTCATCATATCTGCTCTATATGGAATAAAATGGCTAACTCAATCATCAAATCTGGAATCATGAGGCTTAGTCCTGACATGAGACTGAATGAATGTATGCTCTGGATCAGCTGAAATAGGAGTGATCATCAATGAACTACTCAACGACTGTTGATCTCGTGCATATCATAGCAAAAGGACTGGCTCAAAAATGTGCTGAAAACTGGTATGAAGACATGGAAATCCAGGCAACTATGGATGTGATAACAATACAGTTGAATATGGTCTGAGATATATCTTAGTTGGTGAAGTGAGGCTGCAGTGATATACAGATTTTGACTGGGCGGGGAGTGTAATGGACAGAAAGAGCACCTTAGGGTGCTGCTTCAGCTTGAGATCAGCTATGATATCCTAGTTTAGCAGGAAGCATATATCTGTCGTACAATAGATATATCGAAACTAGTGTTGTAGATCTCGATGCAGTATGGTTTCGCAAGCTTCCATGACATGGGCAGAAGGGAGCAGTGAAACTCCAGTACATATCCACAGATGAGTAGATAGCTGACATTCTTACCAAGTCTCTATCCAAGACAAAGTTTATATACTTCAGGAACATGCTCGGCGTGATGGAGAATGTATCTCTCAGTAAGAGGGAGTGTTGATGATCCTACAGACGCGCAGGCAGACATTCACGTGAAGTGAATGGCCTAGACATCGTGATGGTTCTACAGATGAGCAGTATGGGGTAGACATTCACTCACAGGAAATGGCCATATGATTTGGCTAGTGGTGAGTGGCCTAGGCATAGTCTTTTCTCTATATAGCCATATTGATTTGGCTAGGAATGAAAGACTCGAGATGCAAAGTGAGGACATTCTCACCAAGCAAGCTTGGCAGTGATGCAAAATGTCTCCCATGGACATTCTCACCAAGTGTGATGCTTAGCAGGAATGCAGAATGTCTCCCTCGCTGAGAGGGAGTGTTGATGTTTCTCCAAGTTGCAGCATTGGGAAAACATTCTGCAGACATTCTCCCAGAGGGGTCATGTATGTTGACCAATGGCTAGTGGAGATTGGCCCTGGGGTAGCCTTGATTAGTCATGTGTGTTGACTAAGACTGAATAAGGCTAGAGATCACATTGCCTGCTCAATGATGGAGTGATTTATTATACACTAGAGTTAGTTGACTTATTTATTTGATAGGGGATTTCATCCCCTTGTGGAATATACAAGTCTAATCTAATGTTGAATTTGACATAGGCTCTAAGAAGTGTTTGGGATTTATTAGAGTGGGGTCGAATCAACATTAGAGCTCTATGTGTGAATAGATGTGCATGTGAGGAGATGAACATCAACAAGGACAACTTTTCTATGATGAAGAAATAACCAAGAAGTCAAGTGAACCATTGAACAAGTCCCAAGGAAAGGTTGAAGACAAAAAGCAAGTGGGCCCTGAAGATAAAATAAAAGATGAAGATCAAAATAGCAAGTCAGCCCCAACAAGAAGACAAGTTGGCTCCATCGGTGAAAAAGTCAAGTGAATTGAAAAATATAAATAAAGTGCTCTAGCATTTCATATTCACACTCATCATCCAACATCTTCTCTGCTACATTGGTGTGCACTTTCCAAGAGGACATAACAAATGTCCAAGGAGTAATTATTGGGGTTATCTTGTTGTCTCTAAAGGTTCGCTACCCTTTCTAAGGTTTCTTGTGAAGAAGGGCACACATTTCCATGTGCTAGGGTTTCTCTTCATGATTGGTATTGTACTTAAATTGGACTGATTTCTTCTAAGAAAAGTTCACTGGGTTTTCTCCCTTCTGGGTTTCCTAGGAAAAATATTTGTGTCTCTTGTCCATGGCTATCTTTCTATGATCCTTTGTTTTTGCTACAATTTAAGTTGAAATTTTCAGTGTGCAATTATTCAATGAAACTGTGGGATGAAATGAATGCTTGAAATCATTGTGAAATAATTGTCAAGATGTGGAAATAGATTAAAAATTCAACATCTATTGTCCTGGTCCAACAATCATCTGTCTAGGTATGCTAACAGTTTGAAATGAGTCAAATTCGCCAATGTGATGAGTTTGATCTTTGATGATTGATCATGTTGATCTTATAGCCTTGTAGGCATATCATGTTTTTTGGATTCTATAGCCCATCTAGAGCCTTGTTGATTATGTATTTTCAATTTTGATTCAGATATGTATTGCACTTGGTGTCATTTTGATATATTCACCCTGACATGGTATATACATGAGCAGACTTTGCATATTTGGTCTCTAATGGTTTGGAATCTTTAAAATAAAATTTTCCTTTGAAAATTTGAATATTTTATGTATTTTTTAAAAACCCGAGTCATTGAAATCAAACTGGTCCGAGTCATTGCCAAGTTCGAGTCCGAGCCAAGTTGACCCTCAGCCGGTTCCGAGTCCGAGTCCGAGTTTTAAAACATTGGTCTTGCTAGGTCAGCATGGGAAGCAGATTGCAGGACTCAAGCTGAACCTAGGAACCATTACAGATCATAATAGTTCTTGCTCTCCTTCTGCCAAATGAAGCAAACAACATCTTGATAGTTTATTCTTAGTGTGGATCAGGATAAGTGGAATGCCTAATTTGTAGTTGATACAAACATCTTAACTAAAATGAAGGTGAAATATTATTTTGATGGCCCGAAAACTTTCATGTATTATGTTGCGAGTTTACTGTTTTGTGTATACCTGTTAAGAGGAACATCGTGGCTATGCAGGAAATGATTCTTTCCAGCTGTGATCACTCATATAGCAAGGTAATATTTCCTCATGATCTTTCTCTTCACATCTTTATCTTGTTCTAATTAGTAGGTTTCTTCATTGATTTGGTTTTGATTAAAGAGATCACTGAATGTATGAAACTAATGAGTCTATGGTCAATTCGTCAGCAACTAGGGGTCTTATAATATTTGAATATGCTATTTATAATATATATCTTATTGTAGGCTCACAGTGAGAAAAATTTCCTGTTTGATATTGTGGCAAATGGACGAAATGGAATAGATGTTGACAAGTAAGATAACATCATTGAGAAGAAATTTTATTTTATTTTGATTTTTTCCATTGGGTAGCAGTGCTTCAGAAAATCTAGTCACCCCCTTGCAGGATTGTTACAACTGATTCTTTCTTATCCTGCAGCCTTCCCCATTTTGTTATCCTAACCTTTTGAATCTGAATATATTTATCGATAACCAAAACGTTATTTAGCACTCAAGAATTCTTTATTATGGCTTTTAGGTTTGACTACATTGAACGTGACTGCCGAGCATGTGGTATAAATACGAGCTTTCAGTTTGAAAGGTATTCTTTCATCACTCAGAATTCTATAAGTCACTTAAGGTCGATCATCCTTGTTGTGGTCATATTTTGCCTGTATTAGTATCATGTCATAAAGGTATTGTTGCCACAAGAATATTTGTTATATCCACAAAAGGAATGCTAAAGTTTGCACCACTGGATAGTCTTATTTGTATTTGCATATTTTGATCAAAGAGTTGAGCTTTATTTCAAAGGGTATTGGTATATATTGGAATGATATTACTTTATTTTCTGGCAATTTCCTTTGATAATATTTTCTTTTCTTCCGTAGTATTCATTTTGTTTTTCATGCAGGTTGATGGAAAGCATGAAGGTTATTGATGATGAAATATGTTATAGGGCTAAAGAATGTAAGTTAATTGAGCAAATATCTGAGAACTAGTGATATCTTAATTTGCTGGCCAGTTGATATTTTCTCTTTTTTAATACATTTAAATAATTTTGGTTTAGCAGATTTGGATGTCCACAAATTATTTGTTGCTCGTGCAGATCTTCACAGGATGGTCTACACTCATCCAAAAGTGAAGGTATTAGATCAGTGCCACTCTGTCTTTACTCTTACATATTCATGCTCTAGCCTGAATATTAATCAAGGTATTTATCTTAGGGCAGACTGCTTATTGGCGAGCAGTCCGCTTGTTTTTTGGACCAGGAATAACCCAAGTAATGTTTTCTGAGCATGTGGCTTGGCTTTGGTGTCAGGCTTTGGAACTCATGTTGGCTGATGCCCTTGTACTTGCAAATGACTATCTAGATATCTCTTCCCGTATTGATGATCCAGCTGAGTACTGGAAGGTATGTGTTTTTCGCACATAATACAATATGTGTGGAATTATTCTTCAAATTTATCCCTAACAGCTCTTACGGTCATTCTACTTTGCAGTTGGATGATTTTGTGCTGAAAACTATTGAAACAGCTCCAGATGAAGGTTTGAAAGAAGCTCGAACATTGATATTACGCATGCGGCGAAGAGATTTATACAAGGTCAAGAAAGCACCCTAGCAAGTATGCATGCTTTGTAGTTGCCATTTGTTTTCTGTATACATCTAGTTAAGAATTTCCTGATAGGAGTATGACAAAATAAGAAATAGAGTTTGAGTTGAGAACAATTAAGGATTCTTCTTATATTAACCTAAATGATGATGCAGGTTAACTGCTTCACCATGTTGATCTGATGAGCTCTTCTGTTGATAACTTCTTGTATAAGCACAAGCCTCAAACTGCTCCAAATCATAAGGAACATCTGCATGTGAAGACGATGGCTGAGATATATCTTCAATCAATTGTACCCAATCTGGCTCTTCACCGCATTGCTTCTCCAAGTCCTCATTGCTGATACTCATTCATGGCTCTGACTGCTCTTATGAACAAATAGCATTCTCTTCTTCCATGTCCAAATGCTCCAAGCTTTCAAGATCCACACTCCCTTCTCTTGATACATAAATAATGGGTTTTTCAATGTATGTACAATAGTCATCATCCACATCTTTGTCAAATATGGGGGAGTCTTCATGAATTTCATCATATCCCTGGCTATACCCATCTTTGTGTTCATAACAATTATCTTCAAAAGGTTTGGTTTCAAAGATATTACAAGGAGCAAATCTTTCCAAAGCCTCATCACTAAGCGGAGAACAAGGAAGAGTGTTATCATACACACCCCAAATTTCATCATGGATGTCTTCATGAGGTAAATCTGGCATACATGTGTGATCATCTTCACTAAAACAATCCAGGGATAGCTCAAGATCTTCAATGTTCTTTGTTATGATGACATGAGAAGGGTCTTCAACCGTGTCTTCAATTAAAAGTGCCTCATGAAGTTTATCAATAGGATCATCATGGAGGTGATGCTCAATAGTGGAATTTATGGGTTCCTCCAGTCTCATCAAATCTTCAGGTTGTACATGGGTCTACACATGATGCTCTTTCCAAGGTGCACGAGCAAGGGATTCATTGATGAAACTTTCCATGTCACCCTTGTCATTATGCCATTTCTCAAGAAAAATTTCAAAGAAACTTGACATAGAAGTAATGCACTTATTAGGAAGATGATCATAAAACCAATCCCCAGCATCCTCCAGCGTACATATAAAAATATGGATCCAATTATCTTCATGTAATATGTTGAACTTGGTTATGACTTCGATAAAGGATGTAATATGAAGGATGGCTAAATCATGCCTTCTACGAAAGCTAGGAAGACGATTATCTATATTTGTCTGAGGCTCTTGATGTGGGAAGCCAGGGATGTTTCTAAAGTCAACCGAAGAGAAAATGTCTTCTTGATACTGCTCCATAATAATGCACTATGTTCACACCAAGTCATTCCAGTGGAGAAATCGGATAATGAGATTTAAATATTTTTCTACTACGTTGCATGGGCTCATCTACACACAACAAGTCTCAACAATTTTATGAGAAACAAGGGTTTTATCCCTTCAGCGGAGTCGCCATGTGAGAATAAAAAGTATGTATTTAGAATACTCACAAAAATTCTATTTTTTAAGTTTGACATTTTATAAAAAAGGAAAATTCTATTTTTAGAAGTCTCAACAATTTTATGAGAAACAAGGGTTTTATCCCTTCAACGGAATCGCCATGTGAGAATAAAAACTATGTATTTAGAATACTCACAAAAATTCTATTTTTTAAGTTTGACATTTTATAAAAAAGGAAAAAGGTTAGTGGCCAGATAAAAATTTATTTTTGACCTCTCTAAACAGACAATGAATGTCCAAAATAGACTCGGATCCTAGATTCTCAAGGATCCTACGAGAAGAGGGCTTGTTTAATCTCCTCCAATAAACCTTCTCAGGTTCAGGGATGAAATCAAACAAGCCTACAGAATTCCTTCTAGTTGAATACCTTGGTAAATTACGTGACAGTGGAGTCGCCAGATGGATCAAGTCTAATTTCAGAGTTTATTGGACTAAAAATCTATCAAAAAGTTAAGGTAAAAGATTAAAAGAAAAATAAGGTAGGTTGTCTAGGAACAAAAAAATTGTCCCTGGCAACGGCGCCAGAAATGTTGTCGCCAAGATTGCACACCTGGGGGAAGGGAACGCAACGAAAATATTTCTAAGATGCTCGGTGTGGCCTTGGGGGCAAGCAAAGAGTCAGGTGTTGACACCTGATCCCGACTCCTCCGTTTAGGCAAACTCCTAACGAAGCCAAGGGGGCTAGACCCTAAAAAGAGTTTCTAGGGTTGTTAAAGTTTGAATGTTTAGTGATGGGAAGATTGTTTTTTAGGAGTTTTTATGAAAGAAAAAAGAGATTTAAACCAAGTTGCTCACACATATGAATTGTAACACATCCACAACATATGAAATGAATGACAACAGATGGATAACAAATTGGATAAAAAATACATCCACAGCATGATACGGTAATCAACAATAACTCATGAAAGATAATAAGCAAATAGAGAGATTTGAACAATTGTCGTTGTTGAATGACCAGTGCTAATGGAGTCACTGTCTGTTGGAGTGCTAAAATAACCGTTGTGCGAATGCCTCTTGGTTTATTTTAATTATATGATTTTGAAGATGAGGTTGAATTACTGTGGGATAAGGGGATTTTCGATATACCTTGCGGTACAAGAAATGTGTCCGGAATGTGATCTAGGTAGCTCCGTACAAGGACATGTGGGTTGGAACGGAGTCTCGAGAGCGGTGTTCAGCACTACACCAACAAGGATGCAATCTAACTGGTGCTCTGAGGTCACCTCCCAGTGGTTCCCGCGTCCTTAGTCAGAATTTCCCCACTTTCGATCCCAGCGTGGCAACGTCTGATTTCCGTTGGTTTTGCGGGACTTGATTTTATTAATGAGTATTTAATTAAAGTGTGAAAATTGAAGAGTGCGACACTTCCGCTTTTGATATCCCAAAACTATGGGTAGAGCATACACGGAGTGGGCAAAATTTATTCGTTACAATTGACTCTCCCACAAAGAGCACTCTTGATCCGAATTAGAACGAGATTCAAGAGATTTATTGAGTTTGTAAATTCTAAGATTGACTCTCCGACAGAGAGCACCCTTGATCCACTTTAAGAGCGTGATTCAAGATATTTTGAACACTACTTTGTTTGTTGAAAATAAAATGCTGAAAACAAGTTCTCTAATTACCTACCCAAGAATCTCTTTTAGGTCTGAAGACCGTACTCGGGAGAGCAAGGGGGTTAGTATTCAGTTTATTCCCAAAATAAAGTAAAGTAGAAACTAAAAGAAAAATCTAGATCTAAATGCAATAATTGAAAGAACTAGTCTAGAAAGCAAAAACTAATCTAAAGCAGAAAGTAAAGGGGATAGGTACAAGCTTCCCCAAAATGGGGGAAGGGGGTGTGGGAGCCGTGATCCCACTTGCTTTTTATTAATGATCATTACAATTAAATTAACTCTCCATTAGAGAGCGCTCTTGATCCGCTTAAGCAAGATTCAAGAGACTTTATTAGATTTAAAGAAGCTTAAATAAGTACAAGGGATTAAAAATGGTCTTCCTTGATGGTTCTGTTATCACACAACTTGTAGTTGCCCCTAGAGGTATCCCATCCGGGACGGTAGAGGAGATAGGCAACTAAAGAGGTGACCCAAGAGATGCCACAGTTCCCAATGCAATGCGGGAGTCACGTCAACCGAGGCACTCTTCGCTTTAGGTCAAGGTGTAACTAGACCAAGGGGGAGACCCTATACCCCAATCACAGTTGATTGGAACCAAACAAAGGTCTCTAAGGGTAGGTAAATGATGAGTTACGGAAACCAATGCAAGGCTAAGTGGACCTAAGGGTTAAGGAATGGTTGAAGGTGGTGTAATGGATAATAAGTGTTTCAACCTATGTATGGTTTAGGCCACATGATGGGGTATGATTACTAGGTGTAGTACCATGTGTTTACACAAGTGGGTCTTGTTGTCTTGGGAAGTGTGAAATGGTTCTAGGTGGACCCACAAGGTGAAGTTAGGTGTGAGGATGGTACTATAGGTTAGATCTAGGCTAGATCTATAAGTTGGAGTTGGTTCTAGGATTACCCATGTACTAGATCTAGGGTTTGACACTAATCCCAAGGAGTGCGCCTTGCTTGGAGAAGGACTAGTGCCTTGTTGGATGGGCTAATGGGGTCAAAAAGTATGTCAAATTGTAGATCGGGACAACTAGAAGCCAAGTCAAGTGGATTGGATGAGATCCAATGGTTGGATCTTACTAGATCTAGGTTTTTAAAAGATGACCAAAAGTGGACCACAATCCCTTAAAACAAGGAATGCAATCCCCAAGGCGGATCTTGACAAAAGGACAGTATAGACCTAGGTTTCAAGGCATGGGCATTCCAAATCCACGAAAATCTCACACACCCACTTCCTAGAAGTGGACCAACTCAAAAAAATCAAGGGGGTGCGATTTGCTCAAGGAGGGTCCAAAAATGGGTTTTGGTGGACCAAATCAAGTCCAATGGCCACCAAAATGTAGATCCGGGATGTTAGTACCCCGATCTATGTTCCTTCAAAGTTTCAAGTGAATCCAATGGCTAGATCTTAGTAGATCTAAGTTTTAAGATGCCAAGAAGGTCAAAAGGGGGTTTCAACCCCTTAAAACATGGAGAGATGTCCACAAGGTAGTTTTCACCAAAGTAAAGATATGGGTATAGGTTATCGAGTGTCTAGATGTCAAATCAAGTGGGATCTCACCTACCCATGTGCTAGATCTAACCCAACAAGCTTCTCTTAGGAAAATCGATTTAGGTTCAAGAAGGCTTTTTGCATTGAAAAGTGTGTCAATTTTTAGCCAATCACCACCAAACTATAGATCCAACTAGGGGTGGATCCTATAGAGGTGGGTTTTTAATATCTTTTCAATTGCAAGGCTAGATCTAAGTAGATCTACAAAATACCAAAAACAAGGGTTTTAATTTGATTAGGGTTTTTGTGATCTAGAAATTATGGAAAATTCAAGGAAGAGAAGATCATACCTCTTGGAACATACCTGGATGAAGAGATGAATGCTAGTTGAGACGAGGATTACTTTGCCAAAGATCAAATGGAGAATTGTTGAGGCCCTCTTGCCAAATCGATTTTTCCAAGCCACATGTGATTCCTTCTAACCTGTCAAGCCAAGGAGCAAAGCATCAATTAGTTTAACAAATCGAAAGTAGATGCAAGCAAGAGAGAGAGAGAAACATAGAATAGTTGACACAAAGGCAAAACTACTCCCTGTCAAACCAAAACGACTTCTTCCAAGATTGAAGGGCAAGCCTCCCCACCAATTCGCCCTTGTCCAAAATCGCCCTCTTAACCTGCAAATAAAATATGGCAAATATGCAAGATAGCTACAATAGATCCTCCAGTGCAATGGACAATAGCATTTACAATCGAAACAACCAACATTCACTCCAATCCAAGCATGTACTCCAAAAGATAGAAATTTTATTCCAAGAGCCAAGAGCCAAAAATCTCTAGATGAATTTTACAATGAGAGGCTCCCTCCTTAAATAGGATGGGGAGAGAGTACAATCATAACCACTTTTTACATGAGTGGCTAAGATTAAAAGATCTCAAGATCTAATCAATGGCTAACAATAAATCATAACAATATCTCACATGGATCACCCATATAATGATAGCGCCCCCACTAAAAAGGTACAATAAGGGGTGACGTCATCCACAAGAGAGAATATAAGCATCAAAATCCACCTCATGGTGACTAGGACATAACAATATAAGCTCATGGTGGGGCTAGGAGGTTTTAATCCTTACTAGCTCATCCCCAAGGCACAATAAAAATAATAAAATATGTCCAATATGATAAAAATGACCAAAACTGTCCTCAGAATCCATGACAGTCAAGCAGTAAATGTCCTCCTGTGATCAATCCGGGCATACCCACATGGTGAAAACTGACTGGAAGGTAGTGATGCCGCCCTGGAAGACCTCTGTGAAAACCAAATGCCAAAACCTTGCCTCAATTGCCCAAATCGATTTCCTCAGTGACCACCTTTTCCCATTTTTTAACTGCCTCGGGAACTGTGAAAGTGCCAAACCTGCCTCCTAGGGTGCTAGCGCTGTCAATCTGAGCCCACCAGGCTCTCCGGAAGGGGGGATAAATGGTAATAACAAGTGGCTGGACCACCCCCTCCATCATCAGCGCCCTAGGTGAACTGGCCTCTCGGGGCCCCTGCTGCTCAGGCTGGGAAATCAGCCCCAAATCTGGTCAACAAGTGTAAAACTGCATCAATCACTGTCAGAAGTGCCCGGAACTGAAAGATAAGTGTCTCAATGGATCCAGAAGACCCAAATCCACTAGGAATGAGTACTCATACACCCTGGGTTGCCCTAATGGGCCAGCTGTAGGGTCCACCATATATGGACAATGTATAATCTGCTGATCTGAAATAATAATAAACCTGCTGAACTGGATCAAACATCATCTGCATCATATGTCCATCATATGATATCATCATCAAACATGTGGGACCATAAATCATCATCAATAATCATCCATACATGGCCCACATCATCACGGATCCCAAGAATATATAATCAAGGATAAATCACATCAGTAGAATAAGACAATGTTTCTCTAATCATTCCCACAGCTAAGCTCAAAGTATAAATTCCATTCAGTGGCATTAATCAAGTTAACATATTCCGTGGTTATATAAAATTACTTGCACAATAGTTCAAATGACAAACTCACCCATTGGACATGGTCAAACTGCTAGTGAAGGATGAAGGCTAGGAGCAAGGTTGGGCCAAGGGTTTGACTTGTCTAATTTAACTCAAAAATACTTTGGACTGGGAAAAAGGGGGAAGCTACAAACTCTGTGCTGGACAAAAGAACACGGGGAATGGCTGTGCCTCACAAATGGATAAGTTGTTTAGAGAGTGCTTATTCAACTTAGGCATCATGTCTACATCAAGTTGATCCAGGTTCATTAGGATCATTCAATTTTATTTCCATGGCCTTTTTGGCCTACATAACCCTTCGGATTTCAGATGTGCTGAGAAGCACAACTAGTTGCAGCTTGCATCCAGGGCATGTTTTTCACATATTTATAAGGTCAGCAATTGTTTAGATATAACTTTTAAGAACCATTGCTTTTTGGACCTTTCTTATACTCTTCGAGGAGTATTTTTAGCTTTTCATTGCTCTTGCCCTTTTTTTTTTGTTTCCATGGGCGAATTTTTTTAGTTTCCATAGGTAGAACATGAGCTTTCAGTTTTAGCCAACAACATCTCAAGTGACTAGGGGGAGTTCGAGCCAATGCCAAACATCGGGACAACCGACCAGAATGATTTAGGCCTACAATCCAACTCACCAAAGGCAAGTTCTGTCACCAACTCAGAGCCGAGACACTGAATAAACAGGGATGCGGTCCAAACACAGAGGTAGAAAAATGGGGAATTCCTCGGTATCAGAAAGTCAAATGAGACAAGTCAGGGTTTAAAGTCAAACAGGAAGGTCATGTATGGATGGAGACAAGTGAATATGGAGCCTACACTAGCAGACAACCAGTGTCGGGAAAGACCATGTCTATGTAAGGTGAAATACCAGTAAGTTTTGTTAAATGACCTAAAAGTGCAAGCAATTGTCCATTTTATGATTTACAGTTCATTTTAAATAGTTTGCCACATCAGGAATAATATACCAAGCACATGCCATGATCATGACTAAATCAACAAGATAATAATCCACAGTCAGTGAGAACATATCCATAACATCATCATAATAATCATCATCATGCATCATCTGAAACACTGCTGAAATACATCTCTAGGCACTGAACTGAAACTGTAATGGGATAAGTGGTCACATCAGTCATCAAATCTGAACTCTCAAGGCTCAGCCTTGACACAAGGTCATAAAATCTGAATAATGTACTGCTCTGATCATGAGTGATCCAAAATATATAGCCATGCTCTGGAATGTGCAGATATCTGCTGTACAAGAATAGTAGCCCTGCTACTATGGTGTGATAACATCTGGCTCCAGCTGGGACAAGTGCTCTAAGGGAGAGAGCGCTTGAGAACCTCAGAATCTCTGGTCTCGAACTGCTCTGCATCAATCTTCAATCCAGCACTGCACCATCCTTGCTTTCAGCTTTTATCTTGCACCTGTTTTTGCTCTCACAAAAACTAGAATACCATCATGGAGCATGTATGGGATAAAAATAAAATAAAACTGAACTGAAATTTAATCTAAAGCATGAACTGAAATGCGCCAAAATATAAATATAAACTAACATGGCATTATTCATTTGTCATTTTCATTTACTGTGCAGGAGGAAAAGAATACTTCTTCAATCAGACAATCTCAACTTGCACAGGCAGCCAACAATAGAAATGCAAACTACAATTTCTTAAATGCATGCAGGAGAAGAGACAAGCTTAGGAAGGAGCAAGACTCAATTCAGGCAAAAAAAAAAGAAAAGGGACAATACTCGGCACACAGAAAAAGAAAGATCACACAAATCCTACTGCTCAAGTGAGCTTATTTAAAAGCTACCTACTCTACACAGGCAAGGCAAGGCATCATTCCAGGCTTATAGGTGGGAAGTAGTGTTTTAGTAACCTCCCATTTACAGGCAATTCCAATTCGTCTCCATCTAAAGTCTCTAAATACACTGTTCCTTTGCCAGCCTTCTTACTTACTCGATAAGGGCCCATCCATATTTTCTCAAACTTTTCATGATTTCTAGGTTTCTCTTTGTGTTTATCCCATAACAAAACTATATCCCCAATTCCAAATATCACCTCTCTACTCTTTTGATCAAAGGTTCCCTTTATTCTTTCTTGCTCTAACACCATTTTATTCCAGGCTTCCCTTCTAGTCTCATCTAATTCTACTAACCTGTCAATTCTTGCTTGCAAGGCTTCCTGATCAGAAGAACACTGTTGTAATAATTCATATACAGGGATTTGAAGATTGATTGGGAGCCTACAATTTTGCCCATACACTATTTCAAAAGGAGCTTTTCCAGTTATTCTTTTGACTGTCGTTCTGTCTGCCCAGAGGGCATATTTTAACTTTACATCCCAAGTCCTCTTGTTCTCACCAATCATTCTTTTTAAGAGCCTTATCAAATTTTTATTACTTGATTCTGCTAAACCGTTTCCTTGTGGGTAGTAGTTAGAAGAGTGAGATAAGGTGATCCCATGATCAGCACAAAAGGCAGACATCTCAATTTTGCTGAAAGCTGGTGCATTATCAGTTGTAATTTTGTAGGGGCAACCGTATCTGGAGACTATATTCTCTTCTAAGAACTTGACCACAACTTCTGCAGTGCACTTCTTGGTAGGGATAGCTTCCACCCAGCGAGTGAAATAGTCTGTGCAAGTCAGTATGTATTTGTGTCCACTCGATGAGCTGGGGTTTATAGGTCCTACAAAATCCATTGCCCATTGCTGAAAAGGTTCTTCTATAATGACTGGGGTCAAAGGTAGGGCAGGTAGTCTAGGCTTTCCAGAATAGAATTGACACTCCTGACAGGCTCTAACAAAAATGTGCACATCTTTGAACAAGGATGGCCAATAATAACCTGCTCTCATGATTTTAGCAGCAGTGGTTCTTGGTGCGTAATGTCCTCCACATAATCCGGAATGCATTTCTTTGATGATTCTTTGGGAGTCATCATGGTTTACACATTTGAGTATGATTCCATCCGGATTCTTCCATCCCAATCCATCCTCTGTCAAAACATACTTGGATGCTTTTAACCTCAAAGCTCTTCTTTGGTGGTCTACAAGGTGGTCTGGACAGGTCATATGTTTGAGGTAGAAAATGATGTCTTTGTACCATTCGTGATCTTCATTAATATAAAGGATCATGTTATTTTGATGTAGTTTGGAATCAGTCAATAGTTGTGCTAACCCTTGGCCTTTCACTATTTTGACTGGCTTGATTTCAATATCATACTCTTGAATCCTAGAAATCCAGTTTCCCCTAACTCCTATTCCATCAGGCTAAGATAATACATCTTTCACTGCTTGATAAGGGACGTAGGCAATGATTTTGGAGTATCCGATATATGTCCTAAAATGTTTTAACGACTTGACCAAGGCATAGGCTTGTTTTTCAGTGGTTGTGTAATTTAGTTCCGCGTCTCTAAGGTTTTTACTCATAAAGGCCACCGGTTGCTCATGGTTTTCTTCATTCTTTTGCAATAACACACCTGCTATGGTGTCCTCGGAAGCATAGGAATAAATCAAAAACTCCTTATTGTAGTTTGGGCTTACTAGGACAGGTGCAGAAGCAATGGCTTTCTTTAGAGACTCGAAAGAGGCATCACATTTCTTATCCCAAACAAATTTCACATCCTTCTTTAGCAAATTATTCAAAGGCTTGGCCAATTCAGCTAAGTTAGGGATGAATCTCCTTACGAAGTTTATTTTTCCGAAAAATGATCGTAATGAGCTGACATCCTTCGGGGGAGTTATGGCTTGGATTCCTTGCACTCTTTCCGGATCAATTCTAATGCCTTCTTTGGACACAATGTGACCTAACAACTTCCCTTCATCCACCCCGAAGGTAGACTTTTTAGGATTCAAGGATATTCCAAATTTCCGACATCTTTCAAAGATTCTCCTTAAATGTTTTACGTGGTCTCCCCTGTCTTTTGAGAAAACAGTTAGATCATCTTGATAAATTGTAATGATTTTGCCAATTAGGCCTTCAAATGCATGATCCATTGCCCTTTGAAAGGTTGATCCTGCATTCAAAAGCCCAAATGGCATTCTTATATACTCGAAGGTTCCCCACGGGGTGGTGAAGGTTGTCTTCCCACGATCTTCCTTCTTGATTTGGACCTGGTTGTAACCAGAAAATCTGTCAAGTAAGGATAACATGCCAGCCCCTGTTACACTTTGCAACAGATTTTCCATGTTGGGCAAAGGATAGTTGTCTTTTAGAGATGCTTGATTTAGGTTCCTAAAGTCAATACAAATTCTAATCTCCCCGTTTTTCTTCCTTACGATTACAGGATTGGATACCCAGGTTGTATGCCTAACTGGTCTAATGATACCTGCTGCCAACATCTTTTCCAATTCCTTTTTAACTAAGGGAGCTAACTTAGGGTTCATGTTTCGCAACTTTTGTCGATATGGTTTGGCTCCCTCTTTAAGAGGAATAGTGTGTTCTATAATGGACTGATCATAAGTTTTTAAATCATCATAGACCCATGCAAAGATATCTTTATACTCTCTGATTAACTCAATAATTCTTCTTCTTTCTTCTCCTGAGGCATTTATCCCAATTCTGATCATTTTTGGAGAACAAGCAGACCCTACATTTATTTCGATGACCCCATCTACAGGTTCAGATCTCCTACCCTTGTATTCATCATGCCTGTTAAAATTTCTCTCAAGGGGGAAAGCTATTTCTGTGACATCCATACCTTCAATTGAATCACCTTTTATCTCATCCTCGAAATTCACCATTGGGGTTTTAGAAGCATTTAAAAATCGTATGATTTGGGCATCACTGTCAAAAACTTGCCAATGGTCTTCATTATCAGGGACAGAGGGTCTGAATAAAACTTCAAGTTTGCAGTTTTCTTGTTTTAGAGACTCAGATGTTTGAAGAGTACTGGCCATCACGGATAGCTCATCAGCCAAAGTATTTTGTTCTCGGGGAACAGCCTTAATCCCGAAGGCATCAAAGCATTCAATGGTGTCCCAAACTGCATTTCTATAGTCTCTAAGCCTATTATTTTTAGCGGCGAATTTGTTTTTTATCTGGGATACAATGAGGTCAGAATCTCCTGTGACAGATATTGATTTGATTTTTCTTTCTCTAGCAATTTCCAAGCCCAGAAGCAATGCTTCATACTCTGCCACATTGTTAGTGCACTCAAACTCTAAACGGAAAGAAAACAAACTCTTTTCTCCCGATGGTGAGATTAAGACTATACCGGCTCCTGCACCATGTCGGGAACGGGCCCCATCAAAATGCATTTTCCAGACTTGTTCATGTGAAAAAGGCTGCTTTTTAACCTCCTCCCAGTAATTTGCTAGAATCATGAAGTTTCCAATTTCATCACTTGAATACATTGCCTCAGTGAATAAGTGTTCAGGTGTTTCAACATGCTCTTGCATAGGTGGTTCATTAAAGAGAGTTATGAATGAACCTTCTTTGGTTGGGATTGTGGCATATGTCAAATCCATTTGGACACTTCCTCCCAATCTTGCCGACCACTCCCTGGATAGCAACATTCCCCAGGCATCAGGGATATCTAGGACTAAGACATTCATTGAGAGCTCAATATCAGAGCAGGCAGCCAACCTAACAGGCAGGTTTTCAATTATCCCAAAAGATTTCACAGTCTTGGAATCCATGCCACATACATTTCTGTAGGGTCTTGTGGGTACTAACTCAAGTTGTTCCATGACTCTTAAAGGCATGACACTTACTTCAGCTCCTGAGTCCAACATGCAATTATGTAATATTAAACCATTCACTTCCAATGCAATATAAAAGGGTGGGAATTTTCCAGAGTTGTCACCAGAGACACTTTGGATCATGACAGGGGAATCCCTAATCTCTGCAGAAGCTTTCTTAGGAGCTTGCTTCCTTGTTTGAATCCCAAGATGAGTAGTAGCTCTTTTGTGGAATGAAGGGATCTTGAAAATTTCACAAAATGGAATAGGCATGTTTATCTTTTCTAGGAAGCTTGTAATATCTATGTTTAGGTTGTGAGGGTTTTCCTTATCTTTTTCATTCGTACCTAAACCTAGGAATTTCATAATGTCATGTTTAACAGCCGGGATCTTGATTAGGTCTTTTAGGGAAACTGAAGCAGATGAACTGGCTAGCTTACTTGGAATGTTTGTTTTAGGGAGTTCCTTATTAGGTTTTAGAATCGTGGGAGGTTTTGGTTGCTTTCTCCAAAGGGTTGCTTTGGGAACGTTAGTTTTAGGGGGAGGATCAATTTTTATTGCTTGATCTGTCTTTTTGTTTGCAGGAGGAGATTGGCCAGTGTTGGTTACAGTCTTATCCTTCGAGATGACCTCAGGAGAAAGCTTTGGAGCTTTTGGCAAGATTCTTCGGACAGGTTGATGCACTGTCTTGCTAGGCTGTGGGTCAGTCGTTTTAGGTTGCTGAGTCTTGGGAGGACTAGCCTTTGGAGGGATTGAATTGCTACAGATGGATTTTAACATCTCTTTGGTTTGTTGATCACGTCTTTTGAAATCTTCATCTTGATTCTTAAGATATGTAGCAATGTTGGTGACCATTTCACACATATTTGTCATAAATTCCATGGTCATTTCGGGAGAGATGTTATTTTGAGTAGACATCTCTTTATGGGTTCTCTTCTCAGCGGAGTCACGATTAGGAGTCGCCAGGTAGATTTTTAAGCTCTACTACCAAGAGATATGTCGTTTAAAGTGCAGAGAGATAGTGAGACACAAAGGTGTGTTGAACCAAGGTAGGCCCCTACCTCCCCGGCAACGGCGCCAAAAATGTTATCACACAACTTGTAGTTGCCCCTAGAGGTATCCCATCCGGGACGGTAGAGGAGATAGGCAACTAAAGAGGTGACCCAAGAGATGCCACAGTTCCCAATGCAATGCGGGAGTCACGTCAACCGAGGCACTCTTCGCTTTAGGTCAAGGTGTAACTAGACCAAGGGGGAGACCCTATACCCCAATCACAGTTGATTGGAACCAAACAAAGGTCTCTAAGGGTAGGTAAATGATGAGTTACGGAAACCAATGCAAGGCTAAGTGGACCTAAGGGTTAAGGAATGGTTGAAGGTGGTGTAATGGATAATAAGTGTTTCAACCTATGTATGGTTTAGGCCACATGATGGGGTATGATTACTAGGTGTAGTACCATGTGTTTACACAAGTGGGTCTTGTTGTCTTGGGAAGTGTGAAATGGTTCTAGGTGGACCCACAAGGTGAAGTTAGGTGTGAGGATGGTACTATAGGTTAGATCTAGGCTAGATCTATAAGTTGGAGTTGGTTCTAGGATTACCCATGTACTAGATCTAGGGTTTGACACTAATCCCAAGGAGTGCGCCTTGCTTGGAGAAGGACTAGTGCCTTGTTGGATGGGCTAATGGGGTCAAAAAGTATGTCAAAATGTAGATCGGGACAACTAAAAGCCAAGTCAAGTGGATTGGATGAGATCCAATGGTTGGATCTTACTAGATCTAGGTTTTTAAAAGATGACCAAAAGTGGACCACAATCCCTTAAAACAAGGAATGCAATCCCCAAGGCGGATCTTGACAAAAGGACAGTATAGACCTAGGTTTCAAGGCATGGGCATTCCAAATCCACGAAAATCTCACACACCCACTTCCTAGAAGTGGACCAACTCAAAAAAATCAAGGGGGTGCGATTTGCTCAAGGAGGGTCCAAAAATGGGTTTTGGTGGACCAAATCAAGTCCAATGGCCACCAAAATGTAGATCCGGGATGTTAGTACCCCGATCTATGTTCCTTCAAAGTTTCAAGTGAATCCAATGGCTAGATCTTAGTAGATCTAAGTTTTAAGATGCCAAGAAGGTCAAAAGGGGGTTTCAACCCCTTAAAACATGGAGAGATGTCCACAAGGTAGTTTTCACCAAAGTAAAGATATGGGTATAGGTTATCGAGTGTCTAGATGTCAAATCAAGTGGGATCTCACCTACCCATGTGCTAGATCTAACCCAACAAGCTTCTCTTAGGAAAATCGATTTAGGTTCAAGAAGGCTTTTTGCATTGAAAAGTGTGTCAATTTTTAGCCAATCACCACCAAACTATAGATCCAACTAGGGGTGGATCCTATAGAGGTGGGTTTTTAATATCTTTTCAATTGCAAGGCTAGATCTAAGTAGATCTACAAAATACCAAAAACAAGGGTTTTAATTTGATTAGGGTTTTTGTGATCTAGAAATTATGGAAAATTCAAGGAAGAGAAGATCATACCTCTTGGAACATACCTGGATGAAGAGATGAATGCTAGTTGAGACGAGGATTACTTTGCCAAAGATCAAATGGAGAATTGTTGAGGCCCTCTTGCCAAATCGATTTTTCCAAGCCACATGTGATTCCTTCTAACCTGTCAAGCCAAGGAGCAAAGCATCAATTAGTTTAACAAATCGAAAGTAGATGCAAGCAAGAGAGAGAGAGAAACATAGAATAGTTGACACAAAGGCAAAACTACTCCCTGTCAAACCAAAACGACTTCTTCCAAGATTGAAGGGCAAGCCTCCCCACCAATTCGCCCTTGTCCAAAATCGCCCTCTTAACCTGCAAATAAAATATGGCAAATATGCAAGATAGCTACAATAGATCCTCCAGTGCAATGGACAATAGCATTTACAATCGAAACAACCAACATTCACTCCAATCCAAGCATGTACTCCAAAAGATAGAAATTTTATTCCAAGAGCCAAGAGCCAAAAATCTCTAGATGAATTTTACAATGAGAGGCTCCCTCCTTAAATAGGATGGGGAGAGAGTACAATCATAACCACTTTTTACATGAGTGGCTAAGATTAAAAGATCTCAAGATCTAATCAATGGCTAACAATAAATCATAACAATATCTCACATGGATCACCCATATAATGATAGCGCCCCCACTAAAAAGGTACAATAAGGGGTGACGTCATCCACAAGAGAGAATATAAGCATCAAAATCCACCTCATGGTGACTAGGACATAACAATATAAGCTCATGGTGGGGCTAGGAGGTTTTAATCCTTACTAGCTCATCCCCAAGGCACAATAAAAATAATAAAATATGTCCAATATGATAAAAATGACCAAAACTGTCCTCAGAATCCATGACAGTCAAGCAGTAAATGTCCTCCTGTGATCAATCCGGGCATACCCACATGGTGAAAACTGACTGGAAGGTAGTGATGCCGCCCTGGAAGACCTCTGTGAAAACCAAATGCCAAAACCTTGCCTCAATTGCCCAAATCGATTTCCTCAGTGACCACCTTTTCCCATTTTTTAACTGCCTCGGGAACTGTGAAAGTGCCAAAACTGCCTCCTAGGGTGCTAGCGCTGTCAATCTGAGCCCACCAGGCTCTCCGGAAGGGGGGATAAATGGTAATAACAAGTGGCTGGACCACCCCCTCCATCATCAGCGCCCTAGGTGAACTGGCCTCTCGGGGCCCCTGCTGCTCAGGCTGGGAAATCAGCCCCAAATCTGGTCAACAAGTGTAAAACTGCATCAATCACTGTCAGAAGTGCCCGGAACTGAAAGATAAGTGTCTCAATGGATCCAGAAGACCCAAATCCACTAGGAATGAGTACTCATACACCCTGGGTTGCCCTAATGGGCCAGCTGTAGGGTCCACCATATATGGACAATGTATAATCTGCTGATCTGAAATAATAATAAACCTGCTGAACTGGATCAAACATCATCTGCATCATATGTCCATCATATGATATCATCATCAAACATGTGGGACCATAAATCATCATCAATAATCATCCATACATGGCCCACATCATCACGGATCCCAAGAATATATAATCAAGGATAAATCACATCAGTGGAATAAGACAATGTTTCTCTAATCATTCCCACAGCTAAGCTCAAAGTATAAATTCCATTCAGTGGCATTAATCAAGTTAACATATTCCGTGGTTATATAAAATTACTTGCACAATAGTTCAAATGACAAACTCACCCATTGGACATGGTCAAACTGCTAGTGAAGGATGAAGGCTAGGAGCAAGGTTGGGCCAAGGGTTTGACTTGTCTAACTTAACTCAAAAATACTTTGGACTGGGAAAAAGGGGGAAGCTACAAACTCTGTGCTGGACAAAAGAACACGGGGAATGGCTGTGCCTCACAAATGGATAAGTTGTTTAGAGAGTGCTTATTCAACTTAGGCATCATGTCTACATCAAGTTGATCCAGGTTCATTAGGATCATTCAATTTTATTTCCATGGCCTTTTTGGCCTACATAACCCTTCGGATTTCAGATGTGCTGAGAAGCACAATTAGTTGCAGCTTGCATCCAGGGCATGTTTTTCACATATTTATAAGGTCAGCAATTGTTTAGATATAACTTTTAAGAACCATTGCTTTTTGGACCTTTCTTATACTCTTCAAGGAGTATTTTTAGCTTTTCATTGCTCTTGCCCTTTTTTTTTTGTTTCCATGGGCGAATTTTTTTAGTTTCCATAGGTAGAACATGAGCTTTCAGTTTTAGCCAACAACATCTCAAGTGACTAGGGTGAGTTCGAGCCAATGCCAAACATCGGGACAACCGACCAGAATGATTTAGGCCTACAATCCAACTCACCAAAGGAAAGTTCTGTCACCAACTCAGAGCCGAGACACTGAATAAACAGGGATGCGGTCCAAACACAGAGGTAGAAAAATGGGGAAGTCCTCGGTATCAGAAAGTCAAATGAGACAAGTCAGGGTTTAAAGTCAAACAGGAAGGTCATGTATGGATGGAGACAAGTGAATATGGAGCCTACACTAGCAGACAACCAGTGTCGGGAAAGACCATGTCTATGTAAGGTGAAATACCAGTAAGTTTTGTTAAATGACCTAAAAGTGCAAGCAATTGTCCATTTTATGATTTACAGTTCATTTTAAATAGTTTGCCACATCAGGAATAATATACCAAGCACATGCCATGATCATGACTAAATCAACAAGATAATAATCCACAGTCAGTGAGAACATATCCATAACATCATCATAATAATCATCATCATGCATCATCTGAAACACTGCTGAAATACATCTCTAGGCACTGAACTGAAACTGTAATGGGATAAGTGGTCACATCAGTCATCAAATCTGAACTCTCAAGGCTCAGCCTTGACACAAGGTCATAAAATCTGAATAATGTACTGCTCTGATCATGAGTGATCCAAAATATATAGCCATGCTCTGGAATGTGCAGATATCTGCTGTACAAGAATAGTAGCCCTGCTACTATGGTGTGATAACAGGTTCAATCTCCCAAATCGCTTTGCTCCTTCGATTTTCTATGACAAAAAGGACAAAAATCAGCGAACAACAAACTTGTTAGAATGTTAGCATTTGTTAGTATAATCACAAAAATTGTACAACTTAGTACTTGCAAATGGTAAGAAAAATTAATACTTCAAGTACTTTGTTGCCAACTATATTGTACAATAGTTGAACCTCCATCGAGCCGCCAGTATTTGAACATGATCAATGTTCACTTCCAGAGTAACAGGGGTTCAGTTTGTGATGATTAGCCAGTTTTGTTTTTCTGTTGAAATGACCATGCCCCATGGGGTCTTTGTAATAAGTGTGCTAGTAGGGTTTTGAGTGGCTCGGTTCCCCAAGACTTGACTATCAACTAAGGTATTCCAAGGAGTTTTTTCTCTTTGTCAATTATGCTTTGCCTATAGTTGAGCAATAATCGACAAGATTTTCTCCCGCTTCCTCCAAAGCTGGAATGCCCGATTTTGAAAGTTTGGGCCTTGGGGGGTTATTAGAGTCCAACTGATGTATATGAACCTACTAGACACTATGTATGTGTTAAATGGTCATTTCCTAGGTCCCTTGTTGTGTTAAAACGTTGTCCGAAATTTTTGTACCTGACGCGTTGGATAATTTTATTTTTTATTATTAAATTTTCCAAATATTTAATTGGAAATTTTCAATTTGTAATAATTAAGTGGTTTGGGGGTGGATTTAAAATATTGGAGGCTCAATTCCTAAGCCAAAAATCCTAGTTAAACCCCAAACCCACTTATCCTAAGTTTCGGACACCCATTCAGCCTCATAATTAATATTTTCTCAAAAAATCAATAAAAGAGAAATATTAATTAAAATAATCAAAAAATAATAAATTGGAGATAATCCAAATCTCTCCAAATTAATCCAATTGGATTAAATAAACAGGCTAAATGACATGGCATGAGGCATTTATGAAGATTCCAATCAAGTCCAAGTGGATTCAGTTAACTATCCAGTCACCCTCAGTCATCTTCAATCAAGGAATTCACCCTCTTTTGGATGGATCACGAATTGGTTATGTGGCAAGTGTTGAGTGGATTGTTGGATGTGCATTGATTGTTTGGTAGGTGCCTTCCTCAAATGGAGGCCACATCACATGGCATTAACTCCCACAACTCCAACAAACTCGAGCTTCAACTCCAAGCTTGCTTCATGATGGGATTCATGCCCTCCTTCATAGCTCATGACTTTATGACATGGAGATCACGTATTGGCTTGGTGATAGGAACTATGGAGGAGTGGGGGGTGCCTTGCCTAGGTGGAGGCCACCTCCCCACTCACAACTACCAAAACTTGTGTTAACTAATGCATCTCAACTCCAAGCTTGCCATTGATTGGATTTCGACTTCTCTTTGATTGGAATTGGCTCTCTCCTTTGCCAAGTTCGAATTAGGTTTTAGGTTGTTAGTTTTTGTATAAAGGCAAGAGCCTTGCACCATTGTTTCTCATGGAGAATATGCAAGAGAACTCTGCCAAAATTGTAAAGCTCATATTTGTTTGAATTGGAATGAAAGCGATTTTGGAGGTCTATGCATGGTCTTTTAGTATTGTGATTTCATCTTGTGTGAGGTGATATCTCTCTCAACCCTACTCTCTCTTTTGCAAGTATATGTTCATTGCTAGCTTTAGAACGCTACAAATCTAGCACATAAGGTTAATCATTTATTGTCTTTAAGTTGATTATCTATGCAAGGTCTTTCAAATATCTAGAGCGAACAGGACGTAGTCATTATACTAATGTTTTTTGGATATTTGTTCGATTTAGTATTCTAGCACTTGATCATTGTTTGCTTATTGAGTGTGGTGTTTTTTAAGGATCACCAAAGGTGGAAAAATGGTTGAAGTTCAACTTCTTCTTCACAAAACAAGAGCTTTTATCATTTAATACTTTCATCTTACAGGATCTACAAGGCTTCTATCTCCAAGTCAAGAAACTAGTTGAAGTTTCACATTTAGATCTTAAGTCATTTGTTTAGAAGTTAGCATTGTTAGCTTGCATGCTTAGATCTTAGCTCATTTTAATTTGTAGTTTGCATCTAGTTTCCTTTTAAAGTTTGCATTAGATCTCATCATTTTCAAGTTTAACTTTGCATCTTAGATCTATTTTTTCATTTGCATTTAAAGTTTGGTTTTCAAAGTTAAGTAGTTTCCATTTCTAGATTCTAGATCTTAGATTTACTTTGATTTTGTTAACAAATAATGGGTGTTTGAGTTGTTGCTTGTTGTAGGTACTTGAAGAGAAGAAGCAAAAAACTTGAAGAAGCAAAGATCGAGAAGGAAAAACCAAGAAATTTTTCTCCAAACAAGAAGTGCAAAACCAAGAGAACAAAACCAATCTCCTTTTTGTAAAAAAATTTAAGAGCTTCATAATCTTCTTCTATTTTCCTCAAGTTCTCTTCAAGGGTTAAAATCCCAAGTATTGTAATATCTAATAAAAAGAGCAAGTGGGATTTAAGGCTCCCACACCCAACTTCCCCATTTGGGGAAGTTTGTAGTGTCTTTGTTCTTTGATTGTTTCATTCTTAGATTAGATTTCATTTTTGCAAGAAGATCACTAATTGCTAGATTAAGCTTTTCCATTTTTGCAAGCAGTTTCATTTCCACTAGTTGCTAGATTAATCTTGCATCATTTGATTTGATTCACTTGTTGTGTTCTTGCTTATAATTGTTTGATCATAAAAAGAACACAAAGTCTCTTGAACCTATCATAAGACAAGTCAAGAGCACTCTCTATCGGAGAGCATTGTTACATCTTACATTTTATACTAGATTAGATAAGACTCTTGAATCTCACCATAAGGTGAATCAAGAGCACTCTCTGTCGGAGAGCTTTGTTTTTGTGCTCTAATAAAACACTCACAACTCACAATCTCCCCTAAAATTGGAATTTACTATTTTCCATACCACGTATGCTATGCCCTTCCTTGAGAGAGGTTGGTGTTATCACCAATCTTGTAGTTGCCCCTACAGATGGATCCAAGGTGGATGGTAGAGGAGACAGACAACTAGAGTGGTGAACCAAGAGTGCCTTGGTTCCCAAATGGATGGTTGTCACGTCAACCAAGGCACTCTTCGCTTTAGCTATCAAATCCAAGATAGCAAGGGGGAGACCCAGATCTACTCCCGATAGGAGAGATCAACCCAATAACCAGATCAAATCAATCTAATGAATTACGTAGGGTGACAGGTATGGAACCCTATATATGAGGAGTTAGGACCACTGTGGAGGCTTAGGAAAGGTGTGATATGATAGTGAAAGATGACACACAGTGATTCAAGAATTAAGTATGATTCCAAGATTCAAAGCTAGTTTCAAATGGTCAAAATCAACTGCCTTGGGAAACGTGACCCTTAAAACAGGGAAAGTGTCCCAAATCAAAGATCTGACAATTAGGGCTTTCTAGCTATGCTTGATGAAGGGATATGACAATGTCTAGGTGTGCAAGCAACCAGACAGAGATCAAACCCCAAGCAAACTCACCAACTCAGGAATGTCATGAGGGCTTGGAGAAGGATGAGGGCCTTGGAAAATGGGCCAAATGGAATCGGATGTCCACCAAACTATAGATCAGGGATGTTGAGGTGTTGAGCAAGGTGGGTTTTGAATATCAAGTACATCCAATGGCTAGATCTCAGTAGATCTGAAGATTAAAAAATGCATCACCAAGAGACCCAAGTGGGGCACAATCCTCAAAATGAGGAATGGGGCCCACAAGGTGAAGCACTAGGGGTAGGTTATCAGGTGAGGAGAGTGTGAATCAAGTGGGATCTCACCTACCCAGGTCTTAGAACCAGTAGAACTCACCCAACCAAGGAGTGTGACCTCGCTTGGAGAGGCTAAGTTGCCTTGGGAAAGGGGTCAAATGGAAGCCAATCTACACCAAACTCTAGATCCGAATTGCCATGCATGCTATAGAGGTGGGTTTTCAATATCTTACCCAAAAGGCCACTAGATCTAAGTAGATCTGAGAAAATGTAAAATGAGGGTTTTAACTTATGAGGGTTTTAATGACTTAGACAAATGGATAGATCATGGAATGAGAAATTTACCTTGAGATCATACCTGAGTGATGGATGAGGTTGCCTTGTTGTTGAGGAAAGTTCCCGCAGAGATCAAATGGGAGATCTTTGATTTCTCTTGCCTTGAGATGATGCCTTAGTCCACACGTGCGACCTCCTCTTCCTGTCAACCAAGGAAAGCGATTTCAATCAGTTGAGCAACAATGGAGGAAATACAAGTGAAAAGCGAGTGATAACATGAAATAGAAGCTACTGTTATCACACAACTTGTAGTTGCCCCTAGTGGTATCCCATCGGGACGGTAGAGGAGATGGGCAACTAAAGAGGTGACCCAAGAGATGCCACGGTTCCCAATGCAAGGTGGGAGTCACGTCAACCGAGGCACTCTTCACTTTAGATATAGATAAATCAAGACCTAGGGGGAGACCCTATAACCAATCAAAGATGATTGGACCCAAACAAAGGTTCCTAGGGATGAGTAAATGGTAAGTTATGGAAACCAATGCAAGGTAAAGTGGACCTAGAAATTAAAGTATGGTTGAAGGTGGTTTGAGAAATGATTAGTGTTTCAACCAATGTATGATTTAGGCCACATGATTAGTTATGATGACAAGATATAGTACCATATGGTACACAAGTGGGTCTTACCTTCTTGGGATATGTGAGATGGCTTAAAATGGACCCACAAGGTGAAATTAAGGGATGCAATTGGCACTAGAGGATATGTAATG
The DNA here is from genome assembly GCA_027924585.1 of Larix kaempferi. Lineage (NCBI taxonomy): Eukaryota > Viridiplantae > Streptophyta > Pinopsida > Pinales > Pinaceae > Larix > Larix kaempferi. The sequence goes on from BSBM01001022.1 coordinate 5,844,579, forward strand.
AGTAGATCTATGGATCTAAGTTGAAATTAGGAGTACCCACTTATTGGATCTAAGGTTTGACACAATCCCCAAGGAGTGCGATTTGCTTAAGGAAGACTAGTGCCTTGTTGGATGGGTTAATGGAGTCAAAAGATATGTCAAAGTGTAGATCGGGACACCTAGAGGTCAAGTCAAGTGGGCTAATTGAGATAGAATGGTTGGATCTTGCTAGATCTAGGATTTCATGAAATGACCCAAGTGGACCACAATCCCTTAAAATAGGGAATGCTATCCCCAAGGCAGATCGTCACAAAATGATACTCTAGATACAAGTTTCAAGGTATGCCCGTTCCAAATCCACTGAAATCTAAACTACCCAGTTCTTAAAAGTGGGCAAACTCAGTCACCCACGGAAGTGCGACCTTGCTCAAGGAGGGCTAAAAGTTGGATAAGGTGTGTCAAATCAAGTCCAATGGCCACCAAATTGTACATCCAAGTAGCCTAGGCACCGATCTATGTGGATCTAGAAAATCAAGCCAATCCAAGGGTTAGATCTTACTAGATCTGAGTTTTAAGGTGCCAAGTTATTCAAAAGGGGGCTTTAATCCCTTAAAATGTGGAATGATGCCCACAAGGTAGAAATCACCCAAGTAAAAGTCTAGGGGTAGGTTATCAAGTGTGTAGATTGCAAATCAAGTGGGATCTCACCTACCCACATGCTAGATCTAACCCAACAAGCCTCTCCAAGGAAGTGCGATTTGGTTCAAGAGGGCTATATTGCCTTGAAAAGTGTGTTAATTTTAACCCAATCACCACCAAACTATAAATCCAACTAGGGGTGGATGCTATAGAGGTGGGTTCTTAAGATCTTTTCAAAAGCAAGGCTAGATCTAAGTAGATCTAAGAAAAAACAAAATTGGGGCTTTGATTAATTAGGGTTTGTGACCAATGAAAAGAGAATGGATGGAAAGAGGCACATAACTTGTAGATATTACCTCAATTGCTTGTGGCCACCTTGCAAATTGATAGCATTCTCCTATGTGTATATTCAAGAGTGAGATCTGTTGTCCGCCAGATTGCACACCAGCAGCGGAAATCTTTCGAAAGCTGTCTCTTCACTACAAGTGAGAGAGGTGTGGCCTTGGGGGCAAGCAATGAGCCAGGTACTGTCACCTGAATCCCAGCTCCTCCGTTTAGGCAAACTCCTAACGAAGCCAAGGGGGGTAGTCCCTATAAAAGAGTTGTCTAAGGCTCTTGTGTGTTTTAAAATGTTTTTGGTGTTGTGATGCGGATGGGTGTTGTTTAGGAGTTTTTTGAAAGTGAGAGACACAATAAAACTTTAATGAAAAACAAGATAACGCAATCCACGTTGCAAATAGAAGATGAGAGATACACTTGGATAAGAAATAAATCACTCTTTACGCAAATTAAAACAAGTACTCCAATATTGATATTTAAGCAAATGAAATATTGTAATTAAGGACCAGTGCCTTATGGAGTCAAAAATGTAAAAGTGATTGAAATGCTTGATACAAGTGTTTGAGAAACAAATTCTTGAGAACGTTTTGCAGCTTATCTTGGTAAATTAAAGGTTTTAGTGGTCTTGATTATTATGGCTAAGAACAAGGATATTCAAAAGGAGTGGAACCTTAACCAATAAAAACACTGGCAACCTTTTAGGTGATAGGTCGGGAGCACCCAGATTGCAAAGAGGGCAAGTGTGCTTACGGCTTGACCGCCCTCGAGTCTGACAGTGGATTCTCGGCACCACCTCTTCAGGAAGAACTCAGTAATTTTGTCTTGGTTGGGGTTTTGGGTAAAATTTTAATTAATGTTATCGCTTGTGAAATTAACAAGTCTTCCACCTTTCTGAGTACTAGCCCAATCGTTTCCGGTTGGCAGAGCATACGGGTGTAGGACACGAGACCAAGATAAATTAATTAAAGGGGTGTATGAGTGGAAATTTTTTATTATTAGAGCACTTTGTTCAACTCTTCGACAGAGAGCGCTCTTGACTTGATCTTATGACCACAGTTCAAGAGACTTGCTAATTAACAAATGCCTAATGCAGGGAAAATGCAAAACTAACAATGCCCTACGATAGAGGGTGCTCTTGACTTGGATTTGGCCAAGTTCAAGAGACTTTGGTTGGTTTTAAGAAGCAAATAGTGGTTGTGTTGTAAAAGCAATAAATTTCAACTTGAAATGATTAAACAATGTAATAGATTGGAAAGATATGAAATATTACTTAACAATACTATTTTGCCAAATAAAATAAACTTGACAAGATCTAGTGTTCTACCACACAAATTCTAATCTAAAAAGTTGGGATCAATCTCCGAACAAGATCAACCACTAGAAGCCACCAGTCTTGGAAACCTTCCAGCTAGCTGGATGTCCACAAGAAGCTGATGGGGGAACGAGAAGCTACCACAAGACTATGTGGCCTTTGGGATACAATCCCAAAGTTAGCTATTCTCTAGTCAAGGCTTGGAAGAGAGAATACAAGATGAAAAGTAAAGTACTAAAAAGGAAACATACTATAATCTACCCAAGAATCTCTTTCAGGTCAAAGACCGTACTCGGGAGAGCATGGGGGTAAGTAAATCGGAAAATATAACCAAGATAACTTATTGAAATGAAAACTAATCTAAGAGCATATTAAAGATCTAAACTAGAAACTCAAACCACTCAATGAAGACTACAAGACTTCCCCAAATGGGGGAAGTGAATGTGGGAGCTTAAAAACCCCACTTGCAACTTTATTATGAGAGTGCAAATGCCCTTGGGAATGAAACCCTTGTAGGGACTTTGAGAGAAATAAATTGGGAAATATTAAAACAAACTCTTAAGATCTATTACAAAAGGATAAATATTAATCTCGGTTTGGATCGTCCCTTTGGTTTCTTGATGGCTTCTTGTATTAGAAGTCTCTTTCTTTCACTTTGCTTCAACTCTTCTCAATGCTATTTTTTCTCAAAGAAAAAGCTATCACAAACAAGCAACTCCAATACCCATTAGGTGTTAGAAAATAAAACAAAATTTGAAATTTAAACTAGATCTAATACTTGCAAAGTGAAACTAGATAATGACAAAGCATAAGATCTACACTAGTAACCTTGAAATAATGTAACTATGAGATCTTAACAAAACTATTAATAACAATTTGTTGTTCGTTTTTGTTGTGTTTTTAGGGCAAAAATAGGGATGGACGAGAGGGAAGGAGGCACAAACCCAAGGGCAAAACGAAGAGGTGAAGGGGCTATTGAATGGAGGTGGACGAATGGGATGAAGAGAGAAGAGGGTAGCTAAGAAGATGGGACGAGAGGAAGAGTTTGAGGGCTCTTCTAGGGTAGACGAGAGCTAAGAGGGAAGGCAAAAACGAGTAGGAAGAAAGGTATAGAAGATGGGACAAATGGTAGAGAAGAGAGGAGAAATTTGGAATGGGACGAGAGCTAGAGAAGGAGGCAAATAAGATGGGACGAGAGCTAGAGGAGGTAGGGCCAAAGTAGGGCAATGGATGAAAGGGCTAGCAAATCCAATCAAAAGGGTTTCAAGGAGAAGACAAGAGAGGCTTGAAGAATGGAAGCCTAAAGTAACCAAGTTGATTTTAAATGAGTTTGAAAGATGGAACCTTGGACTTAGGCTTATTGCCAAATCTTTTGATGCTTGAGATTGACTCTAGAAAGATCATGAAGCACACACAATTTGTTAGAAAATGTAGGCCTTTTGAAGAGATGAAAGATGCAACCTAGCTCAAATCTCTCTTCAAACCTGTGGGATCTGCACAAGCAATCACTCATAAACACATCTTGATCATAATTGTATGCATAATAAAAGTGGGATTAGAATAGTATAGGTATTTCCAACTACAGTCTACTCCTTCTAGATCACACTTGAACCAAACATAAATGGACAACTTGTATTCAAATGCCCATCCTATGGGCTTAAGAAAGCCTTCTAAGCAAATTATAGATCAATATATGAGATTACAAGCAAATAACAAGAACAACTTCACCTTGATATTATGAAGACATTTCCATGAAAAGCATTTGACAACATATAGACCTCCAAAGTCGCTTTATTTCCTTAAGCCAATGGCTTTGCAATCACAAAATGGCAGAGTAACTTTACATCAAAAATTCCATGAGAATAACCCCAAAGGGCCTCTCTTTATAGTAAAACTAGAAGCTAAAACCCTAGGTCGAATTTGCTTGAATGAGAGCCAATGAAAATAGACATGTAGTTCGAATTCCAATAAACACCAAGCTTTGGAGAGCTACCTCGAATGGACAACTCGCACTAGTTGGTAGGTTGAATAGATAGGTGGCAAGCTCGACTTCATTGAGGCATGGGAAGTATCACCCAACGAATAGACATGCTACAACAAGGATTACGTGAGGATAAGGTAGGAATGACGTGAGCTTTGAGAAAGAGGGCGAGTTTGGTTGGTAGAGGACAAGTGGAGTGGTGGTAGGAACTAACTCGGTGTTTGCAAGGAGAGCCAAGCTTTGGTGATTGGATGAGTCATGAGGGCGCCTACAACAAACTTAAATGCAAACCAACCAACCCACTTAACACTTGACACCTCACAAAATCGACTTTTGCATGGGAGAGGGCGAATTAGCTTGAGGAGATCTCTTGCTGGTGACTGGATAGTTGACTTAAGCCACTTGGAGTTGATTGGAATCCTCATAAATGTCTATTGCCATGTCATTTAGCCTTTTATTTTAATCAAATTGATTAATTTTGGAGAGATTTGGATTATCTCCAAATATTCAATTTTATTATTTTAATTAATAATTTCTCTGTAAATGACTTGTTATCACACAACTTGTAGTTGCCCCTAGTGGTATCCCATCCGGGACGGTAGAGGAGACAGGCAACTAAAGAGGTGACCCAAGAGATGCCACGGTTCCCAATGAAAGGTGGGAGTCACGTCAACCGAGGCACTCTTTGCTTTAGGTCAAGGTGAAACAAGACCTAGGGGGAGACCCTATAACCAATCACAGTTGATTGGACCCAAACAAAGGTTTCTAAGGATAAGTAAGTGAAGAGTTACGGAAACCAATGCAAGGTTGAGTGGACCTAGATGTTAAAGTATGGTTGAAGGTGGTTTGGGAGATTGTTAGTGTTTCAACCGATGTATGATTTAGGCCACATAGTTAGGTATAATGATAAGGTACACCACCATATGCTACACAAGTGGATCCTACTTTCTTGGGATATGTGAAATGGCTTGAAGTGGACCCACAAGGCGAAGCTAAGGGATGCAATTGGTACTAGATGTTGTGTCATGAGTAGATCTATGGATCTAAGTTGGTTTTAGGTGTACCCATGTACCGGATCTAGGGTTTGACACAATTCCCAAGGAGTGCGACTTGCTTTGAGGAGGACTAGTGCCTTGTTGGATGGGCTAATGGGGTCAAAAGGTATGTCAAAGTGTAGATCGGGACACCTAGAGGTCAAGTCAAGTGGTCCAATTGAGATAGAATGGTTGGATCTTGCTAGATCTAGGTTTTCATGATATGACCCTAAGTGGACCACAATCCCTTGAAACAAGGAATGCTACCCCCAAGGCAGATCGTCACAAATTGATACTCTAGACCTAGGTTTTCATTAAATGACCCTAAGTGGACCACAATCCCTTGAAACACGGAATGCTACCCCCAAGGCAGATCGTCACGAAATGATAGTCTAGACCTAGGTTTCAAGGTATGGCCATTCCAAATCCACAAAAATCTCAACCACCCACTTCCTCAAAGTGGGCAAACTCACCTTCCCAAGGGAGTGCGACTTTGCTCAAGGAGGGCTAAAAGAGGGGTTAGGTGGACCAAATCAAGTCCAATGGCCACCAAACTGTAGATCCAAGTGGCTTGTGCCCCGATCTAAGTAGATACCAAAAATCAAGTCAATCCAAGGGTTAGATCTTACTAGATCTGAGTTTTAAGGTGCCAAATAATTCAAAAGGGGGGTTTTAATCCCTTAAAACGTGGAATGATGCCCACAAGGTAGAAATCACCAAAGTAACAATCTGGGGGTAGGTTATCAAGTGTGTAGATTTCAAATCAAGTGGGATCTCACCTACCCATGTGCTAGATCTAACCAAACAAGCCTCTCTTAGGGAAGTGCGATTTGGTTCAAGAGGGCTTTTTGCCTTGAAAAATGTGTCAATTTTAACCCAATCACCACCAAACTATAGATCCAACTAGGGGTGGATGCTATAGAGGTGGGTTCTTAAGATCTTTTCAAAAGCAAGGCTAGATCTAAGTAGATCTAAGAAATACCAAAATTGGGGTTTTTAATTAATTAGGGTTTGAGGACCAATGAAGATAGAATGGATGAAAGAGGCACATACCTTGTAGATCTTACCTCAATTGCTTGTGGCCACCTTGCAAATTGATAGCATTCTCCTATGTGTATATTCAAGAGTGAGATCCAAGAGCTCCAACCAAAACGTCCTCCTCCAAGATAGCCAAATCGTCCTCCTCCTACAAGACAAGATCAAAGAAACAAGTCAAGCAAGATGATTATGAAAATGATAGAAAGATGTAATAGAAAGCATCAACTATGTCACAAAGATACAATAATGATACTCCCTGTCACAAGATCAACCCAAGAGAGAAAATGTGGATCCCTCCAACAATAACCCTCAAGAAATCGCCCTCCTCTCCATCAATTCGACTTTCCTGCAAGAAGACTAGTAGAAGCACCAAAATCCACAATGATTGAAAGAGTTGGGAAGGGAGGGTGGATTGCAAATATGAAAATTTTCCCAAATGGATAAACAAGTTTGGCCTTGGAATTTGACAAAAGGAAAGGCCTTTTAAAACAATAATCTTTGTTCTAGGAACGATTCCAAGATTTTTATGAAGTCTAATATTTACAAACTGAGTACAAGATTGACTACAACTATCTAACTCTAAGTTATCTTGATTAAAGATAAAAAGATGAGAATTTAAAGATTCATTATAAGAAGTGGAACAAAGATTAGAACACCTAGTGTGATTTATTAACTCTTCCTCGTCTTGAGGTTGACCTTCTATTGACTCATCATTAGATTCACAAGAGGATACTTGATCATTTTCATTTAATTGATCAGGGATAAAATCAACAAGTTCATTTAAAGCATCCTGATTATTTGCACAATGATCATGTGAAAGCACTACTAAAGGGTCTTGGTCAATGTTTCCACTTTCTTCTTCTTCAAAAAGGTGATAAGGAATTGAATGATTGTTAATGATAGAATGATTAAGGAATTCTTTTTCTGAAGGATCCTCAACAAACACAAAATCAGAAATTTCTCCAAGATCAAACGTAGGGCTACTCAAGGACTGATTTGAAGTGTCATTACTATTATCATGGTCCTTATCAAACTGATCCTCAACAGCATAGTTATTGCTTGATGTCTCTGTTAAGGATTCTTCAATATTACTACCCCATTTATTCTTTAATAATCCAGCAAATATATCATATCCAGTGATGGATCCTGGGGCTAAATTATCAAACCATAATCCGGCATTTCCACCTAATGTCTCACCCAGGGCCCGCATATAAACATCTTCATCATCAGCACCCCTAACTTCCATATAATCCCAAAATCTTTGTAAGTGATTTTCAATTGACTCAAAATAATTTCCATAGAAACGAGGCAACCTTTCAGAGTAATTATTTGGCATAAGATGAGGTGCCCCATGAATTTCATAAAAGTCAAAAGGAGATGGCTTAGCTGGATTTCTAATAACTCTGGCCATTCTACTAGGGATTAGTTGTGGATGTCTAATTGGAATACTAGAGTCATTTGACCGAATGCTTTGGTTGTAAGGCCTTGGTTGAGATTGAATTTTGTTTGAATTAATTGGGTTAATATTTTTACTTGAAGAATGAAAAGAATGATGAGAGTCATAAGAATTATGTACATAATCACTCCCATATTGATATGTTGACTGACTTTCATTACTTTCTTCCAACTGCCCTCTGTAGCGAGATAGATTCTCATATATTTCATTCATACACCTTGTCATTTGGAAGAAAACGTCTGAATTCATTTATGATTTACAAATTACAAAATTGAAAGATGGGAATGGGGCCGATCCTCAGCGGAGCCACGAATTGGAGTCGCCAGGTAGATTTTTAAACTCTTCTACCAAGATTTATGTCGTTTAAAGTGCAGGGAGAGAGTGAGACAAAACAGGTATGTTGAACCAAGGTAGGCCTCTACCTCCCCGGCAGTGGCGCCAAAAATGTTAATGTTGGCAAAGGGAACGGGAGTAGAGGTTTGAAAAAAATATATGTTGAACCAGGGTAGGCCTCTACCTTCCCCGGCAACGGCGCCAAAAATGTTATCACACAACTTGTAGTTGCCCCTAGTGGTATCCCATCCGGGACGGTAGAGGAGACAGGCAACTAAAGAGGTGACCCAAGAGATGCCACGGTTCCCAATGAAAGGTGGGAGTCACGTCAACCGAGGCACTCTTCGCTTTAGGTCAAGGTGAAACAAGACCTAGGGGGAGACCCTATAACCAATCACAGTTGATTGGACCTGTTACCAACTTTTTTGTACCATAGTTGGATTTTCTGGAGAGCCGCCATTTGACAAACATGATGAATGTTTGATCCCAGTGTATCAGATGATCTAGCATTTTGTAGCTAGCCAGTTGTGGTTAGTGTTATCACACAACTTGTAGTTGCCCCTAGTGGTATCCCATCCGGGACGGTAGAGGAGTCAGGCAACTAAAGAGGTGACCCAAGAGATGCCACGGTTCCCAATGCAGGTGGGAGTCACGTCAACCGAGGCACTCTTCGCTTTAGGTCAAGGTGTAACTAGACCAAGGGGGAGACCCTATACCCCAATCACAGTTGATTGGACCTAAGCAAGGTTTCTAAGGGTAGGTAAGTAATGAGTTACGGAAACCAATGCAAGGCTAAGTGGACCTAAGGGTTAAGGTATGGTTGAGGGAGGTGTAAGAGATTGTTAATGTTTCAACCTATGTATGGTTTAGGCCACATAATGGGGTATGATGACAAAGTATAGTACCATGTGTTTACACAAGTGGGTCTAGTTTTCTTGGGAAGTGTGAAGTGATTCTAGGTAGGCCCACAAGGTGAAGTTAGGTGTGAGGTGGGTACTATAGGTTAGATATAGGCTAGATCTACGAGTTTAAGTTAATTACAATGACACCCATGTACTAGATCTAGATTTTGACACGAATCCCAAGGAGTGCGACTTGCTTGGTGATGGACTAGTGCCTTGTTAAGTGGGCTAATGGGGTCAAAAGGTATGTCAAATTGTAGATCGGGACACCTAGAAGCCAAGTCAAGTGGATTGGATGAGATTCAATGGTTGGATCTTAGTAGATCTAGGTTTTTAAATGATGACCAAAAGTGGACCACAATCCCTTGAAACAAGGAATGCAATCCCCAAGGTGGATCTTGACAAAAGAACAGTATAGACCTAGGTTTCAAGGCATGGGCATTCCAAATCCACAAATAACTCAAACACCTACTTCCTAGAAGTGGACCAACACAAAAAATCAAGGGGGTGCGATTTGCTCAAGGAGGGTCCAAAAATGGGTTTTGGTGGACCAAATCAAGTCCAATGGCCACCAAAATGTAGATCCGGGATGTTAGTACCCCGATCTATGTTCCTTCAAAGTTTTAAGTGAATCCAATGGCTAGATCTTAGTAGATCTAAGTTTTAGTATGCCAAGAAGGTTAAAAAGGGGGTTTCAACCCCTTAAAACATGGAGAGATGTCCACAAGGTAGTTTTCACCAAAGTAAAGATATGGGTATATGTTATCAAATGTCTAGATGTCAAATCAAGTGGGATCTCACCTACCCATGTGCTAGATCTAACCCAACAAGCTTCTCTTAGGAAAATCGATTTAGGTTCAAGAAGGCTTTTTGCATTGAAAAGTGTGTCAATTTTTAGCCAATCACCACCAAACTATAGATCCAACTAGGGGTGGATCCTATAGAGGTGGGTTTCTAATATCTTTTCAATTGCAAGGCTAGATCTAAGTAGATCTAGGAAATACCAAAATTGGGGTTTTGATTTTAATTAGGGTTTTATGACCAATGAAGATAGAATGGATGAAAGAGACACATACCTTGTGGATCTTACCTCAAATTGCTTATGGCCACCTTGCAAGTTGATAGCATTCTCCTATGTGTATATTCAAGAGTGAGATCCAAGTGCTCCAACCAAATCGCCCTTCTCCAAGATAACCAAATCGTCCTCCTCCTACAAGACAAGATCAAAGAAACAAGTCAAGCAAGATGATTATGAAAATGGTAGAAAGATGTAATAGAAAGCATCAACTATGTCACGAAGATACAATAATGATACTCCCTGTCACAAGATCAACCCAAGAGAGAATATGTAGATCCCTCCAACAATAACCCTCAAAAAGTCGCCCTCCTCTCTCCAATTCGACTTTCCTGTGAAAGGGTTAGCAAAAGCACCAAAATCCACAATGATACATAGAAGAGATACTGTATATTCAATATGCAAGAGAATCCACAATGCAAGAGAGATGTGCTCCACAAAAAATCTTCTATTCCAATATTCCAGAGCTCCAAAGGTGCCTTTACAATGAGAGGCTCTCTCCTTTAAATAGGAAGGAGAGGCACCAAAACCCTAACCACTTTTTGAATGAGTGGCTAAGATTAAAAGATACAAATGTCTAATCAATGGTTGAGATGAGATCAACAATGAAATACATGGATCACTAATAAAATATAATATAAGTGGACAAAATCGCCCTATAAGAGGGGAATCCCACCAAGTCATGATGACAAAATATCATAAGAGGCTTATGGTGGGTCCAAGGGGTAATTTTATCCCTCCTTGGTCAATCCCCATAGCACAATAACCAATAAATAATCATGAAAGTACCAAATCGTGCCTCCATAGTGAAGTCGTGGTCCTCAAAAGACCTCAAAAATCCACAGAAAGTGCCATAAGTGATGGATGCGGGCCCCGATGAAGCTGAAACTGCTGGAGAAGGTGTGGAAGGTCCCGATCTATCATCACTGATCATCCCATGCCATAACTTTGCCTCAGTAGCCCAAATCGATTTCCGCAATAGCCATTTCTACCAATCCTGAAATGCCTCGGGAAGTGTGAAACTGCCCCAAACAGCCTCCTGGGGTGCTGGAGCTGTCAAGGTGAGGGCACCAATGTGTCCGGGAGGGGGGTAATATGGTAAAAACAAGTGGCTGGACCACCCCCTCCATCATCAGCGCCCTAGGTCAACCGGATAAAAATCACATCTGCTCCGACAGGGCCTCCGACAGACCAAAACTACACTAGGACAGCCTACTGAGGCTAAATCATCACTGTAAGTGCCCGGAAATGAAAACAAACTGTCCCATTGGACTCAAAAGGTACAAATCCATCCAAGATGTGTACTCATACACCATATGAATCTCTGCATGATCAAAATAAATATCCAATATACCGGATCAAGGCCAATAATAATGCGCTGTACATATACAAACACTGCTGTAACCCCAGAATCATCATCATAACCCTGTAGCTGCTGCATAGAGTCATCATGTATGTATACATAGACCATATATCATCTATCCATATCATCATAAGGTCCAACATCTCATGTCCCATGGTCCTCCATGGTCAAACTAGGTCTAACCAAGACCAAATATAACTCAGATCATCATCAATAGCTGCTGCAAAGTGTCAAGGTTAATATATGCTCTACAACTTATTCAAATAACAATTATAACACAGAGTAATCATGACTAGCGATCTAAATCCAAATATATAGTGTCGTTAATTATTATTATTACTCAGACTAGACTTTCAGGATCATACTCATTTCATAGTTGTGATCAATTTGCTAGTGAAGGGTGAAGGCTTAAATTAACTGGCTAGGCTAAGGGATGACTTAACTGTCTTGACTTTGTGACACTTTGGCAAGGGAAAGGGAATACACCATAGTATATACTGAATGAGCAATAACACAGGGAATGGCGGTGTCTCACAAATGGATGAGTTGTTTAAAGAGGGTTTATTCACCTTCACAGATGCGCACAATCCATAATACAAATAAGGCCAGCAATTGTTTAGATATAGCATTTAAGTTCCATTGCTTTTGGGCCTGAAGTTTCCATAGCCTTGATCTATGTGTGTTTATAAACACATTGCATAGATTTACATTTTTTTTTTAGGCTTTCTGCTGCAGGTGTGTTTTTAAGGCACTTGTTTACCTGAGCACTTCTAGGTGTGTGAAAGACAGCTTGTTTACCTAGGTATTTATTTTCCAAAAGATATAACATTTTATTTTCATTGCCATGTTCATTTGGCATGCCTCTCATTCATGTGTGTTTAGAAACACATTGCATGAATGGGCTTTTCATACAAGATATAGCATTTCAATTTTCCAGATTTTTGTATTCATGGCAGCACTAAAAGTTTCAGGTTTAGCCAACACAACTTTAGTGACTAGGGGGAATTCACAAGGAACTCCAACTCACCATAGGTAAGTTTTGTCACCAACTCAGAGCCGAGACACAATAAACAGGGAAGCTCATCCAATACAGAGGCTACAGTGGGGAAAAGTCCTCCATGCCACTAGTCAAGTAGTAAGTCAGGGTGATAATCTAAAAGGTAGGCCATGGATGGATGAAGACAATGAAATGATGGAGCCAACACTAGCAAGCCAAAGTATGGTGTAATGATTACCTCTATTCTCCCTAAGGAGGGTATGTACCAATGAGTATGAATAGTGAACTTCTAAGTCTGAGTAGGGACAATATAATATATATAATAGATCAACCAGGTCCATATATCTATATGATCGCCAGATCATGACACTAAGTGCTAAGACATGCTATAAGAATAAGTATAAAAGCAATCTAACCATAACACCACGATATACCTGCTGAGTCATATACCTGAAAGCTCATCAACCTGTACCATCATCTGTCCTCTGAAACTGCTGCTGTAACTCTGGGCACTACTGTCTGCTCTGTACCAATGGTATAATGGCTACATCGGTCATCTCTCTGAGTGTCCTGAAACTCAGTCATGGCATGGGGAATACAACTGCTATCCACAATCTGATAGTGATCCAATATAGATGCTCATCTCAGCATCTCAAATGTAAAGGAACTGGCTGAATAGTGTACTGCTCTGATCATGAGTGATCCAAAATATATAGCCATGCTCTGGAATAAAGGAAGCTCTGGAATGTGCAGATATCTGCTGTACAAGAATAGTAGCCCTGCTACTATGGTGTGATAACAGTTAGCTTGTTTTGTTTTGAGTCGACATGACCATGGCCCCATGGGGGTTTGTAATAAAAGTGTGCTAGTAGGATCTGAGTGCCTCGGTTTCTCATGACTGGATTAAGCAACTAAGGTATTCCAAGGAGTTTTTTCCCTTGTCAATTATGCTTTGCTTAAGGCGAGGTATAATCGATGAGGTTTTCTCCCACTCCTCCAAAGCTGGAATGCCCGATTTTGAAAATTTGGCCATGGGGGGTTATTAGAGGCCAACTAATGTATATAAGCCTACTAGACACTGTTAGAATAGGTGTCGGTCATGTCCTAGGTCCATAAAACCCTCAGAAAAAATTTCGAAAAATTTTTACCGGGTCCGTCGAAATTTGGGTTTTAATTATTTTTTAAATTTAATAAATTTCTCTATAGTTTAAATAGAGAAATAATAATTTGTAATATGTCAGTCATCCGGGGTCCGAACTTAGTGTTTAACGGCTCGTTTCATAATCCAAAAATCACACATGACCCATGGAGCAGCTAAACCCAACTTTCGGATGTCCATTCAGCCCCATAATTAATATTTTCTCTGAAAAGCCATTTACAGAGAAATTATTAATTAAAATAATAAAATTGATTATTTTGGAGATAATCCAAATCTCTCCAAAATTAATCAATTTGATTAAAATAAAGGGCTAAATGACATGGCAATGAGCATTTAGGAGGATTCCAATCAACTCCAAGCCCATCCAGTCAACTATCCAGTCACTAGAGTGTTATCCTCTTAAGCAAATTCGCCCTCCTTCATAAGAAAATCTATTTAGTGACATGGCATTTGGTTATTGGTTGATTAGCATGCATTTATGATAGGGTGGGCGCCCTCATAACTCCCTACACCTACCAAGGCTTGGCTCCCTTCATTGACTCGAATCTTCCACCTACCATCCACCATGTGTCTCCCTCACAACCAAGTCGCATATCCTCAAAGTCCTCACGTCATTCCTCTTGGGCTCACGTGGATCCTAGTTGGGGTTTATCTATTGGTTAAACTCCATGCAAACACCAATTGATTGGCTCATCCATCATCCAACTCGCATTCACCTACCAAGATACACGCCATCTATCATCCAATTCGCATGTCCTACAACCCTCACGTCAATCTTCACTAGCTTCACGCTTAGCCTTGTTGTAACTCGTTTATTGGTTAGTAAATTTGTTGATTAGCTTGGCTTTTGATTAGAGTGGAGTTAGTGCCTACCTTTACCACGTGTCATCCAATAAACTAGCTTCAACCTACCACAAACTCACGCCCTTCTTACCCTAGCTCGCACTTCCTTTGTGTAGCATGCTTATTCGTTGTCTCTTCTTCCCAAAGTCGAGTCCTTGCCACCTCATGCCAATCTCACCAACCATGAACTCGACTTTGGCCATGTCTATTGCTCCAAGCCACTAGTTGATTGGAATTCGACCTCCATGCCATTGCCAAATTCGACCTAGGGTTTAGTTTATTGGTTTTAGTATAAAGAGAGGCCCATGTTGGGTTATTATCTCATGGATTTTTGTGCAAAGAAACTCTGGTGAAAATTGTAAGCTCTTGTTTAATAAAATATTTTGAGACTTTGGAGGTCACTTGATTGGGCTCTTGGCATTGTGTCTTCATCTTATTGAAGTAATATCTCTTTCACCCTATTCTTATTATGCAAATTTGATTATGATGCTTATTGAGGACTAACAATCTAGTACTTAGGCTTCTAATCTATTGCTTTGAGTTTTTGTGTCTTTAGGGAATTCAATCATTGAGAGCTATTGGCATCTAATACCTTCACCGATCAAGTGTTCCATTTATCTTAATAATTTGTTTGCAGGGTTGTGAGTTTCTCCAAGTATCTTTTGCCTTTCTCCAACAAAAAACTTCATTCAACTATTGGTAACCGTGGTTCATGAGCTTTCATCTTCTAGCTCTCTTTTTCTCTTTGAAAGATTTCTCCTTGACTTGCTAGTCCACTTTCTTCTAGCCATCATCTCCTTAGTTTCTCATTGCTTCTCCTTTTTGTCCATCACCCCTAGCTTCGTCCCACTTCTATCCTCTTCTTTAGGGTTTTCGTTCTAGCTCTCTTAAGGCTTTTGTTTTTTCCCTTTGTTCCATCCCCCTCTCTTCTTGTTTTCTTTAAAGTCCTCCCCTCGTCACCTTCCCTTAGCTCCTCCTTCCTTTTGTCCCACTCCACCTCCTCTCAACCTCCTACCTTCCTTCATCCCCTTCGTTTTGCTCTCTCCTCTGCCTTCTTTCTACCTTAGTAGTCTCCAAAGCCTCCCTTTCGTCCACCTTTTAAAAGATACAAAGTCATACAAAAGCACAAAAACGAATTGATTGTTTGAGTTTTGGAAGATGTGTAGTAGTTTCATGCTTATAGTAGGTTAATGTTTAGGCATATTTGGACCTTATATTTTATATTTTATTTAGATTTAGTTCAAGGTTATAATTTGCACTTCTAATCTCATCATATTGAAAAGGTTTGTGTTATCACATATATAGTAGCCGGGCTACTATACATTATTTTTCAGATTCCAGAGCACATTTCAGCCAGTTCCTTTACTTTGAGATGATGAGATGAGCATCTATATTGGATCACTATCAGATTGTGGACAGCAGTTGTATTCTCCATGCCATGACTGAGTTTCAGGACACTCAGAGAGATGACCGATGTAGCCATTATACCATTGGTACAGAGCAGACAGTAGTGCCCAGAGTTACAGCAGCAGTCTCAGAGGACAGATGATGGTACAGGTTGATGAGCTTTCAAGTATATGACTCAGCAGGTATATCATGGTGTTATGGTTAGATTGCTTTTATACTTATTCTTATAGCATGTCTTAGCACTTAGTGTCATGATCTGGCGATCATATAGATATATGGACCTGGTTGATCTATTATATATATTATATTGTCCCTACTCAGACTTAGAAGTTCACTACTCATACTCATTGGTACATACCCTCCTTAGGGAGAATAGAGGTGATCATTACACCATACTTTGGCTTACTAGTGTTGGCTCCATCATTTCATTGTCTTCATCCATCCATGGCCTACCTTTTAGATTATCACCTGACTTACTACTTGACTAGTGGCATGGAGGACTTTTCCCCACTGTAGCCTCTGTATTGGATGAGCTTCCCTATTTATTGTGTCTCGGCTCTGAGTTGGTGACAAAACTTACCTATGGTGAGTTGGAGTTCCTTGTGAATTCCCCCTAGTCACTAAATTTGTGTTGGCTAAACCTGAAACTTTTAGTGCTGCCATGAATACAAAAATCTGGAAAAATGAAATGCTATATCTTGTATGAAAAGCCCATTCATGCAATGTGTTTCTAAACACACATGAATGAGAGGCATGCCAAATGAACATGGCAATGAAAATAAAATGTTATATCTTTTGGAAAATAAATACCTAGGTAAACAAGCTGTCTTTGACACACCTAGAAGTGCTCAGGTAAACAAGTGCCTTAAAAACACACCTGCAGCAGAAAGCCTAAAAAAAAAATGTAAATCTATGCAATGTGTTTATAAACACACATAGATCAAGGCTATGGAAACTTCAGGCCCAAAAGCAATGGAACTTAAATGCTATATCTAAACAATTGTTGGCCTTATTTGTATTATGGATTGTGCGCATCTGTGGAGGTGAATAAACCCTCTTTAAACAACTCATCCATTTGTGAGACACCGCCATTCCCTGTGTTATTGCTCATTCAGTATATACTATGGTTTATTCCCTTTCCCTTGCCAAAGTGTCACAAAGTCAAAGACAGTTAAGTCATCCCTTAGCCTAGCCAGTTAATTTAAGCCTTCACCCTTCACTAGCAAATTGATCACAACTATGAAATGAGTATGATCCTGAAAGTCTAGTCTGAGTAATAATAATAATTAACGACACTATATATTTGGATTTAGATCGCCAGTCATGATTACTCTGTGTTATAATTGTTATTTGAATAAGTTGTAGAGCATATATTAACCTTGACACTTTGCAGCAGCTATTGATGATGATCTGAGTTATATTTGGTCTTGGTTAGACCTAGTTTGACCATGGAGGGCCATGGGACATGAGATGTTGGACCTTATGATGATATTGATAGATGATATATGGTCTATGTATACATACATGATGACTCTATGCAGCAGCTACAGGGTTATGATGATGATTCTGGGGTTACAGCAGTGTTTGTATATGTACAGCGCATTATTATTGGCCTTGATCCGGTATATTGGATATTTATTTTGATCATGCAGAGATTCATATGGTGTATGAGTACACATCTTGGATGGATTTGGACCTTCTGAGTCCAATGGGACAGTTTGTTTTCAGTTTCGGGCACTTACAGTGATGATTTAGCCTCAGTAGGCTGTCCTAGTGTAGTTTTGGTCTGTCGGAGGCCCTGTCGGAGCAGATGTGATTTTTATCCGGTTGACCTAGGGCGCTGATGATGGAGGGGGTGGTCCAGCCACTTGTTTTTACCATATTACCCCCCTCCCGGACACATTGGTGCCCTCAACTTGACAGCGCCAGCACTCCAGGAGGCTGTTTGGGGCAGTTTCACGCTTCCCGAGGCATTTCAGGATTGGTAGAAATGGCTATTGAGGAAATCGATTTGGGCTACTGAGGCAAAGTTATGGCATGGGATGATCATTGATGATAGATCGGGACCTTCCACACCTTCTCCAGCAGTTTCAGCTTCATCGGGGCCCGCATCCATCACTTATGGCACTTTCTGTGGATTTTTGAGGTCTTTTGAGGACCACGACTTCACTATGGAGGCACGATTTGGTACTTTCATGATTATTTATTGGTTATTGTGCTATGGGGATTGACCAAGGAGGGATAAAATTACCCCTTGGACCCACCATAAGCCTCTTATGATATTTTGTCATCATGACTTGGTGGGATTCCCCTCTTATAGGGCGATTTTGTCCACTTATATTATATTTTATTAGTGATCCATGTATTTCATCGTTGAGCTCATCTCAACCATTGATTAGACATTTGTATCTTTTAATCTTAGCCACTCATTCAAAAAGTGGTTAGGGTTTTGGTGCCTCTCCTTCCTATTTAAAGGAGAGAGCCTCTCATTGTAAAGGCACCTTTGGAGCTCTGGAATATTGGAATAGAAGATTTTTTGTGGAGCACATCTCTCTTGCATTGTGGATTCTCTTGCAAATTGAATATACAGTATCTCTTCTATGTATCATTGTGGATTTTTGTGTTTTTACTAATCTTTTGACAGGAAAGTCGAATTGGAGAGAGGAGGGCGACTTCATGAGGGTTATTGTTGGAGGGATCCACATATTCTCTCTTGGGTTGATCTTGTGACAGGGAGTATCATTATTGTATCTTCGTGACATAGTTGATGCTTTCTATTACATCTTTCTACCATTTTCATAATCATCTTGCTTGACTTGTTTCTTTGATCTTGTCTTGTAGGAGGAGGACGATTTGGCTATCTTGGAGAAGGACGTTTTGGTTGGAGCACTTGGATCTCACTCTTGAATATACACATAGGAGAATGCTATCAACTTGCAAGGTGGCCACAAGCAATTGAGGTAAGATCTACAAGGTATGTGCTTTTTCATCCATTCTATCTTCATTGGTCATAAAACCCTAATCAATCAAAACCCCAATTTTGGTATTTCTTAGATCTACATAGATCTAGCCTTGCTCTTGAGAAAATATTGAAAACCCACCTCTATAGCATCCACCCCTAGTTGGATCTATAGTTTGGTGGTGATTGGCTTAAAAGTAACCCATTTTTCAAGGCAAAAAGACCTCTTTGACCCAAATCGCACTCCCTTGTAAGAGGCTTGTTTGGTTAGATCTAGCACATGGGTAGGTGAGATCCCACTTGATTTGAAATCTAGACACTTGATAACCTACCCCCACATCCTTACTTTGGTGAAAACTACCTTGTGGACATCTCTCCATGTTTTAAGGGGTTAAAACCCCCTTTTGATCTTCTTGGCACCTTAAAACTTAGATCTACTAAGATCTAGCACGTGGCTTCATTTGAAATTTTGAAGATACATAGATCGGGGTACTAGCATCCCGGATCTACGATTTGGTGGCCATTGGACTTGATTTGGTCCACCAAAACCCACTTTTTGACCTTCCTTGGGCAAATCGCACCCCCTTGAAAATCTGAGTTTGTCCACTTCTAGGAGGTGGGTGTTTGAGATTTTTGTGGATTTGGAATCCCCATGCCTTGAAACCTAGGTCTATACTGTCTTTTTGTCACGATCCGCCTTGGGGGTTGCATTCCTTGTTTCAAGGGATTGTGGTCCACTTGGGGTAATCACTTAAAAAACCTAGATCTAGTAAGATCCAACCATTGGATCTCATCCAACCCACTTGACTTGGCTTCTAGGTGTCCCGATCTACACTTTGACATACTTCTTGACTCCATTAGCCCATTCAACAAGGCACTAGTCCTTCTCCAAGCAAATCGCACTCCTTGGGATTTGTGTCAAACCCTAGATCTAGTACATGGGTACTCCTAGAACCAACTCAAACTCATAGATCTAGCCTATATCTAACCTATAGTACCATCCTCACACCTAACTTCACCTTGTGGGTCCACCTAGAACCATTTCACACTTCCCAAGAAACTAGACCCACTTGTGTAAACACATTTTACTTTACCTAGTTATCATACCCCATCATGTGGCCTAAACCATACATAGGTTGAAACATTAACAATCTCTTACAACTCCCTCAACCATACCTTAACCCTTAGGTCCACTTAGCCTTGCATTGGTTTCCGTAACTCATTACTTACCTACCCTTAGAAACCTTTGTTTGGGTCCAATCAACTGTGATTGGGGTATAGGGTCTCCCCCTTGGTCTAGTTATACCTTGACCTAAAGCGAAGAGTGCCTCGGTTGACGTGACTCCCACCTGCATTGGGAACCGTGGCATCTTTTGGGTCACCTCTTTAGTTGCCTAACTCCTCTACCGTCCCGGATGGGATACCTTTAGGGGCAACTACAAGTTGTGTGATAACATTTTGTATTCTCAAAAAATATAATATAAGAACTTCAAAAAATTGTCAAACATTAGCATTAGTCTTTTGCTTAAGCTTGTTAAGGGTTAGGGTTAGTCTTTAGGCACTTTTAGTATTTAGATCTTCATATTTGCATTTGCATAGCTAGGATCTATTATTATTTGCATCTTATTGTTAGTTACATTGTAGATCTCATTTCATTAGTACAGCTTGCATAGTTTACATTTCCAAGTTTCTTGTTAAAGATAGAAAAAATTTCATAAAAATTTCTTAAATTTTTTACATCTTAGATCTCATTTCTAGCATATTTAGGACACTTTTTGTTCGCTGGTCCGTTTTCCCATCTTAAATTTTTTAACCATTTTTCATGTCATTTTATGTTTTTTGGTTTCATTTTGCAAATCTAGACTTAGTTTCAAAGTTGATTTTACTTATCTAATGCTAAAGGTTATCCTGAGTTGAATGTTGTTATAGGTGCTTTTGAAGAGAGAAGGTGCTTGAGAAATTCTTGAAGAGAGGAGGTCCAAACAAAGCAAAACTGAAACAAATCATGAGGATGAGTTAAAACGTGATATCATCTTGTATTATCCTTTGTAATAGCTCATAGGAGTTAGCTTCGTTTTTTCCAAGTCTTATCATCTCAAAAGACCTTGCAAGGTTATAAACCCAAGGCATTTGTAAGTGTTTAATAAAAATTTTAAGTGGAGG
This sequence comes from Larix kaempferi, assembly GCA_027924585.1. Lineage (NCBI taxonomy): Eukaryota > Viridiplantae > Streptophyta > Pinopsida > Pinales > Pinaceae > Larix > Larix kaempferi. The sequence continues at coordinate 5,865,558 of BSBM01001022.1, forward strand.
AGGCCTCCACTTTTGGGTCTTCTTCCCCATTTGGGGAAGGGTGTTGGGTCTTGTGGTTGGATTTAGCTTAGATTTACATTTTCATGCTCTTAGTTTAAAATTTGCTTCAAGTAAGTCATCTTGTTTATATTCCATATTTACTTACCCCCATGCTTTCCCGAGTAGGGTCTTTGACCTGAAAGAGATTCTTGGGTAGTTTAGCTTCATTTCCTGCAATTATTTTTATCTTGCTTCTCTTCCAAAGCCTTCAGCCGGAAGTTGTATCCTTGAGATTTCGTCTCAAGGGCAGGACCACATAATTTGTGGTTACTCTTCCTTCCCCGTCGGTTTCCTTGGAAGAGCTTTCAGCTAGCTGGAAGTTCTCAAGTGCAGGCGGTTCTAGTGGTTGATCCTGTTTCGGGGATCAATCCCACCTAGTAGATAAAAGTGTGTGTGGTAGAACACTAGATTTATTTATCTTGCAAGCATTATTGTTGGTAGTAATTTTTATCTTGTCGATCAATGCTATGGTTTAAATCTGTTTCAAGTTAAATATACTGCTATTACAATTTCTGTTTCTTTAAAATAAACCAAAGTCTCTTGAACTTGGCCATAATCCAAGTCAAGAGCACCCTCTGTCGGAGGGCATTTTAGTTTTTTGCATCATCCCTGCATTAGGCATTTTAAGTTTAGCAAGTCTCTTGAACTGTGGTCATAAGACCGAGTCAAGAGCGCTCTCCGTCGGAGAGTTGAACAAGGTTTCTTAATAATAAAAATTTCCACTCACACACCCCTTAATTAATTTATCTTGGTTTCGTCCTACACCCGTATGCTCTGCCAACCTGAAAAGGTTGGGCTAGTACTCAGAAAGGTGGAAGACTTGATAATTTATGATCGATAACTTAATTAAAAATTTTACCCAAAACCTCAACCAAGGCAAATTACTGTTCTTCCCCTCGAGAGGTGGTGCCGGGAATCCACTGTCAGACTCAAGGGCGGTTCAAACATTGGACACCTATCCTTTATGAATCTGGGTGCTTCCGACAGATCACTTAGGGTTGCCAGTACTCTCCTTGGGTAAGGTTCCACCATCTTTTGATACCTTTGGTCTTAACCTAATAATCAAGAACATCTAAAACACTTAAAATTTACCAAGAACAATTGCAAAACGTCCTCACAAACAGTTACTTTCGACTTATTTTAGCATCGCAAGTTTTATTTGACTCCATTTGGCACTGGTCTTTAATATTTATACATCTTTGAAATCTGGACCATATGTCCTTGTCATTTGCTTAATATCTATCTTGTGAATGTTTCACTTCAATTGCTAAGTCAAAGTATATTGTCATTTTTCGATTTGTATCTTGTGATTTGTGCAACGTGGATTGCGTGTTTAATTCTGTTCTAATCATCATTCAAAAAACTCCTAAACAACACCCATCCGCATCACTACACCAAAAAACACATTTAAAACACACAAAGAGCCTTAGACAACTCTTTAATAGGGACTACCCCCCTTGGCTTCGTTAGGAGTTTTGCCTAAACGGAGGAGCTGGGATTCAGGTGACAGCACCTGGCTCATTGCTTGCCCCCAAGGCCACACCTCTCCCCACTTTCCAGTGAGGGAGACAGCTTTCAAAAGGTTTCTGCTGCTGGTGTGCAGTTTGGCGGACAACATCTTTGGCGCCGTTGCCGGGGACAAATCTTTTTGTTCCTGGACGATCTTAGTTTTTTCTAGTTTTGTTACCTTTTTGATAGATTCTCAAATCTGTTTGGCGACTCCACTCCCCTTTTTTCCCTTTTTGGTAGTTTTTTAGTTTAATCACTCTCAGAAATTAGACTTGAAACCACCTGGCGACTCCACTGTCAATTAACACCTCAAGGTATTCGACTAGAAGAAACTCTGAAGGCTTGCTTAGTTTTATCCCAGAACCTGAAAAGGTTTATAGGAGAAGACTGAACAAGCTAGCTTCTCGTAAAATCCTTGAAGAACTTAGGTCTCAGTCTATTTCTGACATCCATAGTCTTTTTCAAGAAAATAACTTAGAAAATTTTGAAAATTTTGAAAACAGTAATAATTGTTTTTCCGATACAATGGGTGATTTTTTCGCTCCCCTCAACATTGCTCAGATAGCAGGTCAACCACATGATCTTCCAGATAAGGCCATCGACAAACTTACCACCTTTACCGGCACTGATACCGTTACTGCTGCACAGCACCTCACTGCTTTCTCAACAATAAAAAGTGGATATGTTAGGGATGCTGCTCACAGACATGAGGATGTATACATGAAGTTGTTTGCCTTATCCTTAGAAGGAGATGCTGGTGACTGGTTCATCAGCTTGCCAGCCAACTCCTTTGCCACCTTGGCTGAGTTTTCAACTGCTTTCACCAACAAGTATGGTGAGAGAAAAGAGCCCCGTCATCAACTTGCTGCTCTAACAAACATCAAAAGAAGTGAAATGGAAACCATGGAAGATTTCAACAAGAAGTTCACCGTTTTATACAATGCAATCCCTACAGATTACAAGCCAACTCCACAAACTATACTGGTTTACTACATTGAAGCCTTAAGTGGAGAGATGCAATATCAACTTAGAGATAAAGAACCTGCTACTTTGTTAGAAGCACAAACGATGGCATCTAAGATCGACAAGAACATGCAGTCCTCTGGAAAGTCAAACTTACCTGGTTACTCAAGAGCTCAAACTCCTTTAAAAACAGTTGAGCCTAAAGATAAAGATCCTCTAGCTGCATTAAAAGAATCCTATGAGAAAAAGATGATGGACATGTGTGAGAGGATGGAAAGAGCTGAACAAAAACATGTATTCCAAATGAAAGAAGTTCAAAACAAGATAATAAACATGGAAAGGGCACATGTACAACGAGTCCAGCAAATTCAACAAACTCAACCAATTCAGAGAAATTACCCTCCCAAAAATAACTGGCATAAGAAAGCTCCCGAAAATGAAAAGAGGCCTCCAACTCAGATAGAGGCTACTAGCACAAATGAGGTGTACATCCCATTTTGTAGAGCTTGCAAGGATTTCCATGAGAAATTCGCTTGTTACTTTGCAAACTATGTACAAGAGCATGGTTATCCTGAAGGGGAGGGTACCAGTAATCCAACATCAAGCGAGCCTGAATACATTAATGCTGTAGGAGATATCCACAATGTTTCTAGAGAAAATTGGAAACCTGTTGACAATGAACCAGACAACATGACAAAAAAATTTGGAGGAAGACCATCCAATGAACAGCTCCAAAATATGCAGAGATTTAAAGGAGTCGGATACCAAAGAAGATCAAATCCTGCACCTGCTATACAACCTCCCAAGGTAATTATTCCAAGTGATTCAACTGATTCTAGTAAATTAAATTTTGATTGGAGTAACTGGTTCAATACTACTAAGGTGCCTATACCCATAAATGAACTTTACAAGATTCCTGGTCAAAAGGAGAAGTTGTTGAAAACATTAGAAGCACCTAGTCCTACATGTATTACAAATCCTAGTCCACCTACTCCTGCATGTACTACCAAACCTACTCCTCCTACTCCTCTCACTCCTCAGGTTCCTAAGAAGGTTACCTTTTCGGATAATGTGGAGGAACCTTCAACCAGCTGTGAATCAACTTATGAGGACCCTCCTATAATCCTGCATACTAGAGATACAAGAAAAGAAGCTCACCCTCCTTTCTACATATCATTGATGATAGGTGACCTTCTTCTACACAATTGTATGCTGGATTCAGGATCCGGCGCAAGCTTAATGACCAAAAGGGTTATGCAACAGCTCAACCTAAGAACCACCAGGCCCTACAAGAATGTGTGTGCCATGGATTCCAGACCCGTTAAGGTTGAAGGGATGATAGAGAAAGTTCCTGTTAGATTGGCCAAGTACCCGGACATCCACCTCACCATGGACATCCTTGTCATAGACGTACCAGATAGGTGGGGCATGCTACTCTCTAGAAAGTGGGGTGCAACTTTAGGTGGTTCTATACAGTTGGATTGGTCTTATGCAACAGTTCCTGCTTCCGAAGACTCACTTGTAAAACTACACACTGAAAAGGAAAGGAGATACCATGTGGAAAATCCGGATAGGCCATCAAATGAGTTTGTCTGCCATGTCGGTGAGATTGGAGATATTCAAATCAACTCCACCTTTTTAGATCCAATCCAGGAAGAAGTTAAAAATGTAGAAACAAGTAAGTTATGGAGAATGAATTTTGATGGAGCATGTTCTAGAGCAGGAAAGGGTGCTGGGGTTGTCATCACTTCTCCAAAGGGTAAGATTTTCAATTTCGCTTTTAGACTAGAATTTGAAGCAACGAATAATGTGGCAGAGTATGAGGCACTTCTACTAGGCATAGAGATTGCCAAGGACATGGGAATCAAACTGCTAACTATAAAAGGGGACTCAAATCTAATTGTCCAACAAATTAAGGGTCAATTCGCATGTAAATGCCAGAGACTTAAGAAATACCGAAATGCAATATGGGACACAATGGAATTCTTTGATGCCCTTAATATAGAAGCAATCCCTCGAGACCAGAATAGTGCCGCGGATAAACTTGCAGTTTCAGCCTCAACACTTCAACCTTTGGACGAAATGTTAGAAGGACATTGCCCCTTGGAAATCAACTTTAGACCTTCCATTCCTGATAATATAGAACATTGGCAAGTTTTCAGAGATGATGAACAGATACTCAAGTTCATAAACAACATTGATGAGTTCTTGAATTATAAACCAAATGATCAGGAGGAAGGTAAAGTTTATCAGGATGAAGGTAACCGCTCAAACCCTGTTCCACGGGGTTTTGTGGCTTTGGAACATGTTTTTGACAGACAGGATAGAAAAAAGAGTAATGTGGACCAGATGAAACCAGGTGAGTACATTGAAATTAACATTGGAACAGAAAAGGAACCAAAAATCCTTAAGATTGGAAAAGGTATCCCTGATAAAGAAAGAAATGCCCTTATTAACTTATTAAGAGAATTTAGGGACATATTTGCTTTCACATATGATGAGCTTAAAGCATATAGGGAGGATGTTTTCTAAGGATAAGTAAAGAGTTACGGAAACCAATGCAAGGTTGAGTGGACCTAGATGTTAAAGTATGGTTGAAGGTGGTTTGGGAGATTGTTAGTGTTTCAACCGATGTATGATTTAGGCCACATAGTTAGGTATAATGATAAGGTACACCACCATATGCTACACAAGTGGATCCTACTTTCTTGGGATATGTGAAATGGCTTGAAGTGGACCCACAAGGCGAAGCTAAGGGATGCAATTGGTACTAGATGTTGTGTAATGAGTAGATATATGGATCTAAGTTGGTTTTAGGTGTACCCATGTACCGGATCTAGGGTTTGACACAATTCCCAAGGAGTGCGACTTGCTTTGAGGAGGACTAGTGCCTTGTTGGATGGGCTAATGGGGTCAAAAGGTATGTCAAAGTGTAGATCGAGACACCTAGAGGTCAAGTCAAGTGGTCCAATTGAGATAGAATGGTTGGATCTTGCTAGATCTAGGTTTTCATGATATGACCCTAAGTGGACCACAATCCCTTGAAACAAGGAATGCTACCCCCAAGGCAGATCGTCACAAATTGATACTCTAGACCTAGGTTTTCATTAAATGACCCTAAGTGGACCACAATCCCTTGAAACAAGGAATGCTACCCCCAAGGCAGATCGTCACGAAATGATAGTCTAGACCTAGGTTTCAAGGTATGGCCAGTCCAAATCCACAAAATCTCAACCACCCACTTCCTCAAAGTGGGCAAACTCACCTTCCCAAGGGAGTGCGACTTTGCTCAAGGAGGGATAAAAGAGGGGTTAGGTGGACCAAATCAAGTCCAATGGCCACCAAACTGTAGATCCAAGTGGCTTGTTCCCCGATCTAAGTAGATACCAAAAATCAAGTCAATCCAAGGGTTAGATCTTACTAGATCTGAGTTTTAAGGTGCCAAATAATTCAAAAGGGGGTTTTAATCCCTTAAAACGTGGAATGATGCCCACAAGGTAGAAATCACCAAAGTAACAATCTGGGGGTAGGTTATCAAGTGTGTAGATTGCAAATCAAGTGGGATCTCACCTACCCATGTGCTAGATCTAACCAAACAAGCCTCTCTTAGGGAAGTGCGATTTGGTTCAAGAGGGCTTTTTGCCTTGAAAAATGTGTCAATTTTAACCCAATCACCACCAAACTATAGATCCAACTAGGGGTGGATGCTATAGAGGTGGGTTCTTAAGATCTTTTCAAAAGCAAGGCTAGATCTAAGTAGATCTAAGAAATACCAAAATTGGGGTTTTTAATTAATTAGGGTTTGAGACCAATGAAGATAGAATGGATGAAAGAGGCACATACCTTCAACCATACCTCAACTTCTAGGTCCACTTAGCCTTGCATTGGTTTCCGTAACTCTTCATTTACTTACCCTTAGAAACCTTTGTTTGGGTTCAATCAACTGTGATTGGTTATAGGGTCTCCCCCTAGGTCTTGTTACACCCTGACCTAAAGCGAAGAGTGCCTTGGTTGACGTGACTCCCACCTTGCATTGGGAACCGTGGCATCTCTTGGGTCACCTCTTTAGTTGCCTGTCTCCTCTACCGTCCCGGATGGGATACCACTAAGGGGCAACTACAAGTTGTGTGATAACATGACTTTTTAGAGAAAATATTAATTATGAGGCTGAATTGACATTCGAAAGTTGGGTTTAGCTGGTCCATGGGTCATGTGTGATTTTTGGCTTTTATGAAACGAGCCATCAAACACTAAATTCGGACCCAGGATGACTGACATATTACAGACTCAAATTTCTCTATTTAAACTATAGAGAAATTTAATTAAATTTAAAAATAATTAAAAAATTAAAAACCCCAATTCCGACGCGTCGGGTAAAAATTTTTCGAAATTTTTTTTGGGGGTCCTAGAGACTTAGGACATGACCAGAACCTATTCTAATAGTGTCTAGTAGGTTTATACATTATAGTTGGACTCTAATAACCCCCCATGGCAAAAATTTCCAAAATCGGGCATTCCAGCTTTGGAGGAAGCGGGAGAAAAACCAAGAGATTTTATCTCGCCTGAAGCAAAGTATAATCTGACGGTGAAAAAACTCCCTGGAATACCTTAGTTGTTTAATCCAGTCATGGGGAACCGAGCCACTCAGACCCTACTAGCACACTTTATTACAAACCCCCATGGGGCCATGGTCATGTCGACTCAAAAACAAAACCGGCTAGCCAAAACTGGCTAGACCCAAATATCTGAAACCCAGATACTCTGGAAGTTAATACTGATGTGTTCCAACACTGGCGGCTCAATGAGGTTTCAACTATTGTACAAATCAGTTGATAACATCTGGCTCCAACTGCGGGACGTGTGCTCGATCTGGAATTCATGCAAGGAGAGAATACGAGAACACCAAGATCTCTGGTTTATATATATAGCCTGTAAAAACATCTGAACTTGACAGAAAACCTTCAATAGCACATGTGTTATGAAAAAACTAAAATGAAATACCAACTATATTTTATTGTTTGAAATTGAATTCTAAGAAACCTAAAATGCAGAAGGTAAATTAAATCTTTCCCTATTCTAATATAATACAAAAAGGAAAATGTTAATTATAATCAGAAATCCAATGTAACCATTTAAGCATGTGATTAATGAAAAAACAAATTTTTACCTTGTCTTTGGTTACCAGCCAAGACAAGGGCATGCTTATCAGAAAGTGCAAACTTGCTTGGATCTTCTGAAAGGGAGGGTTGGATGGGGAATCATGAGTATGTAATAAATATTTGAAGTGCTCCCCAATATAGTAAGAAATCTTTCTGCAGGAACACTCTATCCAGAACAGGATAGGGTGATGAAATTCAGGATGATAAGGCAATTCTGGTACCTTATCATATTCCTCCAAGAGGCTCTTCTGAAAATAATTTTCCATGAAAGTGCATGCCTCGAACTGCCCTAATATACAAGGGGCTTCCGATGGGCAAGATATATGCTCAACTGACTTCTCATATGAAATAATTTCCTTCTCTTCTTCTATGCTCAACTGTTCAAAATCCATACTCCTGCCGAAAATGGGGGAGTCTTCATGAATTTTACCACATTCCTGGCCACATGCATCCTCATGCTCATAAGTGGGATTGTTAACAAAATTTCCAAGGGGATTTTGTTCATCATTAACTTCTTCAGACATGGCATAGATAGGGTTCTCAAAAAGGGTCCCTTCATCATTTCCAATATCTATGTCATCCATGATGGACTTGTCATCACTTATGTCATCTTTTAAGCCATGCCTATCCTCCTCAACTTTATAATAATCTTCCTCAAACAGGTGTGTTTCAAGAATATCACAAGGGGCCAAAATTTCTGAATATTCACCGCCATATGGAGAACGAATGGGAGTGTCATCATACATACTACTACTTTCATGGATTTCTTTATGAATGTTGATCTCCGTAATGGTTTCTTTTAAAGATGGGTCAGAGGTACATAAATGTTCATCATCACTGAAGTAGTCTTGAAAAACTTCCCACTCCAAAGTGTCTTTTGTTTTGATGGCATGAGGAGGATCTTTAACAATATTCGGAGTTTGATAAATCTCTATGATAGGATCATCAGGAATCTGATGGGAAAATATTATATTTTCTGTAATAGGCTGATCCGACTGATTCCAACTCTCTTCAGGAATATCATAAGTATCATCTACATAGTTTATGCACTCAGGCTCACTTGATGAAGACTGACCAACAAACCCTTCAGGAAACCCATGCTTTTGGATATAGTATGCAAGGTGACAAGTGTCTTCTTCATGGAACTCCTGGCATGCCCTACAGAATGGTGTGTAAGGTTCAACCCTGGGAATGCCACAGATGTCCCCCACGTTATTAATGAATTTAGGCTCGCCTGTTGAGGCACTAGGACCACAACCTTCAGGAAAACCGTGTTTCTGAATATAGCATGCATGGTAGCAACCAGGTTCCTCATGGAAATCTCTGCATGCCCTACAAAAGGGTTTAGCATACTCAACCATGTTAGCAGCCTCTAGCTGATGAGGAGGCCTCTGTTCATGGTTAGGAGGTTTCCTTTGCCAAGTAGGTTTAGCAGGGAAATTCCTAGGAGCTGGTTGTGTGTGTTGAATTTGCTGAACTTGTGTCCTTTCCATGTTTATGATTTTATTTTGTAACTCTTTTATTTGGCTCACATGTTTCATTTCAGCTTTCTCCATTCTCTCACACATGTCCATCATTTTCTTTTCATAAGAGTCTTTCATAGGCTCTTTGTCTTTGCGCTCAATTGGTTTTGAAGGGAGTTGAGATCTAGAATATCCTTGGATATTTGACTCTCCGGAAGACTTCATGTTCTTGTCAATCTTAATGGCCAAATTCTGAGCATCAAGCAAGGTAGTTGGTTCTTTATCTCTAATCTGGTATTGGACTTTGCCGCTTAACGCTTCTATGTAGTAATTCAATAAAGAAGCCGCAGGGGGCGCATATGTCTCAGGGATGGAATTAGCCAACTCCATGAATTTAGTGTTAAATTCATCCATAGTTTCATTCTCTGTCTTCTTCATGCTGGTTAAAGATGCAACTAAATGTCTAGGTAGTAGGTTCTTTTTTGCAACCAAACTTGCTGAGGAAAGTTGTCTTGAAAACTGCTATGGTGGCGAAAGAGTTGTCTGGTAAATTGCCGTACTAGTTCCCTGCCTTTCCTTCTAAGGATAGGGCAAAAAGAGTCATGTAAACATCCTCATGTTTATCTGCTCCCCTGATGTAAGCGCTACACAACTTAGTGAAGTTTCGGATATGTTGTTCAGCAGATATGGAGGCATCAATACTATTGAAACTTGTGAGTTTATCAACAGCCTTCTCAGGAATGTCGTGAGGTTGACCTGGTATCTGAGAAAAATTGAGTTGAGTGAAGAACTCACCCTTTGTGGAAATGAAACAATTATTGTTTTCAGAATTTATTTGATTTTCTTGAAACAAAGAGTGGATGTCTAAAATAGACTCAGATCTAATATTTTCAAGGATTTTACGAGAAGCAAGTTGGTTTAGTCTTCTCCTATAAGCCTTTTCAGGCTCAGGGATAAAACTAAGCAAACCTTCAGAGTTTCTTCTAGTTGAATACCTTGATGTGTTAACTGACAATGGAGTCGCCAGGTGGATCCAAGTCTAATTTCAGAGAGTGATTAAACTAAAAATCTACCAAAAAGGAAAACTAAAACAAGGGAGTGGAGTCACCAGATAGATATAAAATCTATCAAAAAAGGTAAAACAAACTAGAAAAAACTAAGGTCGTCCAGGAACAAAAAGATTTGTCCCCGGCAACGGCGCCAAAGATGTTGTCCGCCAGATTGCACACCAGCAGCGGACATCTTTTGAAAGCTGTCTCTTCACTACAAGTGAGAGAGGTGTGGCCTTGGGGGAAAGCAATGAGCCAGGTACTGTCACCTGCATCCCAGCTCCTCCGTTTAGGCAAACTCCTAACGAAGCCAAGGCGGGTAGTCCCTATAAAAGAGTTGTCTAAGGCTCTTGTGTGTTTAAAAATGTTTTTGGTGTTGTGATGCGGATGGGTGTTGTTTAGGAGTTTTTTGAAAGTGAGAGACACAATAAAACTTTAATGAAAAACAAGATAACGCAATCCACATTGCAAATAGAAGATGAGAGATACACTTGGATAAGAAATAAATCACTCTTTACGCAAATTAAAACAAGTACTCCAATATTGATATTTAAGCAAATGAAATATTGTGATTAAGGACCAGTGCCTTATGGAGTCAAAAATGTAAAAGTAATTGAAATGCTTGATACAAGTGTTTGAGAAACAAATTCTTGAGAACGTTTTGCAGCTTATCTTGGTAAATTAAAGGTTTTAGTGGTCTTGATTATTATGGCTAAGAACAAGGATATTCAAAAGGAGTGGAACTTTAACCAATAAAAACACTGACAACCTTTTAGGTGATAGGTCGGGAGCACCCAGATTGCAAAGAGAGCAAGTGTGCTTACGGCTTGACCGCCCTCGAGTCTGACAGTGGATTCCCGGCACCACCTCTTCAGGAAGAACTCAATAATTTTGTCTTGGTTGGGGTTTTGGGTAAAATTTTCATTAATGTTATCGCTTGTGAAACTAACAAGTCTTCCACCTTTCTGAGTACTAGCCCAACCGTTTCCGGTTGGCAGAGCATACGGGTGTAGGACACGAGACCAAGATAAATTAATTAAAGGGGTGTATGAGTGGAAATTTATTATTATTAGAGCACTTTGTTCAACTCTCCGACAGAGAGCGCTCTTGACTTGATCTTATGACCACAGTTCAAGAGACTTGCTAATTAACAAATGCCTAATGCGGGGAAAATGCAAAACTAATAATGCCCTCCGATAGAGGGTGCTCTTGACTTGTATTTGGCCAAGTTCAAGAGACTTTGGTTCGTTTTAAGAAGAAAATAGTGGTTGTGTTGTAAAAGCAATAAATTTCAATTTGAAATGATTAAACAATGTAATAGATTGGAAAGATACGAAATATTGCTTAACAATACTATTTTGCCAAATAAAATAAACTTGAAAAGATCTAGTGTTCTACCACACAAATTCTAATCTAAAAAAGTGGGATCAATCTCCGAACAAGATCAACCATTAGAAGCCACCAGTCTTGGAAACCTTCCAGCTAGCTGGATGTCCACAAGAAGCTGATGGGGGAACGAGAAGCTACCACAAGACTATGTGGCCTTTGGGATACAATCCCAAAGTTAGCTATTCTCTAGTCAAGGCTTGGAAGAGAGAATACAAGATGAAAAGTAAAGTACTAAATAGGAAATAGACTCTAATCTACCCAAGAATCTCTTTCAGGTCAAAGACCGTACTCGGGAGAGCATGGGGGTAAGTAAATCGGAAAATATAACCAAGATAACTTATTGAAATGAAAACTAATCTAAGAGCATATTAAAGATCTAAACTAGAAACTCAAACCACTCAATGAAGACTACAAGACTTCCCCAAATGGGGGAAGTGAATGTGGGGGCTTAAAAACCCCACTTGCAACTTTATTATGAGAGTACAAATGCCCTTGGGAATGAAACCCTTGTAGGGACTTTGAGAGAAAAAAATTGGGAAATATTAAAACAAACTCTTAAGATCTATTACAAAAGGATAAATATTAATCTCGGTTTGGATCGTCCCTTTGGTTTCTTGATGGCTTCTTGTATTAGAAGTCTCTTTCTTTCACTTTGCTTCAACTCTTCTCAATGCTATTTTTTCTCAAAGAAAAAGCTATCACAAACAAGCAACTCCAATACCCATTAGGTGTTAGAAAATAAAACAAAATTTGAAATTTAAACTAGATCTAATACTTGCAAAGTGAAACTAGATAATGACAAAGCATAAGATCTACACTAGTAACCTTGAAAAAATGTAACTAACTATGAGATCTTAACAAAACTATTAATAACCATTTGTTGTTCGTTTTTGTTGTGTTTTTAGGGAAAAAATAGGGATGGACGACAGGGAAGGAGGTACAAACCCAAGGGCAAAACGAAGAGGTGAAGGGGCTATTGAATGGAGGTGGACGAATGGGATGAAGACAGAAGAGGGTAGCTAAGAAGATGGGACGAGAGGAAGAGTTTGAGGGCTCTTCTAAGGTAGACGAGAGCTAAGAGGGAAGGCAAAAACGAGTAGGAAGAAAGGTATAGAAGATGGGACGAATGGTAGAGAAGAGAGGAGAAATTTGGAATGGGACGAGAGCTAGAGAAGGAGGCAAATAAGATGGGACGAGAGCTAGAGGAGGTAGGGCCAAAGTAGGGCAATGGATGAAAGGGCTAGCAAATCAAATCAAAAGGGTTTCAAGGAGAAGACAAGAGAGGCTTGAAGAATGGAAGCCTAAAGTAACCAAGTTGATTTTAAATGAGTTTGAAAGATGGAACCTTGGACTTAGGCTTATTGCCAAATCTTTTGATGCTTGAGATTGACTCTAGAAAGATCATGAAGCACACACAATTTGTTAGAAAATGTAGGCCTTTTGAAGAGATGAAAGATGCAACCTAGCTCAAATCTCTCTTCAAACCTGTGGGATCTGCACAAGCAATCACTCATAAACACATCTTGATCATAATTGTATGCATAATAAAAGTGGGATTAGAATAGTATAGGTATTTCCAACTAGAGTCTACTCCTTCTAGATCACACTTGAACCAAACATAAATGGACAACTTGTATTCAAATGCCCATCCTATGGGCTTAAGAAAGCCTTCTAAGCAAATTATAGATCAATATATGGGATTACAAGCAAATAACAAGAACAACTTCACCTTGATATTATGAAGACATTTCCATGAAAAACATTTGACAACATATAGACCTCCAAAGTCGCTTTATTTCCTTAAGCCAATGGCTTTGCAATCACAAAATGGCAGAGTAACTTTACATCAAAAATTCCATGAGATAATAACCCCAAAGGGCCTCTCTTTATAGTAAAACTAGAAGCTAAAACCCTAGGTCGAATTTGCTTGAATGAGAGCCAATGAAAATAGACATGTAGTTCGAATTCCAATAAACACCAAGCTTTGGAGAGCTAGCTCGAATGACAACTCGCACTAGTTGGTAGGTTGAATAGATAGGTGGCAAGCTCGACTTCATTGAGGCATGGGAAGTATCACCCAACGAATAGACATGCTACAACAAGGATTACGTGAGGATAAGGTAGGAATGACTTGAGCTTTGAGAAGAGGGCGAGTTTGGTTGGTAGAGGACAAGTGGAGTGGTGGTAGGCACTAACTCGTGTTTGCAATGAGAGCCAAGCTTTGGTGATTGGATGAGTCATGAGGGCGCCTACCACAAACTTAAATGCAAACCAACCAACCCACTTAACACTTGACACCTCACAAATCGACTTTTGCATGGGAGAGGGCGAATTAGCTTGAGGAGATCTCTTGCTGGTGACTGGATAGTTGACTTAAGCCACTTGCTGGTGACTGGATAGTTGACTTAAGCCACTTGGTGACTGGATAGTTGACTTAAGCCACTTGGAGTTGACTTAAGCCACTTGGATAGTTCATTTTAAACAGTTTGCCACATCAGGAATAATATACCAAGCAGATGCTGTGAACATGACTAAATCAACAAGATAATAATCTACAGTCAATGATAAAATATCCATAGATCATACAACATCATCATAGTAATAAACATCATATACCATTTGAAACACTATTGCAATACATCTCTAAGCACTGAACTGAAACTGTATGGGATAAAGGGTCACATCGGTCATCAAATCTGAACTCTCAAGGCTCAGCCTTGACACAAGGTCTAACATAAGTCTGAATAATACACTGTTCTGATCATGTGTGATCACAAAATATACAATCATTATAGCCATGCTCTGAATAATGGAAGCTCTGGAATGTGCAGATATCTGCTAAACAAGAATAGTAGCCCTGCTACTATGGTGTGATAACAGGTACTAAGATAGTAATACTCCCTGTTACCGACGAAGAAACCCAAAGAAGAAGCAGGGAGAGTCTTCCCCTACCAATGCGTCCTCCTTGAACCAATTCGGTCTCCACTTGTAGATGAAAAAAGTATAGCAAGATAATCTCCAATAACCCAGTGCAAAGGAAAAACCAACGAACGAACTCCAAAAGCATTCACCACAACACAACAAGTAGATGCAATAGTATTTTTCTATTGCAATAATCTAGAGCCAAAAGTCCCCTTTACAATGAGGAGCTCTCTCCTTTAAATAGGAAGGAGAGGCACCAAAACCCTAACCACTTTTTGACTGAGTGGCTAAGATTAAAAGATCAATGTGATCTAATCAATGGTTGAGATAAATAAAACATACAAGTACATGGATCAATATAACAATATAATATATCAATGGACCAAATCGCCCTAGGAGAGGGGGTCCCACCAAAAGTGAATGATAAAACATAAGATCTAGCTCATGGTGGGTCTAGGGGGCAATATCTATCCTCCCTAGTCAATCCCCATGGCACAATAATATAAAATAATCAAGCTAGACACCAAATCTTGCCTCTCTTGGAAAGTCGTGAGCCTTGGGAGGCTCCCAAAATCAATATAAAATGCTGGAATTGATGGGTGTGGGTCCCACTGGAACCTAAAACTGTTGGAGAAGGTGTGGAAGACATCCCACTCATCATCACAAGTCATCCCATGCCAATCCTTTGCCTTAGTAACCCAAATCGAATCCTTCAGTAGCCATTTTTACCATTTTTAAACTGCCTCGGGAAATGTGAACATGCCCAAACTGCCTCCTGGAGTGCCTGCGCTATCAAGGTGAGGCCACCAGGATCTCTGGGAGGGGGATAATATGGTAATATCAAGTTGCTGGACCACCCCCTCCATCCACAGCGCCTTAGGTGAACTCATAAAATCTCATCACTGCTCTGATAGGGCCTCTGATAGGCCAAAACTGCACTAGGACAGCCAATTGAGGCTAATAATCACTATAACTACCCGGAACTGTAAACAAACTGTCTCATTGGACCCAGAGAGCCCAAATCCATCTAAGATGTGTACTCATACACCATATAGACCTCTGCATGGTCAAAAATAAATGTCCATCATATCCGACAAACCAAATAATAATAATCTGTAGAAGTGTTGAAAAGCACAAATCATCATCATAAGCTTGAAACCACTACATAGAACCACAATGGTGACCTATACCAGACCATATATCATATCTCTGTATCATCTGAGGTCTGCCACCTCATGTCCTGTGGTTGACTTTTGGTCAAACTGGGTTTGACCAAGTCAACATGACCCAAAATATAACTCAAGCTACATCACACTGCTGCAAGGTGTCAAAGGTTAAAGCATGCTCCACAATCCATTCAAATAGCAATTATAACAAAAAGTAATCATTACTGGCGATCTAAATCCAAAAATATAAAGTCATTAATTATTATTATTACTCAGACCAGACTTTCAAGACCATACTCACTTCATAGTTGTGATCAATTTGCTAGTGAAGGGTGAAGGCTAAAAATAAAACGGCTAGGCTAAGGGATGACTACCGACTTGACATCATGACACTTTGGAAATGGAAAAGGAATACACACTAGTAACATATGCTGGACAAGCAGTAGCACGGGGGATGGTTGTGTCTCACAGATGGGTAAGTTGTTTAAAGAGTGCTTATTCAACTTAGGCATCATGTCTACTTTTATAAAAGATGATCCAAGTTCATTAGGATCCATTAATTTCATTTCATGGCCTTTTTGGCCTACATAACCCTTCGAATCTTAGGTGTGCTGATAAGCACAACTAATTGTAGCTTGCATCCAGGGCATGTTTGTACATACATATATAAGGTCAACAATCGTTTAGATATAGAGTTTAAGAACCATTGCTTTTTTGGACCTTTCATTATACTCTTCAAGGAGTATTTTTAGCTTTTCATTGCTCTTGCCCTTTACTCACGTGTGTTGATAAACACATTCTAGAGTTTACAGTTTCCTGGGCAAATTTACATAAGTTTCCACAAGTAGTACATGAGCTTTCAATTTTAGCCAACACATCTTAAGTGACTAGAGGGAGTTCATACCAGTGCCAAACATCGAGACAATCGACCATAATGATTTAGGACTGCAATCCAACTCACCATAGGTAAGTTCTGTCACCAACTCAGAGCCGAGACACAAATAAACAGGGAAGCTCATCCAACACAGAGGCTACAACGGGGGAAGGTCCTCCATGCCACTAGTCAAGTAGTAAGTCAGGGTAAATAACAAACTGGAAGATAATGGATGGATGAAGACAATGAATAATGAGACCAACACTAGCAAGCCAAAGTATGGTGGGAATGATCACCTTTATTCTCCCTAGGGAGGGTAAAGCCAATGAGTATAGGTAATGAACTTCTAAGTCTGAGTGGGGACAAATATATATATATATATAAAAGTACAACCAGGTCCACATATCTATATGATCGCCAGATCATGATACTAAATGCTAAGACATGCTACAAGAATGAATATAAAAGCAATATAACCATAACACCAAAATATACCTGCTGAGTCATATACTTGAATGCACAATATCTGAACCATCATCTGTCCTCTGAAACTGTTGCTGTAACTCTGGGAGATACTGACTGCTCTGTACAAATGGCTAAATGGCTACATCGGTCATCTTTCTAAGTGTCCTGAAACTCAGTCATGGCATGGGGAATAAAACTGTTGTCCATGTAGTAATCATGATCCATAATAGATGCTTATCTCAGCATCTCAATGCAAGGGAACTGGCTGAAAAGTGTACTGGAATATGAAAAATAGAGTATGGTAGCCCGGCTACTATATATGTGATAACAGTTGGGTTACTCAGAAATGGTATTGGTTCTTTAATTGTTCACATTTAATCCAATTTTAACCATAATAAAATCTTCACCCCATAACCAACGAATCTGGCGTCGATCGTCAAAATACTCCAAAGTGGGCAAATTCCAAGTGGGGGCGCTGGGTAGCCATATCCCGTTTTCAATGGCTGGTTAGTTATTGAACGCCTCGCTGGAAACTTGGGTGGTCCAACATGTCCTCGAACGGAGCCACTTAGAGTATTCCCGGACAGATTTCCAGTACCTTGCGTATCGCTTGGAAATTCCCCACCTTTAATAATCAAGATCATTTTAAAATACACAATAAAATTTACCAAGAGCATTGCAAAACGATCTCACAAACATATCTTTGAGACTTGTATTTCAGCATCCCCAACACACTTTTGACTCCATTTTGGCACTGGTCTTGAAACTCACTTTGCATCACCTAAGTTGGACCATTTGTCCTTTTTTATCAGTGATTTATTTCTTGTGGATGCTTTAAATTCAGTAATCATATATATTGTTTATCTTATCTTGTGTTTTGCAACAGCAACTTGGATTGCTTAATTTGATATTGTCTATCTCATAAAAAACTCCTAAACAACACTCATTCACACCATACACCCAAAAACATCTAAAAACAAGAGCCTTAGACAACTCTTTTTTAGGGACTACCCCCCTTGGCTTCGTTAGGAGTTTGCCTAAACGAAGGAGCTGGGATCAGGTGACAACACCTGGCTCTTTGCTTGCCCCTAGGGCCACACCTTTCCCACTTTCAGTGAGGAAACAACTTTTGAAATATTTCTGCTGCTGGTGTGCATCTTGGCGGACAACATACTTAAGGAAAGCAACACTTAGATCTAACTATAAAAATGTGAATCTAAAGCACTTTTAGATCTAACTTGAACAAGTAAATAACAAATGATGAAGACTTTAGCTTTAATTTACTTGCAAGAAAATAGTAACCAAGAAGAGAGAGTTTAGATTTTTAAATGGGAAAAAAAGGAGAATCCTGCTCAAGCATGAATCTTCTTTGAGATCTATGGAAACCAATGGGAACAAAATGAGGAGTGATTCTTCTGAAACTTGAAAAAGAGAAAGATGCAGCTGAGCTCTGCCCCTTACTCCAAATCAATCCTGAAACTTCTACACACTTGCAAACAAGGCTTAGATCTGGTATATTAACATATAAAGGATCAAAAGAACATGAATTATAACTTACTAAAGCATGCTACTCTCAAATCTTTTAAATGCAAAACATAAACAAGTAACTTGAAGACTACAAATACTTGCCCTATGTGCTTGAGTAAAAGCCCTCTAAGCCGGATCCGATTACCAAGTTAAACTAGCATTGCATAATTTTAAACAATATTACCTCATAAGAAATCACCAATCCCAAACATGCACCATTTGACCTCCAAAGTCTCAATTTTATTCAGATAGTTGCACAAAGGCAACAACATTACAGTACAAATCAAGCAAAGGTTCCTTGCAATTCCTCTGGAATGAGGAGCAAGCCTCGCTTAAATAAGAAATACAAGAGAAGAGGGCGATAGCATGGAGAGGAAGGCGCATCTACCAAAGGGGGAGTGAATCATGCATTGATTGAACTTGGAGCAATGGGTTGGTGTTATGGGATGAGGTGGCTGCCACCTCATGAGAGGAGCACCCCTCTCCCATTGGAAGCTTCGCCCACCAAACTCGTGAGCTTGTGCATCCGCCCACGTGAGGAGAGACCCACGCATTTCATCTTTTTTTAATCCATTCGCTTATCCTAACCTGGAAAATGGCATGTGCTTTAATCCATTGTGATCGTACATCACTTAATAAACTATGTCACCCCTTTCCCATACTTTATTAAATCATTTTTGGATTTTTTTAATTTTTGTACTTTGTGCAATTTGTAGAACACTTAGTAATTAAGTGTCGTTTTGTAGCATCTTTAGGGAAAAATGCCACAAATGCCAATTTAGTCGCCCGAAACCTAGAAAAAGTGGGTCCTGGGTTAAAAAGGACGCTCTAAGCGTCAAAACGAGCATCCCCACGCCAAATTCTGCCTTCAGATGAAGTTTTTATTACATTTTGAATTTTTCCAATTAAACCATTAAAAATGGTCTAATTTACAGGAAAAAAAAAAAAAATAATAATAATAATAATAATAATTTATTTTTACCGGAATGAAACCAAACTCCTAGGGGACCTAGTGCATGTCCATATGACTCATTTTAGATGGCTAGCATGTAAAAAATACATAGGGACATAGACTTTAATAACCTCTCTAGGTTCGACCACCATGAGAATACTCCATCTTTGGTGGTGTGAGTGAAAAACTCAAGAATTATATGCCACTGAAGAGTAGCGCATAATACCTAAGGAAAAAACACTCTAGAGTATCCCCTTGATAGCCAAACCTAAGGTAGGCCA
Source organism: Larix kaempferi (assembly GCA_027924585.1). NCBI lineage: Eukaryota > Viridiplantae > Streptophyta > Pinopsida > Pinales > Pinaceae > Larix > Larix kaempferi. The sequence goes on from BSBM01001022.1 coordinate 5,885,316, forward strand.
AGTCTTTTACAAAATAATCATGCTTAGACCAACTTATTACAATTCCCCCATGGGGGTCTGGACATGCAATTATTACAAAGGAGCCAAAATTGCCCTGAAAAAGTATTCTGAACTTCTGAACGATGAACACTGAACATGTTCATGAAACTTGGCGGCTCACAAGAAATCCAACTATGGTACAAAATAGTTGGTAACACCTTGTTTCCTATAGTCAAATAAAACTTGTTAGTTATTAGATTATCATTTTTATTTACAGCATGTTATTTCCAGCAGTTTACTTTCAGTACTTTTAATTTATGAAGTATTTTGATATTTTATATGCGGGCTAGTGACGACCAGTCTATCGCTTTGCATTGTGCAGATTACAGGTTCATATCAGATGATGATGCAGATGCTCAAGTGCGTGATCAAGGATTGATATAGTGAGTGTTGTGGACCAGAGATTTATGAGGTTCTCAAGCACTCTCTCCCTTAGAGCACTTGTCCAGTTGGAGCCAGATGTTGACACATCCATAGTAGCCGGGCTACCATGATTGCAGATTAGTTCCTAGTATGTTTTTTAGCCAGTCCTTTACGTATTTTGCAAGAGATCAGTTGATGATGAGCAACATATTGGTTATCACTCTCATGTATTAAGTGGATCCAGAGCTTTTATATTTGACAATCTCATGTCAGGACTAAGCCTCATGACCCCAGATCGATGACTGAGTTAGCCATTCTTCTATCATCTAGAGCAAATTGTTGACAGAGCATATGATGTATTCAGCTGCAGTGTTTCATTATGATTCAGATGTTCAGATCAGAGACTCAGGTATATGACCCAGCTGCTATATGGTTTGTGCATTTGGATTGTTGATGTGCTCTTTCTTTTATCTTGGTAGTTTTGACTGGACATATGATGATTGTTTACTGGCTATACTTTATGTTATTCTTGACTTGTTGTTTAGAGTAGAAGTGGTCAATTACTATGAGTAGGAGATTCTTGTGTATACTCGTTGGTCATGCCCTTACTTCATAAGTATGGACTCGGTCATTCCCTTTTCGTAGGGATTTTGCTATCCATGGAATCATTAGTCACTTCCCCATCCATCCGTTGTCTTCCAGTCAATGTTTGAAAAATCGAAATCGGACTCGGAATCGGTCGAGGGTCAACTCGGAATCGGAATCAGAATCGGTAATGAATTGGTCATAAATCGTCCGATTTGAATTTAATGAATCAGTTTACTAAAAAATACATAAAATATTTAAATTTTTTAAGAAAAACAACATTTTCAAGATTTTAGGACCGTTGTTATGACCCAGACCTATTGTTTGAAGGCCAAAGAGCACCTATACTTGTTGTTTAGGGCTG